>OY821517.1:124009719-124757094 GCA_963682025.1 Cordilura impudica
ATGGCGTCATACCAAGGTCTTTATGCAAAATTCGTCTCAATGATGCCTCCGAAATGTTCAATTCTTGAGAACGACGGTGAATTGATGTTGATGGCGCTTCACGCACACTTTCTGCCACAGCAGTTTCTTTCACCTTTTTCACAAGATAACGAACATACGGAGCTGACGGTGCTTCTCTTCTGCCAAAATCCGTATGCAATTTTCTGCAACATTACCATGATTTTCAAAGTAAGTCGCAATATTTCCCAACGTTGTTCAAGCGTATACACAACCATATTCGTTCAGCGGAAGGATAAAACTAATTATCTGTCAAATCAGACATGATCATGAGTGTTACCATTCACGAAATAAGCACTAGTTAAAAAAAAAAAACGTTAGATGGCGGGCCCTCTATTATTTTATTTTATTTTATTTTATTTTATTTTATTTTATTTTATTTTATTTTATATAGAATTTATTGTATTCTTTTTATATTTTTGTATTTTATTTTAAATTATTTTATTTTATTTTATTTTATTTTATTTTATTTTATTTTATTTTATTATATTTTATTTTGTTTTATTTTATTTTATTTTATTTTATTTTATTTTATTTTATCTTACTTTATTTTATTTAATCTAATTATATTTTTTTATTTTGTCTAATTTTGTTTTATTTTATCTAATTTTATTTTTTTATTTTATTTTTTTTATTTATTTTATTATATTTTTTTTAATTTTATTTCGTTTTAGTTTATTTTATCTAATTTTATTTTTTTACATTTTATTTTGTTTTATTTTATTTAATTTTTTTTATTCTATTTTATTTGATTTTATTTTATTTTATTTTATTTTAAAGTTTTTTTATTTTATTTTTTTATTTTATTTTATTTTATTTTATTTTATTTTTAATTTTATTTTATTTTATCTAATTTTATTATTTTACTTAATTTAAATTTATGGTATTTTATTTAATTTTCCTTGTTTTATTTTCTTTGTTTTATTTTATTTTTTTTTATTTTATTTTTTTTTTATTTTATTATGCTGTATTTTATTTTATTTTATTTGATTTTATTTGATTTTATTTTATTTTATTTTATTTTAATTGATATTATTTTATTTGTTTTATTTTATTTTAATTTAATTTATTTTATTTTATTTTATTTTATTTTATTTTATTTTATTTTATTGTATTTTATTTTATTTTATTTTCTCTAATGGGTATTTTATTTTATTTTATTTTTTTTCTTAATTTTATTTTATTTTTTAATTTTGTTTTAGTTTATTTTATTTTATGTTATTTTATTTTATTTTATTTTATTTTATTTTATTTTATTTTATTTTATTTTATTTTATTTTATTTTATTTTATTTTATTTTATTTTATTTTATTTTATTTTATATATAATTTTATTTTATTTTATTTTATTCTATTTTAAATTATTTTATTGTATTTTATATTGTTTTATTTTATTTTATTTTATTTTATTTTATTTTAATTTATTTTATTTAATTTTATTTTAATGTATTTTATTTTATTTTATTTGATTTAATTTTATTTTTTAATTGTATTTTATTTTATTTTATTTTATTTTATTTTATTTTTTTTATTTTATTTTATTTTATTGTATTTTAATTTATTTTATTTTATTTTATTTGATTTTATTTTATTTTATTTTATTTTATTTTATTTTATTTTATTTTATTTTATTTTATTTTATTTTATTTTATTTTATTTTATTCTATTTTATTTTATTTTATTTTATTTTATTTTATTTTATTTTATTTTATTTTATTTTATTTTATTTTATTTTATTTTATTTTATTTTATTTTATTTTATTATATTTAATTTTATTTTTTAATTTTAATTTATTTTTTAATTTTATTTTATTTTATTTTTTTTTTATTTTATTTTAATATATATATTTTTTGTTATTTTAATTTATTTTATTTTATTTCATTTCATTTAATTTTATTTTATTTTGCTTTATTTTATTTTATTTTATTTTATTTTATTTTGTTTTATTTTATTTTATTTTATTTTATTTTATTTTATCTAATTTTATTTTTGTTATTTTAAAAAAACAAATAAAATACAATAAAATAAATTATTGTATTTTATTTATTTTACAGTAATTAATAATTAAAATACAATAAAATTAATTATTGTATTTTATTTAATTATTTTTTTATTATACTTTGTTTATTTTTTTTTATCTATGGTTTTTCTTGATATTCTTGCTTATGGTCAATAAAAAACGCTCAATGATTTGAGTTTATTATTCCATATTTCTATATTTCGATCCTCTTTGAGGATCACCATCAGGAAATTGACATTAAAGTAGCCCAAAAAATAATTTTAAGCCGTCGGCGTCCTTCTCCCTTGATTTTTATTTTTATTTTATTTTATTTTGATTTTATTGTATTTTGTTTAAAAATAAAAATCAAGGCAGAGAGACGCCGTCGGCTTAAAATTATTTTTTGGGCTATTTTAATGTCAATTTCCTGATGATGATCCTCAAAGAGGATCGAAGTATAGAAATATGGAATAATAAGCTCAAATCATTGAGCGTTTTTTATTGACCATAAGCCAGAATATCAAGAAAAAACATTGATAAAACACTGGTCGAACATCAAATTTAAAAACTGAAATTTTTTTTATTTTATTTTACTTTGTTTTAGTTTATTTTTTCTAATTTCATTTTTTGATTCATTTTATTTTATTTTATTTTAATTTATTTTATTTTATTTTATTTTATTTTATTTTATTTTATTTTATTTTATTTTATTTTATTTTATTTTATTTTACTTTATTTTATTTTATTCGATTTGTTCGTATTTTATTTTTTGCTTATTAAAAGTAAAAACATCTTGAGCCTGATTAATTTCTGACTCAATAACTGTTTTATTAATTTAATTTTATATTTAGTTTAATTTTATTAAGTTTATTTTGATTTGTCTTTTTTGTTTAATTTCTTTCAGTTAAAGTATTTTCTTACAAGGGTTAACTTACTTGCATCTTTAGAAATATTGTTTATAAAAAATGAATAATATGAATAGATAAGAAATTTTCTTTTTCTTTTTCATTATAGAGAGGTAAATGAACAATGAAATTAACAGAAAAAGTCTTAGGTGAGTTCAATAAAACTATTAATTTGAACAACTTCCATTGCAATCATTTGACCTTCGAACGAAATTCCTTCATATGATGTTGGATATGAAAAACACGTTAGTTCTAATGAATAAAATTAAAATAAATATGTCAACCAGTCGCTAGAAAACTCAAGAACAATATGTAAATACTTAATTTTTGTACTCTGAGTTATTAGACCTTTGTTGTCAGGCACACATACATCTGTAGATAGAATCGAGGATTTATAAGTAACAAATATTATAGACATTGTGGAGTCATCATCAAAAATAATATTATTAGTTTTCTGTTAACCTAGTGACTGCTCTTAAGTCAAAACTATTTTGGACTGATTTGAGTTATTTGTTAATATATAATTTTTTTTTTAATTTTATTAAAATATTTTTTTTTAATTATTCCCGGAGCTTAGTGCGCAAAAATGTTTTCAGTGTTAACAAAGTTTACCTCTAATAGGGTTAACTGGAGTCTAAATCATTTCTTATCATGTCTTGCAGCATTAAGAGTAACATCACAGCAAAGAAAAATCATCCAAGATGTGAAATAGTTAATATTCTTAAATATGGATGTCGTGAAAAGTTCAGTCATCAATATTGAATTTAACGCAGGATGGAGGTTGCCTTTTTTTAATTAGTGCTTAGAATCACATAATAAACCACTTTTTATTTGTTAAGTATAAACTTTTAATTTTCAATGTAAGTATATATTTTTATTTAGTATTGCTTTGCAAACTTTTATTAACTCAGTATATGTAAGTTATCTCAAAATATTTTTCTAATATTTCTCTGAAAACATTTTATTTCGGGGTTCTTCGTGGTTTCCCGATATCAAATTGTAAAGTAAATATGTATATTCCTTTTCTGACTCTACTGATGATGAATATTTAACTTCATAAATTTATCACTCATACCTGTAAGTATTAATATAATAACTAGCATTGCATTAATTTTACATGATCACATATTTTTCCTTAAAATGTACGTTTCGTTAAAAGAGCACTTTTTCTAAATAAAAGTACCTTTTGTTAAAAAAGTACATTTTCTTAAAAGGTACGTTTTCTTCAGAAAGTACCATTTTCTTAAAAAAGTATCTTTTCTTAAAGGGTACATTATCATAAGAAAGTAAATTGTATCTTCAAAAAGTATCATTTTCTTAACAGGTTAACTTTCCTTAAAAAAGTGCCTTTTCTTAAAAAAGTACTTTTTAAAAAGAAAAAAATTACATATTCCTAAAAAACTACTGTTTCTTAAAAAAGTACTTTATAATAATAATAATAATAATAAATTCCCTTCCTATAAGAAGCATAGGGCCATAATAAATAAAAAAGTACTTATTCGTAACAAAAATAATTTTTCCTAAACAAGTGACATTTCTTAAAAAGTTTATATAAAAAAAATGGCTTACAACTTATTAGTTTTTACTAGCAATTTAAATATTTCCAATTTCGATTCGAAAGACAAGTGCGTGAAAATTGCATGCAACCGTCAGCATAATTTTTAAGTGCTATATGGATTCCTTCAAAGTATGTAAAAACTTTTGTTTATATATAAATACTTATAAATACTTAAGGCGGTAACTAAAATTGGAAGCAAACATTTTTGTTCAATAACAAAGAATTGCAAAAATTTTTGCTGGGATATGATAAATGTTTCTTTGACATTCTTTAACTTTCAACGTGATGTTTATGAATGAATTGATTTGAAAGCCATGACAAACGATTAAATAACAAAGACTTAAACAAAAACAAACAAATAATCTTTCGAAAAGAAATGAAAAACTAAAAAAAATATTGATATTGGTTACACCAAATAGTGTATTCAAATCATCATCTCTATTTGTATGTACGTTTATAATTTTTAAAGTGGTTTAGTTGTAAAAATAGTATTTTTTTATTTCTAATTTGATTTAATATTCTCACATGAAAAATTTTTTTTTTGTTTTAACGCAATCACTAACATAATCACTAATAAACGAAATGCCTTTCTTGTGTTGACCGGTTTTTTCCATAGATTTAAAAAAGGTCTTGTGATCTTCATCCGCATATACGACGATAACTGGTGTTCGTTGGACTTTTTGTCTCATGGTTTCGAACACATGCCACAATCTGGTTAAACAACACGCATCTTGTAAATACAACACCAAGAAAAAAGTGATAGCATTTCAATGAGTAACTTTCCCTTTTTATTAAAATTCATAAACTATTTACGTACACATGTAAAAAAAAATGTCATCATATTGATATTGGAATTTTTTTAATTTATGAAATTTTGAAAACACATAACAGCACAAAAATTGAGATTTAACCTAAATAAAATGATATTAAAAGGTTTCGAACAAATTTTCGAATGCACGAAATTAACAGTTATATTAAAATTTTTTAAGATTTTAGTTTTTATTTAAACAATAGAATGCAACTAATGATTTTAACGGGCTTTTTCAATTGCAAAAAAGCACTTGAAACATAATTAAGTGAAAACTCATAAAATTATGGAAAATAAAAACAAAAACAATAAATTACACTACAACTTAAAAATTATCATTAAATATGACCCAAAAACGACACTGCAGAAGACTGCACCCCTGATAAATGTACTCAACATTTTTGTAATTACTTGAAAATCAAGGTAAATCTTAAATTAAATTTAATTTTCTGCAAGAACTTGCAGCATTATAAACAATGCAAAGAGAAAACAAAGGAATGAACAGTTATTCGTCTGAAACAGCTGCATAGAAAGTAAAAAGGGAAAAGTAACGACACAAGTGCCATAAAGACTCATACGAGACCAATAACCACAAAATGATATTAATAAAACAAGTAAGAAAATTATAGTCGGTCTAGACCGACTCTACGATACCCTATACCATGCGTTTAGAGACCCTATCTCTCAGGCCCAACTAACTGGATATAGAAAATAGGCATAAACCAAATTTGAGTGGGATTTTTATTAATTTTTTCGGCTGCAGATATGAAAAAGTTCATATCGGATGCTATATCTCTATGACGACTAGGCCCAAAAATGGACCGATCCTGACCATGTTTGGTAAAGTCTCTTGTATTTTGCAAAAATATATACAAACAAAATTTGAGAAGAATCAGTGCAATATTTTTGTTTTTTGATACATTTAAGTGAAGATCGGGAAGCAGCTCTATATGGGGCCTATGACTAAGAGTTGTCCAGTAGGCATCATTTTTGGACTACTGATTAATGGATGTAATAAACATATACAAACCCAATTTGACTAAGATTTGCATGATAATTTGGATCTTATGGCAATATATGTTGATTTCATAGGGGTCATTTGTATGGGGGCTAGGTCTGAACATTTACCGATTCTCATCAATTTCAATAGCGTTCATCCCATGGCCGATAAAAGATCAAATACCAAATATATATATAAAAAATATATTCATATTTGCGACCTGCAGTTTGATTACAAGCTTTACATGGACACACAGACGGACGGACGGACATCGTTAAATCGAATCAGATTGTGATTCTGATTCGATCGGTATAATTAAAGATGGGTATAGGTCACATATTTTTGGTTGTTACAAACAGCAGCACAAAGTCATTATACCTAAACCACATAGTGGTATAGGGTATAATGAATATCTGCAATAAATTTATGAAAGAAAATTTATTTAAAAAAAATATTGTTTACGTAGTAAAATTGACAGTAGAGTTCATAAAAAGACTCTTATGGGCTATTACTGCAACGGTAGTAAAACTGAATTATCTGAATAAGTACTTTTTATACCCTAGACCATTATGTGGTTTGGGTATAATGACTTTGTGCTGCTGTTTGTAACTACCACAAATATTTGACCTCGGCCCATCTTATATTATACCGATCGAATCAGAATCACTGTCTGATTCGATTTAACGGTGTCCGACCGTGTGTCCGTCCGTCCGTCCGTCCGTCCGTCCGTCCGTCCGTCCGTCCGTCTGTATGTCCATGTAAAGCTTGTAATCAAACTGCAGGTCGCAAATATGAATGTATTTTTATGAAATTTGGTATATAAGCTTTCATCGCACATAGCATGAACGCTGTTGAAATTGGTGAGAATCGGTCCATGTTCAGACCTAGCCCCCATACAAATGACCACTATGAAATCAACATATATTGCCATAAGATCCAAATTATCATATAAATCTTAGTCAAATTGGATTTGTATGTGTTTATTACATCCATTAATCAGTAGTCCAAAAATGATCCCTATGGGACAACTCTTAGTCATAGGCCCCATATAGAGCTGCTTCCCGATCTTCACTTAAATATATCAAAGAACAAAAATATTGCACGGATTCTTCTCAAATTTTGTTTGTATATATTTTTGCAAAATACAAGAGACTTTACCAAACATGGTCAGGATCGGTTAATTTTTGGGCCAAGTCCCCATATAGATATAGAATTCGATAAGAACTTTTTCATATCTGCAGCCAAATAAATTAATAAAAATCCCACTCAAATTTGGTTTATGCTTATTTTCTATATCCAGTTAGTTGGGCCTGAGAGATAGGGTCTCCAAACTCATGATATAGTGTATCGTATAGTCGGTCTAGACCCACTATAATTTTCTTACTTGTTTAAAGTACTGAAAAGGATAGTGAGACTTATAAATGGCGATAGCAATAGAAATAAATAAAATGGTCATAACAAAATTGTTTTCTATTAAAAATATAGCAAAAGAGCCTACAGTCCAGAAGCACACTATTTCAATACCACTTAATCAGTATCAGAAGAACGTTAAAAATTACTGAAAATTCTTATGTTCAAAGCCAAACTAATCAACAGCAAATTTAGATCGTAGTAGATAATTCGTCGAACTTTCATAATAATTTAAAAACTTTTCTACCGAATTTGGATTTGAACAATTTAGAAATTTCTATTACAGAGTTAAACACAAAAAAATTTTGAATATCATAAAAAGAAGCTGCAGTCAACTATGGTTAACAAATTTTCCAAAAAATATTATATTTTCTTATATACTAGCAGATTCCAGTGCTCGAAATTCGAGTGCAATTACTAGGTAGTTTATTTTTAACTTATCCAATTCGCAAACCAACACTTTTATGGTTTATTATTATTGTGAGTGAAGATAACTAACTCATTAACAAACACATTGACAAATTTAATAAAACACACGTAGCATATGTGTAATTTTATGTATGTGTTAGTAACAACTTCAAATGCAATTTACTCAAAATAAAGGAAAAAGTTAAATAATCTATAAATCTGCAAAAGGGCTAAAAAGAAATACCTTTCAAATAAAATACGCTTGGTCAAAATCGGGATAAAACGGTAGAATAAAACATCGGTCACAAGAAATCGCCAAGCCTATTAATAAAATAGATAGTACCATAAAACTTGCGGAATAGTGGTTAGGGTACGTTTTTCCAAACTCCTAACGATGATTCTTATTTTTCTTGGATATAAGGGGTTTTCTTCTAGCAGTTCGGAAATTATAATAGGAATATTGGGGCACATTTATTAGAGCTTAATCTGAAACCGGCCCCTAGGGGCTTGGCACCGGTTATCTATAAGCCCAACTAAGACCATGATACCCTTCACTAAGCGAAGAAAACTCAACCTTGTGGAACCAAGTTTGAACGGCTTAACAAAAGGGTACTCGGAAGAAGTGAAGTTTCTTGGGGTTAGCCTGGATAAATCTCTCGCATGGAACAACCACTTAGATCAAATTTCCAAAAAGCCCAGTAGGGCTGTATATGCCTGTCAAAGGCTATTTGGTAGAACGTGGGGTTTACAGCCCCTTAACTGGTCGTTTAAAACTGTAGTGAAACCAATGAATATGCTCCTTCATAGTGGCCAAAGGTTGAGCAAGCGAATGTTAAGGCAATCCTGAATGAGGTATAACGCATTGCCTGTATCAGTATCACCGAGGCGAATAGAACATGTCCAACCCATGCTATCGGCGTCATGCTTAACATCACACCACTTGCATATTTCGATCATTGAAAATGCGAGCATGAGTGCCGTCGGACTTCAGGTTTTCGGTAGCATAGAGGAAGGTGACCTAAAGGGTCGCATGAGAGTCGTCAGACACTTCACCAACGAACCTGTAGTGAGAGTCACAGACAGAATGCTACCAAGAAAGATAGATATCAGAGAATTTAAACCAATGATATCGGAACGGAGCTTATGGGCCTTTAAGACCTGACAACCAGAGCAGGATTTTCATGTGTGGCTCACAGATGGCTCAAAATAATTTAATGCGGACATAGGTGCGGGTATATGATCCCAATCTTCAACCTGCCTTACCCGTGGGAAAATACCCATCCATTTTCCAAGAAGAGGATTTCGTTATTTAAGTATACGTGGCTGAATGTCTTAGAAGAAAGACAAAATGGTCACTCATTTGCATACTATCCGACAGTCAGGCAGCCCTAAAAGCAACTATATCATATTACAGAATTAACAATTGGAATACATATATCGAAAGGTTGCTCCCAGGTAGCAAAAAGTTTTGGAAGCTGAATAAAGCAATTTGAGGGAACAAAGCAGTTGTTGGGAGTTTGGTACTGATTGAATGGTATTGATACATACTGAATGGCTGGACGCATAAGAAATGTGAATAAGGTTTTAACTACTGATGAAGAAGTTAGATATCTTATCCATATACAAATAAATTGTAAAGCTTCAGAAATTGAAGGGTTACAACCTATAGTTCTTAAAAAAACTATAACTTATTTGTAAGCACTCTGACTAATATCTTTAATTGGTGCCTAAGTAGTGGATACTTTCCTAATTCAAACAATTTAAAACGGCTAAGGTAATCCCAATGCTGAAAAAAAGGAAAGGACCAAAAATCGACCAAAAGCTACCGGCCCATCAGTATGCTGAATAGCTTAGACAAAATTTTCGAAAAAAATATTTTGAACAGACTAAACGCATACACGGAAACAAATATTATTCTGAGCAAAGAACAATTCGGATTTAGAAAAGATCATTCTACAATACACCAAGTAAAAAGAATATTAAACATGATAACAACGAACAAAAATCACCGTAAAAGTACTGGAGTGGTGTTTCTTGATATAGAGAAAGCCTTTGACTCTATATGACACAACGGAGCCATTTTTAAACTAACTAAATTTCGGTACCCAATTTTTCTACAAAAAATTATAAAAAGTTTCTTATCGGAAAGATAATTTGTGGTCAGTATAGATGGGGATACATCGACGCAAAGATATATACCTGCAGACGTTCCCCAATGTTCACTCTTGTCTCCAACTTTATACGCCATACTATATACTTCGGATTTTAAAGTGCAAAAAATCAATATGCAGATGACACCGCTATTATTTTGATTGGCAAAGTTTCAAATGCGATAGTTGCGAATATGAAACAAGCACTAATACATGTTGATAAATATTTCAACAAATGAAAAATAAAAATAAATCAAAACAAAATATAGGCAACTATTTTTCCATTTAAGCGGTCGCCAAAAAGAATATCCTCAATATTCAAGATTTCAGAATCCAATACTGGATACCATCAAATATTTGGGAGTAATTTTTGATAAGAATCTATCATTCAAACACCACGTTCTCCAAGCCTGTGATAAAGCTTTAAAATGCGTCTACTCAATCGAAAGTTTAAGCTTAATAGAAAAAATAAGCTTTTATTATACAAAATGTGCATACGTCCAATAATGACGTACGGCTGTCAGGCGTGGTCGACGAGATGTGCAAAAACTTACCTTAAAAAGCTTCAGATTATTCAGAATAAAAACGATATCCTACTGCTCTATACAGTTTTAGAAAAATTAACATCCAGATTCAAAGACAGAAACAGGTTTTCAAATTTCGACCTAATATGGAATTTGCAAATTTAATTAAGTTTTCTCTTCAACTTCTGAAGAGAAGTTGAAAGAAAAGGTTACTGACAAAATTTATTAGACATCTCAAAAGGTTTTTCACTATCTTTTGACTTTAAAGTGCAATCAACTGAATTCATGTGTAAATTAAAAAAAAGACTTTATTTGCTGCAATACTTTAAGTAATATCTCAATAATTCTAGATATGAAATATATGTATGAAACCGATGTATTCCGATCGGGATGAAATTTGCACCAAAGTTAGTCCTATTCGGTAGTAGTTTAGACATAATTTTTCAACAAGATCGGTCCAGATCTCTCTGAGTTAGAGGTGATCAAAATTTGACATTTTGGCCAAACAGGTGTTTTTCTCATCCATGTAACTTATTACCTATTGTTCTTAGAAAATTTTCTCCAAAATAGTTTAGATAGCTATTTCTTCAATATTTCGGAAAAAAATACTTTAGAAAAAAAAAAAAATTTTTAGACTTTTTTTTGCTAAATTAAAGCATTTTTTGCCTTTTTTCAAAAAGTGCATTTTTTTTTTTTTTTTTTTTCATAAGAAAGCTTAAGATTTTTCCTTTAAGAGCTTTTTGGTCGCTTAAATGTTTTGTAACTCAAGACAACGGTTTTTCAATTTTTCACAAATGCACTATTTTGAATTTTTTCCTATTTGTGTGTAAAACTTTACAAATAAAACTTATACTGAGAAACTAGACAAATTAACCTTTCCGAAGGTATGTAACATAACTTCATAACATAACAGAAGAGAATGGTTATCTGTAACCTGAAACAGTTATTTGCAACATTTCAATCTGGCTTCACGAAATTAACCCAAATTTACCATGAAAATGTTAAAATGATGTGAAAGGAAATCAACTTAAAGTATTTAACAGATGATTCGGCAGAAGATTTACACGATTACCGCGATTGCCTTAAATTGGCTATGTGTCCTAATGCAACAACTACTTGCCACTTAGGTGCATATACCAATTGCCCGAAAAACACATTCATCAAAGAAAATTTAATCAACTCTTTAGATCGAGAATATATAGAGGAGGTCAAATTTGATTCTTGGATTCAGACTGACAGATGCACATTGAAAACAATCATTATACCCTATACCACTATGTGGTTTGGGTATAATGACTTTGTGCTGCTGTTTGTAACAACCAAAAATATTTGACCTACACCCATCTTTAATTATACCGATCGAATCAGAATCACAATCTGATTCGATTTAACGATGTCCGTCCGTCCGTCCGTCCGTCTGTGTGTCCATGTAAAGCTTGTAATCAAACTGCAGGTCGCCAATATCAATATATTTTAACGAAATTTTGTATTTGATCTTTTATCGGCCATGGGATGAAAGCTATTGAAATTGGTGAGAATCGGTCCATGTTCAGACCTAGCCCCCATACAAATGACCCCTATGAAATCAACATATATTGCCATTAGATCTAAATTATCATACAAATCTTAGTCAAATTGGGTTTGTATGTATATATTACATCCATTAATCAGTAGTCCAAAAATGATCCCTATCGGACAACTCTTAGTCATAGGCCCCATATAGAGCTGCTTCCCGATCTTCACTTAAATCTATCAAAAAACGAAAATATTGCACTGATTCTTCTCAAATTTTGTTTGTATATATTTCTGCAAAATACAAGAGACTCTACCAAACATGGTCAGGGTCGGTCCGTTTTTGGGCCTAGTCCCCATATAGATATAGCATCCGATATGAACTTTTTCGTATCTGCAGCCGAAAAATTTAATAAAAATACCACTCAAATTTGGTTTATGCTTTTTTTCTATATCCAGTTAGTTGGGCCTGAGAGATAGGGTCTCAAAACGCATGGTATAGGGTATCGTATAGTCGGTCTAGACCGACTATAATTTTCTTACTTGTTTTAAATGTGGATGATTTTGTGGAAGAAATGTGTACATGATTGCTAAACTTGAGAACCCATGACTTTTTAGTCAATGAGCAATGGTCATTCTTCAAGGATTTGAAGATACATTTAAAGTCTGGTGAATTCGTTATTTCATATAATTTCGCAGAAAACTATATATATGTTCTTCAGGATGCCATACAAGCATTCCACTTCAATAACGACCAAGCAACTATATTCACAGTAGTTATTTACTACATGAAAGATGAAAAACTGGAACACAAAAGTATGGCAATCATATCCGACGATTTAAAACATGATACCGTTGCAGTTTTTGAGTACCAGAAGAGAAGACTAAAATTTCTAAAAATCTAAATTTACAGTAAAGAAGGTATACTACGTTTCGGACGGAGCTCGTCAACATTTTAAAAACAAAAGTAGCTTGGCAAATCTTATGGCCCATGAAAAAAATTTTGGAATGCCAGCTGAGTGGCATTTTCATCCTACTGCTCATGGTAAAGGAGCATGTGATGGTATTGGAGCAAACCTTAAAAGAAATGCAGCGAAGTATTGCCTCCAGTGCTCTCATCAAGATCGCATCTTAGATGCGACTGCTTTATTCCATTAGGCAAAAAGTTATTGTAAAGAAACTAAAATAGTTTTTAGTAGCAAAGAGGATCATCAGGAAACATTGAAAACACTGAAGAGCAGATTCGATGCTGCGGTAACAATCGATGGCACCGCTCAATACCATGCTTTTATACCGCTTGTCGATGGAAGACTCAAGTTGAAAAAGTTTTCTGCCTCTATTTAATGCGATTTCTTTCCAAAGACAACAAATAAACCAGCAGCGAAATCAACAGCTGAACCTAGTAACGCCAAGAAAGGATTGACAAAAAAACGCAGTAAATAAAGGCGACCAAAAAGGTGGATGAAAGACTGGGTATTTAAAAATGTACAAGACTTAAATACTTCATCAGCTACAATAAATTAAGTATAACAAGTAAGAAAATTATAGTCGGTCTAGACCGACTATACGATACCCTATACCATGCGTTTAGAAACCCTATCTCTTAGGCCCAACTAACCGGACATAGATAATAAGCAAAAACCAAATTTGAGTGGGATTTTTTATTAATTTTTTGGCTGCAGATATGAAAAAGTTCATATCGGATGCTACATCTATATGGGGACTAGGTCCAAAAATTTACCGATTCTGATCATGTTTGGTAAAGTCTCTTGTATTTTGCAAAAATATATACAAACAAAATTTGAGAAGAATCAGTGCAATATTTTTGTCTTTTAATAGATTTAAGTGAATATCGGGAAGCAGATCTATATTGGACCAAAGGGATCATTTTTGGATTACTCATTAAGGATGTAATGAACGCATACAAACCCAATTTGAGTAAGATCTATATGACAATTTGGATCTTATGGCAATTTATGTCGATTTCATAGGGGTAATTTGTATGGGGGCTAGGTCTGAACATGGACCGATGTGCACCAATTTCAATAGCGTTCATCCCATGGCCGATAAAAGCTTATATACCAAATTTCATCAAAATTTATGCATATTTGCGACCTGCAGTTTGATTACAAGCTTTACATGGACACACAGACGGACGGACGGACGGACGGACGGACGGACATTGTTAAATCAACTCAAAAAGTGATTCTGATTCGATCGGTATAATTAAAGATGGGTCTGGGTCAAATATTTTTGGTTGTTACAAACAGCAGCACAAAGTCATTATACCCAAACCACATAGTGGTATAGGGTATAAAAATAGTTATGATATAAATGGATCTAATGTAATTAAGATTAAATTTTAATAAATTATTTATCTTTTTATTTTAAATATTATTATTATACATTAATTTAATTATTATTAAAAATAAATAAAAAAATAATAATTTTTCAACATTTCTATAGAAAAAAAGCAATTTTTTTCCTGAGGTTAACATATTCTGGGTATTACAGTATCGAGGGTATAAAATTTTAGTTAGGTATGTTATATACCTTCGGAAAGGTTAATTTGTCTAGTTTCTCAGTATAAGTTTTATTTGTAAGGTTTTACACACAAATAGAAAAAAATTCAAAATAGTGCATTTGTGAAAAATTGAAAAACCGTTGTCTTGAGTTACAAAACATTTATTTTGATAGATATCCCACTCCCATCCCACTAAGCGACCAAAAAGCTCTTAAAGGAAAAATCCTAAGCTTTCTTATGAAAAAAAAAAAATGCACTTTTTGAAAAAAAAGGCAAAAAATGCTTTAATTTAGCAAAAAAAAAGTCTACAAATTTTTTTTTTTTTTTTTTTTAAGTATTTTGTTCCGAAATATTGAAGAAATAGCTATCTAAACTATTTGGGAGAAAATTTTCTAAGAACAATAGGTAATAAGTTACATGGATGAGAAGAAACACCTGCTTGGCCAAAATGTCAAATTTTGATCCCCTCTAACTCAGAGAGATCTATACCGATCTTATTGAAAATTTGTGTCTGAACTACTATCCAATAGGACTAACCTTGGTGAAAATTTCATCCCGATCGGAAGACATCGGTTTCAAAAGTTGGCGCACTTGACATGAATCCCCCATATATTTATTTTAATTGTAATGATGATAATGTAATAAAAATAATAAAAAAAATATCCTATTACGTGCGTCTATACACCTTTTGGATCGCATCGTACTGCTCAACCAACTAGGCAGATGAAGCAAACTAACTTTACGCTGGATTCTGGGATTCCGAAGGACAAACGTCCTGGCCAATGGTTAGCTAAGAGAGTTATAACTCCATCCAGTATTCAATCCGAAAGATTACTTTCCCTTGACAAGAAGAACTTAAGGACATTGACGGGACTGGACGCTGTAATCTTAGATATCTGTTATACACATGTGCAGGTTCCGCGAACAGGGGGTGGAAATGATATGGAAATAAATGACCAAAACTAAGTGGCAAAAGAACTCTAGCCCTTGGAGGATACACTGTATCCCCCGGGTCATATGGTATATCATGCCGAATGGTGTAATTGGCTTTATAAGGAGCCTTAATTTTTAGGACAACCATGGGCTGTACAAAAGATAAAATTGATCGCAGTGATAGCGACTAATACTCTGAGAAAACCTTCGTTGCTTTTGATACCGTTTGTTTCGGATACTTTTTGATATTTTCAGATG
The DNA here is from genome assembly GCA_963682025.1 of Cordilura impudica. NCBI lineage: Eukaryota > Metazoa > Arthropoda > Insecta > Diptera > Scathophagidae > Cordilura > Cordilura impudica. Next base: position 124,025,766 of record OY821517.1, read on the forward strand.
ATATCTGATTTTTCACGTTGAGTTAGTGCAGATCTGTAAATTATTGTTTTAACTATCTCTATTGTGGCAATTACGTTATAGAAATAACCTTTCTCTAGCGAGTTTATTAATATTTCGCTCTCTTCTCTGTTATTACTTTCCATCTTCTAAATTGTATAATTTTCTAGCATTTTCTTACACAAAACAAAGAACTACAACAAATACTTATCCTTAAATTATATTTCATGAATAAATCGAGTTGTTATTAGCAAAAAAAAAAAAAATTGACGAAATGTGAAACTGACGAATACATTTTTTTCTTTGTGATTTTCAGAATTTTTCTACAAATCGCCGAATACTTTATCACTTCACTGTGTTCTTTGTATGTGTATATTTGTAATAGCATTGACTTAACTTATAATAAAATCAGATTAGGATAGAAATAAAATATATGCAATATTTATACATTTCGGCTTTTTCTTTAAAATGAAGCAAAAATGATGTGCGAAGATTGAAAATGATAAATGCTAAAACGTCCAGCATATAGATCAATTGTTGAAACAAAAATCCTAAGGATCTTGTTCTACTTAAAGTAAAAACATTCGATCTTGAGCTTAATTAATTTCTAACTCAATCATGAAAAATCTAATAATTTAATAAAAAGTAAATTACTTCACAGAGTGTAAACAATATACATATATTTATTATAAATCATATGTTGTTTGAAAGGTACTAAAGCTGTCTAATATTTATTTTTATAAGTCAGGGTATAATGAGTATGTTCAGATGCTTACAATGACTAAAAATATTTGAACTAGACCCTTTTTATTATACCGATCGATTCAGAAAGGTATTACCGATGTCTGTCTCCGTATGTCTGCCTGTCTGTCCTGCTGTGCATCTGTCTGTGTAAACCTTGTAGTCAAATTATAGATCAGAAATGTAAATATATTTTTATGAAATTTGATACAACAACTTTTATTGGCCATAAGAGAAACGCTATTGAAATTGATGAAACCCGATGCATGGGCAGACTTGGCGCTATGTAGTGAACTACAAATCAGTGGTACACAATATATGACAATGATCGGTTCATTATATGGCCTAGTCCCCATAACATCAGATATGATCTGATTCGTATCGGCACGCCCCAAATTATTAACAATAGTACTAAAATTTGGTTTATGCTTATTTTCTATATCCAGTTAAGTTAGGACCAAGACCCTTTCTCGAAAAAAATGGTATTGTATAGTCGGTCCAGATTTATTTTCGTTTTGTTAAAATTTATATTTTCTTTATACCGCGTGCTTTTCTCTTTTTGTTTTGAGGCTAGTTGTAATGTTTTTATATTCAAAAGTCAATTACTTGTTTTAAGCTAAAAACCGAATAAGTACTCGATATACAGAGAAAAATCTACACATAAATTATTAACTTTTTAAATGAATAATCATTAGATTTAGTTATTAATTTTGTATCTCAAATATTCGCGAAAATAAACTTGAAAATAACAAAATCAGTTTATTGTTAAAATACAAAAAAAAAACAAATATATATATATTAGTTATTAAAACGAGTACCCAAATAAAAATGCGCAGGTAATACGATAACACCCCTACAAGAACAGTGACGGTCATTTGACCGGTGAATTGACCGTCACTACTGACTGAAGTGTCGGTCATCGCGTAGAACAAAGTTTCTATCATTTTATTAAGGCAAATATGCCAAAACTGACCGAAACTTTTGTGTACAGGTGATTTTGCATCTTACTCTAACCTATGAAAGTATGTAAACCATATAATATATATCTGAACTGCTCACTCTACCGCTGTTTAGTAGTCAACGATGATAGATATATCCATCATCGCTGACCGGTCATACTTGATGGATATATACATCATCATTGACCGGTCACGCTTGATTATAATGAAACACGACTTATTTTTTATTTTTTTTATTTATTTATTGTATTAAAAATCAAAAATTCAAAAATAGAAATAAACATTAAACATTAAAATATTAAAAACACAACAATATCACCAATTCCGAAACGTGTCGATAACTTTGAGACAATGTTGAATGTTTAAACAACTTTGCTGACTTCTCACTCGAAACATCCCTCAAAGCGGTTCGTAACTTAGCACTGAATAAATTGAGTAAACTCAATAGAAATTTCCGGTAATGGGCCTTAGCGCAATCAATAGGTTCTTAAAGAAAACAATATATTATAACAAATATATATCAACAATTTATATTAAAGCTCACCTTTTGAGTGTTGTGAATTAACAATTTCGGCCAAAACTGATACACTCCATTTGGAAAATTGTTTGTACAGAACGGTGTGTGAGATATTGTGATAATACCTCCATAAATCAATTTGTTCAATATTTTGAGATCTTTATTCTTTTGAAAACTAATTTCATTATGGACGAATTTACGGATACTGCACATTCCTTAATATTCTTCATATTATCAACATTATATTCCAGACACTATATTCCAGAATGGCATAAATTAAAACATTCGAGTCAAATATTAAAAAAACCATATCCATGTTATGGCAACAGACTGAAAGATAGATATAAGGATTAATGTAAAATTCTGCAAGGAAGATTTACTTTGTTTCTAGCTAGAATTTTTAATAAAATGTCAGTACATTACCTTGCGCATTGTATTAACAATATATTTATAGTGTCTTCCATGTGCACTTAACTGGAATCATTACGAATCGATTTAATAAACTGTGTCAGCATTGTTTCACACAATTATATTTCTTGTGTATTATCTTCCAACATGATAAAAAGTCCATCAATAATATCAAATAGATAACCATATTATTTTTTGGTACAGCATTCACAATCGAAATCCAGGATATAACATATTGTCACACAATATAATTCTTTACACAAATTCGTTTCCTAAGAGGTATAAAAGTTCTAGATTGAAAGTTTGTGAAGATTCTACAGCAATAGTTAACGATCCAACAGGAATAGGCCACAAGCGAGCAAAAAATAAATTGTGGAAGGGTATAATGGAGGGACGTGTCACCACAATTGAGAATGGCACTAACGAATTCACTGACATATTTTGAAGAATCCTAAAGAAACAACAAAAATTAACTTGAACTTTTAATTTAATTAATTACTTACGTTTCCTCAACCTTAACAAAAACAACTCTACAACAGCAACATGACAGTCATATGTTTTTAAATAGAAAAAAACTGCAAGTGTGTTGGTACAAAAATTGTTTGTGTTAGTTTCAGTCATTCATTTCTTGTAGGGACAATTGCCATTTATGCACTAAAAATACAACACTGATAATAATACAAAAACAGCTGTTTACCACACACACTTTTTTCGTATTGCTGTGAAAAATTAAAATATGGGTATACAAGGTATTTTTGTTTATGGGTTTAATGACGGATAATAGGAACAAATTTCAGTGTAGTACTTTAAATATATCCCGTAGAAATTACCACAGTAAAAAACAGATCCAAATTAGTAATGTTGGAATTGGTTAATAATATTATTTAGAGTAACTTCTTAGGCCCAATTCAGACGACGATTTTTGACGACGCGCTTTTTCTTAATTCTCTTTTGAAGCTGCTACCAAAAACCTATTGTATTCATACGATGATTTTTAGTTTCATGTCTTTTTTTTAATCTGCTTTAGTTTATTTTTCACATTAAGAAAAATATATGAATTAATGTAAATTCAAATTATCTTTTTTATTTTTCGATTCAGTTTATTTATTTGTTAAATATTATTTACATTATTTCATTATAAGATTTAATCTTTTTACACATAATAATCACAATTTTTCACACTATATACAAAAACATATTTAATATTTAAATTACTAAGAGCAGAATCTTTACAACCAGCCCAATTCTCAATAACAATTCCCTGGGAATTTTTTCCCTATTCCCTGTTCCCCTATTATTAATAAAGTCTCCCCAGGAATTTTTTCTCTTTTCCCTTTACACTTATTCTAAAAGAAATTCGAAAATGGGAAACTTTTCCCCGCGAAAAAAGTAGCTATTCTGAATGTCAATAAAAGGGAGAATACTTTGGCAATAACTCCGCCAAAAAAATGCGAGAGAGTGCTGCGAAAAATGTAAGTATTTAATATTTTTATGAAAAAATTTAATATGTATCATTTAAAATTTTGTATAATAATATTATTATGGCATTACTGTGGCTTTCAGGTCAAAAGCAAGAAACAAAAAACAAATTCATGTTCTTTTAAGCACAATGCAAGCCAACCCTGATGTTGCATGCTTTGCTCCGTCTTGTCCTGCTGCTGCTCTTCTGCTTCAGCTACCATCAGAAATGCTACACTGAACATTTTTTGTGTTAATTTTTAATTTAAAAAATTTTACTTTTAATTTCCACAAAAATTTTTAAATTTGTAAACAAAACAAAACAACTGAAGCAAAACAGCTGTCTTCGAATAATCGAAATTCTCTCTCCCATATTATTCTTCTCCCCGCCTGTTTAGAACGGGAACTCATTTCCCTGGGAATATTTAGAATTGGGCTGAATATTTAATCAAATGGCAGAACGTATAAAGAAGTTATGCATAAATATTAAATAAAATAAATAAAAATATAAGCGATTCTTAATCTCACTGAAGTTTCCACTTCAAACTATGAAAAGGAATAAAACGTAAGAGGAAAAAAACAAATGAGTGTAAAGAGAAATATGAAAAAAGTCTTGAAAACAGAAATCGAGTCTTTTTGTTTACCCCTCTTGCTTCTCTACACCGTTCGCCTACAAACAAAAAAAGACTCGAAAAACAACGTCGCCAAAAGTCGCCGTGTAAACACAGCCTGACAATGCAAAAATAATGCAATAAGTGACAATTTGGAAGTAATGAAAAAATGGCTGGGGCACTGTACACACCACCTCCGAAGCAACTACCGAATTCGCCCAAAAATGTTTTTATAAATTTTAGACGAAACAAAACAAACACTAATGCATTTTAAATAGGGTTTTATACCAGGAATTCCCGCCTCGGGATTCCTCAGCATTTCCCGGGATTTCCCGTTGGTGATATTTCCCACTTTCCCGGGATTTTTCATGCGGGATCTCGGGAAATAAAAAATGAAAATTTGGCAACTATACGTTTAAAAGGAGCTGTTTTTATGTTGGCATTTATTTGGCTTTTCTAAAAATATGTATTTTGCAGTCTTGTTTATAATAAATTTTAAATTTAATGATATTTTGCCAAATAAATTGAAGTTTTAAGTTAATTTGTTACACTCAATATTCTCGTTTTTTTTTTGTTGTTAATAAAAAATTAATGAAATTGCTTTAGATGGAAAAATCAATTTCTTGGACATTCTTTTAAAAGAAATCCACAGAATATACGGTGTGCTCTTTATGTGCAAAGATAATTCCATGTAAAAGACAAAGCACCAGCGGACCATTGCGTCAATTAAAATCTTTACACAAGACAGCCTGGGAGAAAGAAGTAAGTGAACGTGAACACCAGGATGAACTGCCGCTTAAAATAAGAAAAACTCAGCCTACATTATATATGTACATATCAGGATAACAAATATTTATGTACTACAGTAGCAAAATTAGCATCTGTTAATAATAAAACAGTTAATAATAAAAAAAAATCTGGAAGTAAAGGATGAGTACATAAATAATATAAACTTAACATTAGATGAAAACAAGTAAGAAAATTATAGTCGGTCTAGCCCGACTATATGATACCCTATACATGGTTAAGATACCAACTAATTGGATATAGAAAATAAGCATAAATCAAATTTGAGTGGCATTTTTATTAATATTTTTCGCTGCAGATATGAAAAAGTTCATATCGGATAATATATTTATATGGGGACTAGGTCGAAAAATGGACCGATCATGACCATATTTGGTAAAGTCACTTATACTTTGAAAAAATATAAAGAACCCAAATTTGAGAAAAATCTGTGGAATATTTTTGTTTTTTAATTGATTTAAGTGAAGATCGGGAAGCAGTTCTGTATGGGGCCTATGACTAAGAATTTTCATATAGGGATTATTTTTGAACTACTGATTAGTAGATGTAATAAACACATACAAACCCAATTTGACTGAGATCTATATGATAATTTCGAACTTATGGCAATTTATGTCGATTTCATAGGGGTCATTTGTATGGGGGCTAGGTCTGAACATGGACCGATTCTCACCAGTTTCAACAGCGTTCATCCCGTGGCCGATGGAAGCTTATATACCAAATTTCATCAAAATATATTGATATTTGCGACCTGTAGTTTGATTACAAGCTTTACATGGACACACAGACGGACGGACGGACGGACGGACATTGCTATTTCGATTCAAAAAGTGATTCTGAGTCGATCGGTATAATTAAAGATGGGTCTAGGACGAATATTTTTGGTTGTTACAAACAGCAGCACAAAGTCATTATACCCAAACCACGTAGTGGTATAGGGTATAAATAGGAGATATCTTAACATATGTTCATTAGGCGATAAACAAATATTTTTCGATTTAGGTACTGTCTATTTACCCGGTAGGTGAGGAGCGGTCGAAATAAAAACGTTAATGGAAACTCGTTTAAGTGAATACAGCATACAATTTGAAAATCATATAGTCTTCACCATTACAGATAGACCTAACGTGATGAAAAGTTTGTCAAAAATAACCCAGTTGATGCGATTTTCTGTCTCAATTGTAGCATACATTTGGCGTTGACGCTTTTTATAAAAAACAAATAATTTGTTCTGACAGCGAATCGACAGATAACAGTAATGATTTTGAAAATGATTTTCAAGATTGTGCAATAAATGTAGTAGTAGTTAAATAACAACTAAAAAGAGGTGTTTCCTGCACGTGTATTGCTAAAAAAAAAAACAGAACATGTTCTTCAAAGCGCACATCAAAAAATTAAAACATTACCCACTCGCGATCGGAAAAAGAGGAAATTAAGTCATAAACATATAAAATTTCTCTGTTTTCTTATCTTTTTATTTTTATATATTTTTTTTTTTTATTATCTTTTTATTTTTATTTTTTTATAACTGCTAATGAATTATTTTAGATTTTTTTAATAAAAATGGTTGAAACAATTGTTGTGGTTATTATAGGGGTGTTTCAGATTTTTCCGATCGCGAGTGGATAATATTTTAATTTTTAGATGTACGCGTTGAAGAACATGTTCTGTTTTACAAGCAGTACACGTGCAAGAAGATGAACTTAAAATAAAGCTACACTCGACTCTATGTGGTTTATGTGGGTTCGAAAAAAAAAAAAAAAAAAAAACGTGATAGAAAAATATTCGTGTAGATAACGAAATATTAAAACGAAACATAGTCATGATTGTGTTCGGCACCGTACAAAATTTAGAAACACAATTGATATGATATGAAAATAAAAATATGTGTTTGTTGGTCTGAACTATGATTGTTTACATATATGCACGAGTTTTTTTATGCAGTGTGTTTTTTTTTTAACTCTGCAAAAAACACTATACTTCAAAAATACGTACTTGAACAGCATAAGAAATAATTGATTCTTGAATTAGATATTGTAACTTGTTGGAATTCGAGAGTGCCAATGCTGGATAAGTTTCTGCTTTTAAAAAAATTCAATAAAAAAAGAGTCATATTGATTTGGAAATGGGTGTTCTCTGGATTGAGGGCAACATAGTCACATTAAACAATATGCTTCAAGTTTTGAGACCCATACAGATGGCTGTTGAAAGGTTGAGCAGTCGTGACACAAACATATGAACTGCTAATATAGATAACACTTTATGTCAGGAAATTCAATCGATTCTTTCTATTCTAGGCGAAAAAATGTTTCATGCACTACATAGTCGTATTGATGAAAGGAGAGACCAAAAAGTGTACACTTTGGTTAAATATTTAACAATAATCATGAAGATTGCTTGTTTTCTTATTCTTCTAACTACTCAGTATTTGCATATTCTGAAAATTTTTTCAATCGCCTTTTTGCCAAACCTAATGATATTGAAGAAATTGATAGTAATGATAATGTTGAAGAATGTCGGGCTGTCAAAGAGAAAACATTTGAAGAAGTTTTAAAAGCAGGCATTAATAACTTGAATTTATTTACTCAATCTTGCTCTAAAAATACTTCATAATGTTCCATAAAGAAAGAACTAAAATGTTGGGGAAGGAAGTGGTGAAAAGACCCAAAATGTTGAATTTTTGTTTAATGCACTATTCGTCCCACTTCGGTAGAAAGTGAACGGGTGTTTTCGGTAGCAGGTTAATTTGTTAATAAAATTAGAAATAGGGTTCCTGGTGAGTCTACAAATGCTTTACGTGATTTAAAAAATTATTTCTTAAACCAAAAAAAAAAAAAAAAAATAATTTGGATTTCTTAATTATTTTTTTTTTAAGAATTAAATGTTTTTGTTTTCGATCTTATATCTCAAATACCTTTCAACTTTTTACATATTATTTTATGTATGGTTTAATTGACTGAATTGTTGTGTTTATGTTTTTGTTTATGTTTACTTACATTGCTTATCTTTTTGATCTTATATACCAAGAGTAATTCTTTTTCGTGATAGAAAAAAAATTTAAAGGAATTCTAAAAACTAAAAGTTAAAAATCAATGTTCCTGCTTTTATATTCAATATCAATTAATATATGTGACCTTCTCCGAGAAAAGGGACATAGTGTGTCAAAAAACGGGTTGTGTCAAAAATGGTAGATTCAGGTACCTAAAAGGGTGTAGAAACTTTAAATGCGTTTTTTTCTCAAAACTTAATATTCACACACTAGGTCCCTTTTCTCGGAGAAGGTCACATATATATTTATGTATTTTTAATAATTTTTTTTTTATTAAGCCAAGCAAATTTAAATGTTATTATATCCATGGACCGGGATCCTGGGATCCCGGGAAATCTAAAAAAAAATTCCGGCTTTCCCGGGAAACGAAAAAGTGTGGAAATAAAATCTTAAATCATTTGGAACTAAAAACAAAATATTTTTGAATGGCTGTAATCAAATTTCATGGTTAGTATCATACTTATTCAACTATCTACTACATACCTGAAAATATTTGTAACAATTTTTATACCCTGTACCACTATGTGGTCAGTGTATAATAAATTTGTGCTGATGTTTGTAACTATCAAAAATATTCTACCATCCGTATCTTGACGAAATTGGGTGTGTAAGCTTTAATCAACCATAGGATGACCGCTATAGAAGTTGGTAAAAATCGGTGCATGTTCGGACTTAGCCTCCTTTTGAGATCGACTTATATTGCCATTATATCAAAATTATGATAATTTTCAAATATATTTCGATCAAGTTTTATTTGTATGTGTTTCTAACATCTAATAATCAGTAGTCCTAATATAAGGACTACACTTAGTCATGGCCCAGATATAAATCTTCTGCCCGATTTTCAGTTATATCTATCAAAAAATAATAATACTGCGCAGAGTTTACTAATATTTGATTTGTGTTTGAAAAAAATAAGTGACTTTACCAAATATGGTGAGGAGAGGTTAATTTTTCGACCTCGTTCCCATATAGGTATAGCAGTCGATATGAACTTTTCATATCCGCAGGTATAAAAATTAATAACATTGTATGTCTGGGGCCAGGTCTGAACATCCACTGCTTTTCATAAATCTCTCTATATGATGGTTTTATTAATATGAAACAAACAGATGTTATTTATAATGATTTTAGCAAGGCGTTTGATAAAGTAAATCATGATCTATTGTTGTTTAAGCTTGACCGTATGGGCTTTGGTATATTGCTGATAAAATGGCTTGGATCATATTTAAAAGACAGAACACAATGTTTTAAGTTTCGTAACTCGTATTCCAACAACATAAAAGTATTATCTGGTGTACCTCAAGGTAGTCACTTGGGACCTCTTTTATTTACGCTATTTATAAATGATCTTCCTTCTGTAATTAAACATTCAACTACATTAATGTATGCAGACAATGTAAAGTTAATTTTTACCCTCAACAATCTTGATCAACAATCACTTTTACAGAATGATATTGATCGTTTAACTACTTGGTGTAATATTAATCTAATGGACCTAAATGTCAAAAAATGCAAATATATGATTTTTACAAGATCAATTCCAATTAATGGTCGGTATATCATGAATAATGCTGTGCTTGATTTAGTGGATTCATTCAACGACCTTGGCGTACTTCTGGATAAAAAATTAGACTTTAGAAGTCATATTTCGCTAACAATAAATAAAGCTACTGGTGTACTTGGATTCATTAAACGGTGGGCTAAAGAGTTTTCGGATCCGTATACGACAAAACAATTGTTTACTATCTTGGTAAGACCAATACTCGAATATGGGTCTGTAGTCTGGGATCCGCAATATCATAAACATTCGAATAAAATTGAATCAGTTCAAAAACAATTTTTGTTATTTTGTCTTCGTGATTTGGGCTGGGATCCTAATATGAGGTTGCCATCTTATGAAAATCGTCTGGCTCTAATTAAGCTTCCTACATTGAAAAGTCACAGACATATCCTAAATGTTACTTTCCTGTTAAAACTGTTAAATGGTAGTCTCAAATCTGAATTTCTTATCAACAAAATAAATATAAATATTCCTTTTCGATCATCAAGAAATTATAACTTCCTAACTATCAAATATTATTGTACAAACTATGCTAATTTTAATCCACTACGTAGAATTTGTGAGTTTAATATGCTGTATCAGTTTATTGATTTTAATAAAAGTTTGGATATTGTGAGAAGAGATATTATATTATACGTAAATGCATTAAATCAACTGAATTAAATAAATGTTATATATCAATTTTGTTAAATGTTTAATTATATATATAAATTATAATATAAATTTACATATACTTTAAGTAGTCTGTAATGATGATTCCATAGACTGAATAAATAAATAAATAAATAAAAAAATAACAAAAATAAAAAGTAAATATCCAATGAACGTTTTGTTCTTAAACAATAAGTACATGTGAGTTTTATATTTGCTATTTTTTTTTTTATTGTTTTATTAAGTGCATAAATAGCGTTCATATTATGGCTGATAAATGCTTATATACCAAATTTCTGCAAGCCATATTCATATCTGCGACCTGAATTTGATTACAATGTTTACATGGAAACTCAAACGTTTGGACGGCTAAACAGATGGACGGACTAACATCGCGAAATCGATTACAAAGTGATTCTACGTCGATCGGTATAATAAAAGGTGGGCCTAGGTCAAATTTTTTTGGGAGTTATAAGCATCAGTACCAAATTATTATACCCTCTCCAGATATTGGCATAGAGTATAATTTTATGATTATAGAGTATAATTATATGGCAAATGTCAAGCCAAGAAAAAGTAAAGCCATCTATTTTTAAAACAATAATAATTAAAATAATCTTTAGAATGTTTGCCGACTATTGTGTGTTTCCATATTTCGGGAACTAAAAAAGCCAAAAATCAAAATTTTTAAAAGCTTCCTAGTCGAGTAAGGTACATCATTTGCACTTATGGTACGGTGGTAGTTTATAAATCGAAGTTACCATTATATAAAAATAAAATCATTTATATTTTATGTGAGCTTTTACTGGTCCTTACTGGTGATGCAAAAAAAAAAACTTTTATTTCATCATATGCCCAACGTTTTGTTCTTTTCGGCTGTTTTGCTTGCATCACAAGTACGGACCAGTAAGCTCACATAAAATATAAATTATCATAAATTGGTCTCTGGTCATCAAAAATTCTTATAAAGATATAATCGAAATAAATAAAAAAAATTTTTTTTTCAACTGGAATTAATTTTAAGTTGTTAATTCACTGGAATTGATGGATTTTTTTTAGTAACAAAAACCGAAATCGGTGTTTCTTGATAAATTTTTAAGAGGATTTTTTTTTACAAATTCTTATCAAAAACATTAAATAAATAAAAAAAGTTTACCAAATAATTTTAAGCCCATATTAGGATAAAGTATTGTTCAATAGTTTCAATAATTCTGTGTTTATGCGATTTTTCGATTAAATAGTAAAACTCTATAGTGAATTTTTATAAACATGATTTGGCCTCAGAGCTCCATTATTTAAAATGTATTTAGTTAGTTATTTATTTGTTTATTTTTTTAAGTCAAATAAATTAAGTTTAAAATATATTTTGAAAACACAAAACATAAACGTTCGATTAGTGGTAATGCTAAACCAAATTAAAAAATTAAAAAAAAAAAAACTAAGAGAAAATTAACATTGCAAATCATAGAGAATTTAAAAAGAAAAAGTGAAAAAAGGAACATACTACTTAAACATTTAAGGAAGATTAAATGTAAGTTGTTTTTGGTTATTTTAAACTTAAACAACAACAACAATAAAAAAGCAATTGAAAGTTGTTAATGTTACATGAACTTGTTGGGAGGAAAAAAAAAAAAGAAATAAATGAAAAATTTTAGCGAAAGCATTTTTTGTTTTTTTAATCATTTGGTACAAAAAGAGAGAAGAGCACATTAAACTGGTTTTTGATTTGGCAAAAAATATATGGAAAAAGTTTTTTTTTTCTATTTGGGCAGCAGCATGAAGAGACAAGAGTCTAAAGAAAACAAAAGACTTAAGATATAAACTTGCTTTACTACAACTACTGCTATCATACGTACGAGTGCTAGCACGTCTGTTTATTTGGTTTTGACTGAATGCATGAATGAATGAAAAGCAGAAAATGTTGTTAGGCATGTCTGTTGGCTTCAGCTTCATCGTTTTCATTGAGCCAGAGTGAGCTTAGGCTTTTGTATATAAATTGTTGAGACCATGGGGAAATTGTATCATTTCATCCTTACTCGTTCAAACGTTAACACAAGCGTTTCGGCCAAAGCTATACAAAAAAATAAAAAATAACGAAAACGAACGGTGTGTTTATCGTAATTTACGATTTACAAAAAAAAAAAAAAAAAAAAAATAAATAAATATATCACAAAGAAAAAGAAAAAGAGAACAAGTGTGGTGTTTCTGTGGACAAAAGGACTTTAACTTATAAATTAAAGAACTTTTTTTTTTTAGATAAGATAAAAAAGAAAATACCAAAAAATATTTAAAAATAAAAAATTATTAAATATAAATACAATTAAAAAAAAATGGCTCATAAATTTGTTGCAATCAGTGTTGTGTGTTTAATTTCACTGGCGGCCGCCTTACCAGCCGAAGAAACGCGTGGCCATGCTCGAAATGCCATAGGAGCCGACAACGATATTATGGATAGTATTTACAGCGACTGTCTGCGCAAGGATTCAGTGTCATGTGTAAAATATAAACTCTTCAATTTTGTGGATAAAGTTTTGGGAGCACGCGATCAATTTGCACTAACCGAAGGTGTTACCGTGGTGCGATCTCCTGATGCTCCCATACAAGAGGCTGCTCGTGCCATTTCCGGTGACGAGTCTTTTGAATCTTTGGCCATGAATCGTATGGCTGGTTTCTTGAACTCTCACACCATTAAGGTCGAATTAAAAGGTGCTGATATTGTACAAGCCGTAAGTTCCACCGGTCGTGCTTTGGAAGATGTATCCGAGTCATTGTTCGGTTCAGATGATCCTAATGCTCCTGAAGAAAGTCGTGGCAAAAAGAAGAAGGCTGCCAAAATCTTGGGTCCCATCATTGCTTTGATTGCCTTGAAGGCCGCCGCTCTCTTGCCTTTACTTTTGGGTGCTATTGCATTAATTGCCGGTAAGGCTTTGTTGATCGGTAAAATCGCTTTGGTTCTTTCGGCTGTTATTGGTTTGAAGAAATTATTGTCGCAAGAGAAACATGTCACCTATGAAGTTGTTGCTCATCCTCATCACAGTGCCAGTCACTCTGTAAGCCATGATTCTTATGGCAGCGGTTATAGTGCTGATGCTGGTTCATCCGCCTCATATGGCAGCTCTGGTCATGGTGGTTGGGGCCGTTCTTTAGATGCTCAAGATTTGGCTTATACTGCCCAAAAGCCCAAAGCTTAAGTTGACTTGCAACCATGACTCCATAGCGACTATTATCTACATTACTACTTCAACAAAACCGAAATCAACAACAACAGCAATAACAACAACAATACTTTACATCCCAACGACTTTAAAAATAATAACGAAATTTTTTTGACCTTTTTAAAAAACAAATTCTATAAAAAAAGACGATAAACTAATGACCTGAAAATAGCAGATAGCACAAGATTAGCACATAGAAGAACATTTAAAAGAGATCAAATTCATAACCTAAAGAACTTAAGGTTTTGTTTCAGCAAACTTTTGGGTCTTTATGTGATCTATTAGAAGTTTTTCTGTTTCGATGCTTAACAATTGACCATTTTAACGAGACTTTTTCTTTTAAGTATATAAAAAAAAAAAATCAAAACTTTTTTGTTAATTAATTAATTTAATTTATTTTAATAATTTATTTGTTTAATTTATTTTTAATTTTTTTTTTCATCATCACTTAAAACTTAAATGAGATCTAAGGAATCTCCAAAAAATTAAAAAAAAAAAAATAACTACGAAAATAACGAAACGAAAATAGTAAAAAGAAAATCTATTATAAAAAAAAAATCAGTTAAAATCAGATAAGTGTGTTTATGTTATATAATATTTATATAAGAGTTTTTATGTATTATATAATCAATCAAAAACTTTAGATATTATATAAAAACTAACAGTCAATAAGAAGAAACAAATTGAAGCCACAAGTCGGTAATTTATATATCTAATAATAATTGCACCAGAAAACAACACAAAAAAAAATACTCAAAACAATATATTTCCTCTCCTTAAATTTCTGTTCACTTTTCTCTAAACTTTTCTCTCTTCTAAACTATCTATCACAATTTATAAATTTCACTCTTAACAAGCTTCTGCTGGAAAACTCATAATCTCTTAACTATCTGCTTCTTTTACTCTTTGTTATGAAACTTCTATAACTTTCTCTTTTATTTCTTTTATATAAGCACTTTCTCTTTTTATTTGTTATACAAATTTCTTAAACTTTGCATCTTTGTCTGATTCTCTTTTTTTCTTTCCATCTAGTCTTTTATATTCTATTCTTTTTTTTACTATTTTCTAAGAACTTTGTACAAATCTCTGCTTTATGTAAACTACTTTTAATTTTGTTTAATTCTAGTCTTAAATATAACAATGTGTGTTTTTTTTATAAATTTTCTTAACTTTTTACTTATGACTATATCTCATTTTAAACTCTTTTTATCTTCTCTTTTATTTCTTTTTCTCTTTCTTAATTTCTAGCACATATTTCTATAATTTCTTATTTCATCTTTTCTCTTTCTATTTAGTTTTGTTGAATTGCAACGAAACGCCATAACTTGCCATAGTTTTTTCATCAGCCTTAAAAATTTTTAACTATCTCTTTTTTATTTTTTCAATTTTAAGTCTAAAGCTTTCTTTTTTAAAACTTACTTTCAGAAAAGCTTTCATCTTTTAAACTTAATTCTTATAACACATCATTTTAAGGACACTTCGTTCTAGTTCATCTATTCATTATTTTAAAATATTTTATTCTAGTTTCATCTACTCTCTTTGCATTTTTATATCTGTTTGTCACTGCTACTTATACTGCTCTGCATTCTTTCTCTCTCTACCTATATATACATATATTTCTATCTCTATCTATCTGTCTTTATCATTTTCTATCATTCTCTATCATTCTCCATCTCTCTCTATCTCTCACTATATATCTCAATCTCTCCCTATATATCTCAATCTCTCTCGCTATATTTCTTTTTCTTTTCTCATATCAGTTTTCATCTTAATTTCTCTTATTTTACTCTATACATAACTCTATCGCTTTTCTCTGTCTCTCTCTCTCACTTCTCTGTATCTCTGTCATCTCCCTCTCTCTCTTTTGCTCTCTCTCTTTATATTTTTATTTCTCTCTCTTTCCTGACTGAATTACAATAGCCGCACTATATACAAAATAAAAATTGTATCAATATTTGTTTTAAAATAGTTGTAATAATTTATTTATTTATTTATTATTATTATTATCTTTTAAATAGTATTACTTGTTATAATATAGCAAACTCTTAATACGACTCGAAACAACAAACTGCACATTTATTTATTGACATCCAAATACAACAGACAAAAATATTAAAAATGAACTCAGAAAAAAAACCAATAGTAAAATATAAGTTATTAAATTGTCATAAACAAGCATTTCATTAAAAAAATGAAAAAAATCATAACAAAAAAATCTAAAAAAACACAAAAACAGAAATAAAGTAATTTATGAAAAAAAAATCCAGCTAAAGAGTTTTTTATTATTTCACAACTTTAACTTAATACTGAGGTATTTGTTACTAAGAATAGTTGAATTTATTACTGAAAAACTATCACTTATGTGCGAACAATGTCATCGATAAATATTAATGTAATCAAGCTCTAAATTTAATTTTTACACCGTAAGATTTTTTTTTTTGAATTAGCATTTCCTATTGTTTACCCGTTTGAAAATATTTTTTTCATTCAAATTTTATTGACAACTCAATTTAAAACCGTTAATAGTTTTGCATTTCATAAAAATGATATCAGTGAAAGTAGTTTCATCATAAAATTAAAATAAAGAAAAGTGTACCTCGAAATAAACAAACATAGATATTTATGCCAGATGAACATGTAAATAACCCCGTCATATGCCTGTCCCCCCTTTAGCACCAGATAAACGGTATTGGATGATGCTGTTAGTGCTTGTGTTGGTAGTCAAGTCATCGTTATATAAATAGTCGTCATCTCTTCATAATTCATATCATGTATTGAGCTGATAAACAAATTTTTTGGTGTGTTTATTTTGTATTTTTCAGCTGGTTTTTAAAAATGAAACCATGTCAAAAATGTATACAAGTAAGAAAGTTAAATATTCAGATAGATGTACATAACACAATAATGTCTTTGTTATTAAAAATAGTTTTCATTGATTACTGTTATAGGCTAACTGTTAAGTGCTTTGATTGATCTTAGTCATGATTGGGTAAAAGCAATAGAGAACAACAAAAATTGTTTAAATAAAATATTTTATAATAAAGATCGATTTTATACGTCTGAATTTCTAAGTACAGTAGAAACCCGATAAATGTGTTAAGGAGCGTTTAGACTATGCTAATATTTGTGCAAAATCATAAAAATTTTGTTTGTCCTTGTATAAACACTCGATTTTGTTAGCCACCAAATATTTTACGACTGTTTGTTGGCTAACAAAAATCTTTGTTTGTGAAGAAAGCTTTGCATAGTGTAAACACTTCGTCAGCACGTCGCAACAAATATTTGGCTCGATATTTTGTTTGTTCTCGCAATATTTTTGGCGGAACAAACAGCGACAAATAATTGCAGAAACGTGGGTTGCCAACAGTTAGTTTTGACAGTGCTTAACATATAAAAAATTAAACAAATTTAAATGGCAATACTGGTCAATTTGTTTGACAGATTGGTAAGTAAAAAACGCGTTTCTGTAATTCTTAATTATAAAGCATATTTTTCTGAAAGAAAATGGACGACAACGATGCAGCAGTTATTGAATCGCCCCCATTATTTGCAAAAAAAACCAAAAGGAAGAAGATGACGCATGACTGGAGCGAAGAATATATATTTAAATTGATCGGCAAAGTGGAGTGAAATCCTTGCATTTGGAATGCATCAAGTGCTGACTACCATAATAAACCCATGCAAGATAATGCATGGACTGAGATTGGTGGTATGCTAAATATAAGAACGGAAGAAGTTTGCACAAAATGGTCGAATTCGACAGAGTTTGAATTTGAACCAGCTTTTTAATTGAAAGTGCAACGATGAATGTGATAATTTTCTTAATATTAATATTGCCAACGAATTTGTTTTATTTTTTTTTTTATCAAACATTAATTTTAAGATTGCCAATGAATGCGTTCCTCATCAATAAAAAATTGTGTAATGCACAACAAGCAGTGGTTATTTTTCTTGCTTTTTCGGGATTAAGCTGTATTGGGCTGCGGAAAATGCGAAATCGTGCTGGCAATATGCCAAATGCATTCCCTACAACGTGTCGTGCTCTCGATAGGCGATAATTAAAGATGCGTTGAATACCATCAAGCCTTTTCTTATTGAAGGGTTTCAAAAGATTTATGCTTGCAGAAAATGCATCATCAGCCACTACGACAAACGGCATGCATTTTGACCTTTCGGGAAATGGCACAGGTTGAGGAAGATGGAGATAATTGTTTTGTAGAGCATCATAAAATGCAGTTCTCCGGAAAACGCCCCCATTAGAAACTCGACCATTTGTTCCTACGTCTATGTAAATAAATTTATATGACGCATCGGCAATGCCTGTGAGCACAATACTAAATATGTGTGCCTGCCAAATAGAAAAAAAGAATATTAATTAATTTGTCAATTATTTTTGTATAAATTTTGCACAATCGAAGTCATTTGAACCCAAGCACACAAAGTTTTTATGCAGCGAAGGTTCTTCAGAACGCAATTCCTTCAGAAGTTTTTGGCAACATCCTTCCATTTTACGGCGCTGCACCCAAGCTCGAACCCACATTCTTCTGGATCTTCTTTTTTTTCTTTTTGCTGGGTTTCTGAAACTGCTATAGCTCCAGCAGTTATTAATAATAAATCTCCAATATCACTGTCACTAAACATTTTAACTTTTCACATTGCTTCACAAACATAATTTGATACTGTTTGACAGATGTTTGTCATACACACCGGGCAAATAAAATTATTAGTATAGCGTAAATGGGTATACAAATATTTTTACCAAACATGGCTGACACAAATTTGTCTGTTATTTGCGCAAATAAAATTCAAACAAATATTAGTGCAATCTAAACCCATGCCCAAACATTTGCCACAAATCATACTATTAGCCCAAACCATTATTTGTTGTGTTTGGACAAATATTAGCATAGTCTAAACGCACCTTTAGTCGCATGAACAGTTGGGAACGGAAAAGTTTCTTTTTGAGTTTTCAAACATTCCTAATTGAATCTGTATAATGGATTTTTCCTTCAAAGCATCTCCCGATCATTTAGGTTTAAGAAAAGACTTAAAAAACTTAACACTAACACAAAAAGATGTGAGTTGTATAGCCAAAATATTGATGGGTGTCATATCAGAAAGACTATATAACTGGGTAGATCAACACAAGCTACCATTTGAGTATCAAGAGGGTTTCATAAAAAAATTATTCCACAGTAGAAAATATATATTACTTAACAACAATTGTACACCTAAAATTTGAAGGAAAAATGTCTACGCATTTTTTGTGGATTTCAAGGCAGCGTTTGATAAGGTCGTTAGAAAATTTTTGATGTTTAAACTGCATGCAATAGGGGTGTCTACAAAAATGGTAAACTTCCTGGAAAATTTGTATAAAAACACATACTCTACTGTCTGGAACGGAACAGAGTTGTCAGAAAAATGCGAAACCGTATGAGTGGTCAAACCAGGCTGCTTGCTTCTCATTATATATAAATGACCTACATGAAGAACTAGGAGGTGGATTACTTATTGGTAATATGAAGAATATAAGATTGTTGTTATACGATGACAGTAGTATAGTTATCTATGTTCTAACACACTTTTTCAGTACATTTGGTGGATCGTATTTAGTTACAATTGTCACCGCAAGTAGTACCGCAGAGGATACCACCATATTCACCACGTTTAGCAAATATCACACCCATATTCACCTTACTTATAGTTAGCAATACTATTAGATATGTTGAATTTCACTTATGGCATACTTTAAATATTCCAGTGCATCTTTTAGGTTGACAGCACTAGTTTTTTTTGGCTGGCAGCACTATTTTTTAGAAGATTAGCCATCAATTTCAATAAGATTTCTTCTGCTAACTTTAAATTTAAATACATTTTCTGGAATATTCTTGTTAACCCGCAGAAGACACAAGCAATCTACTTTTCAAGACGACGAAAAGTATGCTATTTACCACAACATCCCATCCTGTACAACAACAATTTCATCAATTGGTCAAACAAAGTAAAATACCTGGGTGTCATACTAGATCCCAAATTAAAATTTAAAGATCACATCCCCTACATTATCGACAAAATTAACTGCAGTGTAAAAATACTGTACCCTTTAATAAATAGAAACTCTAAACTTGACATTAGAAATAAAACTCTTATATTTAAATCAATATTCAACTCAATTATGTTTTATGCTTCTCCAGTATGGTCTACGGCTGCACAATGTCATATTAACAAATTAAAAATAGCACAAAATAAACTATTAAAAATGATATATAATTTGCCTTGGCATTATTATACTCAACGATTACACAACCTAGCAAACGTCGAACTTGTAAATATCCGTATACAAAAACTTGCATCAAATTTCTTCAACAGTTGTAGCAATTCTGTGTATAATCATATTAATGAGCTGGTCTCAACGTAATTTTATTCTCTTAGCTTAAGTCTACTTTTATTAAAATCCAAAAAAAAAATAATTCATAAAGGTTTTTTGAAAATTTTACCCTTCCTTACAAATATTACAAACATTAATGCACATAAATAATACAAATTGTTACGTAATATTTAAGTAGAAAAGGAAATTTTATCCTAAACTCTTCCAAACATTGTAAAAAAAATTTTTAAAACGTAAATGCCAAATAAAGAATCATCAAAAATCAAAATCAAATACATTTTAATATTCTATTAAGGTTTCTTAGAGCTGACAACATATTTTTCATTCACAAACCCCATTTTTTTAGGTTTATTTGAAAAAATATTCGTTTATTCAAGTCTATATGTTTCTTTCTATTAGAATAATTTAATATTCAATAGAATATATAAAATGTATTTAAATTCAAAGTTAACAGAAAAAATCTTATTGAAATGGATGGCTAATCTTCTAAAAAATAGTGCTTCCAGTCAAAAAAAAAAAACTAGTGCTGTCTTCCTAAAAGATGCACTGGAAGATTTAAAGTGCGCCACAAGTGCAACTCGACATATATAATAGTATTGCTAACTATAAGTAAAGTGAATATGGGTGTGAGATTTGCTAAACATTAGGTTTTCAACTCCAAGTAAGGTGAATATGGGTGTGAGTTTTTGCTAAACATGGCGAATATCGGTGTGCGTTTTTGCTTAATGTGGTGAATATGGTGGTGCCCTCGGCCGTACTACTTGCGGTGACAATTGGAACTAAATACGCTCCACCAAATGTACTGAAAAAGTGTGTTAAAACATACATAACTATACTACTGTTGACGATATCTTTCCTATAGCAGATGTTAAGGTTCTACAGCATAGGTTCCCACCTTAATTTGCTTCACGGACCCCTTGAGATATTTCTACAAGCTTGCGGACCCCCAAATATTTTTATTTTAAAAAATATGTGAAAATAATGAAAAAAAAAAATATGTTTATTATTAAAAAAAACGTTAAAACCTACGGAAAAAAATTTAAAAATTGTTTTGTAAACAAAGAAAAAAAATAAATAAATAAGAAAAACATTACTAATTCAAAAATAAATAAAAATAACAGAAACTTTTAAAGTTCAAAATGGCACTTATTCAAAAAGGAACAAAACATTTCAAAATAAATGGATTTATCCCATTTCAGGAATACCAAATAAAAATTAAAATACATCGATGGCTTAATATAAAAAGGCCCTAACTCGATTTTTTGTTACTTGAGGAGAAGGAAAAAACTAAATAAAATCCACAAACTTTTAGATACAAAAACAGTTTTATACAAAATCCAAAAATGTGTTGCCCTTTTTATTAAAAAATTTCAAAATTTTCAGCATATTTCCTTTTGAAAGCCAACGCACCTCTGTGTGGAAAAAAAATTTTGTTTGCTCTGCATTGAGATCTTGACATAGCACTCCAAAAATTCTAGTTCTCAATGCACTGGTCTTAACAAAATTAACGACATCTATTGCAGTCTGCAGTGTGACACAATCATATCTTTGGCTAATTTTAAAAACCCAGATCGAGAACCCATCATTGACGGTGCACCATCAGTGCATGTTTCCAATACCTTTTTCCAGGGAATATTGTTTTCCATTAAAAAATCAGAAAGGGTTTGAAAAATATCAGTTCCTTGTGATGTTGTAGGCAACGCATTCATAAATAAAAGCTACTCACAAAATTCATTTTCTGCAATAAAATATAAAATAAAAGTTGGTTTGAATAAGAAACGTCTGTGGTTTCATCACATTGAAGAGTAATGAATGGTGAATTCTTAATTTTTCTAATAACTGCTCCATAATATTTTGTGCCATATCATTAATTTTTCTTTTGACAGTGTTATTTGCTATTTTCATCAGCTTATCTTTATTGGCTGTATCAAGCATTACGTTACATACTGCGGCAATACAAGATTTGATCAAGTCTTCTCCAATTGTGTGTGGTTTTTTGTTTTTAGCAATTAACATTGCTATTTTATAGGAAGCTTCCATAGCCCTTTCCTGTTCAACATATAAATCACCTGTGGAATCCAATCTTACATTATTCAGTGATCTGATTTTAGAAGCAAAAAAATCTGCATTTTTGTCTTTAAATTGTGGGTGGTTTGTAATTAGATGCCTCTCTAATTTTGCTGGTTTCATAGCATCATTCGTCATATTTCCTTTTTTTTTTACATTTTTTGGATTTTATTACAAGTTAAAAAAGACACACACGACTAACGACAATAAATATGAAATGAAAATAAAAACAAAATCAGCTGATTTATCTAGTGATGGCAAACATGGTATATGTGATATCAGTGTTGATCGAAAGGTACTTTATCAATTTTACTACACAATTATCAAAAGCTCTTTTTATTGCAAGAGATGTAACATTTTATTTAAATTACTTATATGCTTAAAAGCAAATATTTATATTTTACAAATACATTTTTTATCATAATTTTTTCAAATAACTATTTTTTTTAAATTATTTTAATGGGTTGGATATCTTTCTCAAGAGTGCTGTTAATTTCTTTTTTTTATATTTCGTTTTAAAAGTTAATTTGCAGAACAGTTCGTGGACCCCCTGGAAGCCCACTACGAACCCCTGGGGGTCCGCGGATCACCATTTGGAAACCATTGTTCTACAGGATATGACTAACAATTTAGAAAAATAATATAGCTATTAGAACCTCGAAGTAAATCTATTAAAATCTAAGATTATGACTATCAGAAATGGCGGAAGGATAGCTAAAAATGAAAAATGGACTTACAGAGGAACAGAAATAGAAAATGTCTCAGAATATTGTTACCTTGGTATGATACTAACCCCAAAATATGTATTTACAAAACATGTAAAAATAAGAAATAATTCGGCAAAAAATTTTATAAACTCAGCATGGTGTAGCTTCCTCATCAAAAATTATATTTCTTTTTGATCAAAAACACATCTTTTTAATGACGTATGTCGGTCAACACACACAGTCGTGTGGTGCGCAAATATGGGCCCATTCTTACTTTGAAGAAGAAGTCGATAGCCTACAAAGATAATTTACTAAACGCATTCTTAAGCTTCCCAAATTTACACCAAATTATGCTCTTATGCTTGGGTCTGGAATGGATGATGCGCATCTCTACACATTAAGCCTCCATTTGTGTTATATTAAACGTACACTTTTTGAATTCACTGATTCTAGACTACCTCATAAGCCCAGTTTATTAGTTTGGCCCAGAGTTCAGAAAAAAACACACACTGAATAAAAAACTCGTACATATATGTAAACAAACATAATTTAGACCAACACACACATATTTTTATTTTCATATCAATTATGTTTGTTTTTAAATTTTCTTCGGTGCCCAACACAACCACGACTGTGTTCGTTTTAATATTTCGTTATTTACACGAACATTTTTCTATCACGTACTTTTTTTTTCAATCACACATAAAGCACACATTTTTGAGTGTTGCTTTATTTGAAGTTGATGTTCTGGTACGTGTAGTGAAAAAAAACACAGAACATGTAAAATAAACAGGTTCGAGTTCAGTTATATTTTAAGTCGTGTTGTGGCTCGTGTAGTAAGAAAAAACACAACATGTACAATAAACAGGTTCGAGTTCAGTTATATTTTAAACACGACTTAAAATATAACTGAACTCGAACCTGTTTACTGTACATGTTCTGTTGTTTCTTACTACACGAGCCACAACACGACTTAAAATATAACTGAACTCGAACATGTTTATTTTACATGTTCTGTGTTTTTTTTCACTACACGTACCAGAACATCAACTTCAAATAAAGCAACACTCAAAAATGTGTGCTTTATGTGTGATTGAAGCAAAAAGTATGTGATACAAAAATGTTCGTGTAAATAACGAAATATTAAAACGAACACAGTCATGGTTGTGTTGGGTACCGTAGAAAATTTTGAAACGCACATAATTGATATGAAAATAAAGATATGTGTTGGCTGCTTTTGAACAGAACATTGTGTGTTTCGTGTGTGTATTTTCTGAACCTTGGTTTGGCCAACAATATTTCATGAGTGAAACGTTTGAATGATTTGAGTGAAGAACATAATATACAATGGACACCAAATTTATCAGTCGAAGAATGGAACATAAAACAGATGGCATTGATAGCATCTATAAAAAGTAAAAATAACCAAACTCGAATAAACAGACTATAGCAAACAGAATTATTTTATAGTAAATTGGACCCATCAGTGGCACATTTATATTTCCATCAAAACTAATATCATGTTGATATTCAAGGCACGCTGTGACCTAGTCGAAGAATCGAAAAACACTGCTCACTGTTTAATACGAAAGAAATTGAAAATATACAACACTTCATTGGTAAATGTACCGTTTTAAACAACTTTCGACAGTATTGGGTTCGAAAAATAACAATATCAGAGTAAGAATTGGTTAGAATTTTAAATGGTGAAAGCAACTGGCGGTGTTTAGTCCAGTACATAATTAATGTTCTATCTTATCGTAAAGCGCTAATATTTGAATACAATAATTAATTTTATAATATACATATGTCAAAAAAAATCTCTTTCTCCGTCCGTCCGTCCGTCTGTGTGTCCATCTAAAGCTTGTAATCAAACTGCAGGTCGCAAGTATGAATATATTTTGATGAAATTTGATATTTGATCTTTCATCGGCCATGGGATGAACGCTATTGAAATTAGTGAGAATCGGTCCATGTTCAGACCTAGACCCCATACAAATGACCCCTATGAAATCAACATATATTGCCATAAGATCCAAATTATCGTACAAATCTTAGTCAAATTGGGTTTGTATGAATATATTACATCCATTAATCAGTAGTCCAAAAATGATCCCTATTGGATAACTCTTAGTCATAGGCTCCATGTAGAGCTGCTTCCCGATCTTCACTTAAATCTATCAAAAAACAAAAATGTTGCACTGCTTCTTCTCAAATTTTGTTTGTATATATTTTTGCAAAATACAAGAGACCTTACCAAACATGGTCAGGATCGGTCCATTTTTGGGCCTAGTCCTCATATAGATAATGCATTCGATATGAACTTTTTCATATCTGCAGACAAAAAAATTTATAAAAATCCCACTCAAATTTGGTTTATGCTTATTTTCTATATCCAGTTAGTTGGGCCTAAGAGATAGGGTCCCCAAACGCATGGTATAGGCTATCATATAGTCGGTCTGGACCGACTATAATTTTCTTACTTGTTTTTGTTTGTAATGTTATTTAGCAAAAATAAAACAAAAACATTTTGCAGTGAAGAATTACTACTACTACTACTACTACTACTACTACTACTACTACTACTACTACTACTACTACTACTACTACTACTACTACTACTACTACTACTACTACTACTACTACTACTACTACTACAAAAAAATAGTGTTTCCAGATTGTACGGTACATTTCAAGAAGGAGAAAAATTGTTTTCTTATGAAGATTTATATTAAAAAAATATTATTCTTGCGGTTAGATTTTGCAACTTTATATAATAGAAGTTGATTTCTGAAAATATCGGTTAGAAGCTTATCGTTTACAAAAAAGAGGTTTAGCTTAGCTCTAAAAGATTTAGGAATTGATATAAACATAAAATCATGCATATACATATATACATTTAAATTAAAAAATCCTAAATTAAGAGGCCGCTTTTCTATCACTTTTCTCCCTATACGCATGAGATTTGGTAATGTTTTTTAGAATCACCTTTAAATTTTGAAGCACGCTGTTGTTATATCCTCCACTCCAGGCTATAAGTTTGTCATTTCGCTTGTAACTATTAGAAAGAATAAAATCGGGACCCATAAAATAAATATATCCTATTAACATCAAATTTTGTATTTAGGTGCTTCAGTGTTAATTATAAAAAATTTGAGTTCGTATCAGAAATATTCAAAAATACATGCAAAAAAATATGCAAAAAACTTATGCAAAAATATGCAAAATGTTCCAAGTATATGCAAAATATGTTAAAAATATGCAAAATATGAAGGATCCTGAGAAAATACAGAAATTTGGAAATAAGAGACAATTTACAAAACTCTACTTTTAGTTGAAATACTTCTTGCTATAATAGAAATAGCGATCCTATTAGCCTGAATTGGATAGAAATTTACAACTAAAATTTTAAATTTTAACAAACTGTATAAAGTTTTCCTTTTCTATAATAATAATAATAAAAAAAATTAACTGAGAAATGGTCCAATAGCCTCTCAAGAAGGGTTTCAAAAGATATGGAAAAGATTTGAATTGCATTATTTGAGGGAGAAAGGTAAAGTATTCAGGGCACCAACATTTTTGATGAATTTAAAACTGCATATAAATGTTTTAACGTTTTCATATCTTTACATTAAGTGCCAAAAAACACATGAGCTCATCGTTTGCAACATCTGGTCACAAAAGATACAAGGCATCCAATACAATTATTGATGATAAAGTACATTTAACAGCATGCCAAGTAACATGCAAACGACATTGTTTCTAGTCCCGAAATTTCCAGCAAAGCGTTTCAAGTCGACCTATGCAGAGCACTTTTAGCGGCATATATAACATGGAGTGTTTTAAGCAACGTTTTTAAAAAAAAACTACACTGGTCAATCGGTGAGCATTCTCCGTAAATATTACTTGGATAAGTGCTTCGAGCAAGCTATAAAAAGACAAATAAGAAGACAAATAATTGGATATCAATGGCTGAAACTACAGATAAGCAAGGATGGTATGTCGCGAAATAGAAGCATCAGCCTTATTTCTTTTTTCCTACAAGCAACTTGACCAAGTAAATAACGCAACCATTATCAGATTTATTAATGATGGTACTTGGCAACTGCAATAAAAAGGCAACGAGTCGAAGGTTTTGTTACTTTTGACAAAAAATTTTTATCCTAATCTTATTCATGTAACATGCAATCATCCTGCATTAAATTTAATTGCAGTTATTTGCTCTGCCAAACGCCATTATTTGAGCAGTAAATAAAATATTTCTGAAAGCTCCTCTTGGCGTTGAGTTATATAAATATCAGAAGTCAGAAAAAAACACACACTGAATAAAAAACTCGTACATATAGAGTATGTAAACAATAATAGCTCAGACCAAAAACACATATTTTTATCTTGATATCAATTATGTGTATTTCTAAATTTTGTACGGTGCCGGACACAATCGTGACTGTGTTTCGTTTTAATACTTCGTTATGTACACGAACATGTTTCGATCACGTATCCATTATCCACTCGCGATAGGAAAAATCTTATACACCCCTATAAAAACGACAACAATTTTTTCAACCAAATTTATTTAAAAAAATCTAAAATAATTCATTAGCAGTTATAAAAAAATAAAAATAATAATAATAAAGATAATAATAAAGAAAAAAATTTAAATCAAAAAAATAATAAAAAAACGTAATCAAGTCATAAACAACATATAAAATTTCTCAGTGTAAATCTGTGTATCAGATTTTTCCGATTGCGAGTGGATAATGTTTTAATTTTTAGACGTACGCGTTCAAGAACATGTTCTTGAACAAACACGAACTTAACATAAAGCTACACTCGAATCTGTGTGGTTTATGTTTGTTCGAAACAAAAAATACATGATAGAAACATGTTCGTGTACATGACGAAATATTAAAACAGACATGATTGTGTTCGGTACCGTAAAAATTTAAAAACACACATAATTGATATGAAAATAAAAATATGTGTTGGCTGCTTTAGAACAGAACATTGTGTGTTTGATGTGTGTATTTTCTGAATATTGATAAAAATATACCAGACAACGAGCTGCCGCCTAAACCCATTATTATCAGATATGGGACGGAGCTAAAGGCGGCATTATATTATGCTGAAAACATTAATGGCATAAAAGTGGAAAATAGATAATTTATACAGTGAATCATTTAAACATTCAGTTGATTAAACAAACATTTAAAAAAAAAATCATGTGAGTCCGATCACAGGGGAGATGTGTAGACATCTACACCTTTACCAATTGTATTTCAGAAAGTGTCAAATGTATTTCAGAAAACATCAAATGTATTTCAGAAAGTATCAAATATATTTCAAAAAACATCAAATGTATTTCAGAAATTATCAAATGTATTTCAGAAAATATCTATTGAATTTCAGAAAATATCTCTTGAAATTCAGAATTAAAAAGTAGTTTACCCTACAATACCGAAAAGTTATTATTGTTTGTATTGGTGATTTGGAGTCGCAGAAAATGTTTCGAACTATTTGGACTTATTTGTTATGCACTAGAAAATAAAATATCAAGAGCGGCCTTTTAATCGAAAGAAGATGAGAACTTCATTTGTTAATCAGCTACAATATAAACACCAGGATAGAATTTTAACCGATTTTGAAGTCATCATTTTGAAAAAAAACACGTTTATAACGTCACCTAAAATTCAAAAGGCCGTAACTAACAAAAAGTTCAAAATTGACTTTTTGTATTGTAGTTACGGCCTTTTACTTAGAAAGTACTATTTTACCATGAATTTGTTCTTTTTTTTTTAATAAAAATATTAGTTATGGTCTTTTGCATTTTAGGTGACGATATGTAGTTTTCAATAAATATTACAAACCCAGTGTAATACTTAAAAAATACTTAGCGTTCTGAGACTCAATTGATATTTTCTGAAATTCAATTTATATTTTCTGTAGTAAATTTAATATTTTCTGAAATGCATTTGATGTTTTCAGAAATACATTTGGTATTTTCTGAAATACATTTGATAATTTCAGAAATAAATTTTATGTTTTCTGAAATACATTTGAACTTTTCAGAAATACATTAGATAATTGCTGTGTTCTGAAATACATTGATGTGTTCTGAAATACATTTAAAATTTTCTGAAATACATTGGATGTTTTCTGAAACACATTTGATGTTTCTGAAATACATTTGATAATTGCTGAAATACATTTGATAATTTCGGAAATACACATGATATTTTCTGAAATACATTTGATAATTTCTGAAACTCAATTGATATTTTCTGAAATTCAATTGATATTTTCTGAAATACAAATGATAATTTCTGAAAATCAATTGATGATTTCTGAAATACAATTGCTTATTTCTGAAAATCTATTGATGTTTTCTGAAATTCAATTGATACTTTCTGAAAGTAAATTGATATTTTCTGAAATATAATTGATACTTTCTGAAACACAATTGATACTTTCTGAAAATCAATTGATGTTTTCTGAAACACAATTGATACTTTCTGAAATTCAATTGATGTTTTCTGAAGAACATTTGGGAAAGGTGTTAATTAAAAAAAACAACTAAGTTTATTTTTGACTTCTTCAAAGTTTGCCTAGTATTTAGCTTTTTAAACTTACAGCACACCTAGCGGTTCTGCTTACTTAAAAAGTTCTGTCAATAGCAAATATACACTTGAATATTTAAAATTAACGAAAAAGATTTGTGATTTTGCTAAACAGACAGCGAACTCGGCGGTTCTGCTTACTAAATACACCAATACACTTATATAAACCTCACACCGATTTTCCCTTACGCTGTTTATACCCTATACCACTATGTGGTTTGGGTATAATGACTTTGAGCTGTTGTTTGTAACTACCAAAAATGTTTGACCAAGACCCATCTTTTATTAAACCGATCGGATCAGAATCACTTTCTGAGTCGATTTAACGATGTCCGTCCGTCCGTCTGTGTGTCCATGTAAACTTTGTAATCAAACTGCAGGTCGCAAATATGAATATATTTTGACGAAATTTGGTATATGAGCTTCCGTCGGCCATGGGATGAAAGCTGCTGAAATTGGTGTGAATCGGTCCATGTTAAGACCTAGCCCCCATACAAATGATCTCTATGAAATCGACATAAATTGCCAGACACAGAAAAAAAAATCGCCAACCGAATTGCTGTAAAGTGGAACAACAGTATTTTCGTTTGTATCAACCGAAATTTAATAGCATCTGCAAATTTTCTATTATGATAAAATATTTACTGTTAAGGCAACAGAATTGTAATCATAGTGATCCCGAAAATCGGTTATTAGCATTATCGCAATTCGGTTGGCAATAAATTCGGTAGCCACAATGAATCTGTTTTCTGTGTGCTAAGATCCAAATTGTCGTATAGTCAAATTGGATTTGCATGTGTTTATTACATCCATTAATGAGTATCCAAAAACGATCCCTATGGGACAACTCTTAGTCGTAGGCCCAATATAGAGCTGCTTCCCGATCTTCACTTAAATCTATAAAAAACAAAAATATTGCACTGATTCATCTCAAATTTTGTTTGTATATATTTTTCCAAAATACAACAGACTACCAACCATGGTCAGGATCGTTCCATTTTTGGGCCTAGTCCCCATATAGGTATACAATCCGATATGAATTTTTTCATATCTGCAATCAAAAAAATTAATAAAAATGCCACCCAAATTTGGTTTATGCTTATTTTCTATATCCAATTAGTTGGGCCTAAGAGATAGGATCTAAACGCATGGTATAGGATATCGTATAGTCGGTCTATACCGACTATAATTTTCTTACTTGTTTTGCATTGTGAAATTAGATTTTACCCCCCCCCCCCCCCCTCTCTGAGCGCATAGATATTCATTTTAGGATTTTGATATGATTCATCGTAAAGAAGCAGAAGCAGAAGCAGAAAAAGCTTCAAGAATTCATAACATGCTTAAAGTCGAAAAATCTATCCTCGGCTAAATCGATAGAATTATTAAATCGATATATAATAAAAAACAAATCAGGACTTATTATTTTAAAATTAAATAGTATAATTAATATCGGAATAGAACAAATCAACCAGTTGAATATGAAAATATTTATCAATACAACTACGCACCTATCGTGTGATGTATAACGAAGCTTCTCAGCATATAAGATGATTTTTTTCACTTCTTTATTTATATGGGGCTTTCATGCCAAGTGATCCAACTTTTGAAACCGATGTCTTACGATCGGGATGAAATTTGCACCAAGGTTAGTCCTATTGGATAGTAGCTTAGACACAATATTTCAACAAGATCGGTCCAGAACTCTCTGAGTTGGAGGGGGTCAAAATTTGACATTTTGACCAAACAGATGTTTTTCTTTTTAAGTTTCTGTGTTTTAGAATTCTCTAATTAACATTTATTTAATTTTCATCATCCAACGTTTCGCTGGTATTTTTCCAGCCTCTTCAGGGACTATATTTTATTAAATAAATAATTTTTCGTCAAATTTTGCAGTTAATTTTCAAAAATAATTGTTTTACACAGTACATATAACACGACATAAAACACATATTTAATTTAAAAAACAATTGCAAATAAAAATTAAAAATATCACAGTTAAATTTATTCTAACGCTACGTATCACAGTTTTGGCCTTCTGTTTTTCTTATCCATGTAACATTTTACCTAGTGTTCTTAGCAAAATTTGTCCCGAATAGTTAAGATAGCTGTTTCTTCAGTCTTTCGGAAAAAAGATTTTTTTGACTTTTTTTTTTGCAAGATCAAAAATTTTTTTACTTTTTTTTCAAAAAAGTAATTTGCACAAAAGAAAGCTTAGGTTTTTCCTTTAAGAGTTTTTTGGTCGCTTAGTAGGATGCGAGTGGGATATCTACATAAAAAAAGTTTTGTAACTCAAGGCAACGGTTTTTCAATGCTTACCATATACACTAATTTGAATTTTTTCCTATCAGTGTGTAAGTGTTTCAAAAACCTTGAAAATAAAGCATATACTGGGAAACTAGGCAAATTAACCTTTCCGACGGTATGTAACATAATTAACTAAAATTTCGTGCCCTCAATACAGTAATACCTTTTACCAAAACTCAATACCTATGGCTTCTAATAATAGTACAAGGTCCGTAGAGACCTTTTCACTAATCCACGTGCTAAACTTCATTAAGCCTCAGTTAAGTTTTAACTATTTCTCGTATCACGTCAAAATTATGCTTAATTGATTCAGCGCTCTTTTTTCAGGAATATTGTACTTTTCGGGTATTAAACATTAAAGAGTTGTGATAGTTTGTAAATCAAAAAGGTCCCCAGGGACCTTCTCACAAAAAGTAGAGTTAGATATACTCATCAATTTATTTGGATTTGTCACACTTTGTACATGAAAGTCGTTTTAAATTTATAATTTACAATTTATAATGATTCCCATATAAATTTTGGTTTACAAATATCATACATGTTTCCAACAAATTTTTATTCAAAGAGCCTTAAATGTATAGCTAAATAGGTTAATTAAAAAATTACGGTTACTTAAAATAACAATATTTGTATTTATAAAACATAATGCATACAGAAATTTATGCAATTATTTTTTTATGGCTTTAATTATTGAAAACAATGTGGTCAAAAAGTATATATGAATACTCTGTTTCTCGGCACAGATTGTATGAGTTCTGTAAAGTACGCTCTATAATTTACTAAATCATAAAAAAATAGTGAGTCATTTTATAAGTCTAGGCCGACTATACGCACACTACACCGTTAGTGTCGAGAAGAGGTCTCACGTCTAGATTAAGTTAAATCCTAAGCAAGGATCATATGTATGATCATTGCCCCCAGCATACCTGGTAAGGTCATTACAAAACAAAGAAAATAATCGTAAGTCTTACTTTAGTAAGATTGTCGTACAATTGTTGCCTTAAAACATATTGAAGTTCATATCGGAGGTAATTGTAAATAGATTTCAAGAGGCTGCTTAATATGGGGACAATGTCTAACAATGTTCCTATATGGCTTTTTTTTAAATGATTTATGTAAAGTGATTTAGGGGATATAAAACACACACCCAAGTTTAACCGAGCTGTTTATGATTATCAGTGATACCTTTATATCTGCAACCAAAATTATAATTACATGGTTCATATGAACACACAGATAATCTGATGGACGATCGACTTGATCGACCCAAAACGTAGTCCCAAGTCTTTCCAGGTCAATTATGTCTATTTGCTATAAACATCACCACAAACTCACTGCAGGGTAACCACCGAGTGCTGCAGTGTGCATTTCATTTCAGTTTAATAACGGACATTTGCACTTAATTTATTTACCACAAAATTATGCAAATGCATGGGAAAATTAGTCGAGCAGAAACAAAAAAAAAAAAAAAACAACAATTTAATTAAAATCATATTTAACTATAAACCACTAAAATATGTAATTATAACTATAGAGTGTAAACAAAGTATAAATGGCTCATCAATAAAAACACATAATAAAATTAGTAGAGAGAAAAAAGAAAGATAATTGTGTTGCAAGCCGAACCCTATCATACCCTATAATGATTGTAATCGATATACATCAAAAGACTATGGGGAGGTAAAATATTACTAATTATTAAGCGATTTATTATTTGATTGATTTAGGAGTTTATTAAAAATGGTTTTGAGTTTATGTGATTAGGTGATGATAACTGAAGCGAAAACTTGTCATGTATAAATGTAATTATGTTCGGATGGTTGGACAACGTTTAATACAATCGATCACAAACCCCTTTAAACCGTAAAGCATTTAAATTTTTTTATAAAATTAGTTTTAAATGGTGCAATTAAGAATAAAGTGAACAAAGAAGATGGAAATTTCTTTAGCAAATGTTCTTTTTGAGATGTACTAAAGCAGCTACAAAGGTAAACAGCTTACTAATAAGTAAGACTGTTAAATTCAGCTGTGGCAAACCTTTGATACCCTCCACCTCGGTTTGAGTATTGATAATAAATGGAAACAAAATATTTGAAAAAATAAACAATTTGCTAAACTTAATACCAAATTATTTCAGCAAATTTTTTGGTTTGATCTGGATTTTTGTTTATTTCAAGAGGTGGTCTATAAAGCTCTCTCACATTAGTAATTCGCGCTCCAACGAGGAAAGATCGTTTTCATCTTTTCTATTATTTCGCATACAATACAAAATCTAACCCAGTGATGCCAACTTTTGATTTTGAATTAAATTATGTTAATAAAATATATTTTCAATTATTGCCTCTAAATACCACTACCTGGGAATTATTATCTAACTTCAATTTTTTGGGTTTTACTTTACCTACCATGAAGTCAAATTTTGAAGTCATCATGAACACTGGTTCAAATTAGTGATGCCAAATGCAAAAACCAAAAGTCCCAAAAATGTTAAATAAAATAATTTGTTATCTTTATTTTCTGAAAAACTTCAAATTTTCATCCAAAAAAAACTGTGAAAAATCTATATATATAAAATTCATTTTCTGTTTGTTTGTTTGTTTGTTTGTTTGACCGCTATACAAATTTTTATTTTTCAACGGATTTTCCTGAAATTTTGTACACACGATCTCTATACCCCAGGAAAGGTCGCCGTATACTTTTTACGGGCCACGCCTACTTTTACGCCCACTTTTTATGTAAAATTCATTTTCTGTTTTATTCATATTTGTTCACTATATAAATTTTATTTGTTAACAGATTTCTCTGAAATGCGGTAAACACGATCCCTGTATTCCAGCCAAGGTCACCGTATACTTTTTATCGACCACGCCTACTTTTACGCCCACTTTTTATATACAATTCATTTTCTGTATTTTGGTTGTTCGCTATACAAATTTTTATTTTTCATCGCATTTCTCTGAAATTTGGTATACACGATCTCTGTACTCCAAAGAGGTCGCCATATGATTCTTGCCGGCCACGCCTACTTCTACGCCCACTTTTTATACAAAATTAGTTTTCTGTTTTTTGGTATATTTGTTCACTATTTTTATTTTTCAAGCGATGTCTAAAATTTGGTCACACTATCTCTATACTACAGGGAAGGTCACCATATGCTTCTTACAGACCATGCCTACTTTGCGCCAACTTCTATGTATATAAAACTTATTTTATCCTTTTATTTGTTTCTTTATTTGATTGCTATACAAACTTTTATTTTTCAGTGGTTTTCTCCGAAATTGAGTACATATTCCAGGGAAGGTCGTCATATGATTTTTACCGACCACGCCTACTTTTACGCCCAAGTTTCATATAAAATTCATATTTTGTTGTGTGGTATATTTCTTCCCTATACAAATTTGTACTTTTCAACGGATTTCTCTGAAATTTGGTTTACAGGGAAATAACTACACGGTGAACAAATTCCCCAAACTTAAAAAAAAGGTACCCACAAGAAATTAACAAATTCGCCATTTTTAATCGAAATAAAAATTGAACTTACTCCCCAAATTCATTCTTAAATTTTTACATATTTTTATTTAATGAAATTTGTTAAATATTTATTTTAATAAACGTTTGCATCATTTCGTTGCGCGGCAGCTATGTGCACGGGGAATACAGCTTAGCCTGAATATCGGAATGATCTGAAAAATATATTTTGACAATTAAAATAAGTTGGCAACAGCTGCGCGGCAGCACAGGTGTGGTTGCCAAACGCGCAGAAGCGGCGCGCGGTGCGCGACCGCGGCCTCGGACGCGACGGATGTGGACGCGACGCGCTCTTGGAACACAGCTCAGCTAAAATATCGCAATGCTCTAAAAAATATGTTTTTGGAATTAAAATAAGTTAACGAGAACTAAGCGGCAGCACGGGTACTAGCTGCGAGGAAGCGGCGCGAGGCGCGCGAACTCAGACGCGACGGATGCGGACGCGACGCGCTCTCGGAACACAGCTCAGCTAAAATATCGCAATGCTCTAAAAAATATGTTTTAGGAATCAAAATAATTTAACGAGAACTATGCGGCAGCACGGGTAGTAGCTGCGAGGAAGCGGCGCGAAGCGCGCGGATGCGACGCGGCGCGCGACCGCGGACTCGGAGCGACGCGTTCTCGGAGCGCAGCTCAGCTAAAATATCGCAATGCTTTAAAAAATATGTTTTAGGAATTAAAATAAGTTAACGAGAACTAAGCGGCAGCACGGGTAGTAGCTGCGAGGAAGCGGCGCGAGGCGCGCGGACGCGGACGCGACGGATGCGGACGCGACGCGCTCGCGGAACACAGCTCAGCTAAAATATTGCAATGATCTGAAAAATATATTTTGGCGATTAAAATAAGTTGACAACAACTGCGCGGCAGCACGGTTGTGGTTGCCAAACGCGCGGAAGCGAACGCGACTCGCTCGCGGAACACAGCTTAGTGAAACGTCGTATGATAAATTTTATCTACGTATGTGAAATAATTACCTGTTGATCAAAAGAGGCCACACATATACTATAAGCAGTTGCTTAAAAAGAAACCTTGCGACACAATATTAAACGTCGCATTAGTCTTTCATTTCTGAAACTTGAATTTGATGTCTCTGCTCAATGACGATCACTTATTGAATGAAGTAATTCAATTTTTAAAAGTTCCGATTACTTTAATTTGCGAACCATTCCGTTATATTTGATGTTTATAAATAAACTGAAAAAAAAACTTAAAGCGGTTTCGCCGCGTATTTTTGAAGCATTTTTGCTGCAGCATCTTATAAAAAACTTCTAAATTAAAAAATCAAAAAATTTTTAATTGAAATAAAAAATGAATTTACTGCCCATACAAATTTTGGGGAGAAAGTTCATTTTATTGGGGAATTTTTTAATTGGGGACTAAGTACTCAGCGCCTGGTAAGCATAGTGAATCATTTTTCAAGTCAAAGGCGTTTTTATTCCGGGCAAGACCGGGTAAAAACAGCTAGTAATATATAATTAACATTCTCATCAAAATGCGCTTTATTTATGTAATAATTTTTATGTTTTTATATTCTTAAATATCATTTGAGATTTTCTAAACTTCATTGAATCGCAATATTTTTTTTTTTTTAATTCAGTTGATTTTTTAAATGTAAACATATTTGATGTTTTTATACCCTCCACATCTCAGTGGCAGAGGGTATATATAGGTTTGTCATTCCGTTTGTAACGCATCGAAAAACTAATTTCCGACCCAATAAAGTATATATATTCTTGATCCTTATCACAGCTCGAGTCGATATAGCGATGTCCGTCTGTCCGTCTGTCCGTCTGTCCGTCTGTCCGTGTGTCTGTTGAAATCACGCTCATTCAAAAAAAAAAGCATTTACTTAGGTCAGGTTACGAAAAAATTATTTGCCATAATTCCCACCAGGTTGGTATTGAAATCGGAGTAAATCGGGAGCCTCTGCGCTGAGAAATGAACAAAAGTTTATAGATACCTCTAAAAAAAACATGAAACCTAGTGTTTTCTTGTAATAGTTTAGTGGTTGAACATACAACAACATAAAAAAAGCCACAAAAAAAATGTGATTCATACATATTAACAATAACAAGAACACAACTACCATGAGCTATGTTAATAGTATTGCCACAAACCGAGGTGGAGGGTATCAAAGATTCGGCACAGCCGAATTTAACACTCTTACTTGTTTGAATTTCAATGTGCCAAACTTATGGTCATATTTGTAAAAGAATAATGGAAAAACTTATGAAATAAAAGACTAGCCCTGTGTATACTCTTAACATTGTTGTGTTTGATATCTAATTGAAAATGTTGACATTCATGTTAAAATAGAAATAACTATTGCAAAGCTAATTAGAACAAAAATTGTGGCGCCATCTACTGTGGCATGGTCACACTGAGCAAAATGAAGTGACAATCTGTTTGTTAATGCAAAAGAAATGTATTTTATCTAAAACAAAATATTGCACAATTTTATATAAATAAAATAATATACCAATTTATTTCTAACGTGCGGATATTATGAATATACATATATAGAATATATGTATGGATATTATTTTATTATTTAATATATGTATGAATGCATATGTAAATATTACACACAAAAAATAGAACACCAAAATACTACAAAATCAACATCAATTTATTTTATATTACTTTTTTAGCTAAAAAATAATTAAATATTACTTTTCTTAACAATAAACAAAAACCATACGTTTTTCTATAATTCTTTTACAAATATGACCATAAGTTTGGCATATTAACTTTTTGTTGTGTTTACAAAATAGACTTACCGAGTTCATCATATATATGGGGAAACGGTTAACATTTATTACCATTAGTATTATTTTAATAATATTTATGTTCTATAATTAAAAAACTTCCGTTTTTATATGAGCATTTCAAGAAATAAATTATAATAATACATTTAACAAGGTAAAACTTCAATTGCAATTTTACAGTAATCCAGTAAATTTGCATTACAATTTTCACAGGGTAACATTATTCATCATTAGTGGCAGCGAGCAATAATGATAGAACTAATTTAAGGCCTAGTTAACCACACGTAACAGTAACGTAACGTGTTAGCTGTTTTTTTGTTACATGAAAAGCGTTGGTACGTTCCGGTTACGTTCAGTAATGTTCTAAACGCTTTTCATGTATATGTATATTATATTATATGTATATTATTTAGAGTATTTTGATATTTGCAAAACTTGCGATGTTACATGTTGTCTCGACTAGCTATAATTCATGGCAATGTTCAACTCAATATCTAGTGGAGACCGCTAATCTACATGTCATGACTTATGCCGTTTTCCTTTCTGACAAAAAATGTCGCCCTTTTTTGCCCTTTTTTCGAAAAGTGTATTTTTTTTATATATTTTGAATTAAAAGCAACCTTATCTTATATATCAATCGAAAGGTCTCAAAGTCGAGCACTCATAAATCACAAAAAATTTCAGCCCTTGACTTCTTTCAGGTCATACTGTGAGAATATTTCCCCATTGTTCCCCTTTTTTGAATATTTTCACCCTATGACTTCCAAGAGGACAATAATCAAAATTTTTATACAGTTATGAACACAGCACTTTGAGACCTTTCGATTGATATATAATATAAGGTTGCTCTTAATTCAGAATATATAAAAAAATACACTTTTCCAAAAAAGGGCAAAAAAAAGGGCGACATTTTTTGTCAGAAAAGAAAACGGCATTAGATATCCAACTTTTTGTCACGACAGAAATTATGCCATAAACCTGCCATTAATTTGAAGTTTCATTCGATTTAAATCATTATTATATATCGCGAATATGAGTGTTTATGGAACTACAAAAGTAAAAACTATAAAAACCGATTTAAAAAGAAAAGCGTGCGAGGAAATTGGACACAAATGTTTACGGTTCAAAGACATTTTGGAAATTAAATGTCTAGTCATAATTTGCCCACTTCGCGTTTTGCCGTTATTATATTTCTCTGACTTGAACATGAACATTGCCATGAATAACAGCTAGTGGAGACACCGTGTTATAAATATCCCCGATATTTATTATATATATTTTTTTTATTTAATATATGTATGTATATGTAAATATTACACACAAAAAATACAACAGCAAAAGTTATTGTTGTGTTTTTCTTTAAATAAATTAATAGATAACATTTTTTTTTGGTTAATTTTGATTTTTTTTTCATTAACGACTAGGTAGTTTAACATTATTTCACCAACATCTGAATTTTTACTCCCTTTATATTAACTCGTAGTGTCTGCTTTTTGAAAATATTTTGGATTGATTTTTAACCCTTCTCCCGTGACCCAGTCGATCTGAAACTTAGCAGGCAGGCACGTGACGATGACAAAAATGATCTAACAAATTTTTTTAGTGATGCAAATACAATGGAAACTTTTAAATTTTTCTACCAGAGTTGATAAAAAAAAATGTACAAAGGTTTAGGTTTTATTGTATTATTACCATAACGACCACAAAAATAACCAGTCCAGCTATGACAACAATACAAAATTTAGAATAATAACAAGAACAATATAGAAACATCATATTTTTCATTGTTTTTTTTTTTTAATTTTTCAGAGATTTCCCTGGACCTGTTCCACCGATTTTAATGATTTTTTAAACAGAAATCTTCCCATAATCTTGATGAATCATTCTCACTAAAAATGATCACCCTGGCTGTCCTATTGAGGGCATGATTGGGACAAGAACAACATATAAAATCATATTTTTTCAAGACTTTTTTTAGTTCTTCATTAAGATCTCGGGCCCTAGTTAACCGCTTTGGACGATTTTAAATAGCAGACTTCTCAGAATGTCGATGAATCTTTTCTTATACAAGAGAGTACACTAGCTTCCCGATTGAAGTTGTCATCGTGGTTTCCACAGACGGACAGACGGACAAATATATATTTTATGGGGTCCAGAATTTTTTTTCTAATTATTACAAACGGAATGACAAACTTCTGCATACTGGGGTGGAGGGTATAAAAAGTACAAGTAATATTATACTTATCATAGCTTTAAAGCACTTAGCATGATTGTCCCTTTATATTACGTCATTTTTATTTATTAGATTGTTAAATTCGGCTGTGCCGAATCTTTGATACCCTCCACCTCGGTTTGAGTCTTGATAATAAATGTAAATGAAAAAGTAAACAATTTGTTAAACTTAATAACATATAATTTCAGCAAATTATTTGGGTTGGTTTTCGTCTTTTCTATTATTTCGGATTTATTTCGGTGTTTGCTTTTTGGTCATCGTGGTTGCTGATCGGCATGCGTTTCCGGTTGTATGACATAACTTCTCGTTTAATTTAGTTTTTGCTAATTAGATAGCGCGCCCTAACGTCCATTGCAAAGGTAATGGTTGTGTAGGGTGGCTATATGCATTAAATCGTGCTAATTGGAGATGGCTGTATAGTCTCTTTTAACTGGCCAAATATTGCCAAACATTGCGGCCATATAGGTCGGATGGAGTAACAAAATAATAACCAAAAAAAAAAAAACTCTCTCAACTTTTTTATTAAAATATTGCCATATTTGGAAAACATAGAGAATAAATTTAAAATAATAAATAATCAAATTAAATTTAAAATAATAAAAAACCAAATGTCCCAAACATTTTAAATAAAATAATTTGTTCTCTTTATTTTCTGAAAAACTTCAAATTTTCATCCAAAAAAAATTATGAAAATTTATATATAAATAACATTCTCATCAAATTGCGTTTATTTATGTAACAGTTTTTATATTCGCAATTCTTAAATATCATTTGACGTTTTCTAAAATTCATTGAATTTAAATTAATGTTTTCTGTAGTCCGATTCTGTAAATTTCAACGATCCGACTATCGCAAAATATATCGACAGCTATTGTTGTTTGCACTAAGGATTTAGTGATTCACTAAGTACATACATCTTAACGACAGTCGACAAATCTATTTTTCAATTTATTTAAATTGTAAATGAGTGGCATCTCTGTCAAAATAAGCGAAAAACACAAAGAAGAATAGAAAAAAAAAACAAATTAATTCGTGTTTGACAGGATGACTTTATGTTTATGTTTAATATTTTTATTTTTTTACTAATATTTCTGGTATTTATTTGAAAATGAAATAATGAATTGAATATGCTATTTAATTTTTTTTATTGATATAAAAAAGTTTTTTAATAGAAGCAAAATATTTGCACTATTTTATAATTTTTATTTATGTATGACGACATTTCAACCTAAAAATTTAAGTTTTTATCGATTGAATAAACAACACAAAAATGGTTTTCGTTTAGATAACAACAACAGCTGACTTTAACAATAGCGAATATCGTTTAAAAATTTTAGTGATAATTTTGGAATTTTCTTTTTTTAACGATTCGACTATCGTTAAAAGAAGCTACTGAATCGCGGTACTGAAAAGCTATTAATTTCTCTTGAATGTCAATATTTTTTTTTTAAATGTAAAAATTTTTTAAATGTAAACATAGGTATATGGCGATTTTTTTTTTTTTGGAATTTCAATTTGTATCTAACGAATAAAATTTATATATTAAAGATGCAATTGATGTCTTCTAAATTTAAAATTATAATTTCCGACGTTTTGATATGACTTTCTGAAATTCAATTAATTGTAATTTATAATTGGATATTTTTAATTCCAGTTTTTAGAATTGATATTTTCTTAAATTGGAATGGAAAATTTAAAAATGGCAATTTTGTATTTATGTGAATAATAATGCTTTAGTAATTATAAACAACTTTTAAAAATTAGATGTAATCGCAATCAGATATTTTGTAGGTAAAGCAGAATAATAATTCTGTATAACTATGTAGAACTGTTTTGAAAGCAAAAAACTCATTGATGAACTCGGTAACTCTATTTTGTGAAGACAACAAAAATTTAATATGCCAAACTTATGTTCATATTTGTAAAAGAATAATGAAAAAACGTATGAAATAAAAGACCAGCCCGTGTATACTCTTAACATTGTTCTGTATGATATCTAGTTGAAAATATTGACATTCATGTTAAAATAGAAATAACTATTGCAAAGCTAATTAGAACAAATAAAAATTGTGGCGCCATCTACTGTGGCATAGTCACGCTGAGCAAAATGAAGTGACACTCTGTCAATGCAAAAGAAATGTATTTTCCCCATAACAAAATATTGCAGAATTTTATGTAAATAAAATAATATACCGATTTATTTCTAACATGCAGTTGTTATGGATATACATATATATAATATATGTGTATCATTTGTACTATTTAATATGTTTATGTATGTGTATGTAAATATTACACACAAAAAATAAACATCTAACGTTATTTTTGTGTTTTTCTCTTTAACTAAATTTATGCATAAAATTTTTTTTTGCTAAATTTACATTGTTTTTTTTATTAACAACTAGGTATTTTAGCATTATTTGCTTTAGATGTTGGTGAATTTTTACTCCTTTTATATTAACTCGTAGTGTCTGCTTGTCGAAAAAATTTTGGATCGATTTTAACCCCTTTCCCGTGACCCATTCGATCTGAAATTTTGCAGGCAGGCTCATGGTTAAAACAGAAATGATCTAACAAATTTTTTTAGTAGTGCCAAAACAATGGAAACTTTAAATTTTTCTACCAGAGTTAATAAAAAAAATGTACAAAGGGTTAGTTTTTATTATATCATTACCACAACGACCACAAAAACAATAAGTCCAGCTATGACAATAACACAACATTTAGAATAACAACAAGAACAATATAGAAACATCATATTTTTCATTTTTTTTTTACTTTTTCAGAGATTTCCCTTGACCTGTTCCACCGATTTTAATAATTTTTGAAATGTAAATCTTCCCATGAATTTGGTGAATCATTCTCACTAAAAATGGTCACTGTAGCTGCACTATTGAGTGCGTGATCGTGACAAGAACAACATAGAAAATTATATTTTTTCAAGACTTTTTTTAGTTCTTCATTCAACTCTCGGGCCCTAATCGACCCTTTTGGGCGATTTTAAACAGCAAACTTTTCAGGATGTGAATGAATCATTTTTTATATCAGCGAGCACCCTAGCTGCCCGATTGATACCGTCATCGTGATATCCACAGACGGACAGACGGACAGACGGACATCGCAGTATCAACTGTGGTTGTTATAAGGATCACAAATATATATATATTTTATGGGGTCCAAAATTTTTTTTCTAATTATTACAAACGGAATGACAAACTTATATATACCCTCTGCATACTGGAGTGGAGGGTATATATATAGGAAATCGCCAACAAATTTCAACCAGAAGGACAAAAAATAATCATGTGAGTCCGATCACAAGAGAGATG
Organism: Cordilura impudica; assembly: GCA_963682025.1. NCBI lineage: Eukaryota > Metazoa > Arthropoda > Insecta > Diptera > Scathophagidae > Cordilura > Cordilura impudica. The sequence continues at coordinate 124,069,684 of OY821517.1, forward strand.
TGTAAACATATAATAATTAAAGAAAACATCAACATCATATTTTCCAGTGCATAAAAAATAAGTCGATTATGATGTTTTCTGAAATTCAATTGATGTTTTCTGAAATACAATTAATGTTCTCAGCAATTCAAATAATGCTTTTTGAAATTCAATTGATGTTTTCTGAAATTCTAATTATGTTTTCTGAAATTCAAATGATGTTTTCTGAAATACAATTGATGTTTTCTGAAATACAATTGATGTTTTCTGAAATTCTATTGATGTTTTCTGAAATTCAATTGATGTTTTCTGAGACTCGAATGATGTTTTCTGAAATTATATTGATGTTTTCTGAAATTCTATTTATGTTTTCTGAAATTCAAATGATGTTTTCTGAAAATCGAATGATGTTTTCTGAAATTATATTGATGTTTTCTGAAATTCTATTTATGTTTTCTGAAATTCAAATGATGTTTTCTGAAATACAATTGATGTTTTCTGAAATACAATTGATGTTTTCTGAAATTCTATTGATGTTTTCTGAAATTCAATTGATGTTTTCTGAAACTCGAATGATGTTTTCTGAAATTATATTGATGTTTTCTGAAATTCTATTTATGTTTTCTGAAATTCAAATGATGTTATCTGAAACTCGAATGATGTTTTCTGAAATACAATTGATGTTTTCTGAAATACAATTGATGTTTTCTGAAATTCTATTGATGTTTTCTGAAATTCAATTGATGTTTTCTGAAACACAATTGATGTTTTCTGAAATTCTATTGATGTTTTCTGAAATACAATTGATGTTTTCTGAAATTCTATTGATGTTTTCTGAAATTCAATTGATGTTTTCTGAGACTCGAATGATGTTTTCTGAAATTATATTGATGTTTTCTGAAATTCTATTTATGTTTTCTGAAATTCAAATGATGTTTTCTGAAAATCGAATGATGTTTTCTGAAATTATATTGATATTTTCTGAAATTCTATTTATGTTTTCTGAAATTCAAATGATGTTTTCTGAAATACAATTGATGTTTTCTGAAATACAATTGATGTTTGCTGAAATTCTATTGATGTTTTCTGAAATTCAATTGATGTTTTCTGAAACTCGAATGATGTTTTCTGAAATTATATTGATGTTTTCTGAAATTCTATTTATGTTTTCTGAAATTCAAATGATGTTATCTGAAACTCGAATGATGTTTTCTGAAATACAATTGATGTTTTCTGAAATACAATTGATGTTTTCTGAAATTCTATTGATGTTTTCTGAAATTCAATTGATGTTTTCTGAAAATCGAATGATGTTTTCTGAAATTATATTGATGTTTTCTGAAATTCTATTTATGTTTTCTGAAATTCAAATGATGTTTTCTGAAAATCGAATGATGTTTTCTGAAATACAATTGATGTTTTCTGAAATACAATTGATGTTTTCTGAAATTCTATTGATGTTTTCTGAAATTCAATTGATGTTTTCTGAGACTCGACTGATGTTTTCTGAAATTATATTGATGTTTTCTGAAATTCTATTTATGTTTTCTGAAATTCAAATGATGTTTTCTGAAATACAATTGATGTTTTCTGAAATACAATTGATGTTTTCTGAAATTCTATTGATGTTTTCTGAAACTCAATTGATGTTTTCTGAAAATCGAATGATGTTTTCTGAAATTCTATTTATGTTTTCTGAAATCCAAATGATGTTTTCTGAAATACAATTGATGTTTTCTGAAATACAATTGATGTTTTCTGAAATTCTATTGATGTTTTCTGAAATTCAATTGATGTTTTGTGAAACTCGAATGATGTTTTCTGAAATTATATTGATGTTTTCTGAAATTCTATCTATGTTTTCTGAAATTCAAATGATGTTATCTGAAACTCGAATGATGTTTTCTGAAATACAATTGATGTTTTCTGAAATACAATTGATGTTTTCTGAAATTCTATTGATGTTTTCTGAAATTCTATTTATGTTTTCTGAAATTCAAATGATGTTTTCTGAAATACAATTGATGTTTTCTGAAATTCTATTTATGTTTTCTGAAATTCAATTGATGTTTTCTGAAATACAGTTGATATTTTCTGAAATACAATTGATGTTTTCTGAAATTCTATTGATGTTTTCTGAAATTCTATTTATATTTTCTGAAATTCTATTTATGTTTTCTGAAATTCAAATGATGTTTTCTGAAACTCGAATGATGTTTTCTGAAATTATATTGATGTTTTCTGAAATTCAATTGATGTTTTCTGAAACTCGAATGATGTTTTCTGAAATTATATTGATGTTTTCTGAAATTCTATTTATGTTTTCTGAAATTCAAATGATGTTATCTGAAACTCGAATGATGTTTTCTGAAATACAATTGATGTTTTCTGAAATACAATTGATGTTTTCTGAAATTCTATTGATGTTTTCTGAAATTCTATTTATGTTTTCTGAAATTCAAATGATGTTTTCTGAAATACAATTGATGTTTTCTGAAATTCTATTGATGTTTTCTGAAATTCAATTGATGTTTTCTGAAACTCGAATGATGTTTTCTGAAATTATATTGTTGTTTTCTGAAATTCTATTTATGTTTTCTGAAATTCAATTGATGTTTTCTGAAATTCAATTGATGTTTTCTGAAACTCGAATGATGTTTTCTGAAATTATATTGATGTTTTCTGAAATTCTATTTATATTTTCTGAAATTCAAATGATGTTTTCTGAAATTATATTGATGGTTTCTGAAATACAATTGATGTTTTCTGAAATTCTATTGATGTTTTCTGAAATTCAATTGATGTTTTCTGAAACTCGAATGATGTTTTCTGAAATTATATTGATGTTTTCTGAAATTCTATTTATGTTTTCTGAAATTCAAGTGATGTTTTCTGAAATTCTATTGATGTTTTCTGAAATTCAATTGATGTTTTCTGAAATTCAATTGATGTTTTCTGAAACTCGAATGATGTTTTCTGAAATTATATTGATGTTTTCTGAAATTCTATTTATGTTTTCTGAAATTCAAATGATGTTTTCTGAAAATCGAATGATGTTTTCTGAAATTATATTGATGTTTTCTGAAATTCTATTTATGTTTTCTGAAATTCAAATGATGTTTTCTGAAATACAATTGATGTTTTCTGAAATACAATTGATGTTTTCTGAAATTCTATTGATGTTTTCTGAAATTCAATTGATGTTTTCTGAAACTCGAATGATGTTTTCTGAAATTATATTGATGTTTTCTGAAATTCTATTTATGTTTTCTGAAATTCAAATGATGTTATCTGAAACTCGAATGATGTTTTCTGAAATACAATTGATGTTTTCTGAAATACAATTGATGTTTTCTGAAATTCTATTGATGTTTTCTGAAATTCAATTGATGTTTTCTGAAAATCGAATGATGTTTTCTGAAATTCTATTTATGTTTTCTGAAATTCAAATGACGTTTTCTGAAATACAATTGATGTTTTCTGAAACTCGAATGATGTTTTCTGAAATTATATTGATGTTTTCTGAAATTCTATTTATGTTTTCTGAAATTCAAATGATGTTATCTGAAACTCGAAAGATGTTTTCTGAAATACAATTGATGTTTTCTGAAATACAATTGATGTTTTCTGAAATTCTATTGATGTTTTCTGAAATTCAATTGATGTTTTCTGAAACTCGAATGATGTTTTCTGAGATTATATTGATGTTTTCTGAAATCATATTTATGTTTTCTGAAATTCAAGTGATGTTTTCTGAAATTCTATTGATGTTTTCTGAAATTCTATTGATGTTTTCTGAAATTCTATTGATGTTTTCTGAAATTCTATTTATGTTTTCTGAAATTCAAATGATGTTTTCTGAAAATCGAATGATGTTTTCTGAAATACAATTGATGTTTTCTGAAATACAATTGATGTTTTCTGAAATTCTATTGATGTTTTCTGAAATTCTATTTATGTTTTCTGAAATTCAAATGATGTTTTCTGAGACTCGAACGATGTTTTCTGAAATTATATTGATGTTTTCTGAAATTCAATTGATGTTTTCTGAAATTCTATTGATGTTTTCTGAAATTCAATTGATGTTTTCTGAAATTCTATTGATGTTTTCTGAAACTCGAATGATGTTTTCTGAAACTCGAATGATGTTTTCTGAAACTCGAATGATGTTTTCTGAAATACAATTGATGTTTTCTGAAATACAATTGATGTTTTCTGAAATACAATTGATGTTTTCTGAAATTCTATTGATGTTTTCTGAAATTCAATTGATGTTTTCTGAAACTCGAATGATGTTTTCTGAGATTATATTGATGTTTTCTGAAATCATATTTATGTTTTCTGAAATTCAAGTGATGTTTTCTGAAATTCTATTGATGTTTTCTGAAATTCTATTGATGTTTTCTGAAATTCAAATGATGTTTTCTGAAAATCGAATGATGTTTTCTGAAATACAATTGATGTTTTCTGAAATACAATTGATGTTTTCTGAAATTCTATTGATGTTTTCTGAAATTCTATTTATGTTTTCTGAAATTCAAATGATGTTTTCTGAAATACAATTGATGTTTTCTGAAATACAATTGATGTTTTCTGAAATTCTATTGATGTTTTCTGAAATTCAATTGATGTTTTCTGAAACTCGAATGATGTTTTCTGAAATTATATTGATGTTTTCTGAAATTCTATTTATGTTTTCTGAAATTCAAATGATGTTATCTGAAACTCGAAAGATGTTTTCTGAAATACAATTGATGTTTTCTGAAATACAATTGATGTTTTCTGAAATTCTATTGATGTTTTCTGAAATTCAATTGATGTTTTCTGAAACTCGAATGATGTTTTCTGAGATTATATTGATGTTTTCTGAAATCATATTTATGTTTTCTGAAATTCAAGTGATGTTTTCTGAAATTCTATTGATGTTTTCTGAAATTCTATTGATGTTTTCTGAAACTCGAATGATGTTTTCTGAAATTATATTGATGTTTTCTGAAATTCTATTTATGTTTTCTGAAATTCAAGTGATGTTTTATGAAATTCTATTGATGTTTTCTGAAATTCATTTGACGTTTTCTGAAACTCGAATGATGTTTTCTGAAATTATATTGATGTTTTCTGAAATTCTATTTATGTTTTCTGAAATTCAAATGATGTTTTCTGAAATACAATTGATGTTTTCTGAAATACAATTGATGTTTTCTGAAATTCTATTGATGTTTTCTGAAATTCAATTGATGTTTTCTGAAACTCGAATGATGTTTTCTGAAATTATATTGATGTTTTCTGAAATTCTATTTATGTTTTCTGAAATTCAAATGATGTTATCTGAAACTCGAAAGATGTTTTCTGAAATACAATTGATGTTTTCTGAAATACAATTGATGTTTTCTGAAATTCTATTGATGTTTTCTGAAATTCAATTGATGTTTTCTGAAACTCGAATGATGTTTTCTGAGATTATATTGATGTTTTCTGAAATCATATTTATGTTTTCTGAAATTCAAGTGATGTTTTCTGAAATTCTATTGATGTTTTCTGAAATTCTATTGATGTTTTCTGAAATTCTATTGATGTTTTCTGAAATTCTATTTATGTTTTCTGAAATTCAAATGATGTTTTCTGAAAATCGAATGATGTTTTCTGAAATACAATTGATGTTTTCTGAAATACAATTGATGTTTTCTGAAATTCTATTGATGTTTTCTGAAATTCAATTGATGTTTTCTGAAACTCGAATGATGTTTTCTGAAATTATATTGATGTTTTCTGAAATTCTATTTATGTTTTCTGAAATTCAAATGATGTTATCTGAAACTCGAAAGATGTTTTCTGAAATACAATTGATGTTTTCTGAAATACAATTGATGTTTTCTGAAATTCTATTGATGTTTTCTGAAATTCAATTGATGTTTTCTGAAACTCGAATGATGTTTTCTGAGATTATATTGATGTTTTCTGAAATCATATTTATGTTTTCTGAAATTCAAGTGATGTTTTCTGAAATTCTATTGATGTTTTCTGAAATTCTATTGATGTTTTCTGAAATTCTATTGATGTTTTCTGAAATTCTATTTATGTTTTCTGAAATTCAAATGATGTTTTCTGAAAATCGAATGATGTTTTCTGAAATACAATTGATGTTTTCTGAAATACAATTGATGTTTTCTGAAATTCTATTGATGTTTTCTGAAATTCTATTTATGTTTTCTGAAATTCAAATGATGTTTTCTGAGACTCGAACGATGTTTTCTGAAATTATATTGATGTTTTCTGAAATTCAATTGATGTTTTCTGAAATTCTATTGATGTTTTCTGAAATTCAATTGATGTTTTCTGAAATTCTATTGATGTTTTCTGAAACTCGAATGATGTTTTCTGAAACTCGAATGATGTTTTCTGAAACTCGAATGATGTTTTCTGAAATACAATTGATGTTTTCTGAAATACAATTGATGTTTTCTGAAATACAATTGATGTTTTCTGAAATTCTATTGATGTTTCCTGAAATTCAATTGATGTTTTCTGAAACTCGAATGATGTTTTCTGAAATTATATTGATGTTTTCTGAAATCCTATTTATGTTTTCTGAAATTCAAGTGATGTTTTCTGAAATTCTATTGATGTTTTCTGAAATTCTATTTATGTTTTCTGAAATTCAAATGATGTTTTCTGAAATACAATTGATGTTTTCTGAAATACAATTGATGTTTTCTGAAATTCTATTGATGTTTTCTGAAATTCAATTGATGTTTTCTGAAACTCGAATGATGTTTTCTGAAATTATATTGATGTTTTCTGAAATTCTATTTATGTTTTCTGAAATTCAAATGATGTTATCTGAAACTCGAAAGATGTTTTCTGAAATACAATTGATGTTTTCTGAAATACAATTGATGTTTTCTGAAATTCTATTGATGTTTTCTGAAATTCAATTGATGTTTTCTGAAACTCGAATGATGTTTTCTGAGATTATATTGATGTTTTCTGAAATCATATTTATGTTTTCTGAAATTCAAGTGATGTTTTCTGAAATTCTATTGATGTTTTCTGAAATTCTATTGATGTTTTCTGAAATTCTATTGATGTTTTCTGAAATTCTATTTATGTTTTCTGAAATTCAAATGATGTTTTCTGAAAATCGAATGATGTTTTCTGAAATACAATTGATGTTTTCTGAAATACAATTGATGTTTTCTGAAATTCTATTGATGTTTTCTGAAATTCTATTTATGTTTTCTGAAATTCAAATGATGTTTTCTGAGACTCGAACGATGTTTTCTGAAATTATATTGATGTTTTCTGAAATTCAATTGATGTTTTCTGAAATTCTATTGATGTTTTCTGAAATTCAATTGATGTTTTCTGAAATTCTATTGATGTTTTCTGAAACTCGAATGATGTTTTCTGAAACTCGAATGATGTTTTCTGAAACTCGAATGATGTTTTCTGAAATACAATTGATGTTTTCTGAAATACAATTGATGTTTTCTGAAATACAATTGATGTTTTCTGAAATTCTATTGATGTTTCCTGAAATTCAATTGATGTTTTCTGAAACTCGAATGATGTTTTCTGAAATTATATTGATGTTTTCTGAAATCCTATTTATGTTTTCTGAAATTCAAGTGATGTTTTCTGAAATTCTATTGATGTTTTCTGAAATTCTATTTATGTTTTCTGAAATTCAAATGATGTTTTCTGAAATACAATTGATGTTTTCTGAAATACAATTGATGTTTTCTGAAATTCTATTGATGTTTTCTGAAATTCTATTTATATTTTCTGAAATTCAAATGATGTTTTCTGAAATACAATTGATGTTTTCTGAAATACAATTGATGTTTTCTGAAATTCTATTTATGTTTTCTGAAATTCAAATGATGTTTTCTGAAAATCGAATGATGTTTTCTCAAATTATAGTATATTGATGTTTTCTGAAATTCTATTTATGTTTTCTGAAATTCAATTGATGTTTTCTGAATACAATTGATGTTTTCTGAAATTCTATTGATGTTTTCTGAAATTCAATTGATGTTTTCTGAAACTCGAATGATGTTTTCTGAAATTATATTGATGTTTTCTGAAATTCTATTTATGTTTTCTGAAATTCAAATGATGTTTTCTGAAATACAATTGATGTTTTCTGAAATACAATTGATGTTTTCTGAAATTCTATTGATGTTTTCTGAAATTCAATTGATGTTTTCTGAAACTCGAATGATGTTTTCTGAAATTCTATTTATATTTTCTGAAATTCAAATGATGTTTTCTGAAATTCAAGTGATGTTTTCTGAAATTGTATTGATGTTTTCTGAAATTCTATTTATGTTTTCTGAAATTCAATTGATGTTTTCTGAAACTCGAATGATGTTTTCTGAAATTATATTGATGTTTTCTGAAATTCTATTTATGTTTTCTGAAATTCTATTGATGTTTTCTGAAATTCAATTGACGTTTTCTGAAACTCGAATGATGTTTTCTGAAATTATATTGATTTTTTCTGAAATTCTATTTATGTTTTCTGAAATTCAAATGATGTTTTCTGAAATTATATTGATGGTTTCTGAAATACAATTGATGTTTTCTGAAATTCTATTGAGGTTTTCTGAAATTCAATTGATGTTTTCTGAAACTCGAATGATGTTTTCTGAAATTATATTGATGTTTTCTGAAATTCTATTTATGTTTTCTGAAATTCGAGTGATGTTTTCTGAAATTCTATTGATGTTTTCTGAAATTCAATTGATTTTTTCTGAAATTCAATTGATGTTTTCTGAAACTCGAATGATGTTTTCTGAAATTATATTGATGTTTTCTGAAATTCAATTGATATTTGCTGAAACTCGAATGATGTTTTCTGAAATTATATTGATGTTTTCTGAAATTCTATTTATGTTTTCTGAAATTCAAGTGATGTTTTCTGAAATTCTATTGATGTTTTCTGAAATTCAATTAACGTTTTCTGAAACTCGAATGATGTTTTCTGAAATTCAAATGATGTTTTCTGAAATTATATTGATGGTTTCTGAAATACAATTGATGTTTTTTGAAAGACAATTGGAAAATGTTTAGAAAAGAACATATCATAATTTTTTCACCAATACAATCATAAGCCACACAGCGTTATCTGCTTCAGCTCACACCGATATGAGTTACGCTGTTTTTGTGATTGTATTGTGAAATAGAAATTTACCCCCCTGCGCGCATAGATGTTTACACATCAAAAGTTTACTATATAACAAGACGTAGAGCACCAAAAAGGAACAGAAGAGATATCGTTATAGATATTTTACATACAACATATTAAAGTTCATATCGGAGGTAATTATAAGTAGATTTAAAGGGGCTGCTTAATATAGGGACTATGTCTAAAAAATATTCCTATATTGCTTTTTTTTTTTTGAATGATTTATGACATCTTTATATCTGCAACCAAAATTACAATAACATGGTTCATATGTACACACAGATAAACTGATGGACGATCGACTTGATCGACCCAAAACATAGTCCTAAGTCTTTCCAGGTCAATTATGTCTATTTGCTATAAACACCACCACAAACTCAACACAGGCTAACCACCGAGTGTTGCAGTATGCATTTCATTTCAATTTAACAACGGACATTTGCACTTAATTTATTTACTACAAAATTATTCAAATGCATGGGAAAATTAGTCGAGCAGAAACAAAAAAAAAAACAACAATTTAATTAAAATCATATTTAACTATAAACCACTAAAATATGTAATTATAACTTTAGAGTGTAAACAAAGTATAAATAGCTCATCAATAAAAACACATAATAAAATTGGTAGAGAGAAAAAAGAAAGATAATTGTGTTGCAAGCCGAACCCTATCATACCCTATATTATTTGTAATCGACAAATATCAAGAGCTAATAATGGGGAACGAATATATTGCTATCTATTGAGTGATTTATTAATTGATTGATTTAGAACTTTATTAAAAATAGTTTTGAATTTATATAATTAGTTGATGATAACTGAAGCGAAAACTTGTCATGTATAAATGTAATTATGTTCTGATGGTTGGAAAACGTATAATGAAATCGATCACAAGCCCCTTTAAACCGTAAAGCATTTAAATTCTTTTATATAATTACTTTTATATGGTGCAAGAATAAAGTGCAAATTTATTAGCAAATATTGTTTTCGAGCTGTACTAAAGCAACTACAAAGGTAAACAGCTTAAAAAAAGTACGAGTAATATTTTACTTAATTTGGCAATTCACAACAGGTGTTGTATGTTGTATTAAAATACACAATACAATCATTTGGTGTGAACAGTCAGTTGTATTTCATAGTGTAAAACGTTTTCTTTAGTAATTTTCGATCCAACGAGGAAAGGTTGCTTTGTCGCTTCTGTTATTTCGTATAAGTGTTTGCTTTTTGGTCATAAGATATACCCTGGTGTTGTAGTTACGTACCTCTTACATTTTAATTTAGAATACAAAAAAATATATAAAATGTTTTGGTTGAGACTGAAAGAGAAGAGGCATACTAAAAAAAATATAAATATTAATTTTTATATAAATAAACTAAACGATGTATTTGCGTTATTTGCATTATTTGTGAATTTTTATTTAATAATTATTTATGCTGATAAACTTGTAAGTATTTGTTTTTTCTTCTTCATAAAAACTGGCATTCACTTGGGACTGATATGTTATGATACAATGTACAACATTTACTAAACATTGTGAATTACCCAATTATAGCTTTAAAGCACTTAGCATGATTATCCATTTGTTCTACGTCATTTTTATTTATTAGTTTTTTACAAAAATTCTACTGCAGTTAATTAAAAATATAAGAAATCAACAACAAATTACAACCAGAAGAACAAAAGTTTACTATATAACAAGACATAGAGCACCAAAAAGGGACAGAAAAGGTATCGTTATAGATATTTTACACTACGCGGTAATATAATCAGTAAAAAAAACAAAAATATCTTAACACATAAAGTTCTAAGTTTATTTATTATTATTTTTTTAATCAAACGAGTTCAGTGACAGTGACTGAATACTACAGTTTTGGGAGTCGCAAATATCAGCACAAACTAATCGTACCGTGTGTCTTGACTGTAAATGTTGTTGTAAAATTAAATACATTGCTTTATTAACAATGATTTACATGAAAAAAAGTTTGCAATAAAAATTAACGAACCAAAAAAGTTGCTGATTAAAATACAACTAAATAAATGAATAAGCGAAATATATAACAGATAATAAAAATAGTACATAAATAAATAAGTCTGTCTGAATTAACAGTTGACCGAGATTTATTTTTAAAACTTATTTTCCGAAGTACTTAGTTTGATTATCTCCTTTATTTTAATATATTATATTGCACGTCAATGAGTCACTGACTCTAAAATGCCGTGTTAATAATATTTAATTTCCTAAAATTATAACACATTAGTCTAAGTATTATTATAATACTCATAACGAGCATCGCATAAACTTTATATTTACACATACTTTTTCTAAAAAGTACTTGTCCTAAAAAAAAATAATTTTCTTCAAATAGTACGTTTTCTTAATAAAGTACATTTTCTTAAAAAAGTTAGTTTTCTTTAAACAGAATTTTTTTCGTTTAAAAAGTACATTTTCTGAAAATAGTTTCTTTTCTAATAAGCGTAAATTTCTTAAGCAAAAATGCTTTACAAAACAGGAACTTTTTGATGTGTAAACAACGCGCAGGGGGTAAATTTCAAAAACAGCGTAACATGTAAGCGTAAAATGTGAGCGTAAGATGTGAGCATAACATGTGAGTCGTAAGACAAAATGTGATTGTATTGGTGAAAAAATTATGATGTTATGATAACCTGTTTGAAAATTAAAAATGAAAAATAAAAAATGAAAAAAAAAAAATGAAAAATAAAAAATGAAAGATGAAAAATGAAAAAAAAATCAAAAATTTAAATGAAAAACGAAACATTAAAAATGAAAAATAAAAAATTAAAAATCAAAAATAAAAAATAAAAAACAAAAAATTAAAAATTAAAAATTAAAAGTTAAGAATTAAAAATTAAAAACTAAAAATTAAAAATTAGAAATTAAAAATTAAAAATTAAAAACTAAAAATTAAGAATTAAAAATTAAAAATTAAAAATTAAAAATTAAAAATTAAAAATTAAAAATTAAAAATTAAAAAATAAAAATTAAAAATTAAAAATTAAATATTAAAAATTAAAAATTTAAAATTATAAATTAAAAATTAAAAATTAAAATTAAAAATTAAAAATTAAAAATAAAAAATTAAAAATTCAAAATTCAAAATTCAAAATTCAAAATTCAAAATTCAAAATTCAAAATTCAAAATTCAAAATTCAAAATTCAAAATTCAAAATTCAAAATTCAAAATTCAAAATTCAAAATTCAAAATTCAAAATTCAAAATTCAAAATTCAAAATTCAAAATTCAAAATTCAAAATTCAAAATTCAAAATTCAAAATTCAAAATTCAAAATTCAAAATTCAAAATTCAAAATTCAAAATTCAAAATTCAAAATTCAAAATTCAAAATTCAAAATTCAAAATTCAAAATTCAAAATTCAAAATTCAAAATTCAAAATTCAAAATTCAAAATTCAAAATTCAAAATTCAAAATTCAAAATTCAAAATTCAAAATTCAAAATTCAAAATTCAAAATTCAAAATTCAAAATTCAAAATTCAAAATTCAAAATTCAAAATTCAAAATTCAAAATTCAAAATTCAAAATTCAAAATTCAAAATTCAAAATTCAAAATTCAAAATTCAAAATTCAAAATTCAAAATTCAAAATTAAAGATTAAAAATTAAAAATTAAAAATTAAAAATTAAAAATTAAAAATTAAAAATTAAAAATTAAAAATTAAAAATTAAAAATTAAAAATACAAAATTCAAAATTAAAAATTCAAAATTAAAAATTAAAAATTAAAAACTAAAAATTAAAAATTTAAAATTTAAAATTAAAAATTAAAAATTAAAAATTAAAAATTAAAAATTAAAAATTAAAAATTAAAAATTAAAAATTAAAAATTAAAAATTAAAAATTAAAAATTAAAAATTAAAAATTAAAAATTAAAAATTAAAAATTAAAAATTAAAAATTAAAAATTAAAAATTAAAAATTAAAAATTAAAAATTAAAAATTAAAAATTAAAAATTAAAAATTAAAAATTAAAAATTAAAAATTAAAAATTAAGAATTAAAAATTAAAAATAAAAAATTAAAAATTAAAAATTAAAAATTAAAAATTAAAAATTAGAAATTAAAAATTAAAAATTAAAAATTAAAAATTAAAAATTAAAAATTAAAAATTAAAAATTAAAAATTAAAAATTAAAAATTAAAAATTAAAAATTAAAAATTAAAAATTAAAAATTAAAAATTAAAAATTAAAAATTAAAAATTAAAAATTAAAAATTAAAAATTAAAAATTAAAAATTAAAAATTAAAAATTAAAAATTAAAAATTAAAAATTAAAAATTAAAAATTAAAAATTAAAAATTAAAAATTAAAAATTAAAAATTAAAAATTAAAAATTAAAAATTAAAAATTAAAAATTAAAAATTAAAAATTAAAAATTAAAAATTAAAAATTAAAAATTAAAAATTAAAAATTAAAAATTAAAAATTAAAAATTAAAAATTAAAAATTAAAAATTAAAAATTAAAAATTAAAAATTAAAAATTAAAAATTAAAAATTAAAAATTAAAAATTAAAAATTAAAAATTAAAAATTAAAAATTAAAAATTAAAAATTAAAAATTAAAAATTAAAAATTAAAAATTAAAAATTAAAAATTAAAAATTAAAAATTAAAAATTAAAAATTAAAAATTAAAAATTAAAAATTAAAAATTAAAAATTAAAAATTAAAAATTAAAAATTAAAAATTAAAAATTAAAAATTAAAAATTAAAAATTAAAAATTAAAAATTAAAAATTAAAAATTAAAAATTAAAAATTAAAAATTAAAAATTAAAAATTAAAAATTAAAAATTAAAAATTAAAAATTAAAAATTAAAATTAAAAATTAAAAATTAAAAATTAAAAATTAAAAATTAAAAATTAAAAATTAAAAATTAAAAATTAAAAATTAAAAATTAAAAATTAAAAATTAAAAATTAAAAATTAAAAATTAAAAATTAAAAATTAAAAATTAAAAATTAAAAATTAAAAATTAAAAATTAAAAATTAAAAATTAAAAATTAAAAATTAAAAATTAAAAATTAAAAATTAAAAATTAAAAATTAAAAATTAAAAATTAAAAATTAAAAATTAAAAATTAAAAATTAAAAATTAAAAATTAAAAATTAAAAATTAAAAATTAAAAATTAAAAATTAAAAATTAAAAATTAAAAATTAAAAATTAAAAATTAAAAATTAAAAATTAAAAATTAAAAATTAAAAATTAAAAATTAAAAATTAAAAATTAAAAATTAAAAATTAAAAATTAAAAATTAAAAATTAAAAATTAAAAATTAAAAATTAAAAATTAAAAATTAAAAATTAAAAATTAAAAATTAAAAATTAAAAATTAAAAATTAAAAATTAAAAATTAAAAATTAAAAATTAAAAATTAAAAATTAAAAATTAAAAATTAAAAATTAAAAATTAAAAATTAAAAATTAAAAATTAAAAATTAAAAATTAAAAATTAAAAATTAAAAATTAAAAATTAAAAATTAAAAATTAAAAATTAAAAATTAAAAATTAAAAATTAAAAATTAAAAATTAAAAATTAAAAATTAAAAATTAAAATTTAAAAATTAAAAATTAAAAATTAAAAATTAAAAATTAAAAATTAAAAATTAAAAATTAAAAATTAAAAATTAAAAATTAAAAATTAAAAATTAAAAATTAAAAATTAAAAATTAAAAATTAAAAATTAAAAATTAAAAATTAAAAATTAAAAATTAAAAATTAAAAATTAAAAATTAAAAATTAAAAATTAAAAATTAAAAATTAAAAATTAAAAATTAAAAATTAAAAATTAAAAATTAAAAATTAAAAATTAAAAATTAAAAATTAAAAATTAAAAATTAAAAATTAAAAATTAAAAATTAAAAATTAAAAATTAAAAATTAAAAATTAAAAATTAAAAATTAAAAATTAAAAATTAAAAATTAAAAATTAAAAATTAAAAATTAAAAATTAAAAATTAAAAATTAAAAATTAAAAATTAAAAATTAAAAATTAAAAATTAAAAATTAAAAATTAAAAATTAAAAATTAAAAATTAAAAATTAAAAATTAAAAATTAAAAATTAAAAATTAAAAATTAAAAATTAAAAATTAAAAATTAAAAATTAAAAATGAAAATTGAAAAATGAAAAATGAAAAATGAAAAATAAAAAATGAAAAATGAAAAATTAAAAATGAATAATAAAAAATGAAAAATAAAAAATTAAAAATAAAAAAATTAAAAATAAAAACAAAAAATTAAAAGTAAAAAATGAAATATGAAAAACGAAAAATAAAAAATTAAAAATGAAAAATGGAAAATGAAAAATAAAAAATTAAAAACGAAAAATTAAAAAAAAAATTAAAAAAAAAGTGAAAAATTAAAAAAACTTTAAAATGAAAAATAAAAATTAAAAAAAAAAACAAAACGGAAAAATGCAAAATAAAAAATGAATAATAAAAAAATGAAACATGAAAAATAAGAATTGAAAAATTAAAAACTACTATTAAAAATGAGTACTGAAAAATAAAAAATGAAAAAATACAAAATGAAAAATAAAAAATTAAATATAAAAAATGAAAAATAAAAAATTAAAATTGAAAAACAAAAAATGAAAAAAGAAAAATAAAAATTGGAAAATTAAAAATGAAAAAAAAAATTTTAAATGGAAAATAAAAAATTAAAAATTAAATTTAAAAAATTAAAAATTAAAAATAAAAAATTAAAAATTAAAAAAAACATTAAAAATGAAAAACGAAAAATGAATAATGAAAAACGAAAAATTAAAAATTAACCGGTTAAAATAATAAATAATAAATATTTTTATATTAACAGAGCCCCTGCAGTTGATACGCTTTCTGTTTGATTTTAAGAAAGTGCTATAAAAAAAATCTTTAATTACTAGATGTTTATACATCTCCCCAGCGATCGGACTCACATGATTTTTTTTTTAACAAAATATACTTGTTTAACAAAAATATATTATACTATAGAAAGGTACTTTTTTAAGAAAAGTTGTTTTTTTATTTAATTTTGTTAAAAATAGTACTTTTTCCTTAAAAAAGGTACCTTTACCTAGCTATTATTATAAAGTACATTTTCTTATAAACGTAACATTTTTCGAAATAATACCTCTTCAATGATTTCACCAATTCAAGCAAGAGCTTTTCAAATAAAAGTATCCTTGCTTAAAAAGTTGAGTTTCTTAAAAAAGTACGTCTTTCCTCCAACAATTAAAGAAACCAGCAATGCGTTAGAATTTAAAAAAAATTATTCATAGATAACTTTTTTTGAATAGAATATGTTTTATTATAATAGATGATTTGTATATAAAATGCTATAAATATTCATATAATTGCTATAATAAATTGCATATAAATTGCTATATAGATTATTTGTATATAATAAAAAAAAATAATAGTTTTTTGCAAAAGAGTTAAAAATTTTATTTTGTATATAATTGTTATTTTACTTGTTAATTTACATTATAGCACCATAAGGCAAATGTTTTGTTGTAGAAGTTACAGATAAATAAATAAATAAATAGAAATACTTAAAAAATTACCTTTTCATAAAAAAGTACGTATTTTTATTAAAGTACCTTTGCTCGAAAAAGTACATTTTCTCAAAGAAACTGCCTTTTCTTAAAAAGTGTGTTTTCTTAAACAAGTACTTTTTCTTAAAAAGGCCTTTTCTTACAATATAAATGTTTTTAAAGAAGCAAATTTTATTTAAAGAAAGTAAAGAAATGCGTACAAATTTACAGAAAAATAGTACATAAAATAACACGAAGACCAGTTCAATAGTTCAAAAATATTCAAAGTGCATAGAATAGTTTTTTGTTTATCAACAAAATTTTTTGTAATATTTTTTTTTTATATTTTGGTTAAATAATTTTATTAAAGTAATTGTGTTATTGCAAATTTTTTGAATCAGATCTCTGAAGATGACTAACGACTTTAGTCCAAATATTTGAAAGATAAAATAAAAATAAAAAAATAAAATTCCAAAATAAGTCTGCTTATTATTATTTTTGTTAATCTTTTTGGACCTCAGGCCGAACTTAATCATAAAAACAAGCAAGAAAGTAAATTTTCTTAAAAAATTGCGTATTCTTGAAAAAGCAACATTTATTAAAAAAATACTTTTTTTAAAAAAAGTAAATTATCTTTTAACAGGTAAGAAAATTATAATGGGGACTAGGTCGAAAAATGGACCGATCCCGACCATATTTGGTAAAGTCACTTATATTTTGAAACAATATAAACAAACTAAATTTGAGAAAAATCTGTGCAATATTTTTGTTTTTTGATGGATTTAAGTGAAAATCAGGAAGCAGCTTTATATGGGGGCTCTCAAAAAGAATTGCCATATGGAGTTTATTTTTGGATAACTGATAAATGGATGTAATAAACACACACAAACTCAATTTGACCGAGATCTATAGGATAATTTGGATCTTATGGCAATTTAAGTCGATTTCATAGGGGTCATTTGTATGGGGACTTGGTCTGAACATGTATCGGGTTTCACCACTTTCAATAGGGTTCGTCCTTTGGCAGATAAAAGCTTATATACCAAATTTCATTAAAATATATTCATATTTGCGACCTGTAGTTTGATTAAAATGCTTACATCGGTATAATAAAAGATGGGTCTAGGTCAAATATTTTTAGCAGTTACAAACAACAGCACAAAGTCATTATACCCAAACCACATAGTTGTATAGGGTATAAAAAGCTTCCTCAGGAAGCAAGAAATTATTTAAAGAAGAATTACAATTTTTATTCAGTATTTTTATAATATAAATGCTTTAGCAAAACTAGTCGTAGCTAGTGTTGGATGTGAGTACAATGCAAAATAATTTTATGTTAAAATCAAAAAAAGTTTAAGTGACATAAATTTAATCAACCCAGTGCACACATGAATGAATCAAGTAGTAGTTTCCCAGTTTATACTTTCAAATATAACATGACTACAGCTTTATGTTGGTTTGTTCCCCTGACATAGTTATTCTTAAAAGTTGTTGTTTCTTCTTCTTATATTATTATTTTTTTTATTTGTTGTTGAATTATTTTCGTGCCAATACCACAAATTGTGGCAATGTGTTGCATGTTAAGAGGAAGCAGTTGTTGCTCTTCATGAAATTTCAATGTGAATAACTTTTATATGTTGCATGTACGCAATTTATGTTTACACTTGAGCTACATTCTATTGTCAGTGACAGTGAAAAATTTTGTTTTTCGAAATTTAAATATTTAATTAAATGGGTTATTGTGTTGTTTTAGTTATAAAAGAATTTCAACTTACAGTTTATTGAATTTGATTTATAACCGAGCACAAAACAGCATCCAAAGAAGTGGGATTCGGACGTAATTAAAATTATAGTATAATTGAAGATCTGGGTATAAATATAAAACTATGTCAAAAATATATATGGGAAAAGGTTAACGGTCCATTATGTAAATATGATGAGAAGCCCACTAAAGAAATGTGTCTTTTTTATGGATTCTATCTTCCATAAATCAAGTCAATTTCATTTAGTTTTACTTTTACTTTTCTTTTGACATTGCCTCAGTATATTTTTGTTATTAGTAGTGCAAATACTACAGATGTGTCTTTTGTCTCTTATTCATTTCACATTGTTATCCCCTTGAGGTTCAATATGGCGCATGATAACGTTCGGTATAATTTTTATGTGAACCACTTTTTTTGTTATCTAAAACTCAAACATTGAGTAAAACCTTTTCAAAATCCTATTCAAAAATTTCTTCTGAAATTTTTGTGTAGTTAACAAAAGTTTTAATTAAAATAAGAAATTTTTTAAGCTTAAGGGGTTAATGTTGCCCTGCACCCACACAAACTATTTTTTGTCAACATTACGTGTATACTCACTCCTACATACTTATGAGCACATTTTTACATATGGGAAATTACTTTTACTTTGTCTTTTTGATTTTCTTTTACAACTCGACTTGTTTGTATACAGATTTCTAATTAAGTTTTATCTTTAGTATTAAGTATTTTGTTAAAGGGCACAATTAACAAAAAGTGTTACAAAATTATTAAGTGAAATATTAAACAGGAAATTTTTAATGAAATACACTCAGGTTTTATGCACTATTTATATATAAATTTTTATACATACCATCATGTGGTCAGGGTATAATGACTTTGTGCTTATGTTTGTAACTACCAAAAATATTTGACCTAGACCTGCCTTTTATTATACCGATCGACTCAGAATCACTTTCTCAGTCGATTTAGCGATGTCCGTCCGTCCGTCTGTGTTTCCGTGTAAACTTTGTAATAAAACTACAGGTCGCAAATGTAAACATATTTTCGTGAAATTTGGTATGTAAGCTTCAATCAGCCGTGGCATGAACGCTGTTGAAATTCAGTGCATGTTCAGACATGACACCTATGAAATCGACTTAAATTGCCATATGATCCAAATTATCGTATGGATCTAGGTCAAATTGGGTTTGTGTGTGTCTAATACACCCATTAATCAGTAGTCCAAAAATAAACCCTATAGGAAAATTCTTAGTCATAGCCCCCATATAAAGCTGCTTCCCGATCTTCACTTCAATCTATCAAAAAACAAAACTACTGCACCAATTTTTCTCAAATTTGGTTTATATAAATTTTTGAAAAAAGTAAGTCAGGATTGATCCATTTTTTGACCTAGTCCCCATTTAAATTTAGCATTCGATATGAACTTTTTCATATTCAAAGGAAAAAAATTAATAAAAATGCCGCTCAAATTGGGTTTATGCTTATTTTATATATCCAATTAGTTTATTTGAATTTTTTAACATCGAAAAAAACTGACTAAAGGTTAATAAACCGAGACACTCTAGTTTACATGTACAAAATAATGATGAGTTTATCTCTAACATATAAAACTAGCAGATTCCAGCCCTCGAAATTCGAGTGCAATTTCTAGGCAGCTTTATTTTTCAGCTTATCCAATTCACAAACCAACACTTTTATGGTTTATTATTATTATGAATGAAGATAACAAACTCATTAGAGCACACATAGCACATGTATAATTTTATGTACGTGTTAGTAGCAATTTTAAATGCAATTTACTCAAAATAAAGGAAAAAATTTAAAAATCTGTATGTCTGCAAAACGGCTCAAAAGAAATACCTTTCAAATAATATACATTTGGTCAAAACCGGGATAAAACGATAGAACAAAAAATCGGTCACAAGTAATCGCCTAGCCTATTAATATTATAGATAAAAGAAAAATATTTTTATCCGGGATTGTGCATTTGATTTGAATTGATAAGGGGTTGTTTTAACTCGAAAACTGAAAATATGAAAATAAATTTTTCAGCAAGAAAAGGTACTATTAGAAGAAGTATTTTTTGTCAGAAGAGTTAGTTTTTTTAAGAAAAGGCTTGTTTTACAAAAACTAATTTTTTTTTTTAAATTTGCTTATTAAAGAAAAGTTATTTGTTAAGAAGAGACATTTTTTGAAGGAAATGTAAATTTTTAAGTCAAGGTATTTGTTAAGAAAAGTTATTTTTTTAAGAAAAGCTGCCTTAAGAAAAATAACTATTTTAATAAAAATTACTTCCTAAAGGTGCTTTTTGAAGAAAATCATATTTTTTAAGGAAAAGGTACTTTCCTAGTCCAAATATTTGTTAAGAAAAGTTACTTTTTAAGAAAAGTTACTTTAAAATTAGGTACTTTTTTAAAAAATTTAAAGGAAAAAAAAATTTTTTTTTTAAGGTATGTCCTACCTTTCAATTCCTCAAAAATAACGTTTTTAAAAACTACTGTAGCTCAGTCGTTTTTCAATTTATCAGATATGGGGTTTTTGACGTAAAAGTAGACGTAATTTTCTAACTTTTTCTGTACTTGTTTTTTTTTATCCTCCCCTCCCAGAGCGATGAATAGGGGTACGTAAAAATGAGAAGGCAAACGGGGTGTCGTTTTTCTTCAGAACCGGACGCCGTATCGAAATTCGGCGCACAGCATTTTGTTGGTAATTACGTCCGTCAGGTCGTGACCTAAGATATTTCCAAAATATCAAAAATTGACAAAAATGCGCGATTTTTTTGAAAAAATTTATAAATTAGCTGTTTTTACTCCTCCCCTAGTAAAGTTAGCCCAATTAACCTAGATAAAAAGGAAGATATAAAATCAGATTCAGAGTCAGAACCAGAACCAGATTCAGCTTGTGCACCTACTGTACTAATAACACAACTCAACAAATACAAGACTCTGAAGAAGGTGACCCAAGAACCTCAGAAATGATAAATTCATGTTCACATGTAATGAAAAGCACAGAAAATAGAATAGAAAGATTTGCTGTAATTTCGGACGTTCTGGAGTTCAAGGATGTTGCTTATTTAAAATTAAGCAACAATTTTCCAATAGTATCGGACCAACTTCGAAAAGAAATGATTATTCGTGGATCTTGCACATTTCAAAACGAAGTCAGTTTAAATGCAGTAACAACATTAACTAATGGTCTAATGCCAAAATATTGGTTTTCACCAAAAAATGATGCAGCGTACTGCTTTTGTTGTTTACTGGTTATTACATCAAATTCCGCTTCACAATCATCTTTCGTAACATCTGCTCGTTTTAATTAATGGAAGAAAAAATAGAAATGATTAACCATGAAAGAAGTCCAAATCCCCGAAAATATCTTACGGCTTGGAAAGAGACAAAACGAAGATTAATAAGTAGAACGGGAATTTATGTATAATTAGAAGCGAACATTCAGTCCGAAATAGAACATTGGCGAAATATACTGCAAATAATATTAGCTTGCTTGGGGTATTTAATTATACAAAATCTTCCTCTACTCTATTGAAAAACTAGCACTTCAAGAAGGTACAAACGTAGGAAACCTATTATCGTTACTTAGACTTGTAGCTTAGTTTTATCCACTACTAGCAAATCATCTTAAACATGCCATAGTCATCTATCTACAGTTCGAAATCAATTAAAAAGTGATATCAAAAGAAATAGATATTATGGACTTTTGTTTGATTCAACTCCTGATATCTCTCATCGAGAACAAATGTCCCAAGTCGTTAGGTATGAAGATGTTGCTTCTATCAATAAAAGAGTTTCCGTCAAAGAATTTTTTTTGGGTTTCATTGAAATACATCGGGGCTGCATCGAAAATTCAATTTTAGAGAAATTAATTTCCGATGAAATTTCATTAAAAAACTGCAGTTCACAATATTATGATAATGCTGCCGTGATGGCAGGATTCGCATCTGGCGTTCAATAAAGAATAATGGAAAAAAATCATAAAGCTTTATTTGTAAATTATGATAACCATTCATTAAATTTAGTAATAGCTACTGCAGCTAAACAAGATCTAATCGCTACAACATATTTTGGAATAATTGAAAACATATATCTCTTTTTTCACGTTCAAAGTTACGATGGGAATTATTAAAAAAATACTTTAACAAAAACTGTCAAACGTGAATCTGAAACACGATGGAGTGCTAGAATACAGGCGGTTAGCGTTATAGTCGATGGACTCGAGAATATAGTAGAACTATTAGAAAAATTACACTGTGTAACAAATTCAGGTTAGCAAAAGTTAGGTCGATTCTGAGAGTGAGGGGTGAAAATAGAGGCTAAATTAGAAGACCCGTATCGCGGCGTTTATTTATGTTAGTTCGAATTTTTTTTTTAATCGACCTTCGAACTTTGCAGTCAAATGCCGATTTTCAGCATATTGTTTATATGGTTTTTTGGCTATAACTCGTCGACTAATTGATATTTTTCAATCTGTAAAAGCCAAATTATTGCTAGAGACCTGATGCTTATGAAGCAAAATGTTGGAAAAATTATTTTTTTTCATGCTTTTTGAAAATATTTTCCACAAAACTAAGTCTTTTTTGCTTTCTGTTTGATCGATAATATGCTTCTCAGTTTCTTCAATAAATTTCATTTGAAAAGAAAATGGTCTCAGTCGATAATTTGCGTTCAAAATCCCAAAACCATTAAATAAAAAGCGATTTAGGTAGAAGTAATTAAAAAGGGAAGTTCCACAGGTAGCGATTTTTTTTTTTATTTCGTACAAGCGAACTAATTTAAAAAATGAAAATTCAGTTAAGACTCGAAACTCAGACGAAGCTGATGTCTTTTAATTTTCGCTCGGTCGTGATAAAATTCGCTATTAATTTTTTTGAAACTTATTTCATTCTGTGAGTGATTTAAGTTAAGTGCATCGGTTTCATAAAAATAAAATAAAAAAACATTGTATTAAAAATGTCGGAACCAAAATGTAAAACGGACCATTTTTGTAATGTTTGTGGACGTTTCATAGCAAGCGATGAAAAATGTGGCAATGCGAGTGATTTTTTTTTTTTTTTTTTGGAAGCCTATAAACAATATTTCGCGCAAGAGTTTATCACTATTTCTATCACTAATTTCTATTCAACTCTTGTGAAATGGAAAAGTGAAAAGAAGAAGGCTATGCCTTTTGGTATACCAGTGATGTGGTTAGACAACAGCCCGCATCAAGAAGAAAATTGCTATGGATGTATCACCTACCATAAAACTTTGAATAGAAGGAAAGTAAAGAATGAAACTTATGTAGCAGTGCCAAGTGTCCAATTACCATTACCGCACTCAGAATTCGTTCCAGTACCAACATACCGAAGTATTGATCTTCAAATAGATATCAGTACTACAACCGCCGCTGCTACATCCATGGATTTCTTCTCAGAATACGACCCTGGTGAAGGTACATCCTATGAAACATCAAAGGACCCAATCCTAGATACACAAAACCAATTGGATGGTATTGTTGCAAATTTGTGTTTGACTCAGAAAAAATCAGAACTACTGGCTTCATTTTTGAAAGGAAATAATTTGCTGGCGAAAAGTACCAAAGTAACAGCATATCGAAAACGCCAAAAAGAGTTAGAAAAACAAGTAAGAAAATTATAGTCGGTCTAGACCGACTATACGATACCCTATACAATGCGTTTATAGACCCTATCTCTTAGGCCAAACTAACTGGACATAGAAAATAAGATAAACCAAATTTGAGTGGGATTTTTAATAGTTTTTTTGGCTGCAGATATGAAAAAGTTCATAGGGGATGCTATATCTATGTATATGGGCACAAGGCCTAAAGTTGGACCGATCCTGATCATGTTTGGTAAAGTCTCTTGTATTTTGCAAAAATATATACGAACAAAATTTTAAAAGAATCAGTGCAATATTTGTGTTTTTTGATAGATTTAAGTGCAGATCGGGAAGCAGCTCTACATGGGGCCTATGAGTAAGGGACAATGTATGGACTACTCATTGGTCATTTGTATGGGGGCTAGGTCTGAACATGGACCGATTTTCACCAATTTCAATAGCGTTTATCCTATGGCCGATAAAAGCTTATATACCAAATTTCATCAAAATATACTCATATTTGCGACCTGCAGTTTGATTACAAGGTTTACATGGACACACAGACGGACCACAGAGCAAACGAGGTTGCAAAAATCAAAATTTTCATGTGCGCCGACGAAGTTTTGAATAAACCCATGTTATAGGAAACTTTTCAATGATTTCAAATATGCTACTCTTAATAATATCACATTTTTAGTTTAGAAGATATAACCGTTCAAAGTTGACCAACTTTCAGTTTTCAAAAAAACACACAATTTTTAGTCAATTTGTTGCGATTCAGGTGTAATATCACGAAAAATAGGTAACGAATCGCCTTATTTTTTATTTGTGTTAATTGTCGTATTTATTAAATGTATAATGATAGAAAAAAAAATTAACTGTTTGCTTTGTGTTTCTCCTGGTAAATCACTATTTAAAAACTATCCGTTTTTTCACTATTTTTCAACTTTGACGGAAAATAAAAAAAATCTGTATTTTTCAATATTTGCCATATTTGCAAAACATGTTCTTTGATTATTTCTTCACATAATTCAAAAGGCTTTATCTGCCCGTACGTGCAGAAATTGTATGGCCTGCATCCCTTACATGTTTTGACTGACAGTAGTTTTATCTAATAGTTTGAAAATTGCATTTTAAGTCGGTTGTCTACCTGTGAGCCTCTGCCAAAGTCTACTCCAAATATTCTGTTACAGACACAGGATGCACAAAAAACTACTCATTGAAATTCGCTGGTACGCAGCTCACTTAAAAATTACTTTGGAGTACAAATGGTCAAGAACAATATTGACTTATGGTCCCTCCAGTTAGGCACAAATCTTATTTAGACACGAGCATAATATCAAAATTGCATAATTCAGCCTAAATCCATATGTATGCAGGGGACAGGTAAATTTTTAGGCATGGTAGCATAAGCCTATATATTGTAAAATAAGCATAATGCCTGGATTAGTCTACGACTGAGAGTTGGCGCAACAAGTACTGAAACCATGGCGTTAAACAATTTAAAATTATTTGAACTGTTTAGAAGGTCAACCACACCAAAGTTTTTCACGGAAGCTGCTTTAGAAGAACTTGGTAGCTTATACGGAAATATTGAGAGAAGCGAAATTATAAAAAATTATTTTTATCTGATATATGCAAATATTAAGGCAAAATGGGTGAAATCTAATCGAACCATTCTGAACTTCAACTCCAAATACGATGAGTGGCTTAATGAAGACACCATCCTGGATATATTGGCAGTAGATAAACCCACCACATCAACCAGAGGAGCAAAAGGAAGGCCAAAAAAAGTATTGAGGAGTGTTCAATTTTCACAAGAAAGAGGAAACTTGCCGATGCCACCAATGACTTGACCACGACGCATTTATCGGACGCGCTGTCTATTAAATATACAAAGGATAGTGAAATAGTTAGGTCGCAGATTACAAAATCTGTTGCTGATGCAAGCCCACTGCGACTAAAAAGGATTAAGGAAAGCATTCCCACGCCCACAAACGCACACATTAAAAAGTATGGTTCCGAAGAAGCCTTGGCCTTGTTTATGGACTTACAACTTTCCAAAGAAAAATATGAGATACTAAGGGCATCCTTCATGCGTCACGGGGCTGACGTTTTACCAGGATACAAGCGTATTACGCAAGCCAAAATAAATTCACGACCACTGCATACGGAGTTTACGGAAGTCTCTGTGAAAGCCAATCTGCAGGATCTCATGGGCCATACAGCAAAACGGTTGTTGGAGAGTCTTCCAGAAAATGAGGTGAAAATTCTGCCTGAGAAACTGACATTGATCAGCAAATGGGGCTGCGATGGATCATCCGGACAAAGCGTTTATAAGCAAAGGATATCTCCCGATGACGCTACAATATCGGACGGAAATATGTTTATGGCATCTGTTGTTCCTTTGCGGCTAAAATCTGATGTTTCCCTACACTGGAAAAATCCACGTCCGTCATCAGTGCACTATTGCCGACCAATAATGTTTCAGTTTGCAAGGGAATCGGCAGAACTCATAAGGACCACGGTGAAGGACATTGAAGAACAAATAAGTAAGATTAAGCCTACAAAGCTGCAAATTGAAGAAGGAAAATATATTGAATGCAATTACGAGTTCCACCTGACCATGGTTGACATAAAAGTCGTAAACGAACTGACAGGAACAACCTCAACATTGTCATGCCTTGGTAATTTAAACGATTCTACAAACGAGGCGAATTACGAATATGGAATGTCATCATTGCACGCAAGGATAAGGTGTATGGAGTTCTTGCTAAAACTGGCGTATACCCTACCACAAGAAGAGGAAAACTTCGACGAAAATACATCAATAAAGGATAAGGAAAAGATCGGAAAGAAGCAAATACAGGATGCTTTTTTTAAACAAGTTGGACTAAAAGTAGACTGTCCTAGGCACGGATACGGTAACTCAAATGATGGGAACACTTCTAGGATATTTTTTGAAAATGTTGAGGCAGTAACTAGAATCACTGGAATTGACAATCAAATCGTGAAAAGATTGGGAACGATCTTGAATGTTTTAAACTCCAAAGAAAATGTCAATTCTACAAAATATGGAGAATATGCATCGAAAACTGCATCTCTTTTAGCAGAAATGTATCCACAGAAGAAGTTGACCCCGACCGTCCATAAAATATTGGCGCATGGCAAAGATATAATTGAGTACCAGTCTTTGGCAATTGGAGAGCTTTCTGAAGAAGCACAGGAGTCTCTTAACAAATTTTATAAAAAATATAGATTGCAGAACACATTCAAAGCATCAAGGGTAAGGCAAAATGAAGACCTCTTCAACATGTTGGCAGCATCTTCCAATCCACTTATTTCTTTCCTACGGCATGTGGAGTCACGAATAGAGTTAGAAAATAATTATAGTTTAGAAATGATTAGTCTTTTAGATATACCTTCTCTTACGAATTGTGATATTTTACAGAAAATTGAAAAAATAAATTTAAAAAAGAAGTAATTTTTTTTTAATTTGTTGAGTAATAATTTAAAACATAAAACCCTAAAGAAAAAAAATAAAATGTAAAAATAATTTTTTTTAGTTACCATAAAATTGATTTTTCTACAAATTTTAACTTTCAGAACCCATAAGTAGGCCCCTACTAAGCGTAGCACCGTATCCGAACGCTCATTTCATAGGCTGAACAGTTATCTATCATATGCTGTTTAAACTGTTCAATTATATTATTCGATTCAAAAGATATGATTTTTGCAACGAAAAAACTCAAATGGCGCCACTGTGCGGACGGACGGACGGACGGACATCGTTAAATCGAATCTGATAGTGATTCGATCAGATATTGATTCTGATTCGATCGGTATAATAAAGTCCCATCTTTATTATATCACTACAAGTGACACCAAAAACTGAAGTTACAATTCCGTTGCAAAATATATTAACTTGTAGTTTCATAACCTTAGTTCATTTCTGGTATGAAATCTAAGGAAGATTGATCATGTGCAGCTCAGATTACAAGAGTATAGAATGAATTTTGGAGAAGCGTTCCATGATCTTGAATAATTAGCGACTGAAATCAATGAAATTCGAGACAAGCTCTGTAAAGAGGTATAAGAATAAGCGAAGTCTCTTTGTGAAAAATGGGATATTATTGTTACAAGAATACCTGTAAGAAGACGCCGCGAAATTCCTTAAGAATTGGCTAGAGATGTTGGTTTTCCGCAGAAAGTGAAATTTTTCGCGTTATGAAAAGCGCTTTTGATCGTCTCCAACAAGAAATATGTACACGATTTACACGATTAAGTGACCTAAGTTTCAAATTTGGATTTCTAAAATTTATTAAACAAGGATAATGGTGATAACGATATTGAAAAGAATTTTAAAAATTTTGGGTGAATTTTATAATACAGGTTTCAATGGAATATAACTCTTTATCGAAATATGTGACTGCAAAATCTTACTTCGCAGTAGAAAAGAAATTTAATCTTAAACTCCATTATAATTTCTTGCTTTTATATTATTGTATGGAGACGATGTTTTTCCAAACCTGAGAGTGGCACTTCAAATACTCCTGACTACCTCAGTATCAATTGCTAGCTGTGAACGTTCATTCAGAAAATTAAAATTAATTTTGACATATCTAGATCAACGATGGGACACGAAGTGACCCAGCATTTTTAAGTGGGGAAAGAGAAATAATTTAAATGATCAACTTTGATGATATTATTCATAAATTTGTTTCATCAAAAGCAATACACATATGGGCAATTTACCATTGGAATTGTATCGTTGTATCTGTTGTATCGTGTATTACTTTACAATAGTGTAAAATTGTTGTTGGTAATTTTCATTGAAAAATCTGATACAACGATGCAAATTCATTTGTTATGTTTAGTAACAAAACTTATCAGTCCCAAGTGAATGCCAGTTTTTATGAAAAAGAAAATAGAAAAAAACAAATACTTACAATTTTAAATAATAATAAAATAAAAAATGGCAAGCAATGCAAATAACGCAAATATATCGGTAAGTTTATTTATATAAAAATTAATTTTTATATTTTTTTTTGGTATGTATTTTCAGTCTCAACCAACACATTTAAAATTTTTTTGTATTCTAAATTAAAAGGGAAGAGGTACGTAACTAAAACTCCAGGGTATATCTTATGACCAAAAAGCAAACACCGACACGTGTTTTCTCTTATACGAAATACCAGAAGCGACGAAGCGACCTATCCTCGTTGGATCGAACTTTACTAAAGACAACGTTTAAAATTATGTAAATACAACTAACTGTTCACAACAAATGATTGTATTTTGTATTTCAATAAAACATACAACATTCAACACCTGTTGTGAATTGCTCAATAGTAATTAGTTTTATTAATGTGTTATAATCATATTATTATTAAATATATGTATCTCCTTAGAGATAATAAAAAGGTATTGTGCCCCGGGTCTGAGTTAAGCTCGCTACGCCACTGGCTTACTCTAACCATCGGAAGAACAAATTAAAAAAAATATATTAAAAAAATATAATTTTCAAAGTTAGCTTTTTTACTGAAATTATATTTTTTTAATGATGTTCCCTTTTTTTGAAATTATTAACACCAATTCAATATTTATTTTTAATTTTATTTATAATTTTTATTTCAAGTAAAAAAAAAAAATTTGTTTTTTTTTTTTTATTTATTAGTTGACTTGGCCGGGTTAAATAATATTCCGAGAAGCATGCTCTGGTATCTGTTAATAGATACACACGATCAATATTTTTTAAATTGGGTACTGTATAAACATCAGATATGAAAGGTTTGTATCTTAAGTCGTTTGATTTTAGTTTTGAAGCCTAAAACTATGCTTTGCTACTTTTTTGTTGTTGATATAATTAGTAATGTGAAATGATCGTGCTTCAGTACATGTGCATGTGGTAACTCATGATATGATAAGAAATGTTTATTTTATGCATGTTTCTTTCTTAAATAGCGGAGAGTTAGTTTAACACTTGTTTTCGTTATTAACCATTTAAGAAATAATTACAGGTGCGGCATTTTTACGAGCCGTAATTTATATGTTTATAAATTTAACTTTCATTTTCATTAACAAATGTAATAAATAGGCAGTATGAAAATATAAATATTAAATAAATGCCTCTAACAAGTTAAGTGTTACTTATTGTAAATATTTTAATATTGAATAAAATCCTTTGTTATTTTTTTTTTTCTTTTTCAACAAAAGGAGAAGTGAACATTTTTTTTTTGTGAAACCTATTCTTTACCAATTAGTTTTGCTCTAGTTAAAATTTCACCTACAACTAAATTTTCTTTAATTTGTAAGTAGAACACAAACTTTTCTCTAGAGTACTGTGTTTTGATTATTGCTTTAACTACATCTGACTTCCATGAAAATAGTAACGATAAACGTTTTTGAAACACGTCAATATATTTTAAAATATAATTTCAGTTGTAGTTTTTAGCGTGAATCTTAAGTAGCGTTCGTACTAGACATGAAAAATCAATAGATTGGAACCGAAAACAAAAACCTAACACTGCACTCGCAAAGAAAAAGTGCATAATTATAAAACAAATCATCATAAAAATAGAAACTTGCACCAAAATCTTCTCCTTTAATAAACATTATGAATTTTTGTTTGTGTTGCTGTTCTTCTTCGTTTTATTAATGTGTTTGTGGATTTTATATAAAGACTTGTTGTTGTTAGTGTTCTTTTAGTCTATATAAAATTATGCTTTTTTAATATATCCATAGAAAAAAATTTGTTGAATATGGAAAGAAAAATAAAATACAGTAAAAGAAATTTTTGGTAAATATGGATGGAATTTAAAAATAATTATAAAATTAATTTTTAAAATTTTATATTGAATTACAGGAATATTCACACAAAAGTCATGGCATCAACAAGGAAAAGTTTGGAAATAATAATTGGCTATATTAAATTAGGTAAGGTAAAAGCATCTTACGATATATTTTTGAATTCAAGGGACAATTGGAAATTCAACTCAACCCCCTCCGCGGAACCGAAATGAGCATCTTGTGAAGCTAAGCGTTCAACAGTGATCGGAATGATAATGGCCATGGCACCTCCCATATAAAATTAACTTCAAATATCATATACATTGAGTACTATGACATAGAGAACTTTACAAATTTGTGTGCGAGATCGGACAAGTGGGCGTGGCAACTCCCATATAAAGTAATAATTCGATATTATATATCTCGAGTACTATAACAGAGATAGCTTAGCAAATTTGTCTGAGGTCATCTATTATTAATGTCGGACAAAAAATGGGCGGCATACAACAAATGGACGTAGCACCTCCCGTACAAAGTAAATATAAAATGCCATATAATTGGTGTACTATAAAAGGGGAAGCCTTGACACTTTGCACGATTCCATCATATATTAATGTGAGTAGTCTGATAAAAATTGGGTGGGATGGTATTAGTGGTCGTGGCAACACCTATACAAAAAAAATATGAAGCGCAATGAAAGCGACAGTCTTGAATCTTTGACAAATACATTAATTACCAACTAGTATAGCCCAGCGCTCAAAATTCGAGTGCAAATTCTAGGAAATATTATTTTTCATTCAATTTTTGTCTTCCATTGTTTTTTTAATCTATATATATAAAAAATTTAAATGAGCCTAAAGGTATGTTAATCGATCTTAGCAATTTACAATTGAACACAGGGCGTTCGATATATAATTTAAATCATTCGCATTAGCAGGGTGTAACCAATTATTAAAAATATTTTATTTTATTTAATTTAATGTATTTTTAAGGCAGTTTAAACATAAATTTTATCATTCTCAGCTTCTCCTTCATATGATCTATAACTATGCCAATTTTCACACTCCTCCGTGCCCGCATATTGCCTCAAAAGGGAACTAAAAATTTACCTTCAAAAATCGCCCAAATCAAAAATCGCTAAATTGAAGCATTGTCAAATTATATTTTAAATTCTAGGCCAACAGCTAAATGTTGCCAGATTTAGTTTGGAAAATCCATGTTCTTCTCATGGGCATCTATATGTACCTTGCTCCAGAGTAGGAACGCCGAAAAATTTGATCATTGTTATACCGAATGAAAAAAAATCATTGTATATCAGCAGGCATTGAAATAAAAAAAAAATAAATTAAATAAAATATTTTAATTGCACAATATACAAACTTCGTAGGAGAAAATGATTATGAATTGAACATGTCAATAAGCCTCGGTGGTCGTAGCGAAGCGCGACAGAGCATACTAGTATATATATATATATATAATAATCTGGATCTTACGCCAAGAGCTTACTATACCGTCAAAAAGGTTTTATTTTTTTTGTTTGGGCTAGGTCTGAACATCACCAACTTGCACCAATTTCAATAATATTCAAGCTTATATACCAAAATATGTATCTGCGACCTGTAGTTTGATTACATGGACACGTAGACGGACAAACAGACAGACAAACAACTAGGTAATATTTTAGAGCTAATATTGACAACCAAGAACAACTGGAAAAAGATAACTGTTTTTATGAATGTTGAGCAAGAACCGTTGATAGTAGAGGAGTTGTGGTGAAAGGAAACGAGGGAAATAGTTGTGGTGATTAGCTACGTTAAGAGATAGTCCCGTCGGGTAAAAAGGAACGAACAGGGAGGTGGTTTTAATCAGCTGGAATCCGATATACGATGACAAGGAATATTTGCGAATCTAATGCAAGTTTTCCAATTCCCGAACCAAAAAAAAGACAGCCAGATAGCCAGACAAACAGACACTTGGAGGAAGAACTAGGTGTTCACGTGAAGGAAGAGAATATTTTAGAAGTATTATTAAGATGCGAGGAAACTTGAAAAACATGACTGATTTGATTAAGGTGATGTACGACACATTGAGAGTAGAAGAGTTGACGTGAAAAGAAAGGAGGGAAGTAGCTGTGATGATTAGCTAAGACTCGATCTATATAATAAAATGCGAATTAAGGTTAAATATTTCTGGTAATTACAGACATCATTATTCTCTGTTTCAACTGATTTTTGAATTGAGGTACTTCTAAAACTTGCTTTTAGACGATTTTCAACCGCTTCATTAGGCGCCTGAAAATATTGACCATGAATCAAAACAAGTCATTGGGTGCGAAATTAAGGCCGATCGGTAAATCAAGCGCACATCAATTTTATGGCCGATAAGTTGTGAAAAGTTTTCGTAGTAGTGTGATCCGTGTTTGCAGGTAGTTTAATTGTATTTCTTAAAAATTTACCATCGTACTATGCTCTTATGCTACAGTTGTCATATGTCCCATTTTTTCCGAAGAAACGGCGACTAATAGCTTCGTAGCACTTCGTGCAAGAACAATTTGGGTTTTGCTCACCTTGTGAGGTGACTGCTTTTTAATCTCTACTCCATCCATAAATTGTCAACTTTTATTATCTTATAGATTCTTTTGAAGTACGCTCACCGTATTTTTAACATTTCCTTGCATTGATCGACAATACTCTTTTTTTTAGCAATTGTCAAATTATGTGGGATCCAACACCAACAAATACTTTTGATGACCAAATATTCATGCACAATTTGGGGTAGAGAATCAGTCGCCTCAAATGCAGATGGCGCGACTATTAAATTTATTTATTTGATAGCGATGACGAGAACACTCGGAGGCCAAAAATAACCACTGCGATACCCTGGATTATACACGATTGCACACCATGTTCTCGGGATTTTAGATATTAGTTTTCATCACTTTCGCAAGGCATACTAAAGTCAAACAACCGCCTGGCTAGGAATCGATTTATCTTTCTTGAAACGCTGGACATATAAAAAGTAAGTGAAACATTCGTTCTGATTCCTTTTCATTATTACAACTCCCGAAGTAGTCTCCCACACCTCCTGTGTTGCCAGGTTCCAATAAAATACTGGTAATAGTGTTACACATTTCCTTATTCAAATTGAGTAATCTTCTCAAAATTATCCAGTCAACTTATGGCTTTCATTGACCTGCAATCGGGTTTTGATTTTGGGCAATCTCTTAGCATGCCTATAGTTCGAGTATTAATATTAAGTATAACTTCCATAAATAGCCTGCTCAGTATTCATTTCCGAAGCCGCTCTCGTGCATTCGTCTACTCGCCCGTTTCCCATTACATTTTGTTGACCTGGAATCCAGTACTCAGGAAGTTTTGTAGTAACAAGCAAAACTTTTGTGACATTTCATTAATTTGAAGAAAATCTATGCTACTTTCGAACTTTGAGAAAAAATAGATTCCAAATATTATCCAAGCCCAAG
This sequence comes from Cordilura impudica, assembly GCA_963682025.1. Classification (NCBI taxonomy): domain Eukaryota; kingdom Metazoa; phylum Arthropoda; class Insecta; order Diptera; family Scathophagidae; genus Cordilura; species Cordilura impudica. The sequence continues at coordinate 124,104,033 of OY821517.1, forward strand.
AATGGAATGATAAACATTATACGACTAATCGTCCTGGTTATTCAAATTAGGCATATACTGAAGAAAACAGAAAAAATGTACATGCTTTCTCCGCCATATTCTCCATATTTGACTCCAAGGGAATTAGAAAGTCATATTGGAAACTGAGGACTATTCTGAATGGTTTGAGAAGTCATTGCCTGGGGGGTTAGAAATTCCAGGTCAGGGAGAAAGTACTAGGCCAGTTTTGAAAAACTTTCAAGCGGTTTGGCATTCTCAGGCCAAGCATATATTAATAAAAACTATTTACTGAAGCCTTAACTACAATTTCGCTGAAGAATGAAACGATTCTTGTGTTATAACTGAAAAACTAAGCATACAAACACCAAGGCAATTAAAAGGGTTTGGTTTGAGAACGTTACATCCTTTGGAGGTTCTATTATACTGACCTAGTACTTTCACCCTGATTTTGAACTTCTCACCCCCCAGAATAGCTGTTGTACAGTGTAGTATAATTATCGGATGGCGACATTGTTTAGACTTGGACTGCATTCGTAAAATAAAGTTTTTTTTTACATGGATTTCAAGTATTACGTTTACGTAAATAGCAATATTTTCGGTATGATTATTTAATTTGTATACGAATTTCCAATCCCAAGAGTCCTGACCATTTTTAGCTTGACTACAGACATTTATAAATTATGAACACATCAAAAGCTTCAAATTTCTCCTTATGATAGTACACCAAAATGTGTTATCTATACTATAATATAATAAAGAGCTAATGTGTGTTTGTTTGTTTGTTTGTAGGAATTAATCTCCGTAACTACTCATCTGATTTTAAAAATGTTTGTTCCAATATTTAGAATGGTCGTTAAGGATGGCCATAGGCTATAAATATTGGGCGTGGCTCCTCTTACATAAAGTGAACTCTTAATTGAATATATATTGAGTACTGTAACAGAGAGCTTTGCGAATTTGTGTCAGTCGGACAAAATATGGGTGAGATCGGACCAATTGGCGTGGCACCTCCGATACAAAGTAAATATATTCATACAGTAGTCCCTCGATTTACGAAGGCTCGTTTTACGAAATTTCGAAATTGCGAACATCATTCGTAAAGTACAAAATTCGTTTTACGAACAAAAAATCCGCTATTACGAACAATGTTTTTTATTTTGGGTATTCCCCCGTAACTACTCATCTGATTTTAAAAATGTTTGTTCCAATATTTAGAATGGTCGTTAAGGATGGCCATAGGCTATAAATATTGGGCGTGGCTCCTCTTACATAAAGTGAACTCTTAATTGAATATATATTGAGTACTGTAACAGAGAGCTTTGCGAATTTGTGTCAGTCGGACAAAATATGGGTGAGATCGGACCAATTGGCGTGGCACCTCCGATACAAAGTAAATATATTCATACAGTAGTCCCTCGATTTACGAAGGCTCGTTTTACGAAATTTCGAAATTGCGAACATCATTCGTAAAGTACAAAATTCGTTTTACGAACAAAAAATCCGCTATTACGAACAATGTTTTTTATTTTGGGTATTCCCCGTAAAAATATTGCGATAAGCGCAAGCGTTATCCAAGAATAAGCCAGGAGCCTTCACCAGTATTTAATAACGAAAAATAGCAAAAGATCTCAGGCAGAAATGTTTATAGCTAGCAAAAGTTGGTGTGATCGATTTAAAAAGCATCATTCATAACATAATATAAAAAAAAATAGCTGGAGAAGCGGCATTTGCAGATGTTGAGGCGGAAAAAAATTATCCTACGGAATTTAAAAAAATTGCCGAAGCCGGTGGCTAAGCCCCACAACAAATATATAATATAGATGAAACAGGTCTGTTTTGGAATAGAGTGCCATCTAGAACATTCATTTCTAAACAAGAAAAGTCTGCGTCAGGATTTAAGGCAACTAAAGACCCTATAAATGTTAGGAGGGAATTCTACAGGTGACAATAACTTAAAGCCGATGCTTATTTATTATTCTGAAAATTCACGAGCCTTCAAAAGTTGCAACAAATCAAAACTTACTGTTATCTGGCGCTTCAATAAAAAAGGACGGATGACAGTACATCTACATCCATGTACATACGACTGCTGAATGATTTTTTTTTTCAAATTCTGTGACAAAATTTAATTCCGAACAAAATAATAAAACAAGGCATTGCTAATAATTGACAATGCACCTAGCCATAAGCTAACTGACATACCTGACAGCATCAAAATCGTGTTCCTACTCCTATATTTCAACTAATAGATCAGGGGGTAATTCCCAATTTTAAGGTTTATTTTTTGTGTCGCGCCTGCAAGAATCGTATCCAATATGTTGATGAGCTAAATCAGTTAATAATTACAGAATTTTGGAAGCAATTTAATGTAATGAATGCTGTTGATAATATTGAAAAATCTTGGGATGAAATTCAGGAAACAGGTATGAATAGAGTTTGGAAGAAATTATGGCCCAAATGCACTAATGATTTCGATAGTGCATTACAAAACATTCAAGAACTTCATAATGAAATTGTCGCTTTGGCACATGAAGTCGGTATGGATAAAGTAGACAATGAAGATGTGCTAAAAGTTCTTAGATCGGAGTAGGAAGATGTTACAAATGAAGAATTAATAACGATACTTGAAGGTCGCACAGATTCAGAAAATTCGGAAAGTGCTAGTCATTGTGAAAGTTCTCGGATCTTCACAACACAGCAACTGGCAAGGCGTTCTCTTTTATCCAGAAAGCTATGGATATATTTTCGGAAAACGATCGTTCTCCAGAAATAAGTCTTAAGGTTTCTACAGAAATCGAAAATTCACTTCTTTGCTATAAGCAATTATACAAAGATAAAAAAATCTAAAAAGCAAACTTCATTAGCTTCTTACTTTTCCTAATACCTATACAAGAACCTGCTGAATCTATATGTCAGATGCCAGTTCAGATGAACGATCATCTACTAACTTAAACGAAAGCTCATATTTCCTCTTTAATTAATGGAATTTTTATTTAATTTTTAAAATTAATAAATTATTTTTCTTTTATTTTCTAAAACATTGTTTTAAATGTTTCCAAAAATAGGGTTTCCTATAACGAATATTTGGGGGCATCTATATAAATATTTTTAATACAAAAATACTAATATGGATTTAGTTTTACGAATATTTTCAATCTCTGAAACGTATCTATTTATTTTCAATAGATTGGCATACTAATATTGGGCTCGCTACACGAATATTCGATATACGTATACTTTCACAGAACGTATCCCGTTCGTAAATCGTAGGTTTACTCTATGTATAAATATATAAATATATATATATATATATATATATATATATATATATATATATATATATATATATATATATTATATATATATATAATTACTCTAACTAACCCACTACTCTCAATATAAAAAAACAATATAAAAAAAACAAGTAAGAAAATTATAGTCGGTCTAGACCGACTATATGATACCCTATACCATGCGTTTAGTGACCCTATCTCTCATGCCCAACTAACTGGATATAGAAAATAGGCATAAACCAAATTTGAGTGGGATTTTTATTAATTTTTTCGGCTGCAGATATGAAAAAGTTTATATCGGATGCTCTATCTATATGGGGACTAGGCCCAAAAATGGACCGATCCTGACCGTGTCTGGTAAAGTCTCTTGTATTTTGCAAAAATATATGCAAACAAAATTTGAGAGGAATTAGTGCAATATTTTTTTTTTTTTTTTTGTGATAGATTTAAGTGAAGCTCGGGAAGCAGCTCTATATGGGGCCTATTACTAATTTGGATCTTATGGCAATATATGTTGATTTCATATGGGTCATTTGTATGGGTTCTAGGTCTGAACATAGAACGATTCTCACCAATTTCAATAGCGTTCATCCCATGGCCGATAAAAGCTTATATACCTAATTTCATCAAAATATATTCATATTTGCGACCTGCAGTTTGATTACAAGCTTTACATGGACACACAGACGGACGGACGGACGGACATCGTTAAATCGAATCAGATAGTGATTCTGATTCGATCGGTATAATTAAAGATGGATATAGGTCAAATATTTTTGGTTGTTACAAACAGCAGCACAAAGTCATTATACCCAAACCACATAGTGGTATAGGGTATAAATATCATTCGTTACAACCAAATGCAGTAACGATTACAGACCTAAAGATTTAGTAACGGCGCACAGTGGACCATTTGACGAGAAGGCGGTCAAAAATCTATAACTTTTGATTGGATTGGAATTTTGCTATGCGGTTTTTTTTTGTTTGGTAGGTGAGACTTTAGCCTTTAAGTTTTGCTCTAAAACGTAATTCTCGACCGAAAATAAAAAAGTTACGGAGGGTTTAAAATACATTTTCTTTTGTGGTTGAATTTAAGTACAAAAGCGAAGTGTTAAAAGGTAAAAAAAGGTTTTTTTAATATAATGTCTTATTTTTTCAGTTAATTTTACAACTAATACTTTTTAACAATTTTTTAAGTTAATTTTTTCAGAAAATGCCAAACTTTGGCCCCCGGAAACTTTTTAGTCCTAATGTGCCCAAGGGCCAAAGGTTGTTTTTTTTAAAGATCCCGAGTTAAAATATAATTTATTAAGCAGTTGGCAGTTTCGTTGGCAGTTGTAGATGCACTTTCAAAAATAATTTCCTTTATTAACCAGTCTTGGTAACGTTTGTACATCTTTGCCTTGCTATGAGAGCATTCAATGTACCGTCATTTCAAATTCGATGCACAATTAGTAATTTTTCCTTTGTGCATTTTAATGTCTTCTAGGTTATAATTCTTAAAGAAGTCGTTGCTCACTATGTGCAAAATTACATCGTCTACATCATTTCGTTGAAAATAAATATCTGCCAGATCTCTGTAACAGTACTTAGCCATTGCACAAATTGTAATAAATAATAATTGTGGAAACAATATTATAAATACTCTTTCTTGCAATTATGTAAAACAAAAATTTTTATCTTTTATTACCACTTTCAAAGCATAAAAAACCCACACCCTAACTCCTTTTAAAAGGTGGAGCATACCTGCTCATATCTTAAAGGGCTATGTCGCAATAGTTTTTTTTACCATTTACCTGCTATTTAAATTGTTTCTCATTTTGTCAGGTATTTAAACTGTATAACTCTAATTCAGACTATTAATGTTTTTGAAAGATAACTATGTAAATGTACCTGTAACAATTAACCCTGCTGTTAGGTTAGAAAAAACATACGAATGTTAGGTTAATGGACCATTTGGTCCATAATTCAATATTCATACAAAATAACAATTTAATATTATATTTGTATCTATTTTGGATCACTTATTAATTTAAGCTTTACTCAACGCTAGAGATGGGCGCGTGAGTGAATTTTGGCTCACGCTCACGCAAGAAATTTTATAATCTCTCATGAATCACTCACTTGAATTTTTCTTTACTCACGCACTACTCACGTCAGTAAAATTAAAATAACTCACGCTCACGCGTGATTCACGTAAACCACGCATATCACGTGACCAGCGCAAATCTCTACTTAGCACTGCTAATGTACAAATTTGTTGAGGGTATCCCCTTTTTGCATCTTTCTTTACTCAGGATAGCTAATGTAAAACACAATTGTGGGGTTCCCATTTTTTGCATTTTTCTTTATTCAATATAAACAGCTAATGTAAAAAACAAGTTTAAGATTCCCATATTATGTTTTTTTTTTAATCAACATTGATTAAATATGTAAAAGACAATTTTGGGGACCCCCTTTTTTGATTTTTTTGTAAAGAAGCACAAATATTTGTACTGCTTGGTTCATTTTGTGAGTTGTTTTCAATAGTTCAGACGTGTTTTACTTACGACATGGCAAACTTGAATGAAGATCAGATACGAGAACTGCTCAATGCAGAAAGTGACTCCGATATTTCAGATTCAGAATTTGAACCCGGGAACCCGTCCTAGCAGCAGCTAGCACTGTTGATCCGTTTTTTATTGCTAAAAACATAATGGCTTAGAGTGCCACTCCATTACCTCAGCCTATTGTAGCTACGGCTGAGAATATTATCTCAACGCAACCAGGACCAACTCGGTTTGCAGTGTCCAGACGCAACGACATTCTGTCAGCGCTTTTTTGTTGTTTTTTCCGCCTCCAATAGAATGAATTATCATCGAAAATACTAATAAGTACGGCAGTGTCAAGTTTGCTGGCAAGTGGAAAGATATTGATGAAGACGTCGGTATGTATAATCTTGTTTTTTTTTTTATTTCAGCAAAATAGTTGGCTAATATAAAATCTATTACTGAAAATGGAAAAAATTAAGATGTTCATGGTTTATTTGATGCAAAATTTGGTCGCCCCGAGCAATTATGTCTGAAGATATATTTCATATGATTAATGGTGCCATCCGTTTCGATGATGTTTTGAGTCGACGACAAATGCGTAGTTGCGATAAATTTGCTCCTATTCGTGGTTTGAAATTTTGGTTATCGGTGGACTCTAAGTCAGGCTACGTGTGGAAAATACAACCATACCTTGGTGAGCTTAGAAATGCACAGCCTGAAAAGAACCAAAACCGCAAAAATAAACCATTCATTCCTCCGAAATTGCTGACTGTCAAAAAAATCTCTTTGTACCATTCTACATTTGCATTCAGCCACAAGAACAGCATTGATTAGTTCAATGCACAAGACAGTTGCAGTTGACGAGAGTGGATTGTTCTCCAATAATTTTTAATACTTCATCTCTTTTAGGCGGCGTAGATACTGCTGATCAAATGGTTGGTTCCTACAGCACAAAACGCAAAACAAATCGATGGCCAAACATTGTATTTGCAAACATACTTGATATATCTGCATTGAATGCGTGCATAATATTTTCTGAAATCGACGTTTGATGGGCTCCAGCTGATCGGAATCGCAGGAGACCAGAGTTTTTGCGGCAACTATCACTTTCTCTGGCTAACGTGTATATGATAAAGCGGACTAGATTACCTCAACAATAGTTCTCAGCACAGTTATTGACTGAAATACGATCACCATGCATAGTTCCAGTGGCCTCTTCATATAATACTTCTAATTCAGGGGCTCGAAAGCGTGGAACATGTAGTTGCTGCAAGTCTAAGTCTGATATGAAATGCTTCATTTACAGCAAGTTTATTTGCAAAACTAACCGAAAAACATGTTGCTTATCATGCATTGACAGTTATTATAAAACCAAGTAATAAATACTTTTTTTTTTTTAATTAAATGTGAAAAAAATAAAAGAAAATATACTATGGACCAAATGGTCCCTTATCCTAAGATTCGTAATTTTTTATTTTTCTCAGTCCTGTTTTAAGTCAGAACCTTGAATTTTTGTATATAACATGGTTTTATAAAAAGACCACGTGAGCTAAAAAATTAAGTCACTATATGTCACCGTTCAAAAATTACAAAGGAAACAATCCAAAAGTTGGACCAAATGGGCTTAACCTAACAGCAGGATTAAGCGCATTATACCTCAACCCTTTTTTATAAGTATATAACAACTCCTGACAACTCTACCGACATGCAAAAAAATACACCGCGGTGCACCGGTACGACCAACTTTTGTATTCATAACACTCAGACGGACGGACGGACATCGTTTAATCGAATCAGAAAGTGTTTTTGAGTCGATCCATATAATAAAAGATGGATAAAGGTCCAATATTTTTGGCAGTTACAAACATCACCTCAAACTTAATATATCCTAACCACATAGTGGACAACTTTTGTATTCATAAATTTTGCAGAAAATATCTAACCTTGGGTCAGAAAAATTGTTCTGGTGCACACGGGCGGAAACTGGCGGATATATAATGGGGTATAGGAGTATAGAGGAGGGTTCGGACTATAGAAGAGTGCAAGATTTTTTCTGACTGCTTTTGACTGGCAGGAGTTATGCTCTATTAAGTAGATTTTCGGAAAATTTGGACCTTTTTTAAAATTTTTTTTTTTTTTAATTTCGGAATGATTCAGTGATTTTACGTTTTTAACGTTAATAGCATGGAAGCTACAAAATTATACAAAATTTATTTTACTTCAAAATCTTCTAAAGCAAAAAAGTTACAGTCATTCAAAAATAAAAATTTACAAAGAAATTTTTAATTTTAGCAAAATACTGAGAAAGCCCATTTTCGAAGACCCTGTTCGTTGTGATACTGTTGAGATAGAGTCACAATTTTTAGGCTCCCTAAGTTTTCTGGTATTTACTTTCAAATGAATAATATAACTTTAAAATCGGTAACAAAAAAAAATGATTTCTGGCCGCCTTCTCAAAATATGGTCCACTGTGCGGCGTTGATGTTTTATATGCAAAGCAACCGATTTTAAATGCCTTCAAGGAATTTCATCTTGAGTTAACAACGACCATCATTAAATTCAGAAAATATGCAAAAGCCACACGGTGTCCACGGTGAGGTGATTCATTACTTAAAATCACAATGTAGTCATTTAATCTATGTTGAAAGTCATATAAAATAATCAAATGAAAATTTGACGATAAAATTCATTATTTTGGGTCAGATACATTTTTCAAGTCACTGTAAACATTATAAAACGTTTTGAGAAAATATGCCCCAAAATATGGCAAACTTTACGATTCTAAAGTACGATTCGACATATAACTTGCAGTCCTCATTGCATATAACTCTACTGATAGTATTTCAGTTAGCATTCATTTACGACTTCCAGTTTTATACATAATTTTTCTGTGTGTGTACTAATTGTAGGTGATTTAGAGTAAAACAAACGATTATTTTGATATTGCTTGTAATTACAAATAAAAGCAACTACAACTAGCATGATATGCACTTGAGACCAGCCAACATTTCTTCATTTTTATAATGAATTATGTTTAAAAAAAATGCTTTTCTTAAATACAAACAATTAAGAAGACAACAAACTGCATTAAGATACGAAACGTATTCGTTGGAAAACCTAAAGAAAATTTAAAGAAATTACAATTTTCATATACTTTTTGTTAAGCAGTATAAAAAACATGAAGCACTAAAATATCAGATCAGTTTGTAAGAAACCACAGAACAAGTTTAAGAAAATTGTTTTAGTGAAAAAAGGATTATTAGCCACAAAACTACACACGAAAAAAGGATAATAAAAATTGTAAAGTGTTGAGAAAGTAACTAAAATATATAAATGATCCATTAGGGATCGTTTAGAATAAAGCAAAATTAACCATTTTATTACTTAAGAAAGCAAGAAAACACAATATGCTAAAATACGTGTGGCATGTGGCAGTGATAACAATAGTGTTCTGTTGGCTACAAACGACAAGTGCACGCAGTGCCACAAGTTCGGGCAACAATTACCAGCATGCAAACAATGTTATTGAAGAATCAGAAAATCTGCAGCAACAAACGACGCCGGGCGATAGTTCAGGATCAAGTTCACAAAATGTCTGGAAAGATTTGTCAATGGTTTACCGCCTGTATCAACAGTGTTCGGCAGAAAATTTGTCCGTCTGTCTCAAAGTGAAACTGCTGACGGGTCTCGAAAAGGCATTTCGTTCCAGCAAAACGTTAAAACTAATGGAGGGCATACAATTTATAAAAGCCGATGATACGGCGGTGCCCACAAAGCCACTGCTCACCGAAATGGAACTTGAAGCTAATTTACCCAGAGCCTTAGAAGCCAAAGAACAAATTTTAACTAATATGATATTTAAAAATTTGGCCGGATTTCTTCAACATCATACATTACAGGTAAATGTTTGATTGGAGAGAGTTTAAATGCATTTTAACTTATAAAACGATTTAATTTTTAGGTAAAATTCCCTGATGTTCGACCAGATGACTCTTTGTCCGGCAACACGGTGGAAGGTCGTAAAAAGAAAGACAAAAAAGGTGGCGGTGGTGCCTACATTATGATACCCCTTTTACTGGGTGGTACCTTTATACCCATAGCCTATGGTGCTTTAGCCATGTTAGCGGGTAAAGCCTTAATAGTCTCCAAATTGGCTTTAGTTTTAGCTTCGATTATTGGCATTAAAAAGTTATTAGGTGGTGGTGGCAAAGAATCCTCTCACGAGGTAGTCGTTCAATCGGGTGCTCATTCCGGCTGGGGTCGCGACTTTGATTTGGCTTATAGTGCTTGGAAGCCCAAAGATTCGAAGAGGACTCCTTAAACCATTTACATATCTTATATAAACATCAAACAAAACTTTTCTATAGACATAGTTTTGGTGTAGTTAATTGAAAAAGGCTAACGATTTTCCAAGACATTCAAGTAAAAAAAATTACAATAATTGTGTTAAAAAATTTAACCAAAAAAATAATAATAATAATTGCTCAACCAAATAACTTACTTGTTTAGAGAAAACAAATTGTGTGTGTTTTTAGATTTTAAGTAAAATGTTAATTTATTTATGTTTATTTAATTTTAAGTCAAACTAATAAAAACAAGAAGAAAGACAAGAACTTGTCCAAAAAATTTCTCAAAAATCCTCGGTGTTTCATAATAAATCTACAAAGCATATGCCCCTCGCAGCGGAAATTTGTACAAATGTATGTAGGTGTTTATAGGGGTCCATATTGCCCTTTGTTTCATAGTCTCTTTTTAAAGAAAATTCACTTTTATAAAAAACAAAAATGGCTTTAATTTGAGATCATTTATATTCTTCATCAAAAATCCAATTTTATATATGAAAAGCAAAAAAAAAAAAAATTATAAAAATGCTTTTTCGACATAAACTAAACTAGATAAACCAGGTACACAAAAAAGGGCTTTAATTTGGGATCACCTAAAAAAACATAAAAATCCGTTTTTCTTGGAGATAAAGCTAGATAGAGCAAAAATGACTTTAATTTTGGATCATTAATATTTTTCTCCAAAAAGTTAAATTCTATATAAAAATTCTAAAGAAACATAAAAATTCGTTTTTTGAAAACTAAACTAGATACAACAAAAAGGGCTTTAACCCTTTCACGACCGAACCTAAATTGTTGGATTTTTTTTGTGGATTCGTACTTAACGACCCAACATTTCTACACAAAAGTGTCGTCTAAAATATTTTTTTTCAATTCCTTCAAGGAAAAAATCCATGGGACACATATATCCCATTGGTCGTCAACGGTCAAAATTATTGAGCAACTAATTTACTCCGCTCAAAGCAAGTCAGTGATTTTTGTTTTTATTTTTTACATAAATAACTGTCATTTTGGTTTTGTATTTGTTGTACAGTTTTATATGCTACTATCTGTTTTTACCCGGTCTTGCCCGGGATGAAAAGGCCTTTGACTTGAAACATGGTTCACTATGCTTACCAGGCGCTGAGTAATTAGTCCCCAATTAACAAATTCCCCAATAAAATGAACTTTCTCCAAAAAATTTGTATGGGCAGTAAATTCATTTTTTATTTCAAGCAAAAATGCTTCAAAAATAAGCTGCGAAACCGCTTTAAGTTTTTCTTTTTAGTTTATTTATAAACATCAAATATAACGGAATGGTATGCAAATTAAAGGAATCAGAACTTTTAAAAATTTAATTACTTCATTCAATAAGTGATCATCATTGAGCACAGACGTGTGTGGCCTATTTTGATCAACAGGTAATTGTTTCACATACGTAGATAAAATTTATCATACGGCATTTCACTAAGCTGTATTCCGCGAGCGGGCCGCATCCGCTTCCGCGCGTTTGGCAGCCACACCCGTGTTGCCGCTTAGTTCTCGTTAACTTATTTTAATTCCTAAAACATATTTTTTAGAGCATTGCGATATTTTAGCTGAGCTGTGTTCCGAGAGCGCGTCGCGTCCGCGTTCGCGCGCCGCCTCGCCGCCACACCTGTGTTGCCGCGCAGCTGTTGCCAACTTATTTTAATCGCCAAAATATCAGATCATTGCGATATTTTAGCTGAGCTGTGATCCGCGAGCGCATTGCGTCCGCATCCGTCGCGTCCGCGTCCGCGCCGCTTCCTCGCAGCTACTACCCGTGCTGCCGCTTAGTTCTCGTTAACTTATTTTAATTCCTAAAACATATTTTTTAGAGCATTGCGATATTTTAACTGAGCTGTGTTCCGAGAGCGCGTCGTGTCCGCATCCGTCGCGTCCGCGTTCGCGCGCCGCTTCCGCGTGTTTGGCAGTCACACCTGTGCTGCCGCGCAGCTGTTGCCAACTTATTTTAATTGTCAAAATATATTTTTCAGATCATTCCGATATTCTACCTAAGCTGTATTCCCCGTGCGCGTAGCTTCCGCACAACGAAATGATGCTATTGAAAAGAATACTCATTTTAAATGCATTTATTGTAGGACATATATTGAGAGCAGTTTGCAAATGTATACTAAAATAAATATTTAACAAAATTCATTAAATAAAAATATGTAAAAATTTAAGAATGAATTTGGGGAGTAAGTTCATTTTTTATTTCGATTAAAAAAAATGGGGAATTTGTTCATATCTTTTGGGTACCTTTTTTTAAGTTTGGGGAATTTTTCACCGTGTAGTTAGTGTAACCCAAATTTTAGAGAAATCCGTTGAAAAGTACAAATTTGTATAGGGAAGAAATATACCACACAACAAAATATGAATTTTATATGATAATTGGGCGTAAAAGTAGGCGTGGTCGGAAAAAATCATATGGCGACCTTCCCTGGAATATGTACTCAATTTCGGAGAAAGCCATTGCAAAATAAAAGTTTGTATAGCAATCAAATAAAGAAACAAATAAAAGGAAAAAAATAAGTTTTGTATACATAGAAGTGGGCGCAAAGTAGGCGTGGCCTGTAAGAAGCATATGGTGACCTTCCCTGTAGTACAGAGATCGTGTGTACCAAATTTAGACATCCCTTGAAAAATAAAAATTTCTATAGTGAACAAATATACCAAAAAACAGAAAATTAATTTTGTATAAAAAGTGGGCGTAGAAGTAGGCGTGGCCGGCAAGAATCATATGGCGACCTCTCTGGAGTACAGAGATCGTGTGTAGCAAATTTCAGACAAATCCGTTAAAAAAAAATTGTGTAGTGAACAAATGTACCAAAAAACAGAATACGAATTGTATACAAAAAGTGGGCGTAACAGTAGGCGTGACCGGTACGAAGAATATGTCGACCTTCCCTGGAGCAGATAGATCGTGGGTACCAAATTTCAGAGAAATCGGTTGAAAAATAAAAATTTGTATAGCAAACAAATATACCAAAAAACAGAAAAGGAATTGTATACAAAAAGTGGGCGTAAAAGTGGGTGTGGCCGAAAGAATCACCCGGTGAACTGGCCTGGTATACAAAGATCGTGTATACCAAAATTCAGAGAAATCCGTTGAAAAGTAGTAATTTTTATAGCGAACAAATATACCAAAAAGCAGAAAATGAATTGTATATAAAAAGTGGGCGTAAAAGTAGGCGTGGTCGATAAAAGTATATGGTGACCTTCGGTGGAGTACAGGGATAGTGTGTACCGAATTTCAGAGAAATCTTTTAACAAATAAAGATTTGTATAATGAACAAATATGAATAAAACAGAAAATGAATTTTACATAAAAAGTGGGCGTAAAAGTAGGCGTGGCCGGTAAAAAGTATATGGCGACGTTTCCTGGGGTATAGAGATCGTGTGTACAAAATTTCAGGGAAATCGGTTGAAAAATAAAAATTTGTATAGCGGGCAAACAAACAAACAAACAAATAAACAAACAAACAAACAGAAAATGAATTTTATATATATTGATACCACTATGTGGTTTGGGTATAATGACTTTGTGCTTCTGTTTGTAACTACCAAAAATATTTGACCTAGACCCATCTTTTATTATACCGATCGAATCAGAATCACTATCTGATTCGATATAACGATGTCCGTCCGTCCGTCCGTCTGTGTGTCCATGTAAAGCTTTTAATCAAGCTACAGGTCGCAAATATGAATATATTTTGACGAAATTTGGTATATAAGCTTTTGTCGGCCGTGGAATGAACGCTGTTGAAATTGGTGGGAATCGGTGTATGTTCAGACCTAGCCCCCATACAAATGGCCCCTATGAAATCGACTTAAATTGCCATGAGATACAAATTATCATATAAATCTTATTCAAATTGGGTTTGCATGTGTTTATTACATCCATTAATCAGTAGTCCCAAAATGATCTATATGGGACAACTCTTAGTCATACGCCCCGATCTTCACTTAATTCTATCAAAAAACAAAAATATTGCACTGATTCTTCTCAAATTTTGTTTGTATATGTATATTTTTGCAAAATACAAGAGACCTTACCAAACATGGTCAGGATCGGTCCATTTTTGGGCCTAGTCCCCATATAGATATAGCACCCGATATGAAATTTTTCATATCTGCAGCCAAAAAAATTAAGAAAAATCACACTCAAATTTGGTTTATGCTTATTTTCTATATCCAGTTAGTTGGGTCTGAGAGATAGGGTCTCTAAACGCATGGTATAGGGTATCATAAAGTCGGACTAGACCGACTATAATTCTCTTACTTGTTAAATATAGATCACAGAGAATCGATTACTACTTTTTTAGTTTGCACTAAATATGGAAAGGAAAATCGGACAAACGCAATATGCTCCTTTTGTAGAAACCTTTTTGTTTCACAAAAAACCGTAATTGCTTCGCAGATTACCATAATTGATTTTGTATTTTTGAGATATTTAGAATTAACCTTTTTCTAAGTCTTTTTATTTATAGTTTAATTAATTGTTGATTTAATATTATGAATTTTTTTAATTTAATAAAAATATAAAACTTTAAAACATCTTTTTTACCATTGACGAACAATTGGACCCATATGTCCCGTACTGAATTTTGCTGACTAATATAATAAACCGATTCCAAATATTTTGGTGTTTCTGAAAACCATAAAGACTCGTCCATGTTATAAAAATTTTAATGTTTTTGGTTCAATAACGTCCGAATTAATGACATCCAAATAAGATTTAAAAAAAAAAAACAATTTTCAGATTTTAGGGTTACTGTTTTAGATCCTGAGAGTACATGCACCAACTTTTTTGGTATGGTCTGAAGGCTAAAACTATCCTCTGTCGACTCAAGTCAGCTATAAAAAAATCGGTTGGAAAATGTGGGAAAATATAACAAAAAAATAACAAGTAAGAAAATTATAGTCGGTCTAAACCGACTATACGATACCCTTTACCATTGTTTAGATACCTTAACTCTTGGATCCAACCAATTGGATATAGAAAATAAGCATAAACCAAACTTGAGTGGCATTGTTATTAATTTTTTTGACTGCAGATATGAAAAAGTTCATATCGGATGCTATATTTATATGGGTACTATATTTATATGGGAACGATCCTGACCATATTTCGTCTTGTCACTTATATTTAAAAAAAATATATATGAACCAAATTTTAGAAAAATTTGTGCAACGGAAGCAACTCTATATGGGGCCTATGACTACGCATTTTCCTATAAGGCTTATTTTTGGACTACTGATTAATGGATATAACAAACACATACATAGGGGTCCTTTGTGTGGGGACTAGGTCCATGTTCAGGCCGAATTTAGCCAATTTCAATAGCGTTCATCCTATGGCCGATAAAAGCTTACGTGCCAAATTTCATCAAAACATATTCATATTTGCGACCTGTAGTTCGATTACAAGGTTTACAAGGACACACAGACGGTCGGACGGATGGACATCGCTAAATCGACTCAGAAAATGATTCTGAGTCGATCGGTATAATAAAAGGTGGGTCTAGGTCAAACAATTTTGGTAGTTACAAACAGCAGCACAAAGTCATTATACCCAAACAACATAGTGGTATAGGGTATAAAAATGGGACATATACGTCCCATTGGTCGTGAAAAGGTTAACATAAGATCACCTAAATTTTTCACCAAAAAGACCAATTTGTAAAATAAATTTAAAAAATGCGATTTTCTCGAAAACTAAGTTTGGGATCATCTACAAAAAATATTAATTTCTCATGAAAAATCCAAAACCAAGCTAGATACAGCACATGTTAATGGTAAAAAAAATAATAGTGCTTGGTATGAGATTATTCATTCCATCAAAGTACATTTCGGCTAAACCTTATCAAAAATGTTGGTTTAACCAGACTTGCGGAGATGCAGTCAGTTCTACAGAGCAAGCATTCAGACTTTGGCGTGAAAATAAAAATTCCGTCACTGAACTGCTACGCAAACAGGCAAGAAACGAATGTGCTAAAGTACTAAGGTGCGAAAAGTTTCTTCACGATCAGCGCCTTCGTGCTAAAGTTCTTTCTACTCCTCGGGGCAGCAAGAGCTTTTGGTAATTTGTTAAAAGAGTAAAGAATAATACTAGTTCTGCTATCCCAACTCTTATAATGAATGATCAAATATTCACTGACCCGGTTGATAAGTCTAACCTTTTAGCTGAATTTTTGCCGGAAAGCGATCAACCTCTGCCTGAACTTAAAAGGTTATCTTGTACTATGCCTAATATATTCTTCCGAGCACGTTTAGTTAAAAAGGTTCTTTCGGATCTCAACACTAATAAGTCTCCGAGACCGGATGGTATACCAGTACTGGTGCTGAAGCAGTGCTCTTCGACGCTAGCCAGTCCATTGGCCAACCTTTTAGCCTTTCATACCGTGCTGGAGTCTTTCTCTTTTGCTGGAAGGTTGCCAATGTCCAACCAATCCCTAAAAAGGGTGCGGCTAATAACCCTGAAAATTACCGTCCAATTGCAATCTGCTCTGCTCTCTCAAAGGTGATGGAGAGCATGATCAATTTCCATTTTGCAAGCTACCTAGAGGCCAACTCACTTCTTAATGATCGACAGTATGGCTTCCATAGAAATCGTTCAACGGGAGATCTGTAAGCTCTACTTTCTGAGCGCTGAAGTCGAGCCATTTGAAATTTTGGCGAAAGTAAAGTGGTTGCTCTAAATATTTCTAAGACATTCGATCGTGTGTGGCACAGTGCATTGATATCAAAGCTTATTGCATTTGGGGTCGGTAATGATTTCTCTCGATTTATATCGAGTTTTCTTAGAGACCGGGTCTCAACCAATGAGTTTCAGCTTAATTCAGGGTTACCCCAAGGTTCCGTTCTTTCTCCTTCTCTATTCCTTATCTTTCTGAACGACCTCCTTGGTCAAACTTTTAACTCTATATACTCTTGCTCAGATGAAAGCAGCTTTTGTGATTCATTTTCCTTTAATTGTAGGCCAAACCTCTTGGAGGTTGGGGGCAAAAGGCGGACAATGAGTCGCACACTCAATCAAGACCTGTTAACAATCTCCGAGTGGGGTAAAGCGAATAGGGTTGATTTTAATGCGCTGAAGACTCAATGTTGTATGTTGACCCATAGTGCCATGGATTCAACAATGTTATCTGTATACGTGGGTGGTATAGGTATTGAGGAATTGGATATTCTTGACGATCTAGGCATGAGAATTCAATGTGAATTGCAAGAATTACTTCATTCCCTATGATCTCCTTAAAATCTATACCACTTCCAACCGACCGAAAATGGAATACAACTCGCATATATGGGCAGGAGCTTCAAAGTATATTTTGTTTATGTACAATACATGTGGAAATTTTTCAATTAGAACAGGTACTATTTTGACATGACAAAATATATGAAAATGCAACATTGCTTGTGGCGAAAGAAGAACAGAGTTAGTTAAACAGATTAACATTAATATAAAAAACTATTAAAAGAAAAATAAATTGTTTAATAAAGGGTCCGCCAAATAACTTTTTTTTTTGAAAATGTTTTAAAAAAAACTACTGAATATTATCTCAAATTTCTTTTTTTATTTGAAAGTACAATCCTTCCGGTTAATAATGGTAAATAATTTCATTCAAATGGCTGCCTCGGCTGGCCATGCAGTAGCCTACACGATCGGTCCAATTTTTAAGCACATTATCGATTGTGTGCAGTGTATTTCACCAATGGCTTCACTAATATTGTCCTTTAAAGCGTCAATTGTCTCTGCCTTGTTGGCGTAACACTTATCTTTGAGGGCACCCCACAAATAATAGTCCAACGGTGTCAAATCGCAGCTCCGAGGTGGCCAAACGACATCAGCTCTGCGGCTGATAATGCGATCTTCAGAAACAGGGCGCAAAACATCGAGTGTAGCTTCGGCTGTGTGGCACGTAGCGCCGTCCTGTTGAAACCAAATGTTGCCAATATCCTCCTCTTCAATTTTTGTGAACAAAAATTCGTTCAACATGGCCCGATAACGATCGCCATTGACTGTAACGGCCACTCCTTGCTCATTTTCGAAGAAAAATGGCACAATTATGCCTCTGGACCAAAATCCGCACCAAACAGTGACTCATTTTGGGTGTGTCGGCTTTTCATTGTATTCGTGCGGGTTTTCTGTGCCCCAAATGCGACAATTTTGCTTGTTTGCATACCCGCCAAGACCAAAATGAGCTTCATCTGAAAAGATTTTTTTTGGCAAAATCGGCATCTTCTGTAAGTCGATCGCAGGCCCACTTAGTGAAGCGAAAACGCGTTGGATGGTCAGTTGGCTACAACTCCTGAACCAATTGAACTTTGTGTGGCGTCATACCAAGGTCCTTATGCAAAATTCGTCTCAATGATGCCTCCGATATGTTCAATTCTTGAAAACGACGGTGAATTGATGTTGATGGCGCTTCACGCACACTTTCTGCCATAGCAGCAATATTGTCGGGTGTATGCACTGTTTTTGGCTTTTCACGCTTTGGTTTATCGATGAGGATGCCAGTTTCTTTCACTTTTTTCACAAGATAACGAACATACGGAGCTGACGGTGCTTCTCTTCTTCCAAAATCCGCACGCAATTTTCGCACACATTCTGCAACATTACCATGATTTTCAAAGTAATGTCGCAATATTTCCCAGCGTTGTTCAAGCGTATACACAACCATATTCGTTTAGCGGAAGGATAAACCTAATTATCTGTCAAATCAGACATGAGCTAAGTGCTACCATTCACGAAATAAGCACTAACTGAAAAAAAAAAACGTTAGATGACGGACCCTTTATTAATTTGCAATTAAAAAATATATAACTTTATTTTTAACAAGTAAGAAAATTATCAACGGTCTAGACCGACTACACGATACCCTATACCATGGTATGAGACCCTATCTCTTCGGTCCAACTAACTGGATATAGAAAATAAACATAAACCAAATTTGAGTGGCATTGTTATTAATTTTTTTGGCTACAGATGTGAAAAAGTTAATATCGGGTGCTATATTTATATTTGGACTATGTCGAAAAATAACCCGATCCTGACCATATTTGGTAGAGTCACTTATATTTTGAAAAAATATATACAAACCAAATTTGAGGAAAATCTGTGCAATATTTTTGTTTTTTTTATAGTTTTCAGTGAAGATCGGGAAGCAGCTCTATATGGAGCCTATGACTAAGAATTTTCCGATAGGAATTATTGTTGGACTACTGATTAATGGATAAAATAAGCACATATAAACCCAAGTTGACTGAGATAATTTGGACTTATGGCAATTTATGTCGATTTCATAGGGGTCATGTGTATGGGGACTAGATCTGAACATGGACCGAATTTCACCAATTTCAACAGCGTTCATCCCATGGACGATCAAAGTTCATTTTCCAAATTTCATCAAAATATATTCATATTTGCGATTTGTATTTGTATTTGTGATTCTGAATCGATCGGTATAATAAAAGATGGGTCTATGTCAAATATTGTTGGTAGTTACAAACAACAGCACAAAGTCATTATACCCAAACCACATAGTGGTATAGGGTATAGAAATTAATTTAGTAAATTAACAAATCAGCTGTTTTTCACATTTAGGGGTTATGTCGTTCGAAAATACATATGCAAGTGGTTTAGCAAAAATTATGAATCGTATGTAAAACGAGAATTTTGGTAGGCATACGGAATATGATATGGATAAAAAAGTGACCGTACATATGTAAAAAACATGTCGTCTGATATCACCTTAAGACTTGTCGAGGAGGAGGTCAAATCAAATCAAAAAACTAAAAAAGCTTTTTTTTTTAACTTTTATTTATTGGATCTTTATTTTTTCAGAAAATAACAATAAGTATTAAAATCTTAAATTAACTAATAATTTCTGGGTCTATTGCCATTGCAATAGAAGATCCATTTTTCTTTTCGTAAAAGTTTATCTATCATGTAATTCCACAAGGCCCAATGTGTCGACCATCTTGAGGCGAATGCAGGTCCTGTGCAAGAGGATTTGGATGTGATTGTAGTTTTAGTATATAG
This sequence comes from Cordilura impudica, assembly GCA_963682025.1. Lineage (NCBI taxonomy): Eukaryota > Metazoa > Arthropoda > Insecta > Diptera > Scathophagidae > Cordilura > Cordilura impudica. The sequence goes on from OY821517.1 coordinate 124,124,248, forward strand.
TTGGAGCAGGATGTATTTATTTCATCGCGATATAATGGAATATTAAGGTCCTTATGAATAATTGCGTTACGAATATACCACGGGTCACCAGTAATAAGTCGCAATATTTTATTTTGTCTTCTTTGTAATTTCTGTATATTGGATGCCGAAGATGTTCCCCATAGTTGGATTCCATACGTCCATATTGGCTTAATAATAGCTTTGTAGAGTAAAACCTTGTAGCTTAGATTGAGATCGGAGTGAGGACAAAGGAGCCACTGTAACTGTGATGTTTTAAGTTTGAGTTGTGTGCATTTGGATTCTATGTGTTTTGACCAGGTAAGGCGACGATCGAGGTGTATACCAAGATATTTTATATTATTTTGTTCGGGTATATCTATGTTATTTATCTTCAGTTTGGGACAGTTACCCATTATCAAGGTGAAGGTAACATGTGCGCACTTAGATGGATTTACTTTTATTTTCCATTTGTTGAGCCATTTTTCGAGTTCTTTAATATGAGCCTGTAAATAACTTGAAGCAATTGCTGGATTTTTATGTACGCTTATAAACGCTGTATCGTCTGCAAAGGTTGAAGTGTGAATCAGGTTATTTGTGGGCATATCCGAAGTATAAAGTATATACATGAGAGGACCTAGTATACTGCCTTGGGGAACTCCAGCTGTAATTTTTCGTGAGTCTGAGATGTGATCTTTGTACTTTACTACAAATGACCGGTCTAGGAGGTAGTTTCGCAGTAACTTGTGGGTGTTTTGGGGTAACAAGGAGCTTATTTTATATAATAGCCCATCATGCCAGACCTTGTCAAAGGCTTGAGAAATGTCTATGAAGAGTGACGAGCAATAGAGTTTGTCTTCGAAAGCCTTTCTGATAAGAGTAACTATGCGATGGACCTGTTCTATAGTACCGTGATCCTTTCGAAATCCAAACTGATGCATTGGAATGATGTGGCAATCGTTTAAATGTGGGGTCAGAGCATTCAAAAATACTTTCTCAAAAAGCTTGGATAAAATTGAGAGTAAGCTTATCGGGCGATAAGATGAGACTTGGCTAGCGTCCTTACCTGGCTTGGGTATCATAATTATTTCTGATATTTTTCATGATTTAGGGTAGAATCCAGTTCGCAAGATGGAATTGAAAATGAATAAAACTAGTTTAAGGGCAGATGTTGGTAGCTAACAAATCATTTTTCCTGAAATTTTGTCCATGCCCGGGGATTTATTTGTTTTCAGTTTTTTAATTGCTGAAGTTAAGGACGAGAATTGAATTTTCATTGGTGAAACAACCAGGTCTTCAGTAGTTGGTAAAGTTATGTCAGAGCTGGAAATATTAGGTGATCGGCAAAGACTTCGGCTTTATCTTTATGGGACCTAGCCCAATTAACATCGCTATAACGAATAGCAGATTCGTAGCTAATTGGGTTTTTAAGTTTTTTTTGTGGCTTTCCAAAGACTATAGTCCGTGGATTTTGTTGGATCTAGATCTTCTAGATATGACTTTAGAGCTGACTGTTTGTTTTCCAAAAGAGCACTATGAAGGGTCCTTTGACAGCGGTTAAGTTGTCTTTTCAAGGTAGGAGAGCGGTAGAGTTGCCATTGTCTTCTAAGATTTCTCTTTTCTTTTATAAGATTTTCGATGGTTGTTGAATATTTATTATTTTTAATGTCGACGTAGCTTTTAAGCGGAGTAGCTACTTTTGCTGCCGTTGAAATTATTTCAGAGAATACGTTTACAGTATCTTATATTTCATCATCGGATATAAGTGAAATATTGTGAGGTAAGTGGGAGCTTATATACTTTCTGTATTTGAGCCAGTTAGTATGTCTATTAGGAAAACAGAAAGGTTTTGCGATGGTTTGACCATTCAGCATTGTTAAAATAGTGGGAGAGTGGTCAATGGTCAGTGGTCAAAAAACTAAAAACGTCTGCGACAAACAAATACATTTTTTTTTTACCGATTTAAGTGAAGATCGGCAAGCAGCTTTATATGAGGGCTATGACTAATAATTTTCCTACAGGATTTATGAGCAAACATGAACCGATTTTCACCAATTTTATTACAAGGTTTACGTGGACACACAGACGGACAGATGGACGGACAGGCATCGCTAAATTGACACAGAAAGTGATTCTGAGTCGATAGGTATAATAAAAGATGGGTCCATGTCAAATATTTTTTGTAGTTACAAACATCAGCATAAAGTAACTATACCCTGACCACATAGTGGTATAGGATATAAATAGTTTATTTTTTAATTATATTATTTTGTACAAATAAGTGTGTGCAACTCTGACAGAAATAGCTCTACAAAGACACGAGTTGTTAACAAGATTTTAATGGACCATTAACAACACAATTAATTCAATAATCAAATTTAATGTAATTAAAGTGAAAACGTATCCTAATAATATAACACTCGGTATAAACTGAATACATGTAATTACTACGAGTATAATAAAACATACTGCAACTAAACAACTAAACAATATGTATGTTAACGTCAACGTTATAACACATAAATTATTAAATAATGCCAAATTTCATATGAATTAGAAGCCATTAAGCACAAGACATGAAATATTGAAACGTCTTAAGCATCTGTTTGTAAAGTTGACATGTTATTTTGTTAAAAACCGCAGTCAAGCAAACCAAGACACAGACGTGTTAATTGATTTTAAAGCTTTTTACATTAACCGCCGTTACTGTTGGTAATAAATAAATTATTCGAATAAGACAAAAGTGAAAATGACAAATGTGTTATTGCAGAAAACAAAAATTTATTTACTCACAATTGCTACTGTTGTTGTTGTTGAAAACGAAAATTCAAACATAAAAATACATAACTTAACATGGATATTTAAAGTGGGTACGCAAAATATACTCGTACGTAAATCTGTTTTTTGTTTTTTTCTAATCTTCTTCTATGAATACAATGGAATACACTTTTATTTAAAGATGTTGTTACTTTAACTTTATTTCTATTTTTTTTATGATTATTTTACTAAAAAAAAAAAAAAAAAAATTTTATTTAAGTAGTAAGCTACAAGAGTATCAAATGCAAAAAGTGTTTATGTATGATTAACAAACAGATGTAAAAAAAGAAAAATACTACATGTGGAAATCAGTGATGAACAGTATTTGTCAGATATGCGTACCAAATCTAAATTAGTATCCAATATTTATTGCTAACAACAAAATGGGTCTTTGCAAGATCGCCCAGAAATAAAATGTGAAAATGTGAACAAAAATAGAAAAAAGCACTCATAATAAAAATCTATATATATATAGAAGAGTTGCGTGATTGATCACCATCGCCCAGCCCAAACCCTTCGATCCAGAAACTTGGAATTTGGTGAACCTACCTTTTCGGCGTAAAAATCCTCTAAGAAGTGATTTTGAAAAATTTGTGCATTAAGGGCGTAAAAGCAGAAAAAAGGGGGGGGAAATGGTAACAAATAAATCAAGGAATATAAAATTTTGTGTGTAGACTCCATCTGGGAAACAAACATTGGCTCAGGATTAAATTTTTTTTAAATCCGGATACTTAAGGGAAAAAACGGCCAAAAATGGTAAAAATGGTACATTTCTGCATCTTCTTAACATATTAATCTATATGTACGAATTTTGATATACAGACTCCACCGAATACGTGCACATCAGTCAATGGTGAATTTATTGCTAATTCTAACGTCTAGGGAGGGAAAACGGCCAAAACTGGAAAAATTTTACATTTGCTATCTTCCAAACAAACGAATCTAGGAATATGAAATACAGTATGTGGATTCCATGTGAGATAGAAACATCAGATGCGAGGAAAACTTTTGAAAATTCGGATATTAAAGGGGTAAAAACGGCCAATAAAGAGAAAATTGTACCTTTTAGCAACTTCTTAACGTATTAGGGGAGGAAAAACGGCCAAAATGAGGAAAAAGTGTACATTTGGTATCTTCTAAACAAACGAATCCTAGGAATATGAAAAACAGTTTGTGGATTCCACTAGAGATAGAAACATCAGATGCGAAGAAAACTTTTGGAATTCGGATGTTAAGGGGGGAAAAATCGGCCAAAAAAGGAGAAATTGTACCTTTAGTGCATAGTTACCGACTGTGTAAACATTAGTGTTTCTTAAACGGACGTAGTTCGATAATGTGTTAGGTAAATATAATTTAAATAAAAATTCAGTAAAATTGATTGCAATATACTCTCAGAAAAATTTTATTTATTTATTTTTTTTTATAACTTATATACCCTGCAGGAAATGTCAATAGTGAAACAGTACTGATTCATTATTGCCTTTGTCATCAGTACTACTGACCAACTATACCCCAGATAATGTAATTTTCTATAGACATTTAACATGCACGTGTCATTGCAAATCACTAGTGACATTGGTACTATTGATTAGGTAGTGCCTAGGTAGTTCTCATGGGACATATATAGACATCGGAACCAGGGATTAACAAGTGACAAGGTAGTTCTCATAGGCTCATATGTAGATATTGGACCCAGAGCTTCTTGTACAAATTTAATTGTTCTTTCACTTTTTTCACCTTCTTTATACTTTTATTGTTTTTTTCTTTGATTTATTACAAAATATATTTTTATTTTTAGTCGCATACATAAATTCGTGGTATAAAGACGTTCTCTGAGTGATAAATAAAACTAGTATAAAAGATAAACAACAAATAATATAAACAGTATATTGTACAAACAAATACTACAGACAAAACAAAAAAACAAAAAAAAAAAAAAAAAAACGTGCAAATGAACGCATCAAAACGAAAAAATTTTTGGGGAAGAGCCCCAAAAAATAACATAGCTACTAACAGCAACAGGTTTTAAGATTTGGCAGACTTGGAAGATGAAGATGACGATGACACCTACAGCGGAGGCGAATTGCAACAAAAAGATTTCAAAATAGTGATTCCGCCAATTGTTGTTGGTCCTGTGCATGGCTTTTGGACAGTACATCAGAAACTGGGAGCAACATACCAGTTCAAAAGAATGTCAATTGGTACCAAAATAATATCACCAACATTGGCCGATTTTAACGCAGCCAAAACTACGCTCACAAATGAGAAGTTTTTGTATTACTCACATGATATAAATGATAGAAAGTTATTCAACTTAGTTCTTTTTGGTTTACCACAAACCGAAGTTAAAGCTATATCTGAGGAGCTCAAAGAATCATTTAATGTTGTTGCGGTAAGTGTGAAGGAAATAAAAACATCGCGCTCATCAGTTGATGATGCATTATACATATTAGAGTTTGACAGAAGTCAACATTCCAAGTGTGATGTACTGAAAATCAGATATTTACGTGGCCATGTGATTCATTGGAGAAATCCAAAAAAATTTGACAGAGGGCCTACTTTTTGCACTAAATGTGCAATGTATGGACAATGGCACAAAAAATTGTCACCGAAATAATATTTCTATTGCTTGTGGTGGAGATCATGACTACTCGGCTTGCTATGTCAACAAAACAGATGGTACTGTTACTTATAAATGTTTTAACTGTGCAAATAAAAAATACTACATAATGATGCGACAGAACTTGAACAACAGCAGACAAACCCGAGCTAATACTAAGGTTCACAATTATATTCGCGAAGTGCCGGGTGATTCTAAAACTAACCCTGACATACAAAGTTCAGGACTATTAACATCGAGAATAAGTTATTCAGATTCTTTAAAACGCACCAATCAAAAAAGCAATATTCCAGATGAGCTTTTTACAGTAGATGAGTTATTCAATATATTTATTAACGCAACAGCTGGCCTTCGTAAATGTCTTTACTTAAATGTCTTTACTTAAATATGCGATATAAAACAAATATACGAAAATGCATTGGAATTGTCAGGGAATTTCGAAATTATCTGAATCTGTACAACTACATATTTTTATAAAATAACACTCTATTGACATCTTAATGTTAAACGAAACTCAACTTAAACCTGAACACAACTTTACATTACCTGGCTATAAACTATACTGAAATGATAGGATCACTAAGGGAGGAGGTGTTGCAATTGCTATAAGATCAACTATAAAACATAAGCTACAGAATTCGTATCCAACAAAGCTGTTTGAAAATATATGTTTGTCAATAACATTAAACAACAGTGAAGTAATGTTTGTTGCAGCATACTGTCCGAAATACACCGTAGATTTTTTAAGCGATCTAAGGCTACTCACATCAATTCATGGAGACTTTTTATTTTAGGGGATTTTAATGCTCATCACCCCAGTTGGAACTGTGCATTAACCAATACAGCGGGGCGAATGCTATTCAATCATCAATTATCTTCTAATTATTATATATATTTTCCATTAAACTCAACTAGGTTTCCACAGAATATTGTACATAAAAGACCATCAACAATAAATAGATCTATTGCTTACAAATTCGTCATTTTCTGTTACTAACCTTGAGACACATCCATTTCAATTAAATTCGGATCACGTTCCAATTACTTTCTATATAGGTGAACATGTAACTGAGGACGTGAGAATTTTTCCAGACTATGCTAAGGCCGATTGGACATTTTTCAGGAGAACATTTGAACTCAAAACAAATTTGTCTCCTACAATTCATTCAAATTTGACATTGTCAAACGTCGACAATATTATTCATGAATTTTCGGACATTTTGATGCAAGTTTTTATAGAAACCATACCACACAAACTTAGGAAGAATAATTATAGACGAATTTCTATATTGTGTAAGCAATTAATATCCACGAGAAACAAATTTAGAAGACAGTTTCAAAGATGTCCTGATCCAAACGTTAGAATTACAATTGGCGTGATAATTAGGGAGTTGAACAAACTAATATCAATTCATATTAGTAATGATAGAAATGAACAATGGGCTTATATGCTTTCAAAGTTACCTGTAGGAAAAGAAAAATTTTAGAAGCTATCAAAATACATAAAAGGTAAAAATAAGGCCTTTGGAGCTCTAGAAGTTAATAATTGTATGATTACAAATAATACAGCAAAAGCAAATGCTATTGCAAATCATTTCTCTAACGCTCATCTCACAACTGTTCTTATGAATGGGCCAATGGACAAGAAAGTAAAATCTTTTCTTAAAACACTGGAACAAAACACGATTGAAGTAGTTTTTACTTTAACAAGTATAAATAAAGTTGAAGTTCTATATTAAAGGGCTTAGAAATAATAAGGCTCCCGGGATTGATGGAATTCATAATACTACGTGCTAAAAAACTTCCCAATTCAGCACTAAACGTTTTAGTAAAAATCTTTAATTTTTGTATCCAAAATTCTTATTTTCCACAATATTTTAAAAAGGCCAAAATTATCCCCATTATTAAAACTGGAAAAAACCCAAAATATCCAAGTAGTTACCGTCCCAACAGTTTGTTGAGTTGCCTACATAAAGTATCTGAAAAAATAGTTTTTGAGCGAATAAAAACTATAGCCGACGAAAAAACACTTATTCATAAATGTCAATATGGTTTTAGAGCACAACACTCTACAACGCATCAGGTCCAAAGAGTAGTGAACATGATTAAACATAATAAAAGTAACAGACATTCAACATTCATTCATGGATTTTGAAAAGGCTTTTGACTCGATCTGGCATGCAGGTCTTATTTATAAACTCCATCAAATGCAACTACCTTTATATCTGGTCAAACTTATTAAGATCTTTCTTAAAGATAGAATCTTCGTAGTGGAAATTGAAGGATGTCAGTCCAATGAAATGCCGATCCCTGCTGGTTTACCACAGGGATCTGTGCTATCACCACTCCTATATTCATTATATATTTCTGATTTCAAACCTCTCAAGGGTAACGACGTAGCTTTCTATGCAGATGACAGCGCATTTGTTAGCTACGGAAAAGTTTCTAACGCAATTGTTAAACGTATGCAAAGATGTCTGAATTCAGCGAGCAAATACTTCACTAAATGGAAAATTTAGATAAATGAAGATAAATCTCAAGCAATAATCTTTCCTTTTAATAGGTCTACTAAGAGACTTCCATCTCGACCATTCTCAGTCCAAGGCAAACTGATTCATTTTTCAGATTCTATAAAATACCTAGGGGTCACATTTGATCGTAAACTATCATTTAAAGAACATTTAGAAATAAGCTGTTCGAAGGCAATCAAATGTGGTAGATCACTCTTCCCGCTTCTATATAAAAAAAGCAAACTAAAAAAGGTAACTAAATCTCCCTTGGAGCTTCCCGACCAAAGACTTACATATAATTTATAAACAAAAAACTCTTAATTCCGTAGTTGAAGAAATGACTCTAACATTTAAGCAAAAATGTAGAAGCTCAAATCACGAACATCTGAGGAGTTCAATCTGACGACTACTAACAAATCTATTAAATATAGATGACTTTAGTGGTGGTACTATAACCTCATTCTCCCATTTTTCCATTTTTAATTTCCTTTTTTCTCTCTCTTTTTTTTCTTTTTGTGATCTAGGATGTATTTTTTTTACTATCTTTTTCTTATAAATTTCTGTTGTAAATAGTTGTTGTAATATCTTTAGATGAACTCTCACAATTAATTAATTATTTGTAAAATAATGATAGATAATAAATAAATAATAATAATAATAATAAAAATAACATTTTTATTTACCCTTTATATTCAATTTTTCTATATCTTGTTTTAAAACTAGTTTTTCATCCAACCACGGTTTTTCAGAACTTCCAACTTCTCTATGAAAAAATTTTTTGACATATAAAGAAATGTAAATTGCGTAGACGCTTAGTTGACAATGTCAAGAAAATAGTAAACAAAAGTGGTGACTTGGGGACACTCGACCCCAGGCTTCCTGCAGGGTATTTTTATTTCACACACAATTGTTATTTAACACACACAAAAAGATGATTATGAAAAAAGATTTTAAATGTAGCCACACATGAATACAAAGTTTTAATTTTATACGTTTTAACTGACATTTAAAGTGAATTCCTTAGTGTTTCCTCCACGATCCTCCAAACTGATGGCCAGGTTTCCAAAACTTCGATGCATTCAAAAATTTCTTCATCCTGATAAAAGGTGATTATGAAAAAAAGATGATTATTTTGTATGCACATATAAATACAAAAATTTTAGCTTTGTTAATTTTAACTTACATTTAAAGTGAATTCCTTATCGCTTCAATCTCGATCCTGTTAACCAAAAACTGACGGCCCTATTAACCATAATAGGAGCTCTTCAGCTGATGACAAATTCAAAGCCAGTGTCGGTCCTCTGACTGTTTTGTACATCTCTCGTTTATTGTTTCCAATTTTCCTTCGAAGATTCTTTTTCAGGTCATCATTTTTCGTCCGCAAATTTGATGTATCTCGAGGAGATCTACCACTGGTTGGATTAAACTTCTCTGTTAATTTTGCCCACACGCACAGTGGCGCCATTTGAGTTTTTTCGTTGCAAAAATCGTATCTTTTGAACCGAATAACATAATTGAACAGTTTAAACAGCATATGATAGATAACTGTTCAGCCTATGAAATGAGCATTTGGAAAGGGTGCTACGCTTTGTAGCCCCTTCTTATGGGCTATCAAAGTTAAAATTTGTAGAAAAATCAATTTTATGGTAACTAAAAAAAATTATTTTTACATTTTTAGATTGTTTTTATTTTTTTTTTCTTTAGGGTTTTATGTTTTAAATTATTACCCAACAAATTAAAAAAAAATTACTTCTTTTTTAAATTTATTTTTTCAATTTTCTGTAAAATATTCATCACAATTCGTAAGAGAAGGTATATGTAAAAGACTAATCATTTCTAAACTATAATTATTTTCTAACTCTATTCGTGACTTCACATGCCGCAGGGAAGAAATAAGTGGATCGGAAGATGCTGCCAACATGTTGAGGAGGTCCTCATTTTGCCTTACCCTTGATACTTTGAATGTGTTCTGCAATCTATATTTTTTATAAAATTTGTTAAGAGACTCCTGTGCTCCTTCAGAAAGCTCTCCAATTGGCAAAGACTGGTACTCAATTATACCTTTGCCATGCGCCAATATTTTATGGACGGTCGGGGTCAACCTTTCTGCTAAAAGAGATGCCGTTTTCGATGTATATTCTCCATATTTTGTAGAATTGACATTTTCTTTGCAGTTTAAAACATTCAAGATCGTTCCCAATCTTTTCACGATTTGATTGCCAATTCCAGTGATTCTAGTTACTGCCTCATCATTTTCAAAAAATCTCCTAGAAGTGTTTACATCGTTTGAGTTACCGTATCCGTGCTTGGGACAGTCTACTTTTAGTCCAGCTTGTTTAAAAAAAGCATCCTGTATTTGCTTCTTTCTGATCTTTTCCTTATCCTTTATTGATGTATTTTCATCGAAGTTTTCCTCCTCTTGTGGTAGGGTATACGCCAGTTTTAGCAAGAACTCCATACACCTTATCCTTGCGTGCAATGGTGACATTCCATATTCGTAATTCTCCTCGTTTGTAGAATCGCTTAAATTACCAAAGTTCTTCTGACTCTTTTTGCAAATCGGGCATGACAATGTTGAGGTTGTTCCTGTCAGTTCGTTTATGACTTTTCTGTCAACCATGGTCAGGTGCAACTCGCAATTGCATTCAGTATATTTTCCTTCTCCAATTTGCAGCTTTGTAGGCTTAATCTTGCTTATTTGTTCTTCAATGTCCTTCACCGTGGTCCTTATGAGTTCTGCCGATTCCCTTGCAAACTGAAACATTATTGGTCGGCAATAATGCACTGATGACGGACGTGGATTTTTCCAGTGTAGGGAAACATCAGATTTTAGCCGCAAAGGAACAACAGATGCCATAAACATATTTCCGTCCGATATTGTAGCGTCATCGGAAGATATCCTTTGCTTATAAACGCAGCCCCATTTGCTGATCAATGTCAGTTTCTCAGGAAGAATTTTCACCTCATTTTCAGAAGACTCTCCAAAAAACGTTTTGCTGTATGGCCCATGAGATCCTGCAGATTGGCTTTCACAGAGTGCAGTGGTCGTGAATTTATTTTGGCTTGCGTAATATGCTTGTATCCTGGTAAAACGTCAGCCCCGTGTCGCATCAAGGATGCCCGTAGTATCTCATATTTTTCTTTGGAAAGTTGTAAGTCCATAAACAGGGCCAAGGCTTCTTCGGAACCATACTTTTTAATGTGTGCGTTTGTGGGCGTGGGAATGCTTTCCTTAATCTCTTTAGTCGCAGTGGGCTTACATCAGCAACAGATTTTGTAATCTGCGACCTAACTCTTTCACTATCCTTTGTATATTTAATAGACAGCGCGTCCAATAAATGCTTCGTGGTCAAGTCATTGGTGGCATCGGCAAGTTTCCTCTTTCTTGTGGAAATTGAACACTTCTCAATACTTTTTTTTGGCCGTCCTTTTGCTCCTCTGGTTGTTGTGGTGGGTTTATCTACTGCCAATATATCCAGGATGGTGTCTTCATTAAGCCAGTCCTCGTATTTGGAGTTGAAGTTCTGAATGGTTCGATTAGATTTCACCCATTTTGCCTTAATATTTGCATATATCAGATAAAAATTATTTTTTATAATTTCGCTTCTCTCAATATTTCCGTATAAGCTATCAAGTTCTTCTAAAGCAGCTTCCGTGAAATACTTTGGTGTGGTTGACCTTCTAAACAGTTCAAATAATTTTAAATTGTTCAACGCCATGTTTTCAGTACTTAAATTGTTTAACGCCATGGTTTCAGTACTTGTTGCGCCAACTTTCAGTCGTAGACTAATCCAGGCATTATGCTTATTTTGCAATATATAGGCTTATGCTACCATGCCTAAAAATTTATCTGTTCCATGCATACATATGGATTTAGGCTGAATTATGCAATTTTGATATTATGCTCGTATCTAAATAAGATTTGTGCCTACCTGAAGAGACCATTTGTACTCCAAAGTAATTTTTAAGTGAGGTGCGTACCTGCGAATTTCAATGAGTAGTTTTTTGTGCATCCTGTGTCTGTAACAGAATATTGGGAGTAGACTTTGGCAGAGGCTCACAGGTAGACAACCAACTTAAAATGCAATTTTTAAACTATTAGATCAAACTACTGTCAGCCAAAAGATGTAATGGATGCACGCCATACAATTTCTGCAACCATGTCTTTTTAACCTTTTTTTACCTCTAGAAACCAAACGGGCACGTACGGGCAGATAAAGCCTTTTGAGTTATGTAAAGAAATAATCAAAGAACATGCTGTGCAATTATGGCAAATATAGAAAAATATAGATTTATTTTATTTTCCGTCAAAGTTGAAAAATAGTGAAAAAAAACGGATAGTTTTTAAATAGTGATTTACCAGGAGAAACACAAAGCAAACAGTTATTTTTATTTATCATTATACATTTAATAGATACATCAATTCATACAAATAAAAAATAAGGGGATTCGTTACCTATTTTTCGTGATATTACACCTGAAATCGCAAAAAATTTACTAAAAATTGTGTGTTTTTTTGAAAACCGAAAGTCGGTCAACTTTGAACGGTTATATCTTCTAAACTAAAAATGTGATATTATTAAGAGTAGCATATTTGAAATCGTTGAAAGGTTTCCTATAACATGGGTTTATTCAAAAATTCGTCGGCGTACATGAAAATTTTGATTTTTGCAACCTCGTTTGCTCTACGGGCGCCAATGTGACACGGCGGCTTTTTCTGGTTGCTGGCTGCATCTGTTTATTTTGTTTCTAAACGAACCTTATTATACTCGTTTTTCCTTTTTTCGTAAAATTCGCACTTCTATCGATTCCTTGTCCCGACATTTTAATGTTACAAAATTTATTTATTTAAAAGGCATTTTCACGAATAAAAATAATAATAAAATTTGACAAATTTTTTTGACTAAATAATAAACAAGAATGTAGGTAAAATAAAAGTTAAAATTACCGATGTAATTATATCGGATAGGTAACGATATCTATCACACATGCGGAATTATATGTGGATAAAAAAAGTGACAGTACATATGTTAAAAACACGTCGTGTGATATCACCTTAATAATAAATGTTGATTTTAATTTTAAATATGTATCAATAGAAGTGCGTTTACGAAAAGAAAAACTTAAAAATTTACTAATAAAAGTTTGCAAATTTTTAATTCCAGGATTATCTAAAGAAAATTATTTAACTCTTGAGTGCCTCAAGTTGTACACTTAAAGTTTATATACAAAATTTTTCAAACAAATATTATCACTTCTTTAACCTTTTTTATTTTTTTTTTATTTTGATAGAAAGCGAATTTTTTACTGTTATTGCTGCTGTGTTTAAATATATTTTTATTTTTTATTTTTTTTTTTTTTTTTTGATTTTTAGCACGCACGTATTTGGTAATTGTAATAAATTCAGTTAACGTCGTTTTTTGCTCTAAGACTGGCTGTCTGTCTTACTTGCGTTTTGTTTTTTTTTTTTTTTTTATGATTGTACACATTTTTGTTAAATATTTATATTCATTCACCACAACGATTTAAATGATCATCATGCATTTTGTTTGTAGGCAGGCATTTTTGTTGAGAAGTTGTCACTTTTTAAATATGTACTTTATTAGCTACTTTCTTAAAGAAATATGAAATGCGTGTATTAAAAATTTAAGGCGTGGTTGGGTTACATGTTGAATCGTCTGATAATTTTTTTTTTTTTTATTAAAAGGAATTTTATATACACTTAAATATGTACGTAATAATTAATGTGTAAATATTTGTGTTCATTTTGAAAATATAACAATAACAATAACAATAACAATAACAATAATATAAAAAAAACAGCCTATGAAATCACGAAAACGTCTTAAGCAAAAAAAAATTCTTGAGTAAGGAATAAAATTTATAGTACAAGATTTTAGTTCAAAAGTTAAAATTTTATGGCATACGAGGTACAGAATTGGCTCTAATAGAAAACTATTTAGATGGATGGATATTGTCGAACACGGTGTTCCACAGCGCAGTGTTTTGGGTCCTTTATTGCTTACTATATATTTAAACGATATTAACAATCTATGTCTTGATGGGAAGACCTGTATAGAGAAGATCTGGTTTTTAGAACGTTTGCTGAACGAGATGGTACTCTAATTTCAGAGTTTGCGAGGTTAAACAAATTTGTATTAAATGTATTAATAACAATAATATTATACAGAAATAAAACAGAACAGAAAGATAATATTATATTAAACAGAAGTTATAAGATTTAGATTGATGGCAAAGAGGTAGAGGAAGTACAAGTCGTTAAATATCTCGGAGTATTTATACAAAACAATTTGTCGTTGCATCGCCATATGCAACATCTGCAAGCCAAGATATCATCAGCTCTGGGAAGATTATTTAAATTAAAGCACAAACTTGATGAAAAGACTAAATATATTATTTTTTAATCACTGATTCAAAGCCGATTGAATTATTTGACTTTGATATTTGGATTTAATAAAAATTATGATTTAAAATCCCTACAAATATTGCAGAATAAATCATTAAAAATTGTATTTAATCTTCCCCGACTGTATTCAACTAACTATATCTCTATATAGGGATGTCGCCAAAAATACTAGCATATTCCAGCGCTCGAAATTCGAGTGCAATTTCTCGGCAACTTTATTTTTCAACTTAGCCAATTCCCAACTCAACACTTTTTTTTTTGGTTTATTATTATTGTGAATGAAGATAACAAACTCGTTAATAAACACATTAACAAATTTGATAAGCACACACATAGCATATGTATAGTTTTATGTATGTGTTAGTAGCAACTTTAAATGCAATTTACTCAAAATAAAGGAAAAAATTTAAAAATCTGTAAATCTGGTGAGCAGCTAAAAAGAAATACCTTTCAAATAATACACATTTGCTTAAAATCGGGATAAAACGGTTTACAAAACATCGGTAACAAAAAATCGCCTAGCCTTTTAATATTATAGATGTGTTTTTAAAGTGCTACATAATATCGGTCACCATACTATTATTTTTTCAGTTAATCAACATTCTTTCAATACAAGAAACAATTCAAACCTTAGGGTTTCAAGATGTCGTTTAGAAACTACGAAACAGCGAGTAGAATATATCGGTAGTCTGGAATTTATTAGATTACCGCAAAGTCTAAAAGAATGTTTAAATATTTCTTTATTTAAAATTAAATTAAAAGAATATCTTTTGAATAATATTGTAATGTTTGTGATACAATGATACCCGATTTAACCAATTTTAAATACCAACCCGATCCAGACAAAGACAGACAATATTATTCTAAGATTACCCAGGTAAATGGTTTATTTACGGCCAAATGGACATCACTATATCGACACGAGTTGTTATAATTATCAAGAATATATACTTCATTCGGTCGTAGATTTATTTTTCGATAGGTTGCGAATGGAATGACAAACTCACTGGATTGACAAATCCAGAAAAATCGAAATTCCGAAAATTTAAAATAATTATTTTCTATTCTTCCCTGAAAAACTTATATTATTCATTTAAAACAATTGTGAACAATAGTGTATAGTATTTTCACATAAATGACATTCTCATTATTTAGTTTTTTTTTATCAAAGTTTGTTTTTTCGTTTAAAAGTTATTGCTCTTTATTTATGTTTATAAAGGGTGATTTTTTAAGAGCTATAGGAAAGTTTTCCAAAAAAAAACACATAAAATTCAGAAAAATGCGTGAAATCTTTATTTGAATCGATAGTACGGTCCATATAATTTAATGTTTGAAGATTATTTCATGCAATTGTTGACCGTGACTGCGCCTCAAATGGTCCATCCGCTTAGTCCAATTTTGGCATACTCTTTCCAACATTTCGGCCGGTATCTCACGAATAAATGCTTCAATGTTGTCTTCCTATGCGTCAATTGAAGCAGGATTGTCTGTATAGACATTAGCTTTAACATAGCCCCACGAAAAATAGTCTAAAGGCGTTAAATCGAACGATCTAGGCGGCCAATTGACCGGTCTCGAACGTTAAATAAAATGTTCACCGAACTCGCCTCTCAATAATTCCATTGTTGCGCGTGCTGTGTGGCATGTGGCACCGTCTTGTTGAATCCACATGTCGTGCAAGTCAAGCTCTTGCATTTGGGGCAAAAAAAAAAGTTGGATATCATCTCTCGGTAGCGCTCACCATTCACAGTTACGTTACGATTCGCATCATCTTTGAAGAAGTACGGTCCAATGATGCCACCAGCCCATAAACCGCACCAAACTGTGACCTTTTCTGGATGCATTGGTAGCTCTTCCAATGCTTCTGGCTGATATTCACTCCAAAATCGACAATTCTGCTTATTTACGTACCCATTGAGCCAAAAATGAGCTTCGTCGCTGAACACAATTTTTAGGTAAAAAAGTGGATCTTCGGCCAACTTTACAAGAGCCCATTCACCAAAAATTCTACGTTGCGGTACGTCGTTCGGCTTCAATTCTTGCACCAGCTGTATTTTGAAAGGCTTCACACCTAAATCCTTCCGCAAAATTTTCCACGTTGTTGAGTAACAGAGGCCCAATTGCTGCGAACGGCGACGAATCGATAATTGATGGTCATCATAACACTGGCCGATACAGCTGCGATATTTTCTTCAGTTCGCACTCTACGTAAGCGTGTTGGTGGTTTAATGTCCAACAATGTAAATTTGGTGCGAAATTTAGTCACAATTGCCCGAATAGCCGCTTCATTGGGTCGATTAAACTGACCATAAAATGGAAGAAGCGCGCGATGAACTTTCTTAACAGAGCACGCATTTTGATAATAAAATTCAATAACTTGCAAGCGTTGTTAGTTTGTAAGACGATTCATGGTTAAATTATAGACCAAACTGAAGATGTTTGACACTGAAACAAAACACGAAACGTGCGTCAGCTGTTTAAACCAGTGTTGCCAAAAAGATAATAGCTGAAAAATCACCCTTTACAAAAAATAAATTAGTTTCCCTAAAACAAAATATTACTGAATATTGTATAAATAAAAAAATATACCGATTTATTTATAACTAGCAGATTCCAGCCCTCGAAATTCGAGTGCAAATTCCAGGAAATTTTAATTTTTCATTAAATAAAGACCCCAAAGGTATGCTAATCAATTATAGCCAATTTACAAATCAACACAAAGAACAAACTCATTTTTATTACAAACACATTAACAAATTTAATAGGCACACACATATCATTGTATAATTTTATCTATGTGTTAGTAGCAACTTTAAATGCAATTTACTTAAAATAAAGGAACAAATTTAAAAATCTGTAAGTATGGTGAACAGCTAAAAAGAAATAGTATAAGTTTGTTCAAAATTGGTATAAAACGGTTGAACAAAACATCGGTCACAAGAAATCGCCTAGCCTATTATTATTATAGATTATGCTTTTTAGCTAGTTCTATTTAACCCTTTCCATAGAAAAAATCCCTAATTATTTAATTTTTTAACTTTTCAGAGTATTTTTCAAGAGTTATATGAAATGCAACACTGCTCCCATCAAGTACCACCTGCTAATAGACTACTGTAAAGTTTTGAGCAAGTTCCGTTACTTACTTTGCGTTTAAGAGCTGTTCAAAACATATAACCTCCTGTTTTTTTTTTTTTTAATGGAAAAAAGTGAATTTCGAGTGCTCTTAAACATTTTTTGCGAAAAAAAAAACCGTCAATCAAACCAAGGAAAAGCTTGATAAATACTATGGAGACTCTGTCCCATCGATTTCAATGGTAAAAAAGTGGTTTACTGACTTTCGTTGTAGTCGCACTAATACAAGGAACGCTGAACGTCCTGGACGGCCAATTGAGGTCAATACACCCGAAAATATCGAAAAAATCCACGATATGGTGTTGGCCAATCGAGGAGTAAAAGTACGTGAGATTGCTGATGCCATAGGCATTTCATATCGCAGTGTGGTTTCGATTTTAAATGATCAGTTGGGTTTAAGAAAGCTGTCTTCAAGATAGGTGCCGTGTTTCCCCTCAATTGACCATAAACGTAATCGTGTGACAACTTCAAAGGAATGCCAAAATTCCATGAATTGGGCTACGAATTGGTACCTCATCCGCCATATTCTTCGGATTTAGCCCCCAGTGACTATTTTCTTTTTCCAAACCTAAAGAAATGGCTCGGTGGAAAGAGATGAAACGATGAAATTATTGATCAAATGCCTATTTTATGGACCTCGAAAAATCCTATTTTTTGGAAGGGATGCAAAAATTGGAGAAACGTCGGACTAAGTGTATTGAGCTAAATGGAGATTGTGTTGAAAAACATTTTTTTTTTTTGCAAAAAAAAAACTGTGTCTCATTCTAAAAGTCACGGATTTATTGATCAGCCCTCGTAAATTAAAAGAGAATGCAAAAATAAGCCATTAAACTTGAAAGTAGATACAATGCAATACGTTCTTGCTTTAAGTTGCTTTTGTTTTGTCCAACTGAAATAGTGCTATTTTGAGTTTTTTTGCCAAAAAAAAAAAAAAAAAATATATATATAACGGTTCTTTTAGTTTACAATTTTAGTTTTGTCTTTTTATTTGTAATGGTATTAAGAATAAAAAATTATAAAGAAGATTTTGGAGAAACGATAATAACTTGCTTAAAAATACAATAAAGGTCAATAGTGATTTTGGTTGCTGTTGTTCTGACCAACACTGTATATAGAATATATGAATATTATTTAGAGTATTTTCATGTTTTAATTTGTAACATTTTTCGATGTTATAAAAATTGCAGAGTAATGAGTTGATTTTACATATTTATACCCTATACCACTATGTGGTTTGGGTATAATGACTTTGTGCTGCTGTTTGTAACAACCAAAAATATTTGACCTAGACCCATCTTTAATTATACCGATCGAATCAGAATCACTTTCTGAGTTGATTTAACAATGTCCGTCCGTCCGTCCGTCCGTCCGTCCGTCCGTCTGTGTGTCCATGTAAAGCTTGTAATCAAACTGTAGGTCGCAAATATCAATGTATTTCGATGAAATTTGGTACATAAGTTTTTATCGGCCATGGGATGAACGCTATTGAAATTGGTGAGAATCGGTCCATGTTCAGACCTAGCCCCCATACAAATTACCCATATGAAATCGACTAAATTGCCATAAGATCCAAATTGTCATATAGATCTTACTCAAATTGGATTTGTATGCGTTCATTACATCCATTAATGAGTAGTCCAAAAATGATCCCTTTGACCCTATATAGAGCTGCTTCCCGATCTTCACTTAAATCAATTAAAAAACAAAAATATTGCACTGATTCTTCTCAAATTTTGTTTGTATATATTTTTGCAAAATACAAGAGACTTTACCAAACATGATCAGGATCGGTCCATTTTTGGACCAAGTCCCTATATAGATATAGCATCCGATATGAGCTTTTTCATATCTGCAGCCAAAAAAAATAATAAAAATCCCACTCAAATTTGGTGTTTTCTTATTTTCTATGTCCAGTTAGTTGGGCCTAAGAGATAGGTTCTCTAAACGCATGGTATAGGGTATCGTATAGTCGGTCGGTCGGTATAGACCGACTATAATTTTCTTACTTGTTTTTATTTAATATACGTTTGTATAAGTAAATATTATACACAAAAAAATACAACATCGAAAGTTGTTTTAAAAAATTCTTATTTTCGATCTATATCATTTTAGTGATTGAGTTAGAAATAAATCAAGCTCAAAATTATATGACTTTACTTTAAATAAAGCATAAACCATTGGCACATTTGGGTCAAGAATTGATCTTCATATCAGGTCATAATGGTTATACAAGGTTATTGTTGTATTTTTTTAATAAATTAATGTGTAAGAAAAAATATAAAAAATTTAAGTATATACACGTATTACGTAAGAAAAACTTTGGTAAATTTACCCTTGTTACTTTTTTTAATAGTACATGGGTAGCAAATAATGCTTTTGATGTTAGTGATTTTTTATATTATAACCATACACACACTCTTGAAGCAAAACCACAACCACAAAAGCAACAACAAGTACATATTTTTCATTTTTTTTTTTAATTTTTCAGTGAAATCTCGGGACCTATTAAATCGATATTCATAATTTTAAATATGGACCTTCTCAAAATGTTAGTGAATCATTTTTATTAAAAATTAGCACCCTAGATTCTTATTGGTTTTCATTATATTTTTGTTATCAATTTAAATTTTTATCTTTCAATTGACATACTAATTGATCAAATAATTGAATGTGAGTTAAGGGATATACAATATCCTTGCACTGTCTCAAAGCACGGGTTGCCAGACCTTCTGAGTGTTTTTCAAGTCTGCGGGAAATAATATTTTATTAAAACAGTTATTTATTTATGTTTTTTTTTTTATAAAAAACAAGGTATTTTTTAAGAAAATTTTATTCTTCATCATTATTTTTCTTTCGTATTGGCGATTTTTAAACCCTCCACTCCAGCGTACAGAGGGTATATATAAGTTTGTCATTCCGTTTGTAATAATTAGAAAAAAAAATCTGCACCCCATAAAATATATATATTTGTGATCCTTATAACAAGCGAAGTTGATATAGCGATGTCCGTCTGTCCGGCTGTCCGGCTGTGGAAATCACGATGACGGCTTCAATCGGGTAGCTAGGGTGCTCGTTGGTATAAAAAATCATTCACTAACATCCTGAGAAGTTTGCTATTTAAAATCGTCCAAATCGGTTAATCTGGTCCCGAGAATTGAGCGAAGAAGTAAAAGAAGTCCTGAGAAAATATGATTTGAATATGTGTTCTTGTGAGACCGCCCTCAATTGGATAGCTAGGGCGCTCGTTTTGAGTGAGAATGATTCACTAACATCATGAGAAGGCTTCTGTTTTTAAATCATGACAATAGGTTTCATAGGTGCCGAGAAATCACTGAAAAGGTAAAAAAATATGACGTTTTCCTATATTGTTGTTTTCCTAAATTTTGTATTTTGTCATAGCTGTGTATATTGTTTTTGTGGTCGTTGTATTAATAATATAAAAATTCATCAATATCAATATTTTTGGTGTAATATTTAAGTTAATTAATTAATAAAAGAAACTATATAAAATCAATATCAATATTCTGCGATTTTTACAACATTACAAAATGTTACAAATTGATACATACTACTGTTGCCAATATCAAAATACTATAAATAATATTCATATATTCTGTATATGTATATCCATAATAAGCGCATATTAAAATAAATCGGTATTTTATTTTATTTATACAAAATTCTGAAATTTTTAGAGTTGCAAAAATAGTATGTTTTTAAGAGTTGTATTTTTAGTACATGTATAAACCCTGCATACTTGCATTCAAAAGTAGTATGTAGGTAAACCATAAAACCCTGTAAAAAATTGGTGTTTGGAAACATACTATTTTTTGTCAGATTATTAATTACAATAAATTTTTAAAATTTGTTATTTAATGTCGGGAACGGATGCAAACGCCATTCCAAAATTTTGTTTCAAGAGTTATCTACATTAAGAATAACCGCGGAGCTCAGCTCAATCAATGTGCAATGATCGAGCCTTGCCCTGGGAAACATGCATTTATGCTTTTCTTAACACAAACGCCATTCCCAACTACCAAAAAATTTAGACACGAGCTATTCATATTATGAATAGTCGCGGAGCTCAACTCAATCAAAGTGCAATGATGAAGCTTCGCCCTGGGAAACATATATTCATGATTTCCTTAGCACAAACCGAACTTCTTATGGCACATTAAAAATAAACTAATTGTGAAATACAATTCATCATTACGCTGTATTATAATACTATTTTCTTATTTTACTGGTAGCTAGTAAACAAAGTGATCGTATCATTGTGAACGAAATAGAATTGAAATTGTGTGCAGATTTGTTTTACTTAAAAAACCTGTTTCTACAGATAGTGAATAAAATCCCAGTAAGCATTTTATGCAATAAATGATCATGTAGAGTCTTTTTGACTCATCTGTGCTATTAAAACAGTCATAAATGCGCCCTTTTGCTGATCACAAAATATTCTTTTGTTGGGATTAAATATTACCTTACCCGCGAATCTTCTTGAGAGGCCTTTTTATCCGTTTTTCTGATCAGTTTCGACTCATTTTGAGTCTTATTTAATGTAATTTTTCTATAAATCACTTTTTAAGAGAAAGCAAAAATCAGTTTCTAGTCTTTTTCTAATAGCGCATATGATTAATCAGTTTTTAATCATCAAAAGTGCTCGAAGAAGACACAGTAAGGTAATTTTTGTTAAAACAATCTTCTAAATGATGACTGGGATATCGTATGCTTTTGTTAACACACAAACATATGCATAGCAGCACCAGTAAACCGAACTCTAATCGGCTTCTTACATGTATACAGCAGAACAAACACGAAAATACTCACCAAAGAGTAAAGTAAGCAACAATTTCATTCAGTCTTATGGAAGCTTTTGAACAAAGGAAGTCTACGTCGCGTTGTCTTGTGAATTTTTACATTGGTTTTTAATAGGTACTAGTGATGCCAGGAGATTTTTTCAGAAATCTCTACGCTTATAAAAAGAATTCCCTTTTTTCCCCTACACTACTTTTTTTAAAATTTATTTTTAATTTGTACATTTTCAATTTCAATTATGTAAAAATAACATAAAAACAAAGAAAAAAATATAAAAAATAAGATAAAAATATTATGAGAATTACATAAGAATAATATAAAAAACATACAGATATTAAAAACAAATATTTTTGCAATTCTGTATAATTCATCTTTTTGATATGGCTAGATGTACATTTAAAATTTACACAATTAATTAAAATGGCTTGCAAATGAGATGTTATGCTAGCTACACACGAGGCAACCGGTTGAAGCAATGGTTGTAGCAACAATGATACACACGTAGCAACGGTTGCCTCAATTAGCCAGAAATATCAAAAAGTTTTGATATTTTTCGTCAGAAATATCAAAAAGCCTGAAATATCAAAAAGTTTTGATATTTTTCGTTGGTTGAGGCAACCGTTGCTACGTGTATATCATTGTTGCTACAACAATGTCTTCAACCGGTTGCCTCGTGTGTAGGCAGCATTATAACTCAAACAGAATATTTGTTCTTGGTTTTCAGTGTTGCCGTTTTAGCTTTTTAGTTGCTAGATTTAGCAACTTTTTTAGTCGTTTAGCATCCAAAATTATTTTAAATTATTTATTTTATTTTATTTTAAATATATAATTTTAATGGTATTGATATGTTTTAATTTCTCAAAGTGTAGTACAGTAATTTTGTGTACTACTCCTTTTACCACTCTGCTCGTTTCTTTCAACAAATATAACAAAACATTTTGAAATAGAAGAATGTAAACACCAACAACAGTTTTTAATGAATTAGAAAGTCGATTGCCAAAAAATATTATTGTATTAAAAAAATGCCAAAATTTTCAGTACAAAACACATTAAATCGGGTAAAAGAACAGATAACCAGTATATTAGAAGAGTTTAAATTTATATCATCTGAAACAGAAAAAATTCAAATCCAATGGAGTTATATCACAGAACAAAACTGGGATACAACACTGAATACAACCTCTTTATGGATTGAAAAATTCTATTGGCGAAAATCTATTTAAGGAG
The DNA here is from genome assembly GCA_963682025.1 of Cordilura impudica. Taxonomy (NCBI): domain Eukaryota; kingdom Metazoa; phylum Arthropoda; class Insecta; order Diptera; family Scathophagidae; genus Cordilura; species Cordilura impudica. The sequence goes on from OY821517.1 coordinate 124,147,793, forward strand.
TTATCAATATTTGTATTGTCTATATTAGTTTTGTCTTTCTCAAAAGCCGAAGTTGAACGTTTGTTTAGTTTAATGGATTTAGTTAAAAGCAAACTTCGAACAGAATAAAATCCGAGTTGTTATGTTCTGTAATACGTATAAAAGAAGGATTGAAATTGAAAAATCGGTGCTGTCACACTTACAATATACCGAGCGATGTCGTTGATAAAAGTCGATCGTCAGAAAAATATCAGAGCCAAGAAGAACTTGAAGATGAAGACATCACAGAAATGTTAGATTCCATAAACCAATTATTCTAATATAATCGTATCTTTCGATAATGTAATTTATATTATATTTTAAATAAAAAAAAATCCCTCTAAAATTAAAAATATTTAAAATAAACTCAATTTGATGTTAAAAAAAATTTCAGATGAAATCCAAAATAATTTTAATTAAAATTTAAAAAATATAAATCGAAACATATGTTTTATATTAATTTTTCGATTTAAAAACCAAAGAATTTATTAATAAGTATATAATTTTTCAGTATAAAGGTAATGAAATTTGAAAAAAAAATTTAGCATCCAGTACGTTTAAGCATAATTTTTTGCAATTTAGCATCTTTACAATTTCAAATTATGGCAATACTTAGATCTTATTAATCGCATTTTAATATATTTTCAAAAGCCTTGCATCTGCATTTATAGTCGTCACCTTTGACCTGCTCCACCATCCATTAGCTTCTCGTCTCTCAACTAACTGAAGCAAAATCTTTATGTTCTGTATTTCTTTGATGTGTTTTCAGCATCATCGAAAAACGAATCGGACATTTTTCTAAAATTAATTATGTTTCTAAAAGTAATTATGTTCAAATTTATAATATTTTAATGTTATGCACAAAAAAGTGTTTTACACTTGTCATTGTTATTAAAGAATCCACATATTTACTTCCTTCATATTATAGAATTATTACCAGACTTAAAAAGACTTTAAAGTTTAAAATTGAAAAAAATTATGCGATATTTAACAAATACATTCAAAATAGTTTTGACTGAAATTTTTGGCAGTTTTAGTTTTGCCTTGTAGCAGTAAAATGTTCAGATATTAACTAAAAAAAACAATTTGTTAAATATTTTCATCTTAATTATCTTAATTAATTTAGAGACATAAAAATAGATTTAATACAATAAAAACAAGTAAGAGTTGAAAGTTGATCTATGCGGACTCACAAATGTGCCCTATACTAATAGGTCTGGAATATTGAAAAGGATTGTAAAAAATAAAATGCACCTTTATATTAAAAAATTTAAATTAAAAAGAAAATTATAAAATAAACCATTTACCTGGTTAAACTTAATATTGTTTGTAATTATCTGGATCAGGTTAGTATTTAAAATGTGATAAATCGGGTGTCATTGTGACAATTTATGACCTAAAATATGTAGACACCTCTATAAAATGCTGAAAATTCAGAGCATTTGTTGTAATAATTCAGTAATAGGTTTATCAAATATTTTATATACATTTGTTACAAATAGTGCAAGAAGTCCAGATATTAATGTAAACGTAAAACCCAGGTGGAGGGTATCAAAGATTCGGCATGGCCGAATTTAACAATCTTACTTGTTGGTATTTATTTCGGTATAATTAAAAAAAAAAAAATGTGGCTATACCAGCCTAAGCTCATATGGCACGCAGTGTATTTTAATAGCATTAAGCAAATGCTACAAAACGCAAATACCACAATAAAAATTACAGCCATGACACACAAATCGCAAAATTTAGGGTAACAACAATGATAAGAAAAGCAAAAAAAAAAAACATATTTTTTCAATAGTTTTTTTTTAACCTTTTTATTGATATATTGGGACATATTACAGCGATTGGGATGATTTTAAACAGCAGTCTGACAGACGGACAGACGGACATCGCTATTTCAACTCGGCCTGTATAATGATTAAATATATATATATATATTATGGAGTCAACAACTTTATGTATAATCTTTCTCTGCATACTGGTATGAACATAATTCATAATAATGTTTCTGAAAACAATGGAATTTTCTCCTAAAACTGTGTGACGGAATTAGTACTGCATTAGCAGAGTGAATGCTGTTTCTGTAGTAGCTAAGGTTATATCTACGAGTATGTAACAAGAAAATCTGTATTCAATTTGTAGGCCTACGCCATGAACTTACGATACGAGTATTATTTTTAATTTTACAGTGATTGGAAAAGTTAATTTCGACAAAAAATTTTGATAAATTGTGACCCATTTCGTTCGATAAATTACTAGACTTTCGTCAATTAAGTTTGTTCTGATAAACTTGCTTTGACATTAGAAGATGAACCTCTATACCGGGCCATCGTATTTCGCTGGTTTGCCGAATTCAATAAAAATCGTCGTTAGCCCGTAAATATTCGTAAATATCTTCCAAAATCGGCCTTTTAGCCAGAATCCATCGAAGTTGTGTGTCAAATACTTTCATAGGAATATCACGTGACCTACTGTGAGATTAAGGCACTTCTAGGTAAATAAATAACACTAAATGGCGTACAGTGCCAGAAATAATTGTTCTCATAGTTTGACAATCGCTCAAAAAAGGCTCGTAGCGATCGATGAAAGGAAATGCCGAAAAATTTATCGCAGATCATCAAAAGACGCCTTTAAAATCATTGCAGATGACATATATTGATCTATGCATATGAACGCAAGGACTTCGAAGCACTTGGTTGCCTCTTTCTCTGGGAAAATAGGACATTTGGCAACTGAACCACTAGAGCTACATACATATGTCTGTCAATGGCTTTCCATATTCCTTTCCAGATTCACGCATCAGCTCAAAAAACATGCATTTGGATACCAAATGACTTCTTTTCGTGCCCAGACATCAAAACTAAATAAAGTGATTAACTATCTCTTATGCCTTAGGATCCTTTAGATCTGTCTAGGCATTTATTATATAGATCGACTCAATTCGCAATTGTAAATATATTTTATATAAACATTTCGTACCCACATATAAGCCCACATTTTTATTACCCCTTTTTTTGGTGTTTTATAATATTTAATTTTTTTAACTAAACTTAAGTTGATGAAGCGATGTCCGTTTTAGAGATCACGATAATGCCCTCAATTCATTGCCATCCTTGCAAGTTCTCATCAATTTGCAAAAAATATAATTTATTATGCTGTTATTGTTTAATTCTAAATTTTGATTCTTGTGTGTGATAGCTGTAGTTGTTGCTGCTGTTGTGGTCATTGTGTTTGTAGCATTTGCTTCATGAGTGAGCATATATGGTTCAAGACGTGCGGCTTAAAGAAGGCTTCATGCCGTCGCCGACTCTCTCTTTGGTGCTGAGTCTAATTTTTCATTTTTCAATATAAGTATAAAAAATTATAAGAAAATAAGAAAAAATGTATTTCAATCAAAGCATTAAAAATATTGGTAATAAAAAAAATACTATTGCGTTTATTTAAAGACAACTTAAAATTATTTATTTATTTATTTATTTTATTTATATTAATTACAATACAAAGTAAATTTGTATTCTAATTTGGGTCCAGGGATAAGCCGGGTGACAAAGACCATTTGGCTGGTTTTTGCAGCGACAGACCAAAGCCTCTGGTGGGAATCGAACCCACGACCCCCGCCTGATAGGCGAGCACGCTATCTACACACCTACCGGGGCGCTTAACTAAAAATTGTCATAGACGAATATCCGTTTTTGTAGCAGACTTTAACAGATTTATTTTCTCGCCTACTCAAAGAAAAATAATGCAATTTTCCATTGTCTTTTAAGTTCGGACTTAACCATATATCGCATTTTCGAAACTCATGGTATCGAACCACAACTTTCCTACTTGTTTGGTTTTCCTTCCGTAACATTTACAGATTTTGCCGTTCAGTGTAACTCAAATCGAAATAATGCTGTAATGATTTTCATTATAAAGAATACTATTCATCATGTAAAGTACTTCAACATCCTTCAAAATATTTTGCATGAAATTGCAAATATACTTTCACTTTTTTCACACACCATCAAAATATCAACAAAAATACGAATTTTAAAGCTTAAATTAAAACACGTGAAAGTATTTTTTGCCAAAAAAAAATAAAAAGAAAAATAAAATTGTACTTTTTTAGGAAAATTTCCTTAAGAGAAGCTACACATAAAACAAGCAAAAAATCCCATAAAAACCCTCAATCAGAAAGTAATTCATCACCTAAAAGACTTGATGTGCTTACACAATTTTTCTGTTTCTGTACGGATTTTAGTTGTTGTGCGTCTTTTTGTTTTTGTACGTAATTTTGTTATACACTCAACATATTAAATTTTATCTTCAGTCGCATCTTAGACAAAACAATGTTAATATGTATCTACATATGTTTACGTAAAAAAAAAAAAACATGCGTATACTCATACGTTAAAGACGCCCATGATGGTATGTGCATTAGGGTGGAGTGAAAATGGGCATACATATTTTTTTTTAATATCTCCTCACGACTTTATTTGGATGTGGCTCACGAAAATTTAAAGAAAATATTATTTTTTAAGTTGTGGTCAGGTACCATTTACAAATTTACAATTGAGCGTAAAACGAGTCCGGGAAGCCCCTTGTGTTAATGACAGTTTGCTGTTGTTGCTTTAAGTTCCTTGAAAAAGTAGTAAAAGTGTTATCTGTTAAACAAAAATTTAAATCAAAGCAAAAGTTTAATAAACGAAAAATCAACAAGCTGCATTATTGAAGTCTAGATGGAACCACTACAAGTCCTAATAAATTTTCCGGTTGTATAGGAAAACAACTCGGCAAGTGCCTTGATTTTAGACTAGAAGCTCTTGAAGCGATGCCCACAGAATTGCCAAAATTAATTTTAATTTATTAAGCACTGCTAAGAAATACCGTTATGAAATATATTTCCCCACTTTGCCTAGCTTAGTTTCATCAAGTTTAGCTAGTAGAGATCCGAGAAAATTGGTACGGCAAAATCACCAGATAATCTAAAGTAACTAGCGCTTTTCATTATGATTGTATAAGCACCAACATTGTTTGTCATAAAGTCAAGGCCATCTTGTCAACGTGGTCCAGTTCATGTTCTCAACATGGTTAAAAGAAGTTTATGTAATGTATAAGAGATGACGTTAAAACTATACTAAGAAATTCATATTTCGCATTCCCCGAAAATATGTCTTGTGCTATGCTGTAAGATGATGCGACACAAAAAGGGAGTTGGCTCTTCGAAAAGTATTACAAGTCAGAAAACGAGCTACCACACAGAAAGTTCGCGAGTTCTGTCTAGCAGAGTTGAAAGTAAACGCTAAAAATTACTACGATTTGATAGATTAGGTGAATGTGAAAGTAACAGAACCTCCAATAATCATGAAATATATCGAAACAGAAATTTTAAGGATAATATATTCGGAAAATAACTTCCTTAAATTTTAAAAGTTTTCTTGCCATACTGAAGCTGTAGCAAGGTGTGTCAAGCTCGTCACTAAAGTTTCAATTTCTGTATGTGCTGCAGAAGTAAGAAATGGTTTCATTCTCTCCAGAATAAAAGCAAGGCAAGACATACCATTGTTTGAGACCAAATCTAAATTTTTCCAACAATGAGACTCCTGATAAGGGACAGTACAACGATTTTTTTTTTTTTTTTTTGTTTAATAATTCTTAGTTATATTGAATGTGATTAAGGTGAGTCAATAAAAGACTGAAAGTTTTAATTAACTACATATAAAATTATTTTATACCAAATTACTTTTATTTCAATAAGTGGTCTAATTCAAAACATTAAGGTCATCTCCGCCAGCTCTAGATCTTGATCTAGGAAGCTAACATTTTTTTCAGTATGCTTAAGGCTACGAAACATCGATTCATAACTAGTACATGAGAAACAAAGTCTGAGAAAAAAAAAAATTCACTCCACCCTAATGTGCATATCTGAGCCTTTCTATAATTTATGCCAACACCAAGAAAAAGGGCAAGTGTATTAGATTTTTGAGAACTAGATGAGGGAATGAAGAAAATAAGCCTTTAGAGATTTTATTTATTTATATAAGTATGTAGGATTTTGAATTAAAAACATTCAAATCTTGATCATATTAAGACAACATGTGTATACACCACACCATCTGAATGAAATATGTGAGCACATTTATTCCAACAGCTTCAATGCGATATGCAAAAAAAAAACATTAAAAACTCTTAAATTAGGTAGCTGGTCTAATTGCAAAGTGTTCATGAAGTTTGTAACGGCGTGAAAGGCACCTTATGCGCATGCATAATATATTATTATCGAGTGCCACTTAGTGGCACTTAGCTGTACTCAAAATCAATGCATCAGTTGGATGACAAGGATCCAGGAGTTTAATGGAGTATATTCGCTAGCCTTGCAGCTGTGCCGCCTTCCAGTAATGGATATAGAAGACATAGCAATTATGCATAAACCCATCAATGGTAAAATTGGTAGCGTATTACCGGGCCAAGTCAGTAAAATTACATGTCCCCTCTCTGATTGTTCTACATTTCGCATATATGGACAAATATTTAAGGTGATTTCCATTCATTAGAGTAAAAAACCACCTCACACAAAACCAATGAATTACCGAGCAATTCTGTGGTTTTCTAGAACAACCGCGTATGTCATAAAATCAAAATGTTCAGGGGAGCCAAAAACCGTTATAATTGAAATTATGGGCTCGATATAAAGTTTTTAGAGCTTTCTATTTCACAGTCCTGTAGATAAAGTCAAAAATCTTCAGAGGAATAGATCCTAGCGAAGGACGAAAAACACAATATGTAAATAAAATAACTCATGTCGACAAACGTCGTTTTCTTTGAAAAAGAAAACTACCAATGCAACCACCCATGTAGACATAAGTTGTTGTTGCTTGAAAAATGGATTTTTTGTTCGTCAACAAGAAGTTAGCGGGACTTAGGATGAGAATATAACAACGTATCAAGAATAATAGTGATAAAAAATAACAGAAATAAACACACAAGTTTTTATAAGTGGTTATAAACTGAAAAATAATCCAAAATTATTTAGCTTTTTTTTTCATTAATAACAACGTACGTCGCTATGTGTCGTTTTCTGAGAAATTAATATGTCAGCGATCAAACTTAGGTTGACATATTTAAGTTACGTCGTTATTTAAAGAAAAAACTCAGAAATGGTCAATATTATTTGTAAAAAAATTTAACACATGTAAAGAGCGTTAAAAATTAATATATTTGGCATCATTAACTCAAAACTGACAAAAATGAACATACGCGGTTGTTCCAGAAAACCACAGAATTGTCTAACATCGTTTTTATAAAAATACTGGAATTGATTATCGATTTATTTCTCAGAATATTAATCGATATCAACTTGCTTACAGCAAGGCCGGTTAATGGAGACGGCATTATATAATCTCGTAGGATTCATTGAAGAAAGCCCTGGAACATAAGAACTCTTGCTGCCTAGCTGGTCGAAGATGCCTAGCTGTCAGACTTAACGCAAGGAGAATTGCGCTTACCCAAATATTTCCTGGGTATATCGGTGGCACTCCGTAAGGAAGTATGGAATTTAATTATTAATACTATGCTCATCAAATTGAACGTAATGAAATGGACGACGTTTCCACCAGAGTCTCTGGAAAACATTTATAGATATTGCCTAAATGGCTCAAACTATCACTAGTCATGTGGATGTTAATGTAAGTACGATTCATCTCTTTTTTGAAAAACTGCAAGATTATACATTTGGGTCGCTGTTATTAAATGATGGACAGTTAACTACATCAGATACTCTGGAATTTAAACACTCTGGTAAGATTGCTGTCATCTGTTGTTGGAAGAAATCCTCGGAAAGTCCTCTAATTATGCAACACATTTATGGGATTGATACGTATGTATGGAGTTAGTATGGTAAAAGGTAACTAAAAAGACCATTCAGCAGAAGGCTTTCAAAATAATCATATTAAAACGCACTTTCCGTATAATGCCGACGAAGTAAATATGCGTAATGCTTTAATGAACTCTTGGCTGTCAAAGCTTAACCGTATATAGCTTGAGTAATTCTGTGGCACTATTATGCTGCAATTATGATCGATTATATCACTAAGATGAACCTATTCCAATCTGCATTCAGGACGAGGATTCCGAGTAGGTTCGGAACTCTTCCGAGTAGGTTCGGAACTCGGTTTGTCAATTTTCAGGCCACGTCAATGAATGTAAGACAGGGATATCTATATCTGCAATAACAAGAATTTGGTATAAAATCTCCTATAGGTGTGGCCAAAACATCGAAAATTTTCCAAGAACTCCGGATGTCTATAAGCAAGATAGCAAGACGTTTTAGTTCAACATCAATCTCGATGGCGGGACTCAAGAATATAACTGCCAACTGTAGTGCCGATGAAGCACCTTTGCACTGCGCTCAGAACGAGCAGCAATGCGAATGAAAAATGCCAATTTACGATCACTAACGCGCTATATATATCATTATATTTTCCTAAGACAGCTGATTATAGGGCACGGGTATTCACACGCCCGTTAAAGGCGAATCCCGTTACACTTCTTTTGTCAATGTCCAGCATATATCAGTAAGAGATACCGGCAGATTTGCTAAATCTATCTGGAATTGATATCATACGAGATTCAGACTAGATCAGATTGCACCAGAATGCAACTGACCGCCTTATTTCTTTCAGGGTACCATGATCTTTGTAAGGCCCATATTAGCACACCTTGACATCGGTTTTTATTAATTTTCAAAATATTTAAATAGTTCTTTATATGGAAATTGATCGATGTGGTGTGGTGATCGACGATTGTAGCGGCACTTACGTTGACACCTGTAATTTGTGAAATTTCTCCTGCGCAACAGATGGCGGTGCTACGCCCACTGCACCGATCACGCTCATTTTTCTGTTCGACTAAATACACAAATAAACTATGGGCTTACGCAAATCAACAAAGCTCTCTCCTTTACAGTACTCCAGTTACTTTGCATGGGGAGTGCCACGCCCATTGGTGTGATCCTGCCAATTTTTGTCCGACTACTCATACTAAGATTTGATGGGCTCGTGTAAAGTGCCAAAGCTTTTCCTTTTTTAGTACACCAGTTATATGATATCACAAATTTTCTTTGTATGGGCGGTGCCACGCCCACTACTCCGATCACGACCATTTTCTGTCCAACTAATCACATGAATAACTTATGGACTCACACAAAGTCCCAAGACTCTCATTACTACAGTACTCCAGATATATAGGATTTTATAATTACTTTGTATGGCAGGTGCCACGCCTTTTTGTCCGATATTGGCAATTTTTTGTCACACTACTCACATTTATAATAGGTGACAGCAGACAGATTTGAAAAGCTCTCTCTGTCACAGTACTCGAGATATATAATATTGAATTATTACTTGTATGGGAGGCACCACGTCCACTTATCCGATCTCGTCCATTTCCAACGTAGCTACTAATATTAACAATAGGTGACCTCACACAAAAATGCAAAGCTCTCCCCATCATAGTATACTTTGTGTGGGAGGTGCCACTCCACTAAAAATATTTCAAAAAAATTATAGCCTATAGCACATCCCACATCCGCAGTAAGACTCTGAAAATTTCAGGAAGATCAGATGGGTAGTTACGGAGATTACCTCCTACAAACAAACACACATTACCTCTTTATTATATTAAGTATAGATGAAAAAAAAACTATATAAACAAATTTCACTTGTTGCAAATTTTTGTCTGCCAAAAACTAACAAGCAACTACAGCTTTATTATTCATGGTTCGTGAAAAATATTACGTTACTGTATTTTGTATGCAGTAGACCTTTTAAGGAAATTGGATTACTTCAAAACAGTGGTCGATTCATCAAAAATGCACAAGAGTATATATCTGATACTTAGTCAAATAAAGGTTAATGCAAAATAATATGCATTTATATACTGCACACATACATACATAGATATTTATGCAGTTTTGCTATTGCTGTTCCAATATCCGTTTGATTTATGATGAAATTTTGGTATTTACCACGTATTTCTAAAAATAATTCAGTGCATTTGTTTTCCCCTTTGAAACTCGTACTTACTACATTTATCGCTTTAACTTCGGCTGTGCCGCATCTTTCATACTCTCCACCTGCGTCTTATACTCAATATTAAAATCAATGTTGGGTACGGGTACCACTTTAATACTCTTGCCGATATTGAAACTTAAAATTCGAATACCAGTTACATTTTAAGTTAGTTTAGCTTTTTTTTGGTCAGTTTTTATTATAATTTCTTGTTATAAAACACAATGATCGTGTTTTCTATTGAAAAAAATAATTAATATCAGAAAAATTGCATTACTTTTCTCTTACTAGAACGGAAAACCTATAAGTCTCCTAAGTACTTCATAATTCACCAATACTGCATTTAAAGTTTGATCCCTAGAGCTAATTTTTAAATATTTTTATCTGAATTAGCTAATAATATTTCATTTAAGTATACATTTACTACAAAAAAGCAATATCAATAAAAATAGTCGCTCTACGATACAAAAATATACCCGATAAAGCTTATATAACAAATTTCATCTAAATATATAGTTTGTGTAACAGGTATACGCGTCAGTACATACGGACGGTCTAACGTCGTTAAATTGACTAAGAAAGTGATTTAGAATCGATTTAGTATAGAAGGTGTGATGGTTATAAACATCAACACAAACTTTTTTGTAAAAAATTTTCGTTTTAGCATGCAAAACAATTTTTTTTTTTTATTAATCAAAACTCAGGGGATGCCCCTACAGATGCAGTACATTGTGTTGATCTCAAGAAAGTAGGTTATAGGAAGGAGGAAAGAGGGGGTAGTGTGTTCATTTTCTTTTTGCAGTGACAGACCAAAGCCTCTGGTGGGAATCGAATCCACGACCGCCACATGATAGGCGAGCACGCTACCTACTCACCTACCGGGGCGCTTAAAAGGCGCTTAAAGGCAGACACTGACGTATATAATTTGAAACAAACCGGGTGTTCCATTATTTTCAAAATAAAAAATTACAGCAGCTATCCAAAAAAAAAATCATGTGAGTAAGATCACAGGGGAGATGTGTAAACATCTAGTAATTAAAGATTTTTTTATGGCACTTTTTTAAATCAAACACAAAGCGTCATCTATGTATCACTTATAGCAATCAACTACAGGGGCTCTGTTAATATAAAAATATTTATTATTTTTTGTTATTTTAACCGGTTAATTTTTAATTTTTCGTTTTTTATTTTTCATTTTCCATTTTTTATTTAAAATTTTTTCATTTTTCATTTTTCGTTTTTAATTTTTCAGTTTTTATTTTATATTTTTAATTTTTCTTTTTATACCCTATACCACTATGTCGTTTGGGTATAATGACTTTGTGCTGCTGTTTGTAACAACCAAAAATATTTCACATACACCCATCTTTAATTATACCGATCGAATCAGAATCACTTTCTGATTCGATTTAACGATGTCCGTCCGTCCGTCCGTCCGTCCGTCTGTGTGTCCATGTAAAGTTTGTAATCAAACTGCAGGTCGCAAATATGAATATATTTTAGTCAAATTTGGTATTTAATCTTTTATCGGCCATGGGATGAACGCTATTGAAATTGGTGAGAATCGGTCCATGTTCAGACCTAGTCCCCATACAAATGACCCCTATGAAATCGACATAAATTGCCATAAGTTCCAATTTATCATATAGATATCAGTCAAATTGGGTTTGTATGTATATATTATATCTATTAATAAGTAGTCCAAAAATGATCCCTATTAGACAACTCTTAGTCATTGGCCCCATATAGAGCTGCTTCCCGATCTTCACTTAAATCTATTAAAAAACAAAAATATTGCACTGATTCTTCTCAAATTTTGTTTATATATATTTTTGCAAAATACAAGAGACTTTACCAAACATGATCAGGATCGGCCCATTTTTGGACCTAGTCCCTATATAGATATATCATCCGATATGAACTTTTTCATATCTGCAGCCAAAAAAATTAATACAAATCCCACTCAAATTTGGTTTTTGCTTATTTTCTATGTCCAGTTAGGTGGGCCTAAGAGATAGGGTTTCTAAACGCATGGTATAGGGTATAGTATAGTCGGTCGAGACCGACTATAATTTTCTTACTTGTTCTTTTTATACCCTATACCACTATGTGGTTTGGGTATAATGACTTTGTGCTGCTGTTTGTAACAACCAAAAATATTTCACATACACCCATCTTTAATTATACCGATCGAATCAGAATCACTTTCTGATTCGATTTAACGATATCCGTCCGTCCGTCCGTCCGTCCGTCTGTGTGTCCATGTAAAGCTTGTAATCAAACTGCAGGTCGCAAATATGAATATATTTTGACGAAATTTGGTATATAAGCTTTTATCGGCCATGGGATGAACGCTATTGATATTGGTGAGAATCGGTCCATGTTCAGACCTAGCCCCCATACAAATGAACCCTATGAAATCAACATATATTGCCATAAGATCCAAATTATCATACAAATCTTAGTCAAATTGGGTTTGTATGTATATATTACGTCCATTAATCAGTAGTCCAAAAATGATCCCTATGGGACAACTCTTAGTCATTGGCCCCATATAGAGCTGCTTCCCGAGCTTCACTTAAATCTATCAAAAAACAAAAATATTGCACGGATTCTTTTCAAATTTTGTTTGTATATATTTTTGCAAAATACAAGAGACTTTACTAAACATGGTCAGGGTCGGTCCATTTTTTGGGCATAGTCCCCATATAGATATAGCATCCGATATGAACTTTTTCATATCTGCAGCCAAAAAAAGTAGTAAAAATCCCACTCAAATTTGGTTTATGCTTATTTTCTATATCCAGTTATTTGGGCTTGAGAGATAAGGTCTCTAAACGCATGGTATAGGGTATCGTATAGTCGGTCTAGACCGACTATAATTTTCTTACTTGTTAATTTTTAATTTTTTTATTTTCCATTTGTCATTTTTATACCCTATACCACTATGTGGTTTGGGTATAATGACTTTGTGCTGCTGTTTGTAACAACCAAAAATATTTGACCTAGACCCATCTTTAATTATACCGATCGAATCAGAATCACTTTCTGAGTTGATTTAACAATGTCCGTCCGTCCGTCCGTCCGTCCGTCCGTCCGTCCGTCCGTCCGTCCGTCCGTCCGTCCGTCTGTGTGTCCATGTAAAGCTTGTAATCAAACTGCAGGTCGCAAATATGAATATATTTTGATGAAATTTGGTATATAAGCTTTTATCGGCCATGGGATGAACGCTATTGAAATTGGTGAGAATCGGTCCATGTTCAGACCTAGCCCCCATACAAATTACCCATATGAAATCGACATAAATTGCCATAAGATCCAAATTGTCATATAGATCTTACTCAAATTGGGTTTGTATGCGTTCATTACATCCACTAATGAGTAGTCCAAAAATGATCCCTTTGACCCCATATAGAGCTGCTTCCCGATCTTCACTTAAATCTATTAAAAAACAAAAATATTGCACTGATTCTTCTCAAATTTTGTTTGTACATATTTTTGCAAAATACAAGAGACTTTACCAAACATGATCAGGATCGGTCCATTTTTGGACCTAGTCCCTTTATAGATATAGCATCCGATATGAACTTTTTCATATCTGCAGCCAAAAAAATTAATAAAAATCCCACTCAAATTTGGTTTATGCTTATTTTCTATATCGAAGTAGTTGGACCGAAAGATAGGGTCTCTAAACCATGGTATAGGGTATCATATAGTCGGTCTAGACCGACTATAATTTTCTTACTTGTTTATTTCTATTTTTTTATTTTCCATTTTTCATTTTTTATTTTTTATTTTTTTATTTTCCATTTTTCATTATTTCATTTTAATTTTTCGTTTTTCATTTTACATTTTTCATTTTTTCTTTTTATACCCTATACCACTACGTGGTTTGGGTATAATGACTTTGTGCTGCTGTTTGTAACAACAAAAAATATTTGACCTAGACCCATCTTTAATTATACCGATCGAATCAGAATCACTTTCTGAGTTGATTTAACAATGTCCGTCCGTCCGTCCGTCTGTGTGTCCATGTAAACTTTGTAATCAAACTGCAGGTCGCAAATATGAACATATTTTGAGGAAATTTGGTATATAAGCTTTTATCAGCCATGGGATGAACGCTATTGAAATCGGTGAGAATCGGTCCACGTTCAGACCTAGCCCCCATACAAATTACCCCTACGAAATCGACATAAATTGCCATAAGATCCAAATTGTCATATAGATTTTACTCAAATTGAGTTATGTATGCGTTCATTACGTCCATTAATGAGAAGTCCAAAAATGATCCCTTTGGCCCCACATAGAGCTGCTACCCGATCTTCACTTAAATCTATTAAAAAACAAAAATATTGCACTGATTCTTCTCAAATTTTGTTTATATATATTTTTGCAAAATACAAGAGACTTTACCAAACATGATCAGGATCGGCCCATTTTTGGACCTAGTCCCTATATAGATATAGCATCCGATATGAACTTTTTCATATCTGCAGCCAAAAAAATTAATACAAATCCCACTCAAATTTGGTTTTTGCTTATTTTCTATGTCCAGTTAGGTGGGCCTAAGAGATAGGGTTTCTAAACGCATGGTATAGGGTATCGTATAGTCGGTCGAGACCGACTATAATTTTCTTACTTGTTCTTTTTATACCCTATACCACTATGTGGTTTGGGTATAATGACTTTGTGCTGCTGTTTGTAACAACCAAAAATATTTCACATACACCCGTCTTTAATTATACCGATCGAATCAGAATCACTTTCTGATTCGATTTAACGATATCCGTCCGTCCGTCCGTCTGTGTGTCCATGTAAAGTTTGTAATCAAACTGCAGGTCGCAAATATGAATATATTTTGGTCAAATTTGGTATTTGATCTTTTATCGGCCATGGGATGAACGCTATTGAAATTGGTGAGAATCGCTCCATGTTCAGACCTTGCCCCCATACAAATGACGCCTATGAAATCAACATATATTGCCATAAGATCCAAATTATCATACAAATCTTAGTCAAATTGGGTTTGTATGTATATATTACATCCAGTCCAAAAATGATCCCTATAGGACAACTCTTAGTCATTGGCCCCATATAGAGCTGCTTCCCGAGCTTCACTTAAATCTATCAAAAAACAAAAATATTGCACGGATTCTTTTCAAATTTTGTTTGTATATATTTTTGCAAAATACAAGAGACTTTACTAAACATGGTCAGGGTCGGTCCATTTTTTGGGCATAGTCCCCATATAGATATAGCATCCGATATGAACTTTTTCATATCTGCAGCCAAAAAAATTAGTAAAAATCCCACTCAAATTTGGTTTATGCTTATTTTCTATATCCAGTTATTTGGGCTTGAGAGATAAGGCTTCTAAACGCATGGTATAGGGTATCGTATAGTCGGTCTAGACCGACTATAATTTTCTTACTTGTTTTATTTTTCATTTTTTATTTTTAATTTTTCGTTTTTCATTTTTTATTTTTCATTTTTCACCTTCAAACAGGTTATTACATATCATAATTTTTTCACCAATTCAATCACACCGATTTTGTTTACACATCAAAATTGTATGTACATTTGATTGCTTTTTCTAGGTTTTATAAAGTTAAATAAAAAACATTTCTATAAAAGTTTGCATCGCGTTTATCATCATTTTATAGAATAAAAATTAAAAATCAATGGAAATTTTTCAGATACAAATAATTCAAATTATTGAATATATCAGAATTTGAAAACGCAAAATAACTTTCACAAATGTAACTAACAATTATACCATTGAAAAAATGTTAAACATAATTGATGAAATAGATTTTGTGAATGCGATTGCTCCATATTTCTAATAGAAATTCTAACTACATTAGAAGGTAGTGTAAACTATTTATGTGGTTAATAACAACAAGCTACTATTAAAACAAAGAAAATAATTTTATTTCCGTTTTCCGTAGATACAGTTTGACTAACAGATGCTTTTATGAATGATGTAATTAAAATCGAATCTATTGTCATTTAAACTGACTGTCAATAGTTATTGTAATTTAATTGATTACATACAAGATATGCTATTAAAAAATAACATAAATATTCCATAAAAATTTGTATAAGCACACTTTTTAGCAGCCTAAAGTCAATTAATTGAAAGCAATAAAATTTTTTCATGTTTGGTTACAAAAAATGCCAACTAGATATTGTAAAATGTGAAATGATGTACATTGTTGATATCACAGTAAGTTTGCTTGCACGAGCCCTAACCATTACACTAGCAACAAGGTTATGGACTGGAGCAACCAAATGTCTTTGCTAGGGTAATTTGGTGAGCCGAACTCGAATCTGTAATTGGTTTTCCTCTATCACGTCAGGTTTTAGTTTTTTATATAAAAAATCATTAGTTTATTTAAAAATCAATGAATTTTCAAAAGTGAATGACGTTATTTGAACGTCGTTTGTATTTTTTGGTTCGGTTTGACGTATTAGAGTCTAGCAATAGTCTCCCAGCATGCTCTTTTCCCAAAATCCTTGATAATTTCTTTAAATTTTCATTAAATCTTTATGAGCACGCTCCCCTTGTTCGTCGCTCACCGCACCTGGGTTTTGTGGAAAAAAATCTAAATGGGAATGAAGAGAATACATTTTGAGTGACATCCGTGCACCTAATTCGTGTGAATTTTTCAATCATTCAGCAACAATTTGTCTGTAGTTTTCACTCTTATTGTTACCAAGAAAACAGTCCACGGTGCTGTTGAAACATTTCCAGGCTGCATATTCTTTCTCCAATAAACATTGTGAAAAATTACATCATTCAATAACAAATATGCCTTCTTCGATTTTAGCGCCATCTTTGTCCAGAGCCTTGACAAAGTTCTTAAAAGGGCCCAATTTTATGTGCAGCGGCGGAAGAAGAACGTCATTTGGATCAATTAATGGTTTATTTGAAATGTTTAGTTTTCCTATTGAATACTCAGTTCTTTTTGGCCACTCTGTTCTGACGTAATGATGCCATGTAGCGCGACTATCCCATAGAAAAAGGAAACAACAATATTTTGAGAAACCTCCTTGCATTCCAGTCAACAAACCAATGACCTGATTGATTTGCAGTTATTTACGATGGTCTCTACTATATACAAAGAAATTTAAATCACACACCTCAAGGTCACCACTGATCTTCCATTTATGATCGTTGTATTTGAGTTATGTGAAAAATTTCAGTCATTGATTCGTAATTTTCCTTTATATTAATGGCAAGAGCAATTGGTATGGATGGTTTTTCATTCCCATTATGCAAAAGAAGAGCCTTTAAACTGTACTTGGAGCCATCAGTTAATAATCTCCATTCAGTTTTGTCATATGGCTGTTCATTTTTTGAAACAAACCATCAACATCAGAACAGTATAGAATAGAGTGTTTCTTTTCACAATATGCGGCCAATTCCAAGCTTCTATCTCTATAGGTTTTTACTTTTGTCCCAACTGCAAGATGTTTCCATTGCTACATGCGTGAAGCTAGTAATTCTGTGTCTTTCTTCGGTAAATGTAAATCTCGAATTAGATCATTCAGCTCAGCTTGAGTCACTAAATGGCGTTCATCATCAGCCTCATAAAAACTACCAATGCTGGTGAAAGATTTTTCGGACTCACTGCTCGTAGCACTGGGAATAACTGGTAATGGGTCATTTGGGAGACGTTGAACTGTTTTGGAAACCGATGGGACATTCGCGTAAGTAATATTTTCTCGATTTTTCATACTGAATCCAGCAACTTTTGTTAAAAAGAAACAACAATCGGTTTGGTGGTTACTTGACTCTCTCCAAAGTACTGGAATTGAAAAATCGAAATAGATGTTCTTGCCATTTGACCACTTGTATAAAACAGTTCTGCATTTATTGCAAAACATTGTCGGTGTCCACGGTTTGTCCAAGTTTCTGACAGCAAAACCAAAAAATGTAAATATGCATATTTTAATGATTCTGATATTGCATATCCTTTTGTTCCAACCACACACAAAGCAAAAATAGCTTGAATCAGTAACACACGATCTCCCTGACATGCTTAAACGCTACTATTATGAAGATTTAGAATGAATGTGGGCTTCTGTCAAATTAATAATTGTTAAATTGTAGTGTCAATATTGACTGTTTTACAGTAGCCAGCATGCGATAAAAAATGAACAAGACGTGATAGCCCAATTTTTATGCCAAATTCGAATTCAGCGCACTCAGGTTACTTAAAAAACATGCTCCTGTTCTGCAGTCAATTTTTTTTTTTTTTAATTTGTAGACCAAATTACAACAAACATTTTTTGGCAATACAACATTTTAGACTAGACATTTTACGAAATAGTACTGACTACACCACGTGAGTTGTATTTTTCTGAAAAGTTGTTTTATATTTAAATTAATTAAAATGCGAGTATGTGCACAATGTTTTAAAAAATTCTAGATAACCGATAGATTTAATAAAAATAGTTTGACAGCTATTAATTCGTTCAGTGGATCATTTTCCAATTTAAAACTGTGTAATGCCAGCTTAGCTTTTAGAACAGCTTCTAATCGCTTTGGCATTTCACACTTTTCAGGGGGTTAAGGAGTCCCTAGTTGCCTTAATTTCGTAACTTCCTTTCAATAAGTGCCCACAGCTTCTAAATTGGGTTAATGTCTGTGCTAGATGACGGCTAATCTAGAATATCAATAATTCTTTCTTGGAATCATTTTGATACCCTATACCACTATGTGGTTTGGGTATAATGACTTGGTGCTGTTGTCTGTAGCTACCAAAACTATTTGACCTAGACTCATCTTTTATTATACCGATCGACTCAAAATCACTTTCTGAGTCGATTTAGCGATGTCCGTCCGTCCGTCCGTCTGACCGTCTGTGTGTCCATTTAAACTTTGTAATCAAACTACAGGTCGCATTCGGTTAATGTTCAGACCTAGTCCCCATACAAGTGACCCCTATGAAATCGACATAAATTGCCATAAGATCCAAATTATCATGTAGATCTCAGTCAAATTGCGTTTGTATGTGTTTATTATATCCATTAATCAGTAGTGCAAAAATAATCCCTATAGGACAATTCTTAGTCATATGCCCCATATAGAGCTGCTTCCCGATCTTCACTTAAATCTATCAAAAAACAAAAATATTGCACAGATTTTACTCTAATTTGGTTTGTATAAATTTTTTCAAAATATAAATGACTTTACGAAATATGGTCAGGATCGGTCCATATTTCGACCAAAATAACGTTTCTGCTTGCAACGTTATTGTAATAATTCTCATTTTTTTAATATTTTTGAAACAATGATTTGTACTGTTGATCTGGGAAGCTTTTGATCAATCGATAGTTTGCAATAGCTTTTTCCCGATATGAATTTTTCTGGCATTTATTTATTCTTATATAGGAGTACATTTTCATTTTTATACCCTATACCACTATGTGGTTTGGGTATAATGACTTTGTGCTGCTGTTTGTAACAACCAAAAATATTTGACCTAGACCCATCTTTAATTATACCGATCGAATCAGAATCACTTTCTGAGTTGATTTAACAATGTCCGTCCGTCCGTCCGTCTGTGTGTCCATGTAAAGCTTGTAATCAAACTGCAGGTCGCAAATATAAATATATTTTGACGAAATTTGGTATATAAGCTTTTATCAGCCATGGGATGAACGCTATTGAAATTGGTGAGAATCGGTCCATGTTCAGACCTAGCCCCCATACAAATGAACCCTATGAAATCAACATATATTGCCATAAGATCCAAATTATCATACAAATCTTAGTCAAATTGGGTTTGTATGTATATATTTTATCCATTAATCATTAGTCCAAAAATGATCCCTATTGGACAACTCTTAGTCATAGGCCCCATATAGAGCTGCTTCCCGATCTTCACTTAAATCTATCAAAAAACAAAAATATTGCACTGATTCTTCTCAAATTTTGTTTGTATATATTTTTGCAAAATACAGGAGACTTTACCAAACATGGTCAGGATCGGTCCATTTTTGGGCCTAGTCCCCATATAGATATAGCATCCGATATGAACTTTTTCATATCTGCAGCCGAAAAAATTAATAAAAATCCCACTCAAAATTGGTTTATGCTTATTTTCTATATCCAGTTAGTTGGGCCTGAGAGATAGGGTCTCTAAACGCATGGTATAGGGTATCGTATAGTCGGTCTAGACCAACTATAATTTTCTTACTTGTTTATATTATATTAATGAATTTCAATGCAGAAAGTAAAATAACATTGCCGATAAGTACAACGTAGTTGGTATGGTTTATTATTAAGCGTTACACAGTCAAAAACAATCTTGGTGTTCCAATTAAGAATAGTAAGGTATCGTATATATGCAAGACTACCCTTTTCACAGAAATCTTAGCCTTTAATATATTTTAATTCCATTAGAAGTCGAATCTTGGTTTCTGTTCTAGTTGGTGATTAATGAATGTGACCATATTGCATTAGCAATATTTTATATATAAGAAAGTCTAGGTCGTATGATACCGAATTTTGAAATAGAGGATGGGTGCCTAGGTATGAACCTGCACCGGTTTCACAAAGTTTAGTCAAACGTGATAATTTATGGTACCAAATTTCATAAAAATATTTCTCAACAGACAGATGGTTGGACGGGCATAGCTAAATTAATTTAAAAAAGTTAGAGCGTTTAATTCGGCTATGCCGAATCTTTGCACTTATTGCATTCGTATAACAATATGTAAACAAAATGTTTGAAAAACTAAACATTTTGACAAGCTTAATACTAGGAAATGCTGAACTTTTAGCATTTTTTTAGAGGTGTCTGTATATTATAGGCCATATCTTGCAACAGTGATACCCGATTGACCCCATATTAAACACCAGCCTTCTCAATACAATGACAAACAATATTATTTTATGCTTTCCCAAGAATATGGTTCGTTATGTGAATTAACGTGATTTTAACAGACAGACAGACGGACATCTCTGTATGGACACGTGTTTTTATAAGGATCAAGATAGGGTCGCAAATTCTCTTCCCGATGAGTTACAAAAGAAATAAAAAACTGATACATACCCTCTGCAAACTAGAAAAAACAAGTTTTAGGTCAATAGTTGACATAGATTTTAGTGTGAATTTATTTTTTATTTTTTTTTTTGCCTGACACAGGCTTTCCATCGTTGATTATATTGAATATATATTAATAATTTTTATGATAGAATCATAACAGTGGTAATACTAAATAGTAACTCACACATATTGACAGGTAAGATACTTTCAGTGTACCACAAGCAATTGTACAATGTTATTAAACCCATTTGTAATACTCTTACTTGTTATGCATGATTTATGTGTGGTTTTTACAAACTAAGTCATCATTTTGAAGTAAATCTAATATTCATTTAAGACTGTTGAACAATTTTCACTTTTGTTCAAGCGACACCACACAAAACACAAGTAAGAAAATAATAGTTGGTTTAGACGGACTATACGATATCCTATACTACGCGAGAGAACCTATCTCTTAGGTCTAACCAATTAGATATAGAAAATAAGCATAAACCAAATTTGAGTTGCATTTTTATTACTTTTTTTTTCGCCTTCGGATATGAAAAAGTTCATATCGGATGCTACATTTATATGGGGACTAGGTCGACAAAAGGACCGATTCTGATCATATCTGCTAAGGTCACGTATTTTTTTCAAAAACATATTCAAACCAAATTTGAGGATAATCTGTGCAATATTTTTGTTTTTTGATAAATTTAAATGAAAATCGGAAATCGCCTTCATATGGGGGCTATTACTAAGAATTGTTCTATGGGATTTATTTTTGGACTACTGATAAAAGGATGTAATAAATACAGACAAACCCAATTTGAACGAGATATATATGATAATTTATATATTATGGGAATTTAAGTCGATCTCATAAGGTCATATGTGTGGGGGCTAACATGGACCGAGTTTCACCAATTTGAATAGCGCTTATTCTATAGCCGATAGAAGCTCATATACTAAATTTCATCAAAATATATTCATATTTGCGACCTGTCGTTTGATTACAATGTTTACATGGACACAAAGACAGACAGACCGATGTACGGACTTCGCTAAATGCACTCAGAAAGTGCAAGGTTGCTTTTTTGCAAAAGCTAATATGAGTGCGGACTGGAATGAGAAAAAAAAGATTTTGCAATTTGTAGTCAATAAAATTTGGAAAATTTGTTCCAAATATTTTTTCCGATGTGAACAGTTACGATTCGCACTAGAAAGATTTGCTTAAGGAATTACGATAGTTTTCCAAAAGAAATTTTGGTGGTGGGTCTCTGATGACATTGAGGTACATTATATATCGATGGTATGCTAGATCTAGCTATTCCAACTACCAAAATGAATTCGACTGTATACATGATTCTTCTCGAGACAAATCACAAAACAATTCACGCCAGCAACCAGACTCGTATATGGTTAGGTTCACACAATGTATCCATGGAAACTATTTGGTGGATCATGGTACGCAAAATCTGTGATGGTAAAAGGCAACACGTCACGATTGAGGACGTCATAGCCGTGGCAATTGAAGCTAGTAAATAACGAATCTTTGACCTCATCTCCTACAATGGAATGGGCACTCACTTCTAGTTTAGAAATAGTTTTTAGTTTTTTATTTTAATGTCAATTTTTTTTTTAATGTTTTTTGTTAAAACTTTAAACAAAAACAACTTATTTCTTACAGTTTGTAATCTAAAGATAAAAATTGCTGGGATATTTGATACGGCTGTACTGATAGTCTGCATTTTTTTACTACAAGTATACATATGTAGAATTTTTTGTTTTGTTGTTGTGACCCTACTAAAAATACATAACAACAAAAAGCGTTGCCATACTCGGAAATTGGTTAAATGGAAGAGTAAATACTTTTCTCTCTTTACCAAAAAATAACCAAAAAATTTTTCAGGTAAATCGGTAAATGCACCAAACTATCAACACCCAATTTTGCTCATTGACTTATAGGGCCATGGATTAAGCTACATCATTCGTGTACATCGGTGGTATTACTATTGAGGAATAACGTAGTCTTTTGGCGCATGAAATTTCAATGTGAAGTCTATTGGAACGAAGATGGTTCTCAAGTATAGGAAAAAGCATTTCAGAGTCTTCGTTTTTTGTAAAAGTGTACAATATACTTCACTCCTTCTGATCACCTTACATATATCCAACCGAAAATGTTATATAACTTCCATAATAAAGAGTCCATTGTTGAGCTACTGGGCCGTAACAAAGGAAAGCTAATTAGTCGCAGTAGGGTATTCAGCTCTATGATTAGTTAATAATCAGGATGTGGCTTGTGTAAAAATATTCTATACACACGTTACCTTGGGAAATATTCTGCTGAGATAAATGAATTTATTCCCAATATACGAGTTCCATTTAATATATCACTTTCGTTTGTAATTTGTTGTCCATTGGACCGCACAACCCATTAGAAAGAAAATTCATTTCGTCAGTCGAACTAACAGTATGGAGACTAAACTACCTGCAAGCTTCTTTCCTGCAGTGCTGCCAGTAGATTTTTTGTGAAATACCTACGCTTATGAAAAAAAATCCGATTTTTCCCTACATTCCCAAAAATTTTCCCCTACACTTTTTCATTTAAATTAAAAAAAAAAAAAATGTTTTAAAAACAAAAGTGAATTGTATTTCATTTAAATAAGTTAGTACATTGCATGTATCATAAAATAAAAATAAGAATAAAAAGTTTGTACATTAAATTCAGGTACAATAAAAAGTTTAAGAATTAATCATAAAGTTCCTTTGTGGTAAATTTTTCAAAATGATTTTTGGTGCATTTAAAATTGGTGCAGTCTTTTCCACTATTCTGTAAAAAGGATCTTATAATACAAATAGAACTCAAATTTGTGTGGCTCAATTTATTTCTTTTTTTGGTACGAACATCAGTAATAATGGACAAGATCCATTCGGCATCAGCATTTGCATGGGGTAATCCAAGTAAAATTTTAACCAAATTTGATAAATTTGGAAACACTATTTCATCAGAAAAATTTTTCGCTTTAATTATTTTTGTCCAAAATTGAACTACGTCTATTTTTTCAAAATTTTTAATTTCAGTTTTAGAAAAATTATACTCCAATGTTCTCCCTTCTTCTAAAATATCATTAAGGTTTAAGTTAAATTTTTTACATAATAAATTGAATGTAAAATCTTCTTTGTTTTCTCCAAAAACGTTATTTGGATTCAAGAATTCCATTTCTTTAAAAATAGATTCAATTTTTAGTGGAAGTCTTTTTTGAATTTCTTCAAGAGCCGTTATATAAAATTGAAGGCAATCAGATTTAATTTGATTGACATTTTGCTCTGGTAGTTTTTTTAAAAATTCTTCACACTCATATCCAACAAATACTACCTTAATGGGTAATGAATTATGCGGTGATCGAACCAAACAATTAACCTTTAATTCCGATTTTTTTATGCAATTTTGACCAAGCTTCAAAAATATTTTGGTTGATTCAGAATGCAGCACGTGAATAAGAGGCTTTTTTGATTGAAAAAGAGCATTTAGAGAGTTAGAATAATTCAAAACGTACTTTAGAAAAAGTAAATATGCCTTGTTGCACTCATTAGTAAGTTCGTTGTAAATCAGTTCAGCAGATTTCAATTTATCTCGAGCATAGCTAAATTTAAAATATTCAAGAAGAGATTCCCAATTTGATAATATACGCTCTATACATTTTTGGTGGGATAACCATCTGGTAGCTGAAGTTCTCAATATTTTACGTTTTTCTTCATAAAACATTACTTGGAATTCTTCCAACTCTGCACACCTCTTCGAGCTGCCAGATATATAAGATCCAATTTGACGAATTAATTCTTCTGGGGCTCTAGGCAAAGTAAAACGGGCCTTGTTGGCTATTATTGCTGCCGAGTGGCATATACATTTTATTGTAATAGCATCATTATTATCTTCCAGTAAACGGGAAGAAAATGAATTAAATTGTCCCACCATAACATTCGCTCCATCGCAAGATAAACCTATTATATTAGAAAATGAAATTGAATAACTCAAAATGCAATCTGCTCCAACATGTAGCAGTTCTAAAAGTTGTACCACTACTTCTTCTTGCTCTTCATCAAAAAACCTAACAAGAAGGCGCATTGTCTTGCTGGAACATACGTCAGTGCTTTCGTCCACAAGTACAGAGAATTTGTATTGTTGTAGTTTTGATATTAAAATAGATTTTTGTTCATTAGCCAATACGTTTCTTATTATTTTTGTACACTTTGTTCTTCCCAATTTGCTTTTTTGTATAATATGGGAATCCGGGACTATTTCTTTTAGAAGTGGTACTAAGTGGTCTATTATATGAAAGGCTACATTGTGCTCCGCAAAAAAAAGGCTTATGCGCATTTCAAAATTAGCAACGGGGTCAGCCACTACAGCTTGTTTTTCAAAAAATTTGTCCACTGGCTTAGTGCTATTTATAGATGAAACATTTTTTTTGGTGTAATTTTGTTGAAGCATGTTTGCTAAGCTCGGATCTTCCAAAATTTAACACTTTTCCGCATGCCTTACACTTGCATTTAAATTTGTCTCCCTTTGTTTCCATTAACCACCCTCTAAATTCATCCGCTTCCAACCACTGAGAACGAAACATTTGTTTTCGGTATTTTTTGACTGGTTTTCATTTTCAGAAGAATCTGATGAATCTGAAGACATTTTCTGTGTTATAAAGTAAAGGTTGTTAATTAAATCAATTGTTATTAAGTATTCAATTAAACTTACGTAGTGATCGATGTTTATAAAATAAATCTATCTTTGAATAAAATTAGTTTTATGCTTGAAAACTTAAAAAAGACGTTAATGTGGATTTTTTTCTTTGAAAATTCAGCCTACTACAAAAAATAGTAACTGAAATCCATCATATTTCATATTCATACTTGCCACTTGCCACAAATATAAACGTCAATATGCAACAAACTGTCAAAAACTACTATTGTTGGCAGATAGTTAAGTAAAAACTTTTTAGTGTTGTCAACACATTATATTTTATAATCGACTTTTTTGTTATTTTACAACATTTTGAATAAAAAACGATTTAAAAACTATTTTTTTTTTTTTTTTTTTTTTTTGAAAATTTTATTAAAAACTATTTTTTTCTTTTTAATGGATTTTTCAAAAAAGTACCTAAATTTTAACAAAAAAAAAACTGTCCGATTTTCCCTACACAATCAATTTGATGGTAAAAATTCCTACATGTATGGATTTTTCCCTACTTCTGGCAACACTGCTTTCCTGACACTTAAGATCTAAGGAAATTGAAGTCAAAGATCCACAAGCACTATTACCTTCCTTATTCCCATATCTCAATTTTTTAAATTCATTGCACTGTACTGCATTTGCAGGGACAACTGCTGAGTGTTGAGTTATATTAGAAAAATTATGATCAATCATAAAGATACAAACACTTTTTTATGAGTGTAAGAAAAAGATTGAATATTATTACTAAAATTAAACTTTCTGTCATTCATGGCTATTTAATACGCACAAAAATGTATTAAGACGTGAACATTGCAATGTTTGCATGTGCAAATAAATCAAACTCTAACGTTTTGGTTGATCCACTTTGAAGAATAGAGAAAAGACAGTTAATTTATAGCCGCGTTTGTATGACAATATGGTTTAAATAATTTTTGACTATTAATGTGGTTTAATAAACAACTAAATAATTTTTAATTAAGTAGAAAATTAATAGCGGACTATTGAGCAATTATATTATGATTGTGTTGAAGAAACTACTGAATTGACTTGCTTGAACATGAAGAGACATACTGCAACCGGGCGTAAGAAAACAAAAAAAAAAAAACAAAAAAAAAAACTTGTTGGTAACATTTGCGTACTACTTACATGAATTAGTAATTAATTTAATCACCACTAAATGATTTCGATATTTTAGCCAACTTGTAGTAGTAGTTAAAATTTTCTAATTGCTTGAGTCATCAATGGAAATCTTGATAGCATTATTTTATATTATACCATCTTGTGTGGTCAGATATACATTTGGATATGTGCTTGTTAACTACCAAATATGCTTGACCTAGACCTATTATTATACAAGTCGACTAAGATTCACTTTCTGAATGTAATGAAAGATGTCTGTGTCTATCCCACTATGTGTGTCCAAGTAAACATTGTTAGCCAGGTCAAAATTTTGCACATATTTGAATATGGCAATCGGCTTAAATAGCCCTTATACTCCAATTATTATAAGATATAATTATTGTTGTTAAGCTCTTTAGGATCATAGTCCACATTTAACGCAGCTTCCCGAAATTTAATTAGATCTATCTACGGAATAACGAAAACATCACATTTTATTCAAATTTGGTCCGAGTATGCGTTAAGAATATATAAATGACTTAACTACAAATGGTCATGTTCCAATTTATAATCTCATCTAATATGAACGAACACATATTTGCTGGCAAAAAACACATTACAATTTTACCGAAATTTAATTTATGATTAATTACCAATAATTACCTCGCCGAGAACTGATCAATTTTGGACCTGAAAGTCCTACTCGTAACTCAAGAGTTAGGGTATCGTATAGTTCGATTAGACTGCCTTTACTTTCATACTTGTTTATTTCTATTTTGGAAACTGTTTTTACTGGCCATTTGGTAGCAACACTTAAGATTGTTAGTTTTTGTTTTAAAGTGAGAACAAAAATAATATAGTATATGTATACATATTGTATATACATATATAGTATATATAAAATAAAAACTATACAATACTACTCATTTAAGATGAACTACTCATTAAATTAAACCTTCTTATAACCAGAGCTGTGACTTTCAAGCAAACTCTATATAGAAGAGTCCAAAATAAATATTGACCAAAAACTTTGCCAAATGAAAGGATTTTCATCGCTTGGCACACACAGAAAATCGATTCATATTAAGAATTAAAATATATATTTTTATAACTATCGTCTAAATGATATTTTTCTATAATGAATGTATCTGGAACAACAAAATTTGTTCCGTTTGTCAATTCTTTATATAAATTACGAGATTAATTTAATTGATACAACTTTACAAAACGAGCTTCAATATATAAGAACATATTTTAATACTACAAACTTTTAACCAGTATTGGTGTTTGGAACCGAAGGGAATCTGCATGCATCAAATACCATTGTAAATACCGGTAAGAGAAGAAAACTAGTGTTAGTCAGTCCGAATTCTTTCTACTATGTCACTTCTTAAAAATAAATTTATATAAAGAAAACTTTCGTGTGATAATTGAGTATTATACATGAAAACCAAAATAACATGAGCTACGGTTTCATTTTGGAAGAAAGAAGGTCCGATGATGCTATCATGATGATGCTAGGGTCTGTTGTGGATTGGTCTCACTCCCGTTCAGCCAAAAGTAGCCTCATAGCTGAACACAATTTTGCAATAAAATATCGGGTAAATTTCCAACTGACAGAGCCCTAATTGCTGCCACCGGCGAAGAATCGATAAATTTGGATCACTTTCACACTTTCGTTGACAACGGTGATACTCTCTTCAGTAAGCACATTCCTTCAACGTATTAGTGTTATTGCATCCCTTAGAGAGCTTGTGGAAATCTGTACACAGTTCGACGGATGGCTTGCTCAGATAGACGAATATGTGGAAGTCGTCTATAAGGTGCGCTAATCGATGATTGATTAAAAAAAAAAAAAATTGGATAATTTAGTAGCGTTGCTCAAGCGTGAATATATTCAATATGATTTTCCAGAGTACACTGAAGTGTCCAAAAGTGAGCGTAGTATGAATGTTCGTTTGACAGCTAAGCAAAAACAATAATATAAAGAAAAAATTTAATTATTTTTCGTACTCTATACCACTGAAGACCACATAAAGCACGCTGGTGCTCGGCTTCTTAAAATACTCACTAAAGAGTAAAAGTAAACAACAATTTCATTCAGTCTTATGAAAGCTTTTGAACAAAGCAAGTCTATGTCGCATTGCCTTTTGAAATTCATATATACACTGCGTTGCAAGACTATAATTACACATTCATTTTACAAAATTTCGTATTTTAAAAAAAAATTTAAGAGTATAACCAGAATGTATGTAAAACCGAAGGAAAATTAATAATATTTCACTAAAAAAAATTCTTTTATTTTTTTTATCTTACTATTAGAAAAAGAATAACAAAATTAATTTGTGTTTCATAACTATAAATACACTTAACTTAAAACATAAATATTTACAAAAAATTAAGAAAAACTTTTTAGGGCCATTATTACAACATACCTTTAAAGTAAATGTTAGTTAAAGGTAACTTTTGCTAAAGTGAGCAATAAAGTTACCTTTAACTTCTTTTCGTTATTACAACTTCCCAGTAAAATAAAATTAATATTTTTGATATTGTGGCAACACCAAAGGAAACACCGATTACTTTTGACCAAATGAATTACTTTACAAAATACGTAGTGGCAACGTTCCTTTATTTGTTCGCAAGCAAAAAATAGAATAAAAACTAAAAACCTTTATTATAAGTTGCATAATTGTTGTAAATGTGTAATAAAACTTTTTAAAAAATATACAAACACATATTTAAGTATATGCAAATAAATTTATTTCCAAAACTAAATTGGTGTGAATTTCTTCTTCATAGATCAGAAAATGTGGCAACATTAAATACATAAACCCCACGTTAAAAGTTAAAGGCGACAATATCTTCCCTTTAGCTTATCGGTCACTTTTAGCTTAAAGTATAGTTGTAGTAACGAAAAACTAATAATCTGCCCAATAACATCCTAACTTTAGCTATTGACAAGTTGTAATAATGGCCCTTAAAGTAGTAGTTTTAATAATGTGTAAGGCCCCCTTTTTTTTGAATCAGTTCGAAAATTCGATCAGACATACTGTCCACCAGATTTATTCGTAGTTCTTCCGCTAATGATCTCCACGCATCAATAACTGCTTCCTTAAGGTGAAAAACGCTTTCATATTGCCGGTTTTCTGCATAAACTCGACGGATTAATATTCCCTAAATATTCTCGATAGGGTTCTCATCAGGAGAACAAGCGGGTCATTCTAATACTCCTATATTTTGTGAAGAAAGCCATTCCATCGTCTGGTGACTTACATGTACTGATGCATTGTCTTGTTGGAATATTAATTCTTCTTCGTTGTTATTTGGAATATTAATTCTTCTTTGTTGGAATATTAACTCTTCTTCGTTGTTATTTTCAATAACTGGCACCAATTTCTCTTCTAATAATGTAATGTACTCAGAAGAATTCATTCTGATGCTTGGAAATGCCAAATCAATCATACCATCGAAACAAAAAGCGCCCCAAACCATTAAAGAACCGCCTCCGAAATTTCTTTTTGAGAAATAACGTGGTGCCTTACGAAGATCTCTCCAATAACTACTAAAACCATCTGGACCATCAAGGTTGAACTTTTTCTCACCAGAAAAAATCACCTATAGAATAAATGTATGTACAGAAAGTTCAACCATCAACAGCGATTATTGACTTACCTTTCTCCAGTTGGTTTGTAAGTTCCTTTTAGCGAATGCAAGTCGGGCAATTTTGTGGCGGGGTAATAAATAATCTTGGAACAGACATAATCTTTTGGCGAGTAATTCTCTGGGAATCCTTTAAGAGCCTATTTATGGTAGATTTGGACACATTTACCTTACATTCATTGATTATCTGATTGATACTCTGCATTGTGTTGCTGGCGCAATTGCTTATTTTTCGCCGGTCCCAATCAGAAAGTTTTTTTTTCGGTCCGCCAGCCTTCTTTGTACCATAAGCACTCGGATTCTTTGCAAAATTTGTGACAACCACATGTGAGCGGTTTATTTTTCTTGCAATTTCCCGAAAACTTAAGCCACTTTTTAAATAGGCTTAAATTTGCCCTTTTTCAAAATCACTAAGGTATGAACCACGAGGCATTTTATTGCAAATTGATGAAAAATGCATAATAAGGAAAAATAATGCTTTTGTTTATTATTTATTTGCTATTCTTCTTTGTTTACCGTTATATATAATTATAGTTATGAAACACTGACAAAACATTATTACACTATCTCTTAAATAAAATTAATAATCTCTTAAATTTTACACAATAAGAGAGCAGTTTATCACACACACTCTCAAAAACTGTTATAAGTTTTCAAACAATGTTTGTAATTTTAGAAAAATAGCAAAAAATATGTTGTAATTATAGTTATGCAACGCAGTGTATTTGTTTTTAATAGATACACAGAGAATATTTACAGCAACGCACAATTTTTTTTGTTTTATTAAAGTTTTTATTTTATAAATAGATTTTAAGTAAAAATAAAGCTATAATGTGGGATGAAAAATGGGAAAGTATTTTCTTTTTTGTTTAAACGCGCTAAATGAAGCGGAATGCCTGGTGTGTAAAAATGTATTAAAAATAAAAAAGGCATTTTATCTCAAGCGCCATTATAGAAGCTGTCACCCTGAACTTTTAGTTGTCGAAAACTAAAAGAAAATTTAAAAATAAAATATAATAACAATTTAATCGGTAATACTTCTGCATGCGGAAGAATGAAGGCCAGTGAATAAATCCATACAAAATCTACACAAATTCAATATCGGCATTTTGTTACGCCCATGGATTTCGATCAGTGTAGTACAACTAACACACGCTCATCAACACTATTTCTAACTAAATTCTCTCGATGGCCACCACTGCTCTATACCTGAGCTACGTTCAAGCTCGAGTACTTGAGCTACTCGAGTAGTAAATGAGCTCAACGAGTAGCTCGAGTAGCAAAATCTAAAATTTTGCATGTGTGAAGACATGTAGAGAGTTAAATATAAGTATTAAGTATAACAAATGTATACTTTTTGGAATCGTAACAAAAGTATCATCCATAAATTTCATTTGAATCGGACTGTCCTACTGGCGTAATCAAACTGCTACTCACAAAAACTCATACAAATGTATGAAAATATTCACTTCACAGATGTTTGACTTCATTTTAAAAAAAAATTTCCCAAAATATATGGTATTATTTTATGCATTTTGAAGTCAGTTATACTCATACATTACTCTCCTGAAATATTCTGATAAAAACTATGGAGTGGGATAACTACTACTACTCGAAAAAGACCATCCACGTTCCACTCAAATGTATGAAAATATGTTCTTTGTATATGGTTGATGCTTATTTACAAAAAAAAGTTTTCAAAAGACTTGGTAAAAACTCTTA
Source organism: Cordilura impudica (assembly GCA_963682025.1). Lineage (NCBI taxonomy): Eukaryota > Metazoa > Arthropoda > Insecta > Diptera > Scathophagidae > Cordilura > Cordilura impudica. Next base: position 124,180,138 of record OY821517.1, read on the forward strand.
GTATTATAATCTGAATATATGTAGAGGATATGTTTTCAAAATATCAAAGCATTTCGACCAAAATGTTGGCGTGTGGGAACAACCACTCGAAAGAGATCGTAAACTTTGCAAAAAGTTTAAAAAAATAAAAACAAATTTATGAATTTTTTCACTGTCTGTAATTGACAATATTCATAGATAACTCATAAGAAACCTTCAACCATTCCGACTAGAATTGTGGCGTCGGTATAGCACTACTCGACTGATATTGACCACTTTGTATACAAATGTGTGAAAATATGCTCTTATATGAAGTTTGATGATATTTTCCAGAAAATTTCCCTTCAAGAGTTTTTAAAAAATTATATGTTTTTAAGTTATCGATTTCAGGACATTATATCCTTAAAATATTAAACTATTCCAGGGAAAATTGTGGAGGCGGCAAACTTGTACTCGAAAAAAATCACCCACTTTCAAATCATTTCGCCGAAAAAATCTGTCATTATACCTTATACCACTATGTGGTTTGGGTATAATGACTTTGTGCTGCTGTTTGTAACTACCAAAAATATTTGACCTAGACCAATCTTTTATTATACTGATCGACTCATAATCACTTTCTTTCTGAGTCGATTTAGCGATGTCCGTCCGCCCGCCCGCCCGTCTGTTGTACATGTAAACTTTTTAATCAAACTACAGGTCGGAAATATAAATATATTTTAATGGAATGGATGAACGCTATTGAAATTGGTGAAATTCGGTCCATGTTCAGAGCTAGTCCTCATATAAATGACCCCTATGAAATCGACTTAAATTGCCATAAGATCCAAATTATCACATAGATATTGGTCAAATTGGGTTTGTGTGTGTTTATTACATCTATTTGTCATTTGTCCAAAAATAAACCCCATATGGCAATTCTTTTTAATAGCCCCCATATAAAGCTGCTTCCCGATTTTCACTTAAATCTATCAAAAAACAAAATCAATTAATCGATTTTTCTCAAATTTGGTTTGTATATATTTTTTTTCAAAATATAAGTGACTCTACCAAATATGGTCAGGATCGGTCCATTTTTCGACCTAGTCCCCATATAAATATAGCAACCTATATGAACTTTTCCATATCTGCAGCCAAAAAAATTAATAACAATGCCACTCAAAATTGGTTTATGCTTATTTTCTATATCCAATTAGTTGGACTGAAGAGATAGGATCTCTAAACCATGGTACAGGGTATCGCATAGTCGGTCTAGACCGACTATAATTTACTCATTTGTTTTCTATACAAATGTAAGAAAATATGCACTCTATGAATTATTAGTGTGTCAACGCCATAAAAAAAATAATTTTTTTTATCAATTAACTGGTTTAAAAGCAGTACCTGTGCAACTTCAATAATCTCTATATAATTTTCTGATTTCTACTTAGGTCGTTTTTTTTTTAATTTCTATGTTGAGGTCACTTTGAGAAAGTTTATTTTTGATACAACATCTGTACTTGTTATATATGTGTCAATTGAACAAAGCTTCTTCCATTAATGCCTATGGAAAGGCTACTTACCAGGTGTAAGCAGGCGTAATTTTTTATCAATGGTTTATTGCGACAAAAAAAGGTAGCCCTATAAAAATTTTGGATCTTATGGTTTTTGGGTGTTTAATGTTTTAAAAATTTTGAAAATAGTGAAAGTGACTGATTTTTTTCGAGTATAAGTTTGCCGCCTCCACAATTTTCTCTCGAATAGTTTAAAATTTTAAAGATATAATGTCCTGAAATTGGTAATTTCAAAAAATGGAAATTTTTAAAACCTCTTGAAGGGAAGTTTTCTGGAAATTTACATCAAACTTGAAATAAGAGCAAATTTTCACACATTTGTATAGAAAGTGTCGGATCTTTATTAAGTATAAGTTCGGTAACAGATCAAATATTGCTGGAATGCTTTGAAATTTCAAGGTCGTAATTTCCTCGTATTTTCAATATTATAATATGCAAATATATACCATGTGTTCCTTGAATATTTTTTAGTAGGTTGCCAATAAAGCAATGGTCTAAATGGCTTAAAAAATTTAAATGAGTCATCTAAGGTTATAGTCAGATGCAATTATTGAAAAAAAAGACATAAAACTATTTTTTTTCTTTTTATTATGAAATATTACTGATCTTTTTCGAGTAGTAGGTCGCCCACCCCACACCTTTCATCAGAGTGTTTCAACATTTTACGAAGATAATGTGTGGATATGAGGGACAATAATTTTTATTAACTTTGACCATATATTTTGGAATATTTTTTGTAAATCGATATCAAACTTCCATGGAGTGAGTGTTTTCATACATTTGTATGGAAAGTGGTCGAGCTTTTTCGAGTAGTAGTTCGTCCACCCCAAAATTATTGAGGGAAAGGTTAGAAATTAAATAAAAAATACTCTCCTTACATTTTCAACTCTAAAAAATATAACTTTTGCCAAAGTCATTATGAAATATTTTCTGTAAAATTATCTCAAACATAAGATGAGAGCAAATTTGCACACTTTTGTATGGGAAGAGTCTGATCTTTTTTGAGTAGTAGTTCGTCCGAGCAACAATTTTAGCCAGATTACTTTGAAATTTGATGTACGTAATATATTCATATTTCCAACTTTAAAAAGCATAAATTTATATGTGTTCTTTCAAAATTTTTTGTATATCGATACCAAATGTCAATGGAGTGCATATTTTCATACATTTGTATGGAAAGTGGTCGAACTTTTCCGAGTAGTAATTCGCCAACAACACACTTATTATCGGAATGCTTTGAAATTTTAAGAAGATTATGTCTATATATTTTCAACTACAAAGATAGATTGTTTTATACATAAAATAATTTTATAACAAAATTGTTTTAATTTATATTCGCGAGCATTAAGCAGATAAATGCACCAAAGATATATCACAATGGATTATTTTGATCCCAGGAGCACTGAAAGGTTAAATAAATGAAACTTAACTGAATTATTTTTCTTAAATTCTAAATAGTGGTTTCATCGAGTTTAATAGATAGACTCGTTTTCGGTAATTTTTATTTAAAAATATTTTAAAATCCAAAAATAGCCTTGGCAAATAATGGGTTAACGTTGCTCGATTTATTCCAAATGTTTAGCATGGAATATCTGCACATTTGGTTATTATATTTTAGCGTCACGTCTAAAAACTCAACAGCACTTACAAAATATTTGAATTTTTTGAATAAATTGTCTTTTATTATCTTGGGGTCATATGTGACCCCAATTACAAAAGGGTTAATTTGGTCATATTATTTTTTTTTCCGAAACCCTAGGCTTTTAAGATAAGACATAACACTTAAAAGTAGAAAAGTGATGAATTTTTGATACAAAGTATTTAGAAAGGGTGCATTTACAGAATATTTTACTAAAATCCCATTTTTCTCGAAATCCGCAAAAATAAAATCATTATCAATAAAATTCTGGCATAGGGATTTATTTAAACATTCACACAGATAATCTGTAACATATATTTAACAAAATCTTAAAGTGCTTGATCCTTTTCTTTAATTTTTTTTACGAAAATTTTTTAAAACTCGAAAAAGGATTTTTCAAAACTTTATCAAAAATATTTCCCATTTTCGGTCTCAATGCGCAATAGGTCAACAAGGTGGTAATAAAACAATACTTCATGTCTGAGAACTTATAAGTATAGAGACCAAAAAAAAATTGTAGCTCTCAAAGTTGAAAAAAAATGCCATCAAATTTCATGACCTAGTTTTATTTTGGCATAAAAGTGGTTTGGGCATTTGCTATTTCTTGGCGTGGTTTTTTCGATTTAGAAGTTTTATAGCTTTTTCAAAAGATAATTTACCACTGATCCCGAATTACATAACAATTTGTCGGAAAAATTAAATTATAGAATGAAATTTTCGTAAAATCTGAAAAAAGTCATATTTTCCCATATAAACACACTTGAAATTTTCAATCGCGTTGAGCCACCTCTAAATGTTTTATGGTTGGCCCAAAACTTTGTATTTCTCAGTTTTTTAGCTATTAGCATATTTCTAGGGGGTACAACCGAGAGTTTGAACACCTTTTTCTCTCCCTAATGTGTCCATGTAAACCTTCTAATTAAACTAGAGGTCGCAAATATGAATATATTTCGATGAAATTTAGTGTGTTGACTCCATCGGCCATAAGATGAACACTATTGAAATTGGTGAAAGTCGGTTCATGATCAGACTAAGTCCCCATATATATGACCCTTATGAGATCGACCTAAATTGCCATAATATCCAAATTATCATATAGATCTTGGTCAAATTGAGCTTTGTGTCAATTTATAAGTAATCCAAAAATAACCCCTGTAGGAAAATGCTTAGTCATAGCCCCCATATGAAGCTTATTCCCGATCTTCACTTACATCTATCAAAAACAATAATATTGCACAGATTTTTCTCAAATCTAATTTGTATATGTTTTTGTAAAAACTAAGTCAAATGTAGTCAGGATTGGGACATTTTTTGATTTAGTCCCCATATAAGTTTAGCTTCCGATGTCAACTTTTTCATATCCGAAGGCAAAAATATCAGTAACAATGGCACTTAAATTTGGTTTTTGTATAGTTTCTATATCTAACTAGTTGGGCATAAAAGATAGGGTATACACCGGCTATAATTTTCTAATTGTTTTAGTTTAAATCTGGGGGCTAATCGCCTCAATCTATATCGAGTAAATTCAATCGATATTCACTTTTACTCTACCCAGAGGCCATAATTCGTTAATTGTGACAGAGTAAAATTATTCTTAGTTGTTTTAAAATTTAATAATTACTAGCAGATTCCAGCACTCGAAATTCGAGCGCAAATTCTAGGACATATTATTTTTTAATTTCATAAAGACCCTAAAGGTATGCTTCACAATTCAACTCATTTTAAATGAAGAAAACAAACTCAACACATTAACACAAACACATTAACAAATTTAATAAACACACACATAGCATTGTATAATTTTATATATGTGGGAGTAGCAACTTTAAACGATCATAACTCCAAAAAATATTCCAGACGATGAAAATCTGTAAATCTGGGTAACAGCTAAAAAGAAATACCTTTCATATGATAAATATGTTGTCAAAATCGGGGTAAAACTGTGAAATTTACATCGGTCACAAAGAATCGCCTTCCCTGTTAATATTATAAATAACATATTTTCTGTTAAGACAATATAACCTATATCGCAATAAGGTTGGTAATAAATTCGTTAGACACAAAAAACTGTTTTCAGTGTGTATATATATTTTAATTTTATTAATAATTATTTTAACAAATGGAATTTTGAAGTTTATATATGTTTTAGCTTTTCGTGCTTCTATTATATATTTTCGACTAAATAATACTGGATTAACGATTCTTAAAAGTCGTATAAATTTCCATTATATATTTTTCTAAAAATGTAAGCTGTTTTGTTGCTTAGAAAAGCAAGAAACTTTCTTAGGAATTATTTTCATATCCAACTGATTTCTTATAGGTCGTTTTAACTAACGTTTACTGTAAATTAAAGTGAAATTTTATTTTATAAATTAATTTACGCAGACGCTTGAATTAAATGTACATTGCACATGTGAACATAAATACATACATACTTATTTATTGATATCACTCTAAAACTAGTTAATTTTCTATTTTACTCTAATTAAATATTTAACACATCCATTCATTCATTCATTCGATTACGCTCATGCATGGAATCATACACACATACATATGTATTTATATATGAAGAATACTAATAAATATGTAGTATATGTATATCCGCAATAAAGTACTGAAAAGTATTCAACGTTATTTTTGTGAGTAATGTTGTTAATTTGAAACAAACATAATAACGAACTGTTGTCGTTGCAACTCAATTTCATAAATTTCAATAGATTTTGTAATGTGTGTAGAATGACAGGCTGGTCATATTTCTGTGACAGTAAGTCGGTATCAGAAAAGTAAATTTGCTTACATTTCCAGTTTTCAGAATACTTAATTTTATTTCAATACACTTCTCCGGAAAGAAATGCGACTTGCGCCATTGCAAAAATTTTGGAACGATCAAACGCTAGTAGATACAAATTTTAATTAAAGCTATATAAAAGCAAGTAAGAAAGTTATAGTCGGTCTAGACCGACTATATGATACCCTATACCATGAGTTTAGAGACCCTATCTCTCAGGCCCTACTAACTGGATATAGAAAATAAGCATAAACCAAATTTGAGTGGGATTTTTTATTAATTTTTTTGGCTGCAGATATGAAATAGTTCATATCGGATGCTATATCTATATGGGGACTAGGCCTAAAATTGGACCGATCCTGACCATGTTTGGTAAAGTCTCTTGTATTTTGGAAAAATATATACAAACAAAATTTGAGAAGAATCAGTGCAATATTTTTGTTTTTTGATAGATTTAAGTGAAGATCGGGAAGCAGCTCTACATGTGGCCTATGAGTAAGAGTTGTCCCCTAGGGATTATTTTTGGACTACTGATTAGTGGATATAATAAACACGTACAAACCCAATTTGACTGAGATCTATATGATAATTTGGATCTTATGGCAATTTATGTCGGTTTAATATGGGTCATTTGTATTGGGGCTAGGTCTGAACATTGACCGATACTCACCAATTTCAATAGCGTGCATCCTATGGCTGATAGGAGCTATATATATTCATATTTGCGACCTGCAGTTTGATTGCAAGGTTGACATGGACACACAGACGGACGGACGGACGGACATCGTTAAATCGAATCAGATAGTGATTCTGATATTTTTGGTAGTTACAAACAGCAGCACAAAGTCATTATACCCAAACCACATAGTGGTATAGGGTATAATAAGATTTTTGTATGTCATGTTTCATAAAAAACTAATAATATTCGCCCGTAAAGATGTTCCGTTCAAAATTTAATCAGTTCATATAAAAGGAAATGCTGAATTATCTCATTTCTTTTCAAAGAGGAACCTATATGGAATCCGAAACTTATCGCCAAATTAACCAATATTACAATGTGCCGGAAAAGGCAAAACCGTGTCTCTCCAGATAAGCATTTGTCCTATGCTTACGTCAGAATATACCGTCAGATCTCAAAATCAGTAAGAAAATCTTGTAGGCAATAACAATCTTTTCAAAATGAAAGTGGGCAATACAGATTTATTTTTGTCTTGAAATATTTGCTATAAAATCCCTGAATTTTTTTTTAATAACTGTAAAAAAAATATTATCGGCAAGTCTGGCAAGCCTGCTTGTACACCTTTCTTAACTCGTACTCCACCCATTAGGCTTCAACTGCAGTTAACGATAAATACTGGAAATTAAAAGAAAAAATACAAATACGAGTAATAATAAAATTGTTATAAAAAACTATATGCATCACGTGTCTGAAATACTTAATCATGTGCGTTAACAATTTATGCCCGTTTTTGCCATTTCTCTTTACGACAGTATGTGTTTTTTTTATAGTTATCATGCTCTATAGCTGGTATATAAAGTTTAATATTTTGTATACTATAGGTAAGTTAAGTGTTCATAGTATTGATATGCATGAAAAGCTATTTCGAAAATATTGCTCAAATTAAGAACTGATTAAATCGATTTATTTATAAGTATGGTATGAGAAGTAAATATTCACATCTCTGCTTTTGAACGTATGGGTTCTGTGTTATCCAATTCATGGTTCAGTGGAATTTAGCGTTTTGCAAAATCATTTGTCCATTAAGAAGTTGTCCGCAAATGGGTGCAATAAGCAAACTCGTATTTTAATCTGTTGATTAAGAGTTTTGGTAAAAACTCATGAATTGGGGTCAGAGTTGCTGCTTCATTCACCATGCTCGCCTCATATATGTAGCTCTGTTTCCACACTTGAAAAATTACTCGAAAAAAAATATTTATGCCAAAAGATGAATGAATCGTCATTAAAAATGCATATAACGACAGACTTAATAAATCCCATTTTATAGAGGGAGATAATAAGTTTCGAAAAGACCTGAATTAAGGGCAACGAGAAAAATCTTCTTAAAAATACTTTTTGATGTGTAAACATGTATACGCGCAGGGGGGTAAATTTCTATTTCACAATACAATCACGAAAACAGTATAAACGTAATAGGTGAGAGCTGACACATAACGCTGTGTGACTTATGATTGTATTGGTGAAAAAATTATGATACAACATTGTTTTTTATGCCACTTTTTTAAAAGCGTCATCTACGTATCACTCATATACGTTTATATTGGGATATTTTTTAACGTTTTACAGCAAAGGGTTGTTGAATTAGCTGAAACAGTTTTTGCTATAAGTGATACATAGATGACGCTTTCTGTCTGGTTTTAAAAAATGACATAAAAAAATCTTTAATTACTAGATGTTTACACATCTTCCCTGTCATCGTACTCACATGATTTTTTTTAAAAAGGCCACAAACAAAAAACGATTTAGCACTTTTTTTTAAAACACTAACTTGGCATCTCTGCTATGAACGTAGAATAAATAGATATCAAAAATAACCGTAAAACTGAACGAGATATCCCTCACGGGTAAAATTAAGGGAAAAATATAAAAAGAGATAATTCTTTTAATGGACACAACTTTTGTTATGCAAATATAAAAAATAATTAGAAAATTGATTAATATTTAGTTGGTAATCCTTATTGTTTTGGAGTTTTCGCCAATGTAAACTATTCTTCCATTAACGCTGCTTTAAGTTCGGCTTTATTTGCCATCGTGCGTTTTCGAACTTTATGATCGATGTGGTTTATGTTCGGGGACTGCGGAGGGTTTGGCAAGATATGTTCCTTCAAAATGTTTAGCTAAGCCGTCTTGTCCAGGATGCCATCAACTAATACAAATTGCTCCATACCAACACTCCACCACCACCATACTTTACCGTTTTTGAACGATTTTTTCTGTTTGATTTTAAAAAATGACATAAAAAATCTAGATGTCTACACATCTTCCTTGTGATCGGACTCACATGATTTTTTTCCTATCAAGTAGTTCTCATACAGCCCTCGTATATATAATGTATTTCTTGTTAGGTAATAATGTTCAAAACGAATTGAAAATAATATAGTTTTTAGGATTTTTGCGTATACTAGTGAACATAGAAACTTTAGCAGGAATCCTTTAGACTATTTTTTTTTTCGAGGATCTCCAAAACCAATGCAGTACAACGATGCCATCATGTATATATTAATAAGCGAAGGTAAATCTTTCAACCTGTTTGGTATACTTATAGTTATTGTTATATTTCGTATGGAGAAGAAGTGCAGAATGATAAAATATATGTATAATATCTGTTACAAATATATTAAATTAAATTAAATATTTATAATAAATAATTTTATAAGAGCATAAAGTTATACTAATAAATTTTAGCCAATTCAAGGTTCATCGCCTGTGCATTTATTATTAATGGTTTCAAAAAAAATTACATTTTAATCGCCCTCCATTGAATTGTGAATTGGCTAAAATTTATTAGCATATCTTTTGGCTCTTATTATATAATTTATTAACATTTATATTTCTTCTGTTTGTTCATTAAATAATTATAATAAAATTTAATGAATTTTATGTAAGAATTCACAATTTAATGAATTTTGTTTAATAATTCACAATTTAATGAATTTTATTTAAATATTCATAAATTTTTTATATATATAGGGTAGAAAAACATTGAAACAAAAAAGTTTAATGAAAAAATGAAATTTCTTAGAATTTGCACTCGAATTTCGAGGGCTGAGCTCTGTTGGTTATAATAACTAAGCTTATCACTAACCAGCTGATTGTGTAATGCTGTAGGTACACGTATGATTAATAATCACTCAAACGTTTTAGATATTTTGTCCACTTATAAAAACTATTTTTATACTCTCCTCACCAGTATTCAGAGGGTATAAAAGTTTGTTATTCAAACAAAAAAAAGATCAGATCAGATAACAAGCAGAGTTGATATAGAGATATCCGTCTGTACGTCTATGGAAATCACGATCACGCTCTCAATTGGTTAGATGAATTGCTCATTTTAAATGAAAATGATTCATAGATATCCTGAGCAGGTTGTTATTTAAAATCATTAGTATCGGTTTAATATCTCCCAAGATATTAATGAAAATGTAGCAACAATTTTGAAAAAATATCATTTTTCTACGTTTTTTTTTTTTTTTTGTTATTGTTTTTATTTAAAATTCAGAAATTTGTGTGTGGTAACTATAATTGTTGTTATTGTGGTGTTGCTTGTAATATTTACCAAATGAAGATGTATGTATGTATCCAAAAATGATAAAAAATAAAGATTACGCCATCACGCAGCCATAACAGATTTATAAAGGCCATTGTTCTGTACTTTATTTATCTTCTATTGATATTTTGAGCAATTTTGGCATTTAGTAACTTTATTCTGAAATACATTCTATATATAAAAAAAGTTTTTTCGCTTTCTCATCTGCTTCAATGTCCTTTGCTTCTAACAAATGTTTTTGCAATTAAGTTTTAAGGCCTATTTACACTCAGTCGTATGATTTTTGGAAATAAAGATCCGATGAAATTCATCGGACTGTCACAAAGTCGTACCGATATTATTTCTGCATACTTGGGTTACACCATCACACTCAAGTTTTATGAAAACATCTGTTTAGAAAAACAAGTAAATTTATTTTGAAATTTATATTTATTTCCACTTTGTTTTTGTTTGTTAGATTTATAGTCATTTTTCAGACATATTGCAATTATGCAAATTTTAATTTTGTTTAAATGGTGCGTGGTAAAGAAGAAGAAAGCATATATTTCAAAAATTCATAACTGCACTGTACTCTTAATTGGGCCGGTTTCTGGCATTTCAGCATTCATCAGCGATTTATTGAACATTGTGATAATTGTTATGTTTTAATTGAATAGATTGTTCCTATATGAATTTTTTTTTCTACTTAGGGCGGCCGTGAGGTTTGAACCATGAACCTTCACATACAGTCGTACTTGCACTTTTTTGGTCAGCGCTTTAACACACTCAACTTATGTCAGGCCTACGAGCAGTGTGGTTAGTTTCAGTTTTCGTAGCATACATCTTTACTTTGTATTAATTTCAGAAGATACAACTCTGTCCAAACAATCGTTATTTTTGAATTTTGAATATTTGTTGCATTTATACTTCTAATTTCCACTATTCTCAGTTTTCGTAAGAGTTGTCATTTGTTTTTGTTTACCCTTTTTTAATGTTACCAAAAACAACTCTGGTCCGACGAAAATGGCAAGTTTATGGAAATGTTTCTAAAACCATCGGACTTCAAAAATAAAATCCTATAGACTGTCAATTTCATAACATAAGCTTTTTACATTATACGACTTTTTCATCATACTCGAATTTTTGACAGATCGTATTACAAAGTGTGATAGTGTAAACTGGCTATTAATAATATTGCATCACACGATTTCAACGTTTCCATTAATGAATTTGATGGCTAACTTAATCCACTTTCACTTAAGTGGTAAACCTGTGAGTAGGTCGAGTTCTCTTCTTTTGTTTTTTACAGCTGCTTTGCTTCCATTTGTCCACTGTACACTTCATGTTTACGTTTTTACAGGGTTGCTAACTATCACATAAAAGATACATTTTTCGCAAAAAATTTTAATTTTCACATATGAAACATACTTGGATACCTTTGCGAGGAAACTACTACGTCATATAACGGGAAAACATGCGCATGGTGTTATCTTTATTTTATCATTCTTGATAACTATGTATCGTTACACTCCATGTGTCATATAAGTTTAGGCTGTTATTGTCACACTTTTTTAACGTTATTCCCAAATAATTAAAAAATCGCCAATATGAAAGAAAAATAATAATAAATAAGTACGGTTTCTTGGAAAAAATACCTAGTTATTTATAAAAATTAAATAACTAATTACAGATTTCAAAAGAAATGATTAGATTCTCAAAAGTTTTTTTTTGCAACACTTTAGATGTAAGGAGGTTTTCTTTTAGGAACTCTAAATTAAAATGTATAGAAAAATATACATACTAAAAGTTCTTTCATTTGAAACCATTTTCAATTTTCCTAATTCAAAATACAATTTACCATGTTTTGATGAATTCAAGATATCTGCTTAGTAGGAAAACTCTCAGATTAGCAACCTTAAACAAAATAAGTATATTTCCTATTCAATACGTTTAGAGGTTGTTCTTTGATATTTGTCAGATTCTAATATATTTCTTAAAGGATCACCGTAAATCCAACAAAGCTTAAGACAAGTTAGCAAAAAATTATTTTCCGTAGACCTGATAAAACATTAAGCAGTATACACAAATATTCCTTAACTCTCATATTATTGTTCTAAACGCATTCAATTATTTGATGGTAACTTGCGAATCGGATTTTATCAATTGGCTTGACTTTCTTACTTTTTGGCGGGGAATATAGAATCGCTTTTATCTCGAAAAGATTTTCCCCCTAGCCCCAATTCCTCACATTAGTTGAGCAGTACCTGTTCTTAGGGTTGCTAGATCGGAGTACACAAAATTTTGTGAATTATTATTAAGAGAAGTTAAGAGATATTAAATCTGTATTAAAAGGCTAGGCGATTTCTTGTGACCGATATTTTGTTCTACCGTTTTATCCCGATTTTGACCGAACGTATATTATTTGAAATTTATTTCTTTTTAGCTGTTTTCCAGATTTTTAAATTTTGTCCATTATTTTGAGTAAATTGCATTTAAAGTTGCTACTAACACATACATAAAATATGCTATGTGTGTGTTTATTAAATTTGTTAATGATTTTGTTATCTTCATTCACAATAATAATAAATCAAAACAGTGTTGCTTTGTTAATTGGCTAAGTTAAAAAATAAAGTTGCCTAGAAATTGCAAATTTGGGTCTTATGGCAATTTAAGTCGATCTAACAAGGGTCATTTGTATGGGGACTAGGTCTGAACATACGCCGATTTTCGCCAGTTTCAATAGCGTTCATCCTATGGCCGATATAAGCTTACATACTAAATTTCGGCAAAATATATTTATATTTGCGACCTGCAGTTCGATTACAAGATTTACATGTACACATAGAAGGACGGACGGACAGACGGACATCGCTAAATTGACTCAGTAATTGATTCAGAGTCGATCGGTATAATAAAAGATGGGTCTAGTTCAAATATTGTTGGTAGTTACAAACGTCCGCACAAACTTCTAACACCCTACCGCATTGTGTTATAGGGTATAAAAACCGTTAACTTGATAGTTTTGCTTCGAAAGGTTGGAAATTTTTACTCGCAACTACATAATCTTAAGGCCAGCGATCAATCTTATGAATCAGGCAAAATATGTAGGATATTATCATATCGACTGTAATCGACAAATACATTTTCCATCCTTTGTTTCGATGTTTTCTTCGTGACAGCCGCCATTAAAATGTCAAATGACTGACTGCCACCATCCATATTCGTACACTTGTACTTCAACGTTCGTTGATTGATGAACGACTATATTTTCTGCACTCATGTTGTGGTGTGAAAAAGAACATCAATTTATATTGAGACTCACTAGCATTGATGCGTATAATCATTGATTATTGTGTTTGCTTTTTACTAAATGCAATGGATCCTTGAATCAATTACATTTGTGAGTCGTTAAATAAAAGCAATAACACTTTAAGTTATTAGGTTTTCCTGAATGGAGGAGGTACTTTTAATGGTTCATTAAAACCAGTGCTAAAACTTTAGAATACGTAGGTATATTTTATTTACCATTTTTTATGAATTAGTTAATCCTACCCCTACTATTATGACCTTTATATATTTGTAGGTGTATTTGAAGTCTAATTGCTGTTAACAATAAGTCTGCAATATCTTTAAATTAAGCTAAAATCGATATTTGACCTAAGCATTTACAGAAACTCAAAGAAGAGAGTAACCAACAGAGAATGACAGTAAAAGCCGTTCTCATTCAGTTAATAAATTTGTCAAGCCATTGTAAGTAAAGCTATAAAAATACCATCACATCTTATTAGATAAAGTAAAAAGTAATTTCTTTGTATATATATGAATCCTCTTTACCTCTTTGGTAGTTGGACATGCTCTGGCATTGCTAAAAACATTAAAAATTTAATCAAAATCAAACAATGTTATTAAAGTTATTCTTGTCAACCACGCTCCATTAAAAACAGAATCAAAATTTGCATATTAATTATAGAACTGATAACAATTTCTCTAAAAAAAATTACGTTAAATCTAACAAAAACTTTATTATTGCATACCAAAATGGGATCTGTGCCGTTATCCCTCTTCTAAAAAATATTTTTTAAGAGAGCAGATGCAAATGTTTATAAAACATATAATATAAACTAGATACACATATTTTGACAAGTTCAATAGCATTGCTTTGATGAACGATTGTACCAGCAATGCATGCAGCATTCCGTGGTTCAAATCCCGACTCGGACGAATATTTTGTTTGTTTTTGTTCTTTTTTTAGACTTTTTTTATATTTAGTTTGTTTTAAACTTACTATTTTTTTTGTTATTTATACAATACAATACAATACAGTATTTGTAAGAGCTCGTTGAGCCGTTTTATTTCATTCAAGAAGTGTTTGCGATAACCGAAACATCATTTTGTCCCTGCATAAAGATTTAAGTCATTCAGCTTAAAAGTTAAAAACAATTTGCAAGTATTAATAAAAATGAGAAAGAGAGCCAGAACATTTGTATGTTAAAACAATCCGGATTTATTTTCTTATGCGTGCGGTCAATATATCACCGGGAAAAAACTGCGATGGTCTTAGCCCACGAGGTCTGCTGATTGGTTTGAACTTGCAGTTCTACAATCACAAGAAGTTGCATATGCGAACGATCGAGGTGCAAGCTGTAGTCAAGTGCTTTCTTCTTCACCAGGACACTCAACCTCAAGTATGTGTTACCAATCAGATAGTTCAGATCCATCATCTGAAAATGACGAGTTCATCCCACACAAACATTTCTCGCCGAGACCATGGAATCAAGACCAACTTAATGACGTAATTAGATACCTTGGATTGCCGAAAAGATCTTCTGAAGTACTTGCGTCCCGGATGAAAGAAACAGGCCTCATAACTAAAGAAACTACAGTTTCGTATTACCGTACTCATTACTTTGCCGAAGAGGATGATTTTATATACTGCACAGATATTTCTGGTTTGATGACTGCCATGGGCTTACAGAGATACGATTCAAATGAATGGCGTTTATTTATCGACTCATCAAAACGTAGCTTGAAGTGTGTCCTTTTGCATAATAGAAATAAATTTCACTCCGATCGCACATTCAACCAAATGAAAAGAAGAATACTCTGTAATTGCATTGGTCATGAAGAAGATAAAGTATGATGAACATAAGTGGGCAATTTGTGTTATTAATCTTAGGATGGTAAACAAAGCGGCTTTACCAAATATCCTTGTTTTATATGTTTATGGGACAGTAGAGCTAAATCAGAACATTGGAAGAGAAAACAATGGCCTTCTAGGGAAACACTGGTTCCAGGTGTGCCAAATGTTATATATGTGGCTCTGGTGCCCCGAGATCGCACCATATTACCCCCTCTTCTCATTAAATTTGGTCTGATGATACAATATATTAAAGCACTTAACAAAGATAGTGAATGTTTCCAGTATATTTCAAGGAAGTTTCCCAATCTGAGTATGGAAATGCTAAAAGCAGGCATATTTGACGGCCCACAAATTGGTGAACGATTCTGATTTAGACAGTTCAATGTCAGAAATTGAGAAGAATGCTACAATGCACACATGCATGGTCACTGGATTGCACACATGATGGCTGATTTTTGCTGGAGTATTCAGAGTAACACTTCGTCATTCAACAATAATAGAAAATCGTATAAAAGAAAATTCCAGAGTTTTTAGTTTATATTAATTATAATAAATATAAATAATAAAATATAAATTTTAATATAATATAAAATGTTTTTTAAATTCAATCAACCGAAAGAGGAACATTAACAACTCATTTTTATGTATATCAAACAAAAACTAAAATTTAATTGTGAATAAATTCGAAAAAAATCAATTGATTTTTATGCTCGATATCTCATTTTTTTCTATTACATGTGGCCTTGCGAGAAAATAATAAATCCGAACAATTTTTGCTGTTTTCGATTTTTTATGATATTATTAAAACAATAAAATTTGATATTTTCACGTAAAAATATATTTTTTTTTGCTTAAATTTTTTATTATAACTCCGAAACTATTGTGCCGCTTGAAACACAATATATAAATGGATTTAAGGCTATGTAAATCTAAATTTTTCTAAGTCTATTTTAATAATATCGGACCAACCCTTTTGAATTTATCACTAATTTTGTGGAAAAACCTGTAAAAAATGTAAAATTTTACTTAAAAATTGAAAAAAAAATCTCTCAATAGAATTTAAAATTTGGACCACATTTGTACTACTGGGACCACAAAACATCAAAATTGTATAGTGGTTTTTGATCAGTATATTTTTTTTTTTGTTTTTGTTGCCTTGTGTGTTACTTAACTTCTCATTTTTTGATTTTTTTATAAAAACAATGGTTCATTTTTATAGAAGGGATTAGCTTATATCTGAAAAATTGCTACCCTTGCTTTGTTAGAGAACTTCGGGTTCGGTTATCTTTTTTTGTCATTTGATATTCTATTTCATAATCTCAACGCATTTGGAAAACTTTTGAGATTTAATTTTTATACTGCTCGACTCAGAATCACTTTGTGAGTCGATTTAGCGATGTCCGCCTGTCCGTCCCTCCGTCTGTGTGTCCATGCAAATTTTGTTATCAAACTACAGGCCGCAAATATGAATATATTTTGATGAAATCTAGTATATTAGCTTTTATCGGGCATAGGAAGAACGCTATTGAATATGTTCAGACCTAGTCCCCATACATGTGACCTCTATGAATGAGATCGACTTAAATTGTCGTAATATCCCAATTAACTATCATATAAATCTCGGTCAAATTGGGTTTGTGTATATTTGTTACATCCATTTATCAGTAGTCCAAAAATAAAACCTTTAGGAAAGTTCATAATCATAGTCCCCATATTAAGCTGATTCCCGATATTCATTTAAATCTTTGAAAAACAAAAATATTGCACAGATTTTTCTTAAATTTGGTTTGTATATGTTCCTGCAAAAATGTTTGTATTTATTTCGGGATAACATTAAAAAAAATTTGTGTGGCAATACCGGCCTAAGCTAATGTACCAACGTACAGGGGTCCAAGTCGATGACAAACAATATGGCGATGGCGACCGATCAGAAAATATTGGCGTCGGGTCTATGGCGGCTGAAGCCAATGTTGTTTAGAAACAAATTTCATTATTTTGTGAAAATAATACGGTTACTTTAAAACAAAAAATAATACATGTTGCAAGACTTGATCTAATTAAATGCTTAACTCTTAAATGTAACTAATGGGCAATAAACCATTATTTAATTTTAAAAATCTCTGAATTGAAATATCGATGTTTTCCGAAAACTCGGGTAAGCACTTTCTAGTGTTTTGGCTAAGCTAGTCTAATACGGCATTCACAATGAAGTGTTTAACCAAGTGTTTAGTGTTTATGCGACAAACGAGTCAAATTGAGATGCTTACCAATACATTTTTTCGTTTGACTAAACACCTCAATTGACATGTTTAAATCTTATGCCTTTTTCTTTTCTGACAAAAACTGTCGCCCTTTTTTGCCCGTTTTTAAAAAAGTGTATTTTTTTATGTATTCTGAATTAAGAGCAACCTTA
Organism: Cordilura impudica; assembly: GCA_963682025.1. Lineage (NCBI taxonomy): Eukaryota > Metazoa > Arthropoda > Insecta > Diptera > Scathophagidae > Cordilura > Cordilura impudica. Next base: position 124,197,918 of record OY821517.1, read on the forward strand.
TCTTATACATCAATCGAAAGGTCTCAAAGTCGAGCCCTCGCAAATCGCAAAAAATTCCAACTATTGACTTCTTTCAGGTCATAGTGTGAGAATATTTCCCCATTGTTCCCTTTTTTTTTGTATATTTTCACCCTATGACTTCCAAGAGAATAATGCAGTTATGAGCACAGCACTCTGAGACCTTTCGATTGATATATAATATAAGGTTGCTATTAATTCAGAATATATAAAGAAATACACTTTTCAAAAAAAAACGGCAAAAACGGGCGACATTTTTTGTCAGAAAAGAAAACGGCATTAAACATCTCAAAAAATTAAAAAATAACAGAGTTGTTTTTGATTTAGCACATGTTCAGTGCAATATTTCTCAGTTTTACCAAGTTGGCGCTCTTGTTTTTTTAACATCTATATATTAATACGTGAAGGTAAATATTTAGTTCCCATTTTACGAAATATGCGGGCACGGAGGAGCGTGAAAATTTACATAGTTATATCTCATATGTAGGAGAAGCTGAGAATGATAAAATTTATGTTTAATCTGTGTTAAAGATATATTAAATTAAATGAAATAAAATATTTCTAATAATTCGTTACACCCTCTTAATGCGAATGATTTGAATTATATATCAGATGCTCTGTGTTGAATTGTGAATTGCTAAAATTGATTAACATACCTTTAGGCTCATTTAAGTATTCAAAAATTTTATATATTTATATATATAGATTAAAAAATATTGGAAGACAAAAATTGAATGAAAAAATAATATTTCCTAAAATTTGCACTCGAATTTCGAGTCCTGGGCTATACTAGTTACTATTAAAGTGGCATTACAATAAACAAAAATGCAATACAAAATACAATAGAAAATGAAAATAACGCATCTATATTGATAATTCCATCATTAATATAAATAAAGTAGTTGGCCGCCAATTTAATGATATTGTTTTTATCCATTTTCAAAACTTTTCAATTGTTTTTTTATTTTAGAACAGCTGTTCAATCTGCTAAAATGTTTAAATTAAATACACTTAATTAAGTGTGAACGACTGTGTTTTGTTTTTCAAAACACGAGCAAAAATACCTCAAAATATCGTAGTGTGAACGCCTTATAAGCAAATTTTCAGAAAAAAAACATATCCGGGTATTTTTCTTGCGATGTAACCACCTTAAAAATTAAATAATGTAGGTTGTTATGGCAAAAAAGTAACTTGTTCTTCTGCTTTTTCATAGCAGGCATTTCATTGATGAATCAACTTAAAAACAGATATTCTTCTATGATAATTTGAAGTGGGTTGGGCCATTAGTAGCTTCACAAAAAACGAAAGATTTTATTAATATTTTTTTTATTTTTTTTTTGTTAGCAGAATTTTTAATTTCAATGCCTTCATTCAAAAAAATTTTCTCTTATTTAAAAATTAAAAATTGACTAAGATGGAAATTAAATATTATATTAACTCGGCCGCCTACTTCGGCGGAGGATCCAACACTAAAGAAATAATAGGAGGCGGCAACAAGCCTACTTTAAGTGGCACGACTTGGGCCTCTAGACATACATTCATGACGTAAGTGCTACAAACACAAGAACAAAAACAACAATTACAGCTAACACACACATATTAATAAATTAAGAATAACTGCAGTAGCAAGACCAATATGGAATAATCGTATTTTTCAAAAGGTTTTCTGCATTTTCATTGAACTCTCGGGACCTTTTGAAAGCACCAAGGTTCAGAAAATACACACATGAAACACACAATGTTCTGTTCAAAAGCAGCCAACACATATCTTTATTTTCATATCAATTATGTGCGTTTCTAAATTTTCTACGGTGCCCAACACAACCATGACTGTGTTCGTTTTAATATTTCGTTATTTACACGAACATTTTTGTATCACATACTTTTTGTTTCAAACACACATAAAGCACACATTTTTGAGTGTTGCTTTATTTGAAGTTCATGTTCTGCTACGTGTAGTGAAAAAAAACACAGAACATGTACAATAAACAGGTTCGAGTTCAGTTATATTTTAAGTTGTGTTGTGGCTCGTGTAGTAAGAAAAAACACAACATGTACAATAAACAGGTTCGAGTTCAGTTATATTTTAAACACGACTTAAAATATAACTGAACTCGAACCTGTTTATTGTACATGTTGTGTTTTTTCTTACTACACGAGCCACAACACGACTTAAAATATAACTGAACTCGAACCTGTTTAAACACGACTTAAAATATAACTGAAAACTTTTCACCTTTATATTCTGAAAAATCTACCTAAATGTAATCGTACAATTACGACATTTAAAAGGAAACATTCCAGTTGGCTTTTGTCAAGCATGACTGTTGTCGTGGAGAAAATCAACGACCAAGTTGCTTCAGAAAGTCAAATGGGACGACCACGACTGTCTTACAGTGATGCAGGATCACGGCTAAAAAGAAAATGGCAAAGGAACTGGCAGATAATGAAGAAAATAATACAAGTCTCCTTGTTCATGCAGCATCAGTTTCAGCGAAAAAGGCCAAAATGAGCGATACTGCGTTTGTATTAAAGAGTACTCTTTCTACTTCTAGTTCATCAAGTGAGATTAGAAAGAAACTGTCATTCTCGGAGCCGGTCCCACTCACACCAAGTCAAGCTCTGGCATTTTTGATCGACAACTTCGTCACTAAAGCGCAGTACAACAGCATGAGAGCTTTAAATAAATCACAATTTTCCAATATTTATCCGTGCTATAAGAGAAGCCAAATTGGAATGCAGGCCTACGGGAGTCAATGTGACGGAAACAAGAGCCGAAGTATCTCTCCAAAATTTGCTTAATCATACGGCCAGTAGAATTTTCCTTCTGCAGGATGATGTATTCAAGAAACATCAAAACATAGCAGATGTCAAACTAATAGCGAGCTATGGATTTGACGGCTCTACGGGGCAGAGTATGTACAAGCAGAGATTCCTAGGAGAAAGGTCTGATATAAGTGACGACTCATTATTTGTTACGAGCGTCATTCCACTGAAACTAACGGATAATTTTGGGACGCATTTGTGGATAAATCAATCCCCCCAATCAGTAAGATTTTGCAGACCCCTAAAGCTTGAATTCGCTAAAGAAACCAAAGATCTTATTCTGGCAGAAAAGGCGGATTTAGAATCACAAATTCAAAACTTAACAGCTTTTAATTACAATTTCTCAATTGACAGAAAAATCACTGTCACTTTTGATCTCCATCTGACATTGATTGACGGCAAGGTGTTAAATATATTAACGGGAACCAAATCTTGTCAAGCATGTCCTATCTGTGGACATATAAAACTTTAAAGCTAAGTCTAGAAATCTTCAACACGGCATCAGTCCCCTACATGCATGGATAAGATTTTTTGAGTTCGTACTTAAAATCTCGTATAAACTACACTTAAAAAAGTGGCAAGTAAGGGATAAAGAAGAAAAAGACATGATAACATCCCGTAAACAAGAAATACAAAAATTATTTTGGAGTGAAATGGGATTACATGTAGATAAGCCAAAACAAAACGGAAGTGGAAATACAAATGACGGAAATACCACAAGAAGGGCATTTAAAACACAAGGCAACTTTCAGTAATATTAGAACTAGATTATGATATTTTACAACGGTTTTATATTATTTTAATAACTATATCCTGTGAATTCCCAGTAAATACTACTAAATTCAGCCAATTATGCCAAGAAACTGCGTCGAATTATATGGAAAAGTATTCATGGTACCCAATGTCAGCAACTGTCCACAAAGTTTTAGTTCGCGGTTCACAGATAATAGCATCATCGGTATTACCTATCAGTTGCTTTGGAGAACACGCATCTGAAGCGCGAAATAAACTTTATAAGCGCGATAGACAATCATATGCGAGACGAAATTCTCGTATCAACAATTTATCGGATGTGTTCCACCGATCAATGGATTCATCGGACCCTTTTCTTTCAAGCCTTCATATAAAAAAAAGATTAGCTCAAAATAAAAAACCTCGTTACCAAAGGAAGTTATTGAACTTTTAGAAGCACCAAATGTAGAATATAATAACCAGGAACAGTTTTTAGACAGCGATGATAGCAACTCGGATACGGATCATGAAGACAACTTTTGCTTGGATTTGGAAGTAGAAAAAGAAGATTAATTTAATAGTATTAATTTAATACCTTTAAGAAATCAGTATTTAAGTTGGTTTAAATCGAAACATCAAATAATAAAAAAAAATTTACTCCTCTGCAATGTGTCCTTATATGGGCGGTATAGGTGGGCGTGGTCGGATTGACTTGAAATTGTTCTCACTTACTGCAAGTGCCAATAAATTCAATTCCACCAAAATTCAGCTCTCTAGCTTTATTATTAGACTTTATGCCAAAAAAAAATTGAATCTGGCCCTATGTTCGCTGGTGTGATTTTGGAATATAAGGCTCGTTAAGGCACGTTTTGCATAAAAAATATTACCCTCAACCAACAAAATATTGCAAGAGGCTACGGAAAAAATGGCAACTTATTTCAATTCTAAGCTTAAGTATAAAAACGATGAACAAATAAATAAATAAACAGTACACAAACACACACACACACACACACACACACATCGAAATAAGTCTAAAGTTTAGACTCTAAGCACTCTAAGCAAATGTTTTTATCCACCAAAACTAAAAATAATCATACTCGTATACATATTTACATATATGTAAATTATGGTTTGCTGTTGTTTGTTGTAGCAAACAAAAAGTAGCAGTACTCGTATGTAAAAGAAACAACCATAACAGAAACAGCAGCAGCAGCAAAGGCAACAGCAATTGCTTACGACTATAATTGGCTTTCTCAACAAGCAAACAACACAAACTCTAGCCAACTTAAAGCTCACTTTACATAGCAAAAGAGTAGGAATGACAAACACAACAACAAGTATTTATTATATTTTTTTTTTTTTTTTTTTTTTCAATATTGCATTGCTTTTGATGTTAGCTCGACTGGTGGCTTTTCTGTTTTTGTTGTGCGTATGACGATTTTTTAGTTGTAAGTCGGGAATAAAACTCGATCAACGAACGTCTTCTAGTCACAGTTTACCGGTTGCCTTCTGACCGATCAATCGATCGTATTGAAGTGATCTATTCAAGTGGATTATAAAAATTAAAAATATAAAACCAACATAAGCCCTGTACCAAATAACCAGAAGGATATTTTGTGGATTATTACTAAAATCAAAAACCTTATCATACAAAATAAAAATAAAACAAAAATATTAGTAACATATCTAAAAAAAAAAATCCAAAACAAATCAACAATGTTCAAGTTTGTGTGTTTATTTGCCCTAGTGGCTACATCAGCCGCTGCCACGAATCAAGCCTCTGAGGCTGATAGTCTGTTGACAAGTGCTTTAAAAATGGTTAAAGAATGTGGTGATCGTTCCGTGGTTTTATGTTTAAAGGTAAGAGTCATAAGAATGTCAAGCCAGTGAATACAGGACAATTGTGTTAAAATATCTCTATAAGATTAAAATAGAAAATAAAAAAACATCAATCACCAAAAATGTCATACGGCCTATATTTGTGGCAACAAGGATTATTTGGCCAACACTTCATCCTTAGAAAGTTACTAATATTGTAAAAAAGAAAAAAAATTTTATTTCTTTTTCTAAGAAGTTGTTAAAAAAAATGCTTTGGTTTATATTTTGTGACGAGATAAAAAAACTTTTGATATTCTTGCTTAATAAGCAGCTTTAAATAACAACTCAATTAATTAAAATATTGAAAACCTAAACAAGTGTCCAGGATTAAAAATAATATATAGATATATTTAAAATCTATAGACAATGTCTCAATAGAAACCAAAAGGAGTGTTAAAAACATAGAAAGTTGTTCATGGGTTTTAATTAAGGATTAAATTGTATAAAATAGTTTAATGATAGGCAATTAGCCACACAAGCGAAATAAACAATTTGGAATAAAATTATATATATTATTAGGTATTATTATATATCTCTAACATTTCCTATATATTTAATGGAAACAATATACATAAAAATAATTAAAACATTATAACTATTTAAACTCATAATGAATTTTAAGCTGAAGCAAGTAGTGACTTTGAAGTTATTTAACAATGAAAAGAACAGAAATGTAATAAGTTGTAAATATTGAACCCAGAACCCTTGGGTTGTATAGATAGATCTGTGCTAGAGCGTTTCACCAAAATTGATTTTTTTTTATATTTTTTATAGTTCTTAAGGTGGAATATGAATTGATATGATCCTATATTTTGGATATTTTGAGAATTTTTTCATATGTTTTTTTAAAGATCGTTAGGTAATCGTTGAAACCGATTTTTTGACCGTAGCAAAAATTACTAGTTTAAGGGCACTTTCATGACCCAAAAAGGGAAAAAGCATATTCAAACATCAATTACTCGAGAAATCGTAAATAACTGAAAAATTGGTTTTGTTTCGTACATGTACAGTTAAAACATACTACGAAAAAAAAAAACGAAACGTGTAAGCTGAACTATTTTTTTGTTCTAATAAATTATTAAGCTACATAATAGTTTTTTTTTTAATTTTATTGTTTTCTATATAAATAAAAAATCTTATTTTCGATCTTTATCATTTTAATGATTGACTTTGAAAATATTCAGGCTCAAGATCAAATGTTTTTACTTTAAATAAAGCAAAAAACATTGGCACATTTGTTTCAAAAATTGATCTATATTCTGCATAACAGGTTAGACAGCTGTTTCGGGAAGAGTCACCAACCCTCATCAGTAACCAAAAGCAGTAAATAGTTTATTTGGTAAAATGTTAAATTCATATACATTTTCTGAAAACAACCAAGTGAGAATTCAATCAAAAGTTATACTATTTAAGCCGTTTCCAATATAACAAATTAAAATATTCAAAATTAAAAATACGGAGGGCACGCCGTTAACGCTAAGTGTAAGTTTAGCAAAAACATATTGTTTTTCTTTTTTTTTTCAAGACAAAAACCAACATGTATATTGTAGTATACAATGTGTACTCACATACAAACATATTTCTTTCAAAGTTGTTTTATGTTTTAGTTTGTTATATTGGAATAGGCTTATTATTTATTTTATCCCACACATCCATAATGACTCTTTTTAGCATTTCCTTTGATGTTATTTTTATGCACACGGGTTCTGCGCTCCAGTTGATTGGGGTTGTGATTTCAAATAATTATTAGTATTGTAGAGCAACCACAGCTTGACATTGTGCGCCGAATGTTTTGATCCTGTTGGAAACAAAAATCTTCTCCAAGGCCAGTTGTTACCCTTTTTTCGATTTTGTTTCAAAATGTTTATGTATTAAATTTGATCCATTATGGACTCAATAAATACGAGTTTACCAACCCTTTTGCCCGCTAATGTAACGCTTCACTTTCACACTTCACTGTAAATAAAACAAGTTCCCAAAACCCTACACCACCATGTGGTCAGGGTATAATGACTTTGTGCTTACATTTATAACTACCAAACATATTTTACCTACACCCATCTTTTATTATACCGATCGACTCTGAATCACTTTCTGTCCGTCCGTCAGTGTGTCCATGTAAACCTTGTAATCGAACTATAGGTCGCAAAAATGAATACATTATGATGAGATTTGGTATATAACCTTCTGTCGGCTGTAAGACAAACACTAATGAAATTGGTGAAAATCGGTACATACTCAGACCTGGTTCCCATACAAATTATCCCTATGAAATCAACTTGAATTGCCATAAGTTTAAAATTGTCACATAGGTCTCGGTCAAATTGTGTTTGTATGTGTTGATTACACCCGTCAATCAATAGTCCAAATATAAACCCTTAGTCATAGACTCCATACAAAGCAACTTCCTGATCTTCACTTAAATCTATCATTTTTAGACCTAGTCCCCATATAAATATATCATCCGATGTGCACCTTTTCATATTTAAAGGGCAAAAATAACAACAATGCCACTCAAATTTGGTTTACGCTTATTCTATATATAATTAGTCTCTAAACGCATGGTACAGGGTATTGTATAGTCGGTCTAGACCGACTACAATTTTCTTCCTTAGTTTCTATTGACATCGGAAATGAATAATTTTGCGAAAGATATCTTCATTGACGTCTTTTAGAACTAATTTGGGAAACAGTAATTTTGGGAATTTGTTCACGTTTCGCGCTCAGTTTGTTTGGAGGGGCGACCAGAATGAGAATTGGTGGATTTATAGTTTTTATCGACGAACTGCACGGAAGAGTGCTAAGCTTTAGCATAATTTTCTTCTCATCTGCACCGATTTCTTTAATTTTGGGAGACTCAGCTCAACATATAGTTGCCAAAAGAATTATATCAAATCAATTTATACAAAAAAGTTTGTCTTTCACTGAAAGAAAATCGATGTAACATATTTGTTTGTCGTTGTAACATTTATGAGATTCTCCCAATTGTACGAATTCTTTTTCTGATACATATAGTTACCATATTGCCTTGTAAGCAAAAAAAGATGCAAGTAGAAATGTTACGAAAGTTTTTGGAAACAACAAGTAAAATTCCCAAAGTAACAGTGGAAAAAAGTTCACAATTCAAAATATGTTATTAAAATTTTTATTAGTACGTGTACTTTTTTTTTACCAAGTATCTATAACATTAATATAATAGGCGATTTCTTGTAACCTTGAATGTATATTGTTTGAAAGGTATTTCTTTTTAGCCGTTTTGCAGATTTACAGATTTTTTTATTTTTTCCCTTATTTTGAGTAAATTGCATTTAAAGTTGCTACTAATACAAACATAAAATTATACATATGCTATGTGTGTGATTATTAAATTTGTTAATGTGTTTGTTAATGAGTTTGTTATTTTCACTCACAATAATAATAAACCATAAAAGTGTTGGTTTGTGAATTGGCTAAGTTGAAAAATAAAGCTGCCTAGGAATTGCACTCGAATTTCGAGGGCTGGGATCTACTAGTCTTTATTAATATTATAAAATTACAAGAGCGAGATCAGTTTCAAATGAAAGGTATCTAACGGATGTCATAATGTCTATCTCACGAGTTATTGAGGTTTAAATTTGGAAAATAATGAATTTTTACTTTTATGGCCATGAAAATGTCCATTAGACTAAGAATTGTTACCACGAATAATTTGATTAAATTGGTTGATACTTTTCAGAAGTGAAGAAGAGTAATTATTTATCAGTAATTTTTTTTTTTTTTTTTGATAAATTCGATCTCGGTGACTTCGTACCGACCTCTCAAAAGTTCAAAAATTCTCAAAAATCGGTATTCATATTTTGTCAAAAAAGAAAAGGTTTTGGGTAAACACCTGTTTAACCACTTCGTTCCGGATTTGATTCATAGGTTCGATTCCTGGCCTACGCGTACGACAAATTTTTGAGCTTTCAAAGTTTGAGCTTTTAACAGGCTCTTTGTAGGCAAAAATGAGAAATGTTCGTTATCCTAAAACTTAATTTTCAAACGATCAGTGAGAAAAACTCGGTTAATTTTGAATATATTTTTTATGAAAGTTTTATGAATTCTTTAGAAGAAATTAAAACCCATTGCGCTTTTGAAATAAAACATTCAAGCCAAAAACGATCTAAAAAATTCAATTTTCCATGTTTTCAAAATTAACAACTGCCAAAGATTTCAAAAGTGATTACAAAAAAATTTATAATTTCAAATCTACACACTATCAAATAGAAATGGAGATTTATCAAAATAAAGCCGAGACTTCAGAAAAAATAAAAAAGAATCACAAAACAAAAAAATTGAAATTGAATTAATTGGAAAACAATTGATATTGGAAGGACAAAATTTAAAATTTATGTTGGCCAAAAAAATTAGATATATGAGAAAAAATAATCTTATATATTAAAAAAATTTATGAAAGCTAAAGTCAGTCCGTTTGGCCGTTCTATCCGGCCGATTTCCTTCATTTTTTATTTTTTTTAATGAAAGGTTTTTAGACACAGATATGTCATCAGTCATTGAAATTTACTCAACTCCCATCATACTCAAGTTATACTCAAACGCGATTCTTCCCTGTACTTTTCTTATGGGACACATTCACTGAAGCAATTCGAATTCTCATAGCTCCTCTTCTAATGAATGGATCTTGATCGCTTCACTTTCAGAACACTCAGTGGATCAAGCTCTTTCTTTGGAGCTAATAACTGCTTAAATTCGTTGAGTCTGAGAAAAGTTATGCGTGCACAATCAACTTTACATTATGCAACACGAAAGTTAACGTACAGATTTCATTACAATAATTGCATAACACATACCCTGTGTTGAATTGTGAATTGCCAAAAATTTGAATACCTTTGGGTGGCATACAAGGTTTCCTTTATATCTGTGTGTTCAACAAATATATATAATGAAATAAACTTAATGAATTAAATAGATTAATAATATTGAAAGAAATGAATTGAATGATAAAATAAAATTTCCTAGAATTTGCACTCGAATTTCGATGGCTGGGCTCTGCTAGTAAATATTAAAAACACTTCTAAATAATACCTTATCAGAAGAAGTAATGTATCATGATATCCCAAGCACTTCAAAGCAGTCATAAAATACGACTTCGGACCTATGACAAGTACATGAAAAATTCATTGGTGATGGTCCAATATAACACTACTACTGGATCCCAAGAATAGTATCTGAATATTTCACTTCTTTGAATGCTCTTTTTCTTAAAGATGTTTTAACAAAATTTTAATCGTTTTTTTCAGATCATAATTTTTCATCACACTTCTAATTCATTTTATTTTACAGGAACGTGCTCTGCAATATTTTGACACAGAAAATGATGACGTTAAATTGACTGAAGGTATTGCCCTAGTGAAAACAGACGATATTCCCGTTGGTCGTTCACTAAATGAAATTGTTTTACCCGAAGATAATGAAGCGCGTGAAACTGAGGTTGATTCGTTGTTGGTTGAACGTATTGCACGTTTCTTTGGCACACATACTTTGCAATTTAAAGTACCCAAAGATTCCATAGAGGACATGCAACGTGCTTTGGAAGAATGTAAGTATCAAAGAATTATTTTGTTAAACATATGCGGGAGGGGTGAGCAGAGATCACAGAAACATAAACTTATAATGACATACCATAGCGGTAAGGGCTAAAATTTAAATTGAAACTTATATTTTTGCCTAAGCAAACGTAAAACTATTAAGTGTTGCTATGAACACAGCAGAGTTATTGATATAACAACAGAATTTAAAAAATAGCTTTTGAGTAATTTTTTGGACAAAAAAAGTGAAATTCTTTCTAATGGGAAATATTAATTTCTGTTGGTTCTTTATAAAATGTAAATTGATGTTGGCACTTTTAAATATCTTTTTAAATTCCTTTTTTTGTTTTTAAGGGAGAAAATTTAATTTTTCAAACAGGGTAACTGGTGAGCAATTTTTATTATGTTCCTTAACAACAAAAATATCAGAGAGTTATTTAGGAAAAACTAAATTGTACATTTTCATACACCACATATGTAAGTCTAATGCCGTTTTCGTTTCTGACAAAAAATGTCGCACATTATTTGCACTTTTTTCGAAAAGTGTATTTTTTTATATATTCTAAATTAAGAGCAATCTTATTTTATACATCAATCGAAAGGTCTCAATGTCGAGCGTTCGTAAATCACAAAAAATTGTAGCCATTGACTTCTTTCAGGTCATAGTGTGAGAATATTTCCATATTGTTCCCCTTTTTTGAATATTTTCACCCCATGTCTTCAAAGTGGATAATAATATAATTTTTTTGCATTTTATGACTACAGCACTTTGAGACCTTTCGATTGATGTAGAAAATTAGGTTATACTTAATTTAGAATATTTAAAAAAAATACAATATTCGAAAAAAGTGCAAATAAAATGCGACATTTTTTGTCAGAAAAGAAAACGGCATAAGTACGACTTACTTTTCGTTATTTTTACTATTATAACGGGATGGAGAATGAATAATATCTTTATAGCAAAATAGTAAAATTTGAACCTTTCAGTGAACAATTTTTGTAAAAAGTTGTGGGAAGGTCTCCCTGGTCAGACCTTCCGAAATCGATAGACGAGCGAAAAGAAAGAAAAATAATCAGATGAAATACCAAAAATCCTAACAAAATCCATAAATAATTGTTTAAATGAGACGAAAATTTGTGACCATCCGTAAGCTTTTGTGCCATAGTGTATCTATATATTGGCCCTTATTATGAGTTGCATTCGATCTTCGATCTTCGCCGGCTTTCGAACATCGACTATCGAATGTCAAATTCGTATTATGAGCTGGCAGCACGGTCAAAAATTTCGTTGTACAACGAATTTTTAATCGAACACAATTTTGCTTTCGATGCTGGATGGCAGTTTGTAAAACTTATTGAAAATATAAGTTGTAAAGTATTTTAATTTCATGATATTGATCTGCCTTGTGTGCATTGCCGCAGCAGTTCATCTTTTGTAGACATCGATTCCATAAACGCCATTATTCCATGTTAATAAATAATTAATTTTCTTTTTTCTTTAATAAATTTGTAAACAAGCAATGTTTATTTACAGTGCCAGCTGAAAAATAGGTACTATTGTGAATAATCCAATTGAGTGAAATTCACAATAGCGCTATTTTATCGAATGTGCGGCATAATACCAAATGAAAATTCGTTCGATCAGTTAATTCGACCACAATCGAAAGTTGCTCATAATAGGCATCATTAAATCAGACTATTACACAAATGCACTACCACTCTTTGTTACACTTTACACTTAAACAAAAGCTTAATCCCCTCCGACACTTGATTGCGTCTTGATGGGAGCTCACTTGGACTGATTGTATGAAACAACAACTGTTGAAATGTCAATTGCAAATGGAAAATTTTGAAATTGTTAGAAACACGCAAGTATCAAAGATAAGTTCCCGAAAGCGTAGCCAATTTTTGAGTATTTCCAGCTCCTGCACATGGTCTTGCTTATCAAAAATGCCAAATTCCAATATCTAATGTCTATGTTAGTTATTCTGTGTGGTCAAATTATAATGAATTTTTCTCAGAATCACCTTGTGAGTCGTTTTAGCGATGACCGTCCGTCTGTCCGTCCGTCCGTCTGTGTGTCCTTATATATATTTTAATAAAACTTCAGGTCGCAAATATAGATTTATTTTGATTAAATTTTGCCTTTAAGCTTTTATCAGCCATATGAAGAACGCTTCTGCAATTGGTGAAAATCGGTGCATGTTCAGACCTAGCCCCATACAAATGACCCTACGAAATCGATTTCAATTGCCATAATATTCAAATTATAACATAGATCTCAGTCAAATTTTTTTTGTATATGCTTATTACACCCACTAATCAGCAGTCCGAAAATAAACCCAGTAGGACAGTTCTTAGTCATACCTCCCGTATAAAATTACTTCCCGATCTTCACTTAAATCTAAAAAAAAAAAAACAAAACTATGGCATAGATTTTTCTGAAATTCGGTTTGTATATGTTTTTTTAAAAAATAAGTGACTTCACCAAATATGGTCAAGTTCCCTTATCTATAATATTAATAGGCAAGGCGATTTCTTGTGACCGATGTAAGTTTCACAGTTTTACCCCGATTTTGACAAGATATTAATATTTATTGATTATCTTCAAAAACAAAAATATTCAACTGCGAGTATTATGCTAACTAATTACAGAGTTTAAGTGATAAAATTAAGGCAAAAAGGCGGCATTTGGCGAAAAAAAGTGTTGTTTCTTCAACACAAAACACCAGTTTAGACATCCACTATTATTTGAAAGGTATTCCTTTTTAAACGATTTGCAGATTTTCAGATTTTTAAATTTTTTCCTTTATTTTGAGTAAATTGCATTTGAAGTTGCTACAAACACCTACATAAAATTATACAATGCTATGTGTGTGTTTATTAAATTTGTTAGTGTGTTTGTGGTAATGTGTTGAATTTGTTTTCTTCATATAAAATTGGTTGAATACCTATAGGGGCTTTATTAATCGAAAAAATAAAATTTCCTAGAATTTGCGCTCGAATTTCGAGAGCTGGAATCTGCTAGTAAATATAAATATAGCTTCCGACATGAACTTTTTCATAATTGTAGGCAAAAAAAAAATAATAGTTCCACTCAAATTTAGTTTATGCTTATTCTCTATATCAAATTAGACCTTTTCTCTAAACGCATGCAATGGGATATCGTATCGTCGGTCTAGAGCTACTTGTTTTTTTTTTTCAATTAGTATATGTTAGAATATGTATTCGTCTACCCGCCAGTCATTTAAATGTTGCTTTTGAGCTGGACTAAAATAACTCATGGTCAAGCTAAATATTTAACCACACATCCATAAATTCTCAGTATAAAAACTAACAATATAGGACCATTTTTAATCATAAGCCCCACTTAACATAGACTTTAAAAAGAAAACTTTTTGAATATGTAACCGAGATATGGCCATTATCGGACCATTTTCGGTAATAAGCCGACATAAGAAGAATTTCTTTGTATGTGGTTGTAAAGAACTTGTGAATATTATGAAAAACTACAATCTGAAATCATCACAAAATTATATATCAAAATTAATTTAGAAATTACGATTTCAATATTAAACGAAAATAATATAATCTCAAAAAAAGATTTATATACATACTAGCAGAGCCCAGCACTCGGAATACGAGTGCAAGTTCTAAGTAATTTTATTTTTTCATTCAATTTTTTTCTTTCAAGGTATTTTTAAGTCTATATATATAAAAAAAAAAATTTATGAATATTAAAATAAAATTCATTAAATTACGATTTTTTAAATAAAATTTATTAAATTTCATTATAAAGTATTGTTGAGCACACAGCAATGTACAAATGGATTTTTTAATAAATAAATTTATTAGAGCCTGAACGATTGCTAATCAATTGTAGCCAATTCATAAACACATACACAGCATTATATAGTTTTTAATTTGAAGCTTAACTATGTGATTTATGTATGTGTTAATAGCAACTTTAAATTATTATTACTCGAAAAAAAATTTACCAAATGGTGCACATGTGCAAATAATTACCTTTCAAATGGTATATTTTTGTCAAGATCGGTTGGTAACTGAGAGTGTAGAATATGTCACAAGAAATCTCCTTGCCATTAACACACATTATTATTAAATGCATATATTGGAAGTAAAGAAAATAAAACTGTTGAAGAAGCTTTTTAACATTATATAAAGATAACCTTTTAAACTTTTCTTATAAATTGATAACCGATGGATTATTTTTAGTTTTGGTGGGAAACTGTTAAATTTTGTACTTTCCCACATATTAATTTTTTTGATTGATTGTCTTCCGCCGACATCTTGTAATCCACTCCATTCATATCAAACGATATATTGGTAAAATGGGTTTAGCATAATCTCTATACAGCAATATAGTAGTATAAAGGAGATTTAAACTAAATACACTTTTAAGTGCTTTATTCTGAGCTGATTGCAATAATTTCAATTTACTGCTATTTATATATGCGTAAATAATACAGTTCGACAGCCAGGTTAAGGAATTCTCAGTCTGGTTGAAAGTACTAGGCTAGTATAGTAAAACCTCCAAAGCGTTTTTCGTTCTCAGGCCTTTTGCAGTTACATATATAGTTTTTCCGCTATAACTTAAAATTCGTTGATAATTTTTGACCTCATTCTTCAGAAAAATCGGAGCTAAGGCTAAAATAAATAGTTTTATTAATATATCCATATAGGAAATCAAGCTAAACTAATTCTGTCGAATGAAATATTCAAAACATTTGACGTTTTCTATTTTTTAAAAAACCTTTTCGCCAATAACTGGTCAATAACTACAAATTTCTGGCTATAAATGATTGAAAAAAACCACAGACTCTTCAAAATATTTTTGAGCACGTAGTAATGAAATACGTGATTATTATTTCAAAAAACAATTTCTCTTTCAACAACTAAGAGTGTTTAATTCGTTTGAGCCGAATCTTTGATATTATAACCACCCTTAAACACTTAAAGCCAAAAAGGCTAGATTTCAATTTATAATGGCTAGATTTTATAAAAAGACATTTAAGATGAATGGGAGAATTAACCAAGAGCATAACTTAGCATAAATGTGAACACATATAATTACGATTTTTTTCGTTTGTTTCCTAGTGATGCATACACATTTTTTCTTGTTGTTGTTTTTTTTTTTTTCACATATACAACAAACAAACAAAAATATGTATGCATGTTCAGTTACGTATAAATATTTTACACTATTTTTTGTTTCTTATGTGAAAATTATATTAAATTTTATCATAATTCGCCAATTTGGTCTAGATGCTGCAATTTCAATACCAAACTGCCGCAGATTCTGTCGAATGTTTTAAGCCTATATAGTACGAGCCACTCGACATATTGCGGATATCAATAGCCGGATAGATAGACCAACAGACGAACGGACATCGTCAGAACGACTTCTCTTTTTATAAGGATTACTAATGTATAAATAGTTTATTGGATCTCTGAAATTTATTACGATTAGTTACAAACCACCGCTGCACAGTGGTGTGGGGGGTATAAAATTAATGTCGTTACTTGAGTTCTACGAATTTTAATTATAAAAGATATTTCAAGTGCATCAAATGTTTCTTTCGTTCCTATACAATTCGCAAATGGAACGAAAGGTTTTACATTGGTCTTATGCAGTAAAACCGCTTACAGGCTGCACACTGCCATTTTTCGCTTTAGGCCTGAGTACGCCAAACCCTTTGGAGATTGTACTATATTGGCCTAGTAATTTTATCCTGACTTGGTGAAAGAACTCGAGAGTACTCAAGATACTCAAGCCGACTATATATAATAATATTATGTATTAACATCTTGGTTTTTGTGCCCAATTTTCATTCTAATTTAAACAGAATACCTGAGGCTAAAGTTTTCAAATGTTTGATGTGTCCATCCCATGACAAAAAAACCCAAATATAGGATTTCATGTTGCTCACTTATTATATTAATATCCTCAAAAATATAAAAATTGTTATTTGGAACTCGTGCATGTGGCTGAAAACGTATTATTTCAGTTTTCACAGCAATTTGGGTTTTGAGGAAAAAGTCATACTGATATGGATAAAAAAAAAAATAGAGATTTGGTTTTTGTATAATTTTAATGTCCGTGCATGACGTCACTAAGTATGGTTGGGATCTGCCCCTAGATGAACCTAAACTTATGGCACTCATATAACTTTCTTTCTGGTATTTGGACACAGCTATATGAATACTTAGCACTTTTCGATTGTTGGTAATTTAAACAATATGTTGCAGTCGACTTTAAAATTAAAATCTCTTATTAACATTAACAATGATTTTTAGTAAACAAATGTTCTTTTAGTGCATCACAACAACAGAAAATCTAATGCAAAAAAATAAAAACCAGAGAGAAATTGTTGATTGTGGTTGTTGCTGGACAACCTTGATATTTAAGTATGTAGGTTAAAAAAATCCTGTTTTTTTGTATTTACAATTTTGTTCCATAAACTACTATGAAAATTTGTTAGGATTGAAGATCGATTCTTCTAGCTGCTTTTTGTTTGCTTCCATTCAAGATGGTGTTGTTTTTCAGGTCACTGTAACGGATAGAATAATTTTCTTTGCTTTCGTCTGAACAAGTTATAAAGAAGACATTAAATACTAGAAAAACGCTTTCATTAAAACAAGATGTTTTAATATTATTTATTAATTAATGTTATGTTCAATTAAAGATACTGTTAACATTAGATATGATACAAAAAAGAAATAGAGACAAAGATTTTATGACTATAAAAAAAAAAAAACGACAACGCCAACGACAATAACACAAATGCTAAGGCCAGAATTGCCACATACTTACAAAAAAAGTTTTTTGCAACGAAACTTTTAGTGATCATATTTTTAGAAAAATTATTATAAATAAAATTGAACATAATTTCTTTGACCATCCCAACCGTTGCTTGTTATATTAAATTTATTTTTTAGATAGAATATTTTATGACAACCCGTATAAATATTATTTAGAATTGAAAAATATTTTCCTTCCCAGCTAAACTTTCCATTACATATAACGAGCTTTAGAATAAGAAATCAGAAGTGTTCGACAGTTACCTTTCCATTACGAAACCCATTATTTTAACATGGGGGTGTCATTGGAGGAAAGGCCTTACCAGCACCTTACTAGGTACTGATAAAAATAACTAGTTACTTTATAGATACCAAGAAGAGTTTTGAGTAATTTGTTACATGTAGGGAATAAAGTAAATTTCTGTAGAAACAGCACATTGGCACCACACAATCTGTTGTAAATAATGTAATGTAAAATTAAACAGCTTTTGCTTCGTTTTCTGTCCAATGATGACTATCGCCGCGAAATAGTTTGTTTCATTAAATTTAACTCATTATTTACAGTTTTTAATAATACAAACAGTGGTCATTACCAGTAAGTATTTAGCTAATATCTTGAATTCCTTACATTTAGCTTGAAATAATTAAAAAGGTATGGGGCTAACATTACCATGTAATGCAAACGGTAATAACTAATCATTACCGAGGTTTAGCTGGGTTCAAATCCATAATATCCGAATTATGCATTTTATAATTTTCTTTCAACTTCAGATACGAAATCTACAACAACAGGAGGAAGCATATACGTTCTTAATAATAGCAAGATATTTTTTGACATTATAATTCGTGTTTTCCAATTTTTAGGATTTTATGAAAGGCATGCCCTATATATTTTATTCGTATAAAGTTCGAGCATCAACGTTGTCACATTGAATATACATATATATATATTGGTTTAATGTCATTGATGATTAGAATTAAAAAAATATGATATACTCTTCTTTTTTCCCAAGTCTGGCAAGCCTGGCCGAGACAACGAATGAATACATAGCACAAATTCCTCATTGTTGGAATTTTTTACGCGTACACTGTCTATACACTTTTTTTATGTCATTTTATTTCATATCGATTAAAAGACACATTAAAAAGAAATCAAACAAAAAAAATTTAATTTGCATTTAAATTAAATCTGCCATAAAAGAAAGTTTGTAAAATAAAAACTAATATCACGTTGGTAATTCAACTAGTGGCCCGTAGTGGAGGAGGAAATAAATTAATTAAAATAGAAAATTATTTCTAAGGTTGTCATGTACATTTAACAGTGTGTATAGTTCGGAATGCATATTTAATTATGCCAGATTTCACTATTTATTACAGAGAGTAAACAATAAAATAGTTTAGAAATTCCAATATTTTTGTAGAAAATAAAGCATTTAGCATCCTATGTAGCATAACTAAAACTTTTTGTAATATATTACATAATGTAAACAATGTAAAATCTGTGATGCCAAGAAAAAAAATTATGTAACGTATTGTTTTCCAATTTCACAAATGAAAACTAAATTTAATGCTTGATTCCATTACTTACGTAATGTAAACAATGTAAAATACTTCAAAATATTAATACCTCTGATTTTCAAAATGCCTTAACAATTGGTATTATAAAATTTTCAAAATATCCATTTTAACATAACGTAAACAATGTAAAGTATGCAAAAATTTATATTATATGATCTTATGTCCGTTAAATTTGAATGTTATATAAAATATCATTCAAACTTTTGCAATAATCTATTGTTTACATCCGGCAAATAATATAAAATCAAATCAGATACTAAAGTGTTTATTTATTTATCCGCAGAGGCTTGGTTAACGTAATATGAACATTAATAATATATTTTCGCATTATGTAAGCAATGTAATATAAATAAAGTATGGCCAAGTTTTAGGAATGAATATACATATGTATGTAAGAGTAAATAAACGAAAATTTAGTATACATATTATAGAAAATATTTTTTTAGCTATTATTTACATATTGTAAACAATGTAAAATTTGTGATGCAAAGGAATAGAATATAAACAACGTATTATTTGCCAATTACACAAATTAAAATTAAATTGAAATCTTATATCCATTTTTTACGTAATGTAAACAATGTAAAATATTTCAAAATATTAATACTACTGGTTTTAAAAATGCCTTAAAAATGCCTTAAAAATTGGCGTTAAAAATTTTTCAAAATATCTATTTTAGCATAATGTAAACAATGTAAAGTATGGAAACAACTCCGTATATATTATATAAAGATTATATAATATATGATTCGGACTTCTGCAATAATCTGTTGTTTACAACCGGTCAGTAATGTAAAATTAATCTGATATCAAAGTATTTATTTATATATCAATTTTTACATTATGTAAGCAATGTAAAATAGTTAAGGTATGGCAAAGTTTTAGGAATAAATATATGTGTATAAGAGTAATTAAACTTATTTAGTATACATATTGTAGAAAATATTTTGAAAATCTAACAGTTTTAACTTTTATTTATATATTGTAAACAATGTAAATTTTGTGATGCAAAGAACAAAAATATAAACAATGTATTATATTCCAATTACATAAATTAAGAACATACTTAATTAAAAAACATAATAAATTAAAAACATAATTATTAAAAATTAAATTGAATGCCCAAATACATTATTTACGTAATACAAACAATGTAAAATATTTCAAAATATTAATGCTTTCGATTTTAAAAAAGTCTTAACATATGGCGTTACAAAATTTTCAAAATATCCATTTTACGATAACGTAAAGTACGGAAAAAAAATTGTATTTTATAATCTTATGTCTAATAACAAGGTTAAATTTGAAAATTATATAAAATATGATTCAAACTTTTTTAATAATCTATTGTTTATATCCGGTAAATAATGTAAAATCAATAAGGAATATATATATATTTTGTGTAATTAAGCTACTGCGGTTAGCGTAATACGACTATAATTTTAATTTTATACGTTATGTAGGCAATGTAAAATTATTAAAGTATGGTCAAATATATATGTACATGATTCAACAAACAAGGTTTAGTTTACTAGGCATAGCAAATATTTTCCAATCTTACCACATTCAGTTATTATTTACATAATGTAAACAAAATTGAATATATTAAACTGTCAATATTTCTAAAATTGTAACACAATTTTCAAAATATCAATTTTGCGATTATGTAAACAATGGAGAGCAAAAAATTCTTTTAAAAAAATATGTGTTGCTTAAATTTATGTTTAATTTTCAGAAAATGTAATATATATGCAAAATCCTGGCTCGGATCTATTGTATACATAGTGTAAATAATGTAAAATATTTCGAAAAATTACGCTTAGATTAGTCGCTATGATCTATTGTTTACATAGTATTTTTTTATCCGAAATTCTAAAAAATCTTTGTTAAGATTAAGACTTTTTCGACTAATGTAATAAAATTTTAGATTTATAGATTTTTACATTAGGCAAACATTGTAGAGCATGGAAATTAAGACACAAATATACATGTGCATATCTATGTATAATATTAATACGCTAGGCGATTTCTTGTGACTGATGTTTTGTTCTACCGTTTTATCCCGATTATGACCAAACGTATATTATTTGAAAGGTATTTCTTTTTAGCCGTTTTGCAGGTTGACAGATTTTTAAATTTTTTTCCTTTATTTTGAGTAAATTGCATTTAAAATTGCTGCAACACATACATAAAATTATACAATGCTATGTGTGTCTTATTAAATTTGTTAATGTGTTTGTAATAAAATGAGTTTATTGTTTGTGTTGATTTGTGAATTGGCTATAAATTATTAGAATACATTTAGGGTCTTTATTTAATGAAAAAATAAAATTTCCTAGAATTTGCGCTCGAATTTCGAGGGCCGGAATCTGCTAGTAATATGTATTTTGCTGCAACATAAATACCTGTGTGAATAGAAATGAACTTATGTGATATTTACATGATAATTTTAAGTTAAAACTCTATTATTTCATTGTTGCAATTAAGCCTTTAGAGTTTAAAGTAACGATATCTTGAATATATAGATTTTAATTTTATGTAAACAATGTAATGTTTAGAAAGTAGGTAAAATATATTCCATCAATATCTTATTTGTCGATTACAAAAAATATTTTTAGATCTTAATGATTTAACCTATTATCTACACACTGTAAACAATGTAAAATATTTCAAAATTAAAAAATATGAGCATTATCTAATTATTGTATTAATGTATCAATGTTTTACGTAACAGTTTTTTAATAATATTAATTTTACCATAACGTAAACAATGTAATTTTGGAAATAGAAAGCTTAAATTTATATTACAATTATTTGATTGCAGAAATATGATTAAATTTTTTCCTATATTATGTTTTCTACATCGGGTAAGATAAGTTACAATGTCTACAAGAGCCTTAATATTTTTATTAAAACTCAAACAATTCTTTGCTTTTGTGAAGACTTTTACATTTAACATAATATAGGACCCACTTTATCAATTTTACATTATGTTAACAATGTAAGGTTTCAAAAATGTATTTATACAAAAAATATTTTATTTGTAGAATTCAACCAAATCTATTGTTTACATTTTGTAAATTATTATAAAATGGAAAGTTGCGACATATTTTTACATTTTAATGTAACTTTTTTTAACATTTTAACCTGGTTTTAAGGATCAAATATAATTTATTGTATCATCCCTACATAGATTTCAGTAATATTTTTCAATCCAATACAGTAGTGTATAGAATACTGACTAGTAAACGTTGCCTTAACACCACTTTGTTTTTCTTAATGTCTTAAATTGTTGCTCATTACATTTATTAATTCTTGTCTGAAATAAAAAATTTCTCTATAAATTAAAATGCCGTATAATCAATCATTAATTGAATGAGCATTAAAAGTTTGTTTTTCTTAAGGAACTGCGAATAAAACTTTGTAGCTATATGAACGATGTTCAAGTAAACAAATTTAAATAAGCAAAAGACATGGAAGAATATTATACTCGTAGAAGCCTATGGGATTTTCAGGCATTTTAAATCAGAAATTATGGATAAGCTAGATAACTTACAATGAACATGTTATAACCCTTATTTAAACACTTTCGACTACTTAAATTATAATTACGATATTTTTTTAAACCATATATTATTTTAACTAAAACTCTAAGCTCTAATACTCAAATACAGATCACGGTCATTTATCCACTAGTTTTCATATTTTTTTTTTTTTTTTTTTCATTTAAAAGCAGCTTTTTAAAAACGTTCACAGTTAATAAAACGTTTTAAATGAAATTTAATTTTTATTTATTTACTTAGACAACAGTTAATTGACATTATTTGAAAAAAAAAAAAAGAAATAAAAAAATAATGGCAATACAATAAAGTTAATGATTTCCAATTGATACTACCGCGTATATAATTTTGCAGAAAAAAAAATGCAAATAAATCGATAGCGAATATGTGTGTCAATTGAAACCAGTATGGATGGTCGTTGTAGCCATGGTCATGGTGAACGAATGAAATTTAGCACATGTTTATCAAATATGGTAGGAAGACATTAAATATCAATTTTATATTGTAAAAGTATAAAAAATAATGTTAATGTTACAGTTTTTTTTTCTTTCTTTAAAATAACTATTTATAAGGAAATAAAATTTTGAGTGACAATTTGAAGAAAATAATTCGAATACAGTCCATTAAAAAACTTTATATATTTAAGCCATCTATCTAATAATTATTGATAAAGGTAGTTTTAAATTTTTAAAAGGTAATGATCCTATACCTCATTCCATTCCTATTGGAAATTTTTGATGGATCATCATTAAGAACCTTGGATCAATTTTCCATAGTTTAATGATTTATTAAATAAATAATCTAACCCATAAAAACAAAGTTTTTATTA
Organism: Cordilura impudica; assembly: GCA_963682025.1. Classification (NCBI taxonomy): domain Eukaryota; kingdom Metazoa; phylum Arthropoda; class Insecta; order Diptera; family Scathophagidae; genus Cordilura; species Cordilura impudica. Next base: position 124,221,731 of record OY821517.1, read on the forward strand.
AAACTCTTTCTTTCCTTATGCATATGAGTTCTGAATATCTTCGAGACTATGCGTGACTGTGTGTGACCATCTTAAAATTAATCTTTGGTCACAAAAAGTCTATGGACAAAGTTTCAGATCGATCGGATGAGGGGAACTAACTCAAAGTTAATCTTTTTTTTCACAGCAAGTGTATGGTCAAGTTTCAGATTGATTGGATGAGGGGAAATGAAATTTAGATCACTTCGTGACTGTGCGTGACTACCCCAAAATTAATCTATAGTCTCATCAAGACTATGGCTTAAGCTTCAAATCAATTGGATAAGGGGGAATGGGGTGCACCCATGGCAGACAGACAGACAGACAGACAGACAGAGAGTATGAGTTAATAGAAAGATTTTAAAAATAGCTAACAGTTGCAAAGTCTCTTATGACGTCTGCAGTATCTATAAAGTGGATTTTTATAGTCACTGCTTAACCGCTCTCATTTAAAATAAAAAAAAAATGAAAAATCCTGACTATTTTGTGTATAATGAGAGTATAATGAGTTTGTGCTATTGTTTGCAACAACCAAAAATATATGACCTGGACCCATCTTTTATTATACCGATCGACTCGTCCGTCCGTCCGTGTCTCCGTCTGTGTGTCCATGTAAATTTTGTAATCATACTACAGATCGCAACTATGAATATATATTAGGGGGATTTCATGTCAAGTGCACCAACTTTTGAAACCGATGTCTTCCGATCGGGATGAAATTTGCACCAAGATTAGTCCTATTGGATAGTAGTTTAGACACAATTTTTCAACAAGATCGGTCTAGATCTCTCTGAGTTAGAGGGGATCAAAATTTGACATTTTGGCCCAACAGGTGTTTTTTCTCATCTATGTAACTTATTACCTATTGTTCCTAGAAAATTTTCTCCCAAAGAGCTTAGATAGCTATTTCTTCAATATTTCGGAAAAAATACTTTAAAAAAAAAAAAATTTTTGGACTTTTTTTTTTTGCTAAATTAAAGCATTTTTTGTCTTTTTTTTCAAAAAGGGCATTTTTTTTTTTTTTTTTTTTTTCATAAGAAAGCTTAGGATTTTTCCTTTAAGAGCTTTTTGGTCGCTTAGTGGGATGGGAGTGGGATATCTATCAAAATAAATGTTTTGTAACTCAAGACAACGGTTTTTCAATTTTTCACAAATGCACTATTTTGAATTTTTTCCTATTTGTGTCTAAAACCTTACAAATAAAACTTATACTGAGAAAGTAGACACACTAAACTTTCCGAAGGTATGTAACATACCTTCATAACATAACAGAAGAGAATGGTTCTCCGTAACCTGAAGGAGTTATTTGCAACATTTCAATCTGAACACGAGGATTTCAAAATTGGCTTCACGAAATTAACCCAATGAGGCCAAAACATTGCGTTTTGGCAGAAAGCAGCGGAACTCACACAGTATGCGTTTGCATTTACCATGAAAATGTTAAACTGATGTTGAAGGAAATCAACTTAAAGTATTTAACAGATGATTCGGCAGAAGATTTACACGATTACCTCGATTGCCTTAAATTGACTATGTGTCCTAATACAACAGCTTCTTGCCACTTAGGTGAATGTACCAATTGCCCGAAACCCACATTCATCAAAGAAAATTTAATCAACTCTTTAGATCGAGAATATATAGAGGAGGTCAAATTTGATTCTTGGATTCAGACTGACAGATGCACATTGAAAACAATCATTTTAAATGTGGATGATTTTGTGGAAGAAATGTGTACAGGATTGCTAAACTTGAGAAACCATGACTTTTTAGTCAAAGAGCAATAGTCATTCTTCAATGATTTGAAGATACATTTGAAGTCTGGTGAAATCGTTATTTCATATGATTTTGCATAAAACTATAAATATGTTCTTCAGGATGCCATACAAGCATTCCACTTCAATAACGATCAAGCAACTGTATTCAGAGTAGTTATTTACTACATGAAAGATGAAAAACTGGAACACAAAAGTATGGCAATCATATCCAACGATTTAAAAATGATTCCGCTGCAGTTTATGAGTACCAGAAGATAATACTAAAATATCTAAAATCTAAATTTTGCAGTAAAGGAGGTATACTACGTTTCGGACGGAGCTCGTCAACATTTTAAAAACAAAAGTAGCTTCGCCAATCTTATGCCTAATGAAAAAGATTTTGGAATGCCAACTGAGTGGCATTTTCATCCTACTGCTCATGGTAAAGGAGCATGTGATGGTATTGGAGCAAACCTTAAAAGAAATGCAGCGAAGTATAGCCTCCAGTGCTCTCATCAAGATCGCATCTTAGATGCGACTGCTTTATTCCATTGGGCAAAGAAACTAAAATAGTTTTTAGTAGGAAAGAGGATCATCAGGAAACATTGAAAACACTGAAGAGCAGATTCGATGCTGCGGTAACAATCGATGGCACCGCTCAATATCATGCTTTTATACCGCTTGTCGATGGAAGACTCAAGTTGAATGCTATTTCTTTCCAAAGACAACAAATAAACCAGCAGCGAAATCAACAGCTGAACCTAGTAACGCCAAGAAAGGATTGACATAAAAACGCAGTAAATAAAGGCGACAAAAAAGGTGGATGAAAGACTGGGTATTTAAAAATTTACAAGACTTAAATACTTCATCAGCTACAATAAATTAAGTATAAAAATAGTTATGATATAAATGGATCTAATGTAATTAAGATTAAATTTTAATAAATTATTTATCTTTTTATTTTTAATATTATTATTATTATACATTAATTTAATTATTATTAAAAATAAATAAAAAATAATAATTTTTCAACATTTCTATAGAAAAAAAGCGATTTTTTCCTGAGGTTAACATATTCTGAGTATTACAGTATCGAGGGTATAAAATTTTAGTTAGGTATGTTATATACCTTCGGAAAGTTTAGTTTGTCTAGTTTCTCAGTATAAGTTTTATTTTTAAGGTTTTAGACACAAATAGGAAAAAATTCAAAATAGTGCATTTGTGAAAAATCGAAAAACCGTTGTCTTGAGTTACAAAACATTTATTTTCATAGATATCCCACCCCGATCCCACTAAGCGACCAAAAAGCTCTTAAAGGAAAAATCCTAAGCTTTCTTATGAAAAAATAAAAAAAATGCCCTTTTTGAAAAAAAGGTAAAAAATGCTTTATTTTAGCAAAAAAAAGTCTAAAAAAAAATTTTTTTTTAAGTATTTGTTTCCGAAATACTGAAGAAATAGCTATCTAAACTCTTTGGGAGAAAATTTTCTAAGAACAATAGGTAATAAGTTACATGGATGAGAAAAAACACCTGTTTGGCCAAAATGTCAAATTTTGATCCCCTCTAACTCAGAGAGATCTGGACCGATCTTGTTGAAAAATTGTGTCTAAACTACTGTCCAATAGGACTAATCTTGGTGCAAATTTCATCCCGATCGGAAGACATCGGTTTCAAAAGTTGGTGCACTTGACATGAAATCCCCCATTAATAAAATTTTAAACATAAACTTTTATCGGCTAAAAGACGAATTCTATTGAAATTTGTGAAAATCGGTGCATGTTCAGACCTCGGCTCCATACAAATAATTCCATTTAGATCAACTAATATTGCCATAAGATCCAAATCATTATATAGGTATCGGTCAAATTTGGTTTGTGTGTTTATACCCCCATTATTCAGTATTCGAAACATAAACATAAACACGTAGGACAGTTCTTAGTCATAGATCCCTTATAAAGCAACTTCCCGATTTTCACTTAAATCTACCACATATTTTTCTCCAATTTGGTTGTATATGTTTTTGAAAAAAATAAGTGACTACCAAATAGTGTCGCGATCGGGTCAGCTTCATTGGATAAAACTGAGTTTTATTCCTCATATAACAATTTTCCGAGCTAGTCCAGATATAAATAGCATCCTATATAAACCTTTTCATATCTGTCTATTTTACATATATACACTGATTTGGTTTGTATATATTTTTACAAAATATGATCAGGCTGGGTCAGGATGCAATATCCATCCAATTTGGTTTATACCTATTTCTTATACACAATTAGTTGGATCTTATATTTATACCCTATACCACTATGTGGTTTGGGTATAATGACTTTGTGCTGCTATTTGTAACTACCAAAAATATTTGACCCAGACCCATCGTTTATTATACCGATCGACTCAGAATCACTTTCAGTCCCTCCGTCCGTCCGTCTGTGTGTCCATGTAAACCTTGCAATCAAACTACAGGTCGCAAATATGAATATATTTTGATAAAGTTTGGTATATAAGCTTTTACCGGCCATAGGATGAACGCTATTGAAATTGGTGAAATTGGGTCTATGTTCAGACCTAGCCCCTATACAAATAACCCCTATGAAATCATAAATGGCCACAAGATCCAAATTCTCATATCGGTCTCAGTCGAATTGGGTTTGTATGTGTTTATTATATCCGTTAATCAGTTGTCTAAAAATAACCCCTATAGGACAATTTTTAGTCATAGAGCTGATTCCCGATCTTCACTTAAATCTATCAAAAAAAACAAAAATATTGCACAGATTTTTCACAAATTTGGTTTTTATATATTTTTTCAAACTATAAGACTGTGGTTTTCTGAAATAACCGCGTATATCCATTTTTGTCAGTTTTGAGTCAACGATACCAAATATATTAATTTTTAACGCTCTTTACATGTGTTCAATTTTTTTTAAAAAAAATATTGACCATTTCTGAGTTTTTTCTTTAAATTACGACGTAACTTAAATGTTTATTAAATTAATTTGCAGCACTAGCGACGTATGTCAACCTACGTTTGATCGCTGACAAATTATTTTCTCAGAAAACGACACATAGCGACATACGTTGTTATTAATGAAAAAAAAAATGCAAAATAATTTTGGATTAGTTTTCAGTGTATAACCACTTATAAAAACTTGTGTGTTTAGTTCTGTTATTTTTTTGTCACTGTTATTCTTGATACGTTTTATATTCTCATCCAAAGTCCCGTTAACTTTTTGTTGACCAACAAAAACTTATATCGACATGGGTGGTTGCATTGGTAGTTTTCTTTTTCAAAGTAAACTACGTTTGTCGACATAAGTTGTTTTCTCTGCACACACTTTAAGTGTAACTTACATACTGTTTTTTCGTCCTTCTCTAGGATCTATTCCTCCGAAGATTTTTGACCCAAAATTTTATATGAAGTATTTATTGCCCATATCTACAGGACTGTTAAAAAAGAAAGATCTCAAAACTTTATATCGAGCCCATTATTTCAAATATAACTTTTTTTGGCTCCCCTGAACATTTTGATTTTATGACATACGCAGTTATTCTAGTCCCCATATATATATAGCACCCGATATGTACTTTTCCATATCTGCAGCCAGAAAAATTAATAACAATGCCACTCAAATTTGGTTTGTGATTATTTTCTGTATCCAATTAGTTGGACCGAAGGGATAGGGTCCCTAAACCTTGGTGTAAGGTATCGTGTAGTCGGTATAGACTGACTATAATTTTATTACTTGTTCTCATATTTGTTTTATTAATGATGGCTTCTTTGTAACATTTAATTAGAATCTGCTGACATGGTGAAAATTTGTATCGTAACTCAATTATTATTACTTATATTGTCTTTGAGACACAATTTCCATCTGGGTAATTGATTTGATTGTCACTGGTCCTATAATCACGTAGAGTAAAACTGGAGAATTTTCAGACTTATAAGTAAGATAAGTTTAAGAACAAATGAGGGGCCCAACATTTTTGAAATGAATTCTCCTAAATTTGATATTCAGTCGCAACTGTAAGGTATGCAGCTATATACATTTCATTTTTCTGATATTTTATTGGTCGCTCTAGCCAGTAATCGAACGAGCGACCTTCTGATTGATGAAGTGCACATCTAAGTTTCTACAAATTAAAAGAATTTCATTGGACAAATAATAAGCCAGTTTTTTTGGGATAAAATTCAAGTAAACCTTTACAAATCTGCTACCATAAGATATGATTTTTACCACATAGAAATACTACTTAGAAGTACTACAATTGTCTATTTTAAACGGCCAGCCAAAAAAGTGATTCTTCATATCGCTCTTGCTTTCGTTTTATTTTGACCTTCTAAATATTTTTTACTTCGAAGTTCGATGTTTTTCGAATTATTTTATGAGTCGGATTAACAAAATTATCCAGCACGCATGCGTGATTTTCTACGAGTAAAATTCTACGAAACCATAAACTATCGTAAAATAACGATAAGTATATTTTTATATCCCGTGCTGATGTTGGTAACTATTAAACATAATTGAGCAAGACCTTCTATTATACCGAAAAATTCAGAATCACTTTCTGGATCGATTTAATAATGTCCGTCTATCTGTCTGTATCTCAAAGTAACCTTTACTATTTATGGGTACCGGCCATTATGCAGAGGGTATATATAAGTTCTTCATTCCGTCTGTAATTATTAGAAAAAAAGCTGAACACCATAAAAAATATATATTTTCGATCCCTATCACAAGCGATGTCCGCCTGTCCGTTTACAGAAATCATGATCCCGCCCTAACTGTGTTAGCTGGGTTACTCATTATGAGTGGAAATATTACACTCACATCGTGACCAGGTCGGTATTTAAAATCTACAAAATCGTTTCAATAGGTCCCGAGATTTCAATGAATATGTAAAAAAAAAAACTCTTAAAATAATATGTTGTTCTTATTCTTGCTTTTAATCAAAATTTTGTAATTTGTGTGTGGTAGCTGTAATTGCTGTTGTTGCATTTGCTTAATGAGTATATATTTATCGTTATACTACATGTCATATTACTTTAGGTTGGTATTGCCACACTTTTGTAACGTTATTCCGAAATAAATACAAAAAGCCGCCAATATGAAAGAAAAATTTAAATTAAAAAAAAAACTTTTCTTAAAAATGATATATTTTTAAAAGAAAATTAAATGACTATTTATAGATTTTAATAAAAATAAAAATAAATCAGATCTTCATAATTTCTTTAATACTTAAGATCTCAGTTTTGCTTTAATAACTTATAACCTGAACTTACAGAAAAATGTCCATTATACAAGTTTTTCATTAAAAAACATACAATTTTCCTAATTTTTTTTCTTTTTTAATATAATAATAAATGCAAATTTCATCTCCTGTGATATTAGTAGGCAAGGCGATTTCCAATGACCCCTTCTACGCTTTTAGTTATCAACCGATTTAGACAAAAATTACGATTTGAAAGGCAGTTCTTGCAGTTGTGCACAATCTTTACAAATGTACACCATCTGGTACAATTTATTGGAGTAATAATCATTTAAAGTGGCTGCTACCACATAAAACACATATCTAAGCTTCAAATAAAAAACTATACATTAATGGGTGTGTGCTTATGAATTGGCTAAGAGTGATGAGCATACCTTTAGGTTCTTATAAAATTATTTATTAACAAACCCATTTATATGTCTTCTGTGTGCTCAACAAATATTTATAATGAATATTAATGAATTTTCACAATTCACAACTAAATGAATTTTATTTAAATATTCATATAATTTTTATAATATAGATTAGAGAAACATTGAAAGAAAAAAATTGAATGAAAAAATACAATTTCCTAGATTTTGTACTCAAATTTCGATTGCTGGGCTCTGCTAGTATTCTTAAATACTTAAGAAAATAAATTACTGACTTCCAGAAATGTGGCCAATTTGATTACTCGCATATCGACAATAATCTTTAAGACAGTTTTAATACGAGGGCGGGCCTAGTAGTTTGAAAACTGTTAACTTTTTAAAACATATGTTTTAAGTTTCAAGGCGCCACGTTGTTTAGTACTTTTTTGGAGCCGTCAAAAGTAAACGATCTCAGTCAATTTGTATATTTGTACATGCAAAAAAATTGTCATCGTTGTGTAATTCAATTCTTTTATTTGAAAGGTATCAGCCCAACCAATATTAAGGCCAAGCTAGAGTATATTCATGGGAAATCTGTTCCTTCGTTTAAGGCTATAAAATATTGGGTGGTAGAGATGAACTCCGTAGTGGTCGATCAACTGCGGTGGCCAGGCCAAAAAGGTTAACGAAAATCCACAAAATGTTATGTGATGATCGTCAGCTGAAGGTTCGTGAGCTAGCTGAAATGATAGACATTTAAGGACATGCTATACATCGCATATTGACCGAAAATTTGGAAATGAGAAAGCTATACGCAGGATCGATGTCACGTTTGCTTACAATAGAACAAAGATAGAGTCGTGAAGATGCTTTTATAGAATGTTTGACAAAATTTCACCCCCAATATAATTTTTAATAATAATCTTACATGGACTGATCACATAAACACAGCTGCTGGAAAAACATATGCTATGCTACGAATTCTGTGGAAAACACAATACTTTACACCGGTTAAGATTCGGTTATTACTTGCAAAAACATATATAATGCCAACTTTGTTATACGGATGTGAAGTTTTTTCGAGCTGTGATTATACGAGTTACAATAAATTGGAGAAAGCTTATAACGCCATACTAAGGTATGTTTACGGCCTGAAGAAGTATGATCATATTACACCAGTTTCAAAAAAAATGTATGGAGTTAGTTTCAGTGATTTACTAAAAATACGTACCTTGACTTTATTACATAAAATTGTACATACCCGTGAACCTTCTTATCTTTTTAATAGAATATCGTTCACTCGATCTCGCAGAACAAATGATTTAATACCAATTAGACATCGAACACAAACATCTGAATGGCAGTTTTTTATTAATTCAATTCGTCTTTGGAACTTGCTACCTTCAAACATTCAGTTCATAAGCAACGCAATGCAATTTAAAATGGCCCTCTTTAATTTATATAATTAATTGGTTTTCTATTTTAAATCGCTTTTAAATAACTAATTTTTACATTAAACTTTTTTATAATTATTTTATTTTGTTATTATATTTTTTATTATTTTTAATTGTTATTATACACAATGTTAAATTTCCTTACTACTATGTACCTAGTACTAATCCTGTACTTTAATTATAAGATTTTATGTCTTGTTGTATGGGAATTCGAAATAAATAAATAATAATAATAATAATAAAGCCGAGTTTTTGCGTCGATTCGTAACCATGAATAAGACATGGGTCTATCACTGCGAACCTGAGATAAAGGAACAGTTGAAACAGTGGACTGAAATGGGAGAATCGTGTTCAAAGAAGTCGAAGCAGTTCTATCTTCAGGAAAGGCGTCTGTTTGTTTGCGATATGCGTTTTTTTATTTATTATCTTCAAAAAGGAAAAACAATCAACGGCGCATTTTATGAAAAAGAATGAATTAATTCAGACCTTAATTCATGACGTACTTTGATCATTAGATTTGGGTCCCTCGGATTATTTTCTATTTTAAAACTTGTGTTAAAAGAGTTGCAAACAATGAAGAGGTGAAGTCTCTTTGTTGATGACTATTTTAAGGAGCTAGACAGTTGTTAAAACAAATAGGGTATCGAGCTAAAAGAAGAATCATGGAAAAAGTGCATCGAGCTAAAAGAAGATCCTGTTGAGAAAAAAAAATATTACCCAAATATGTTGTGTTTACTCTGTCAGGTTGCGTTGTTCTGCAATCGCACTCGTATGATAATATTTTACAAATTTATTTTTTATTATTATTTTTTTTTTAAATTTAATTAATTGATTTAATATTAATATTATATAATTTTCTCCCATCTCATTTTAGCGCGTGGTAAAAAGAAGGAAAAGAAGAAGTATTTGATGCCATTATTGTTGCTTTTCAAATTGAAAATGGCCGCTCTATTACCCCTGGCCATTGGTTTCTTGGCGCTATTGTCCTTCAAGGCTTTAGTGATTGGTAAAATTGCTCTCATTTTATCTTCTATTATTGGCTTGAAGAAGCTCTTGGAAAAGAAGGAGAACTACGAAGTTGTTTCCCATCCCCATCCCCACTACGACGAACACAGTTATGGACGTGCGTTACGTGATGCTCAAAATTTAGCCTATTATGCCTATAAGCAATAAAAAGATAATCCACAAAATAGCCCATTTTACATGCTATAAAACGCTATAAATTTTAAGAATTAGACAAAAAGATTCTTCTAGTATTCTGGTTTGTTAGAATTATTTATTTATTGTGTTTTGTAATATCAAGAGCCTCTGGGAGTGCAATACATCCTGATAACTTAATTTATTTATATATTTTTTTGTATTTATTTAATTTATTTATTTATTTAGAAAAAAAAAAGTGAAAAACATCAATGTAATTTATTTATTTATTTATTTTAAAAAGCCATGTTTTTTAATAATTTTTGTATGCAGAAAGAAAGAAATGAAAAGTAAACTGTCAACTACCATCACATAGTGTTTAAGTTTCTACCAAATCTATTTTAAATAGTTTTATTTGCATTTTTTTCTACAGTGTTACTGAAGTACCAACCTATTTGTTTTTATATTTTATATTTAGTGACTGAAAATGTTATTTTATTTATTTTCAATAGTATTTATTTTTAACTACTTAAAAAAAGCTTTATAATATTTGCTCCTACAGAAATAGTTTCATTTATATAAATAAAAGTACAAAATGTTTATTTCATATTATTAAAAAAACTTCTTTTGTATCTTTTCCTATGCTGTTGCTGCTTTCCTCTAATCTTTTTTCTTCAATTCTACACTATTATACTATATGCTCAACTATCTTCAGCAGATAAATATTTAAGCTTTCAATCCTAGAATATTTTCTTTATTTCAATTCAATAGACGATAGTTTTTTTTTTTATATATGTAAAACCATAGTAAGAAATTTGCATTTAATCTCAATAGTTTTTATTTTATTTTAAGTTTATGTTTATTTTTCTCTTTTGAATGGCAACAATAAAAAATTTAAAAAAAATGTTATAAAAAACAACAACAGATTGTCGACTTTTATCTAAAGACATGGTCATCTTATCAAACATTTTAAAACTCCCACAACAACAAATAGAAACTCAAATTTTTTTTTTTTTTTTTAGAGATGTGTGTTGTGAATTTATTGGTTTATCTTGTTGCAGTTTGACATTTGTACACTACATGAATGTCAAGAACAAAATTAAAATCAATTTGTTTATATTATGAATTTGTATAACAATTTTATTCTTGACTTGCAGTCAAATGGAGCTGTATGGATGATATATATAAGTTTGTCAATCCATTTGTGGCTTATTGAAATTAATTCCGGAGACCACATAAACTTTACGTATTCTTAATCCTTATAAAAGGAGAAGTCGTAATGAAGATGCCCGTCCGTCTGTCTGTCGAAAACATTCTCCTTTACGCAATATGTCGAGTGGGTTGCACTACTTATGTGTAGCGTCTAGACCAAATAGTTGAGGAATGACGTATGAAACTGAAAAGATACTCCGATAAAATTTCACATAAAAAACTAAAAATAATGAAAACGTTTTATACATAGGACTGCGTTACGATGTTCAACAAAAAAAAAAAAATACTTTGAGTCAAATTTAAGCCCGAACAAGGTTTTCCATCAATTTTGCACCTTAAACTTTTGTTCTAGACATAACTTCTTTAGAAATTGTATATATAATCGAATATTATATGAGCACTCATTACTGACCCATTGACCATTGAAGTATATATTATATAATAGTACATTTCTTTAAAAAATTACTTTTTATAAAAAGATGTTTTAGCTAAATAAGTACATTTTCTCAAAAATCTACGTTTTCTTAAAAAATAATATTTTCTTATATATTATCTTCTCTTACAGAAAGATGAGTTTCGTAAAAAGCAAACTCTTCTTTAAAAAATGCTTTTTCTAACATATACATACATATCTTTTCAAACAATACTACATTTTCCTTTTTTATACCCTCCACACGTCGTGGCATTCCGTTTGTAACGCATCGAAAATCTAATTTCCGACCCCATATAGTATATATATTCTTGATCCTTATCATAGCTCCAGTCGATATAGCGATGTCCGTCTGTCCGTCTGTCTGTTGAAATCACGCTCATTCACAAAAAAACCATCATAAACCATAATTCCCAGCAGGTTGATATTGAAAATGGGCTACACCGGGCATCATTGCGATTAGATACGAGCAAAAATATGTAGATATCTCTAAAAAAAAAACATACAACCCAGTGTGTTTGTTGTAACAGTTTAGTGGTTGAACATAATAACTGTACAACAACATAAAAAAATGCCACAAAAATAATATGCATATAACGGGTGATTTTTTAAGAGCTTGATAACTTTTTTTTAAAAAAAAACGCATAAAATTTGCAAAATCTCATCGGTTCTTTATTTGAAACGTTAGATTGGTCCATGACATTTACTTTTTGAAGATAATTTCATTTAAATGTTGACCGCGGCTGCGTCTTAGGTGGTCCATTCGGAAAGTCCAATTTTGGGCAACTTTTTCGAGCATTTCGGCCGGAATAGCCCGAATTTCTTCGGAAATGTTGTCTTCCAAAGCTGGAATAGTTGCTGGCTTATTTCTGTAGACTTTAGACTTGACGTAGCCCCACAAAAAATAGTCTAAAGGCGTCAAATCGCATGATCTTGGTGGCCAACTTACCGGTCCATTTCTTGAGATGAATTGTTCTCCGAAGTTTTCCCTCAAAATGGCCATAGAATCGCGAGCTGTGTGGCATGTAGCGCCATCTAGTTGAAACCACATGTCAACCAAGTTCAGTTCTTCCATTTTTGGCAACAAAAAGTTTGTTAGCATCGAACGATAGCGATCGCCATTCACCGTAACGTTGCGTCCAACAGCATCTTTGAAAAAATACGGTCCAATGATTCCACCAGCGTACAAACCACACCAAACAGTGCATTTTTCGGGATGCATGGGCAGTTCTTGAACGGCTTCTGGTTGCTCTTCACTCCAAATACGGCAATTTTGCTTATTTACGAAGCCATTCAACCAGAAATGAGCCTCATCGCTGAACAAAATTTGTCGATAAAAAAGCGGATTTTCTGCCAACTTTTCTAGGGCCCATTCACTGAAAATTAGACGTTGTGGCAGATCGTTCGGCTTCAGTTCTTGCACGAGCTGTATTTTATACGGTTTTACACCAAGATCTTTGCGTAAAATCTTCCATGTGGTCGAATAACACAAACCCAATTGCTGCGAACGGCGACGAATCGACATTTCACGGTCTTCAGTAACACTCTCAGAAACAGACGCAATATTCTCTTCTGTACGCACTGTACGCATTCGTGTGGTTGGTTTAATGTCCAATAAAGTAAACTGAGTGCGAAACTTGGTCACAATCGCATTAATTGTTTGCTCACTTGGTCGATTATGTAGACCATAAATCGGACGTAAAGCGCGAAACACATTTCGAACCGAACACTGATTTTGGTAATAAAATTCAATGATTTGCAAGCGTTGCTCGTTAGTAAGTCTATTCATGATGAAATGTCAAAGCATACTGAGCATCTTTCTCTTTGACACCATGTCTGAAATCCCACGTGATCTGTCAAATACTAATGCATGAAAATCCTAACCTCAAAAAAATCACCCGTTACATATTTTTGCAAAATACAAGAGACTTCACCAAACATGATCAGGATCGGTCCATTTTTGGACCTAGTCCCTTTATAGATATAGCATCCGATATGAACTTTTTCATATCTGCAGCCAAAAAAATTAATAAAAATCCCACTCAAATTTGGTTTTTGCTTATTTTCAATGTCCAGTTAGTTGGGCCTAAGAGATAGGGTTTCTAAACGCATGGTATAGGGTATCGTATAGTCGGTCTAGACCGACTATAATTTGCTTACTTGTTTTATTTTAATTTTTTTATTTTTATTATTATTTTTTTATTTTTATTTTTTTGTAACTGCAAATGAATTATTTTAGATTTTTTTAATAAATTTGGTTGAAACAATTGTCGTTTTTATCGGGGTGTATCGGATTTTTTCGATCGCGAGTGGATAATGTTTTAATTTTTAGATGTACGCGTTGATGAACATGTTCTGTTTTTTCAGCAGTACACGAGCAAAAAAACGAACTTAAAATAAAGCTACATTCGAATCTGTGTGGTTTATGTGTGTTCGAAATAAAAAATACGTGAAAGAAAAATGTTCGTGTAGATAACGATATATTAAAACGAAACACATGATTGTGTTGGGCACCGTACAAAATTGGGAAGCACACATAATTGATATGAAAATAAAAATATGTATGTGTTTGTTGGTCTGAGCTATGTTTGTTTACTTATATGTACGAGTTTTTTATTCAGTGTGTGTTTTTTCTGAACTCTGCGAAAAACCCAATTGAGATATAGCATCTCAAAATTGACGTTTTTTGTCCTTAAGCGAATACAGTGTCGCCAGCATTGTTCAAAAATATTTGACCGACTGATTCAGAATCACTTTATGAGTAGATTTAACGTTATCAATCCGTCTGTCTGTCTGTCGTTCTATCTGTTCTTCCATGATAAAATTGGGCTCAAACTACAGATCGCAATGACAATGCGTTTTGAAGAAATTCGATATATAAGTATTTTACCAACTCATAGCAATGTCTTTATTGAATATGGTGAAAATTGCTGCAATTTCAGACCTAGTTCCCATACAAACTCTCAACATAAACTGCAATAAGATATATATATATATATTTCTATTATGATGAATTTTGGTTACTGCGTGGTAATTTTATCCGTAAAATATCAGTCATAAAAACAATTCTAGTCATGGCACCGACATAAAGCAGCTTTAAAAAGTTCACGTAAATCTATCTAACAATCTACAAGTACGAAATATTTTACAAAAATTTGGGTTCTATATGTGTTTATAACACATAAGTGACTTCAATAAATATGGTGACGATCCGGCCATTTTTGTAGCAAGTCCCGAAATAAAAATTTAAACCGATGTGAACATTTACACATATCCAAGCAATAATTACAGGACCATCTAATTGTAATTTTATGTTATGTTCATTTACCTCAAACAATAAAGCTAAATACAAAACCGGCCTATTTTCTTACTTGATTTTATATCCTGTACCACTATATGGTGTGGGTGTAACTATCAAAAATATTTGACCTAGAGGTACCTCCTCTTATAGTGATCGACTGAGAATCACTAACTGATTTGATTTAGCGATATCCATCCGTCTGTCTTTCTCTCTGTCTGTCTGCCCATCGGTCTGAATGTCCATGTAAACCTTGCAACCCAATTACAGTCGCAAAGTTTATTATATTTTTATGAAATTTGATATATGTATGTGACCCTGCATATGAAAATCCAGCTAGTGTGTCAAATCAAGTTTTTAAGTAAAAATAAGAAGAGAATAAATTGTTTTGCATACGTCGTAAATTCTTTTGAGATCGAAATAATTTTTTAATAATTTAAAAACACCAAAAATTGGATAGAAAAAAAAATGGGGCACACTAAGTGGGTTTTATTTTTTATATAATTGCATTTTTATATTAACAATATCAAGAACACAGAACATAGCTCATGTTAGTAGTATTGCCACATATTTTTTTATCGTTATCACGTTATAATAAAAAAAATCGCCAATATGAAAGAAAAAATGAAAACGAAAAATGGAAATTTTCCAATGGAAAATGAAAATGGAAAATGGAGAATGAAAAATAAAAACGAAAAATGGAAAATAAAAAACGGAAAATGGAAAATGTAAAATAGAAAATGAAAATTGAAAAATGAAAAATGGAAAATGAAAAATTAAATACTAAAAATTAAAAATTTAAAATTTAAAATTAAAAAATAAAAATTTAAAATTAAAAATTAAAAATTAAAAATTAAAAATTAAAAATTTAATATTTAAAATTAAAAATTAAAAATTAAAAATTAAAAATTATAAATTAAAAATTAAAAATTAAAAATTAAAAATTAAAAATTAAAAATAAAAAATTAAAAATTAAAAATTAAAAATTAAAAATTAAAAATTAAAAATTAAAAATTAAAAATTAAAAATTAAAAATTAAAAATTAAAAATTAAAAATTAAAAATTAAAAATTAAAAATTAAAAATTAAAAATTAAAAATTAAAAAGTAAAAATTAAAAATTAAAAATTAAAAATTAAAAATTAAAAATTAAAAATTAAAAATTAAAAATTAAAAATTAAAAATTAAAAATTAAAAATAAAAATTAAAAATTAAAAATTAAAAATTAAAAATTAAAAATTAAAAATTAAAAATTAAAAATTAAAAATTAAAAATTAAAATTAAAAATTAAAAATTAAAAATTAAAAATTAAAAATTAAAAATTAAAAATTAAAAATTAAAAATTAAAAATTAAAAATTAAAAATTAAAAATTAAAAATTAAAAATTAAAATTTAAAAATTAAAAATTAAAAATTAAAAATTAAAAATTAAAAATTAAAAATTAAAAATTAAAAATTAAAAATTAAAAATTAAAAATTAAAAATTAAAAATTAAAAATTAAAAATTAAAAATTAAAAATTAAAAATTAAAAATTAAAAATTAAAAATTAAAAATTAAAAATTAAAAATTAAAAATTAAAAATTAAAAATTAAAAATTAAAAATTAAAAATTAAAAATTAAAAATTAAAAATTAAAAATTAAAAATTAAAAATTAAAAATTAAAAATTAAAAATTAAAAATTAAAAATTAAAAATTAAAAATTAAAAATTAAAAATTAAAAATTAAAAATTAAAAATTAAAAATTAAAAATTAAAAATTAAAAATTAAAAATTAAAAATTAAAAATTAAAAATTAAAAATTAAAAATTAAAAATTAAAAATTAAAAATTAAAAATTAAAAATTAAAAATTAAAAATTAAAAATTAAAAATTAAAAATTAAAAATTAAAAATTAAAAATTAAAAATTAAAAATTAAAAATTAAAAATTAAAAATTAAAAATTAAAAATTAAAAATTAAAAATTAAAAATTAAAAATTAAAAATTAAAAATTAAAAATTAAAAATTAAAAATTAAAAATTAAAAATTAAAAATTAAAAATTAAAAATTAAAAATTAAAAATTAAAAATTAAAAATTAAAAATTAAAAATTAAAAATTAAATATTAAAAATTAAAAGTTAAAAATTAAAAATTAAAAATTAAAAATTAAAAATTAAAAATTAAAAATTAAAAATTAAAAATTAAAAATTAAAAATTAAAAATTAAAAATTAAAAATTAAAAATTAAAAATTAAAAATTAAAAATTAAAAATTAAAAATAAAAAATTAAAAATTAAAAATTAAAAATTAAAAATTAAAAATTAAAAATTAAAAATTAAAAATTAAAAATTAAAAATTAAAAATTAAAAATTAAAAATTAAAAATTAAAAATTAAAAATTAAAAATTAAAAATTAAAAATTAAAAATTAAAAATTAAAAATTAAAAATTAAAAATTAAAAATTAAAAATTAAAAATTAAAAATTAAAAATTAAAAATTAAAAATTAAAAATTAAAAATTAAAAATTAAAAATTAAAAATTAAAAATTAAAAATTAAAAATTAAAAATTAAAAATTAAAAATTAAAAATTAAAAATTAAAAATTAAAAATTAAAAATTAAAAATTAAAAATTAAAAATTAAAAATTAAAAATTAAAAATTAAAAATTAAAAATTAAAAATTAAAAATTAAAAATTAAAAATTAAAAATTAAAAATTAAAAATTAAAAATTAAAAATTAAAAATTAAAAATTAAAAATTAAAAATTAAAAATTAAAAATTAAAAATTAAAAATTAAAAATTAAAAATTAAAAATTAAAAATTAAAAATTAAAAATTAAAAATTAAAAATTAAAAATTAAAAATTAAAAATTAAAAATTAAAAATTAAAAATTAAAAATTAAAAATTAAAAATTAAAAATTAATAATTAAAGACTCAGGTGGGGGGTATCAAAAAATTCGGCACAGCCGAATTTAACACTCTTTCTTGTTTAAATTATCATTTACTTAAAAAAACACATGTTCTTAAAAAAGTAAATTTTCGTAAAAATTCTCTTTTTTAAAATATCACTTTTCTTTAGAAGGACCTTTTCTGAAAATTTTTACTTATCTTAATTTATCATAATTTTCTTAACAATACCTTAACAATCTTAACAATCTCAATAAAGTAATTTTTTTTTTAAAGTACATTTTCTTCAAAAAGGTCCTTAAGTAAGCACCTTTTTAAAGAAAGTATATTTTCTTCAAAAAGCACATTTTCTTAATAAAGTAACTCTTCTTCAAAAAGTACCTTTCCTTAAAAAAAGAAACTTTTTTAATAAAGCATGTTTTCTTAAAAAAAGTTTTTTCAAAAATAATTTTTCATAAAAAAGCATATTTTCGTTAAAAGTACATCCCCTTAAAAAGTACCTTTTCAAATACTAATTTCTCTAAAAGAATACCATTTATTAAAAAAGTAAAATTTCTTTTAAAAAAAAGCTCTTATTCGTGAACAAATGCTTTAATTTAAAAAAAACTACATTTTTCTTTTCTTAAATGCCTAGTCTCTTAAAATACACCTCTATTTAAGAAATTATATTTTCTTCAAAAGTCCCCTTTCGAAAAAAATGTTTTTCTTAAACAGTCCCTTTTTTGAAAATATTTGATTTTCTAAAATAGTATTTTTTTTTCTTAAAACTCCCCCTTCCTGAAAAAGTAATTTTTTTTAAAAAAGTATCTTTTCTTCAAAAAGTACATTGTCTCAAAAAGTGCCTTTTCTTAATAAAGTATCTTTAAAAAAAACAATTCTGAAAAAATATGTTTTCTTTTGAAGAATATTTTGGTATGTTTCTTCTCTTACAAATTTTAATTTCAAATAATAATTTTCCTAAAAGAATACCATTTCTTAAAACCAGTAAAATTTCTTAAAAATTTACCTCTTCTTAGAAAGGTAACTTTTCTTTAAAAAGTACATTTTCTTAAAAAGGAATCTCTTCCTAAAAAAATACCTTTTGTATGTTTCCTAAAAAATCTATTTTCTTAAAATCCCTTTCCTTAAAAATTACCTTTTCTGAAAATATTTGATTTTCAAAAAAAGTATTTTTTCTAACATAACCCTTTCTTCAAAAAAGTAAATTTTCTTAAAAACGTATCTTTCCTTGAAAAAGTATATTTCTTCAGAATTTAAATTTTCTTACGAAAGTATCATTCTCAAAAAAGAATCTTGAAAAATACCTTTTCTTAAGAAAGTATTTTTTTTAAGTTCCTTCACTTAAAAAGTACATTTTTAAATAATAATTTTCCTAAAAACACCATTTCTTACATAAGTAAAATTTCTTTTAAAATTACCTTTTCTTAAAAAGGTACCTTTTTTTAAAAAAGCTCTTATTCTTAAAAAGGTATATTTTAATAAAAATTTAAAAAAAAATTACTTTCTCTGAAAATATTAGATATTCTAAAAGGGTACCTTTACCTAAAGAAAGTGCCGCTTCTAAAAACAAGGCCGACTCTGAGAAAAATTCATTTTCTAAGTAAGTAAATTTTCTTAAAAATTTTCTCAAAGAGGTAAAGTAAAAGTACCTTTTCTTAAAGAAAAAACTTTTCTAAAGAACACCTTTTCCAAGAAAAGTACCTTTCCTTAAAAAAGTACCCCTCCATAAAAGCTACTTTTTTCTAAAAAATACCTTAACCATTTCCAAACAAATGTAAGTTTCTTAAAAAAGTAAATTTTTCTTAATCTTTTCTCAAAAAAGTAGCTTTTCTAAAAAATTACCTTTTTTAACAACGGCTTTTCCTAAAAATATATATGTTCTTAATGTTTAAAAAGTACCTTTCTAAATAAGTAGCTTTTCTTTAAAAAGCACATTTTTTAATAAAGTAACTTTTTCTATATACTTTTTTAAAGTAGCTTTTATTAAAATGTACATTTTCTTCAAAATATTATTTTCTTCACGCCTGCGTGTAAAAATTGAATAACTTTTTTGTTTAGAAGCGTAAAAAATATTTGAAATAAACTCAAAAAGCTGATTAAATAGTAAACACATAGTACATGGCAAAAACATACCTGGTAACGATGTATTTTCGTAAAAATTTTTTTATATGGAAAATATCACAAACAACTCTTGTAAAATTTTAGCACATACGGCTAGAGATGGCAGATTAATCGCAAAGATTGAAAAAATCGATTAATTTTTATCAATTAACGATTTAATTGTATCGTAGACTTCCTTTCGATTAATTGAATTTTTAATCGATTAATTATAATAACAATTGAAAAAAAATTTTACATGAGCCTTATATCTATAATTTTAATAGGTTAGGTGATTTCTTGTGACCGATGTTTTGTTCTACCGTTTTATCCCGATTTTGACCAAACGTATATTATTTGAAAGGTATTTCTTTTTAGCTATTCACCAAGCTTACAGATTTTTTTAATTCTTAGTAAATTGTTTTTAGTAAATTGCATTTAAAGTTGCTACTAACACAATCATTAAATTATACAATCCTCTGTGTGTGTTTATTAAATTTGTTAATGTGTTTGTAATAAAAATCAGTTTGTTTTTTTTTTTTGTGTTGATTTGTGAATTGGCTATAATTGATTAGCATACTTTTAGGGTCTTTATTTAATGAAAAAATAAAATTTCATAGAATTAGCACTCGAATTTCAAGAGCTGGAATCTGCTAGTCAGTGTTGCCACTTCTTGGATAATTATCCAAAAAATGGATAATTTAAAATTTTTTGGATAATCATTGGATAATTTCATTTTTGGATAATTTATGGATAATTTTATCATTTCAAATTTAAAGTTTTACATGGACAAAATATAATTTTTTTTTTAAATTTTATTTGGCGATTTTTTTAGTTACTTCTTATTTGACATCACTTTTTTTTTGTTTTTAGTTCTGGCAATGCCTTTTAAATTTTGAGCTTTTCAAATTATATGATTCTATAAGTATTTATATCTGTCCTGTTTTTTTCTAATGGTAAACGAAGCTATTTTTCAAATTTAAACGCTGTCAGTAGGCTACTGTTAAGTTTTTTCGTGTGAACATTTTTGTTTGATTTTGTGGACAATTTTAAAACAATTAGTGGTTTTTCTGTTTACATTGTTATAATAAAAATATTAAAAACATCTTAAATATATCAGGTGATTGTTAAGTAAGTATATTAATGATAATATTGAAGATTGTTTTTTATTGAAATTGTGATATAATTTTACTTTTACAGGCCATGGAGTATAAATTTGGAAGTCAATGGCTGGAGGATTCCCATTTTAAGATTTGGTTACAGCGAAGAACAGAAAATGGAAAAGAATATGGATATTGTAAAATTTGCAAAAAACAAATGGTTGCCCACAAAAGAGTTTTAAAAACACATCAAACATCATCCCAGCACATAAAAGCTGCATCGGCCATTAAAAATAATGCTACAATTGATGAATCCTTCCAAAAAAAGAAAAATGTTGCAGAAAATATAAAGCGAGCAGAGTACAAAGTAGTTGGAATGTTGGCAGTTAACAATCTATCTTTTCTTTGTATTGATAACATGTTGCCCACCCTTAAGGAATCGTTTAAAGACTCAGATACTTTAAAAAATATAAATATGCATAGAACTAAAGCTACTGGCATAATGAATAACGTGCTGGGTCCGTGTTTTTCTATGGATTTATTTGATAAATTGAAAAAAACATTTTTTTCAATCATAATCGATGAGACGACTGATGTAAGCACAAATAAACAAATTGCTTTTGTCGTAGTTTTTTATGATGACTCCCGTTTAAAAATGGAACATTCGTTTTTCGATTTTAAGGAATGTGAAGCTTCTAGTGCCAAGGAAATCTATCAACTTTTAAAGCAAACTATTATTGAAAAAGATATTCCTTTTGACAACCTTATTGGATTTGCTGCTGATACACCCAATGTCATGTTTGGTAAATACAATTCTGTTTGTACTCATTTAAAAACGGACAAACCCAATGTCGTACTAGTAAAGTGCTCTTGTCATATTGCTCATTTAATTGCCTCAAAATCAACTTTAAAAATTCCAACCAGCTTAGAAGATTTATTGCGAAATCTAGGGTCTTATTTCAACCGTAGCTATTTACGTCAGTGTAAGCTCCAAGAATTTCAACAATACTTTCAAATTGAAGTGCACAAAATTTTATCGCCCATTATAACCAGATGGCTTTCTTTAAAAGCATGCGTGGATAGAGTACTAGAGCAATATGATGCCTTGCGATCGTATTTAAGATTGGAAGTTTTCGAAGACCCTTCAAAAATAACAGAATCAATGCTTACAACTTTGGACAAAAAGTCAACTAAAGGGTATTTGGAATTTTTATCGTATGCACTTGGTATTCTGACAGATTTTAATTTGATTTTTCAATCAGAACAACCCATGCTTTATAAACTAAGAAGCGAGGTGACAAAAATGCTACAAACTTTTTTGTCAAATTTTATAGAAGTTGAAGTTATAAAACAAAATGACTTATGGTTATTTGATCATACAAATCAACAGTTCTTTGTTGAACAAACTGAAATGTATATTGGTCTTGCAGCTCAAAATACTATCACATTTTGCTCGCAAGAAGACAAAGATAAAATGTATAGCGATTTTCGAAATTTTTATATGGAAGTTGTATCGCAAATAAAAAAAAGATTTTGTTTCGAAGACGAATTTTATAACATTATTGATATTGTGGATCCAAAATTTGCACAAACATTTAAAATAAAATCTTTATTTAATTTTAAAACTAGATTTCCATTTGTTAAAATAAATTACCAAGAATTAGACAATGAATGGCGTCAACATGCCTTGTTGGACCACAAAAAATATGGTTTGTTTGATTATTTAGATGTACAAACTTATTGGGCAAAAGTTTTTAAAATTACAAATTGTGCTGGTAAAAATCTTTTTCCAAATTTAGAAGTTGTTATAAAATTTCTTATGATTCTTCCATTTTCTAATTCATCAGTAGAAAGAGTTTTTAGTAAACTAAAGATAACAAAAACTGATTTACGAAATAAATTATCTTCAAATACTGTTGCTTCAATTCTTTTTACAAAAGAAGGCATTGAAAGAAATGGTGGTACAAATTTTGAGCCCACAAAAGAAATGTTAAAAAAAAACTGGAAAAAGAACTAGTAATAAATACTATTATTATAAAATATTTTTTATTCTGAACAGTACAAAATGTATGACTTTTTTTCTAAAAAAATTTCTTGTATTCTTTAAATTGAATTAAAATAAACCACTTTTGTTTTTGTTAATAAAAAAAAATTTATTTTTTTTTTAAATTGTTTTTTAATTTTTTTAAACATTGTTTTTTACTTTTTTTTTTTTTTGGATAATTTTTGGGATTTTGGATAATTTTGGACAAACTCCTGGATAATTTTTTGGTTCACTGGTGGCAACACTGCTTTTCATACAACATTCTCAATTGTCATTGTTCATACATCATTGTATAAAATGGCGCCAATCAAGATAGTAGCGTGGAGATATTTCACAAAATCAAAAAACAATATTGTTGTTTGCAAATTTTGTGCTAAAAATTTAAAATATTTAATTTACACTTGAAACATGTTTCAACATTTGAAGTTGAAACATGCAGCTGAAGTTGAAGTTCTGCAGAAAAAAGGTGCATAATATATAATCATAGACGATGATGTGAGTCTAACTGATGAAAAGAGTGTGGATAGCGTGGTGGAAGTAACAAAAATAGGTGAGGGCAGCACGAATGAAATGCCGAGCAGCAGCACCAGTCTACCACTGATTATAAAAGCGTTTAGTAATATACAAAGTTATAACTCCGGTACTAAACACAAAAAAATTACACATGCAATCGTGCACATGATTATAAAGAATAATTTGGCGTTTGACTTTGTATAGTATGTTTTGAGTTCATTAATGACTTCATCATTTTTACTCCAAGCAATTTTAAGTTTATTAAAGGTACTGGCTTTGTAGAATTTATGAGGCAAAATTTGCCCCTATTCAAAGTCCCAACAAGGAACACAATAAAAGCTGAAATTGACAAATTATATCAAGACGAAAAGAAAAACAGTGTCTTACTGCTCTCACACCTGTGTTGTTTAACCCTAACAACTGATACATATATGGACTAACACAGACATGAAGAGCATGCTGGGACTAACCGTTCATGGTTTGCTTAATAAAAAGCCATTTAATGGTACAATTGGTGTTTATGAACTAAGCAAAATCCCACACTGCTATATATATCTGAAGTATTGTCTTTTGCAATGAAAGATTTTTAAATCGAGCAAAAAAATGTGAAGGCTGTTGTCACGGACAATGCAAATAATATTGTAAATGCCGTATATGAAAAGTTCGGAAGATATCATCATATTTCTTGTTTCGCCCATACGCTGAATTTGGTCTGTTCGAATTCATTGGCTGCTTGTGAAGTACACGATATTATTTTAAAATGTAAAATATTACTGAAAGCATAGCGTCAAAGCCAATGATGACATGCGAAAGGTGCAAGCAGCCACTGGTGTACTAGAGGGAAAATGTTTAAAACTTATCCTAGATGTTAAAATGCGGTGGAATTCCACGAATTTTATGATCAGCGGTACATCAGCCAAATTTTGCTAAATTACCCGGATTCTCTGATAAGGATCACTTCGTGAGAAAAAGATGAATTAGTGGAAATGTTGACTCTTTAACGACCTTTAGAGGCCACAACTATGCTAATAAGTGGTAAACACCATGGTACTCTCAGCCAAATAATTCACTTAGTTCACTGTGAACATGAGCAAATTTTAAAAATTTCACCATTTCAGCCAGCCGCAAAAAAAATTGAAACAAGAAATTTTAATGGAATTTCAGAAAAGATTTGTGACCATAGAACACTCGTTCCTGTTAGCGGCACTATCCTAGATCCGAGATTTAAAAAAGTTAGTTTTAAGGATCCGTTGGCTTTGTCGTCAGCTTTAAGATTTATTCGAACTGAAATGACCGAAAAAGATGACACTATAGAAATAGGAAGTGAGTCATCGATCGATTCGTTGGAAAACGAATTTCACCTCTGGGCTCCACAGAACACTCGTGCACACAAAGGAAGAGACAATTTGAGGAACTACAAACTCAAGATGAGCTAACCTTTTACCTTTAATTTGCAAGTTCTACCATTAAAGTCATCGATGCTTGGCATGACCTGAAAACAGTTTATCCCCAGTTTATCTCTACGAAGTGGCAAAAAATTATTGCCATTTAATTGGCAGATCAGAGCCTGTTGAACGGCTGTTTTCTAAAGCTGGCGCAACAGCAACATTAAAAAGAAACAGACTTACAACAAAACGGTTGTCTAAATTATTATTTTTACAGACATGGACTGATTAATATATAGTAATTTTTGTAAAGTAAATTTTTAATTGAATTTTTATTGAAAAATATTTTTTTTAATGTGTTATTATAGTGAAATAAATAAATATACTATACTCAAATGCAAAATACAAGTTTCAATTGTAAAAATATTATAACTATGACAGCCAAAAATATGCATTTATATATTTTTTGATCTAATAGATTCTTTTTAAATATTTTACACATTTACTCAATGAATTTATGACAACTAGCAGATTCCAGCCCTCGAAATTCGAGCGCAAATTGTAGGAAATTTCATTTTTTTTATTAAATAAAGACCCTAAAAGTATTCTAATCAATTATAGCCAATTCACAAATCAACACAAAAACAAACTCATTTTTATTATAAACACATTAACAAATTTAATAAATACACACATAGCATTGTATAATTTTATGTATGTGTTAGTAGTAACTTTAAATGCAATTTACTCAAAATAAAGGAAAAAATTTAAAAATCTGTAACTCTGCATATTGGCAAAAAAGAAATACCTTTCAAATAATGTACGTTTGGTCAAAATCGGGATAAAACTGTAGAAAACGTTAGTCACAAGAAATCGCTTAGTCTATTAATATTATAGATTTACAACTTTAAATTTCAAAGTCATTGAATAAATATTTAAAAATTTGAAAAAGAATGTATTATGTATTAAAAAGAATGTATTTATACACGCATATTTTTTGTTGTCCTAATTATAACTTATAAATCGATAATTAATCGATTATTAATGATTGTTACTTAATAATCGCAATTAATTGCAATCAATTATTTGACTCGTGCAATTAATATCTTTTTCATTAAAAAAAAAACTAGCCAAATTAGATTCTGCAGACACGCCACACGGCTTCGCGGAACTAGGCTTAAAAAAAAGAAAAAAAAATCGATTAAAATTATTTTTTTGCTATCCCTACGAACGACACATACAACAGTTAGGACACCCTTGTCAATATCCTAATTGTTTTTGTAGCGCTTTTACAATTTTCCATATATGTAAATTAGTACCAATACGATACACGCGAAACCATTATTGTATATATTTAATTTCCGTCACTCTTTATTGTTCTCTAAATTAAACGCTGACATTTTTGTATTCCTGGTAAATCGAAAACATTTTTCTGACATTAGTGAAGCGTACCGATCAAGTGTTTTGCCAGAGGTGTGTAAAAATTTATACCCTCTAACACAATGTGGTCAGGGTATAATGACTTTGTGCTGATGTTTGTAACTACCAAAAATATTTGACATACACCCATCTTTTTTTATACCAATCGACTCAGAATCATTTTCTGATTAGCAATGTCTGTCCGAACATCTTTGTGTCCACGTAAACCTTGTAATCAAGCTACAGGTCGCAAATATAAATGGAATTTGGTATATAAGCTTCTATGGGTTATAGCAAGAACGCTATTGAAATTGGTGAAAATCGGTATATGTTCAGACCTAGTCGACTTAAATTGCCATAAGATCCAAGTTATCATATAGATCTATGTCGAACTGGGTTTGTGTACAGATTAATGGATCCCTATAGGGCAGTTCTTAATCGTAGACCCCTATGAAGTTGCTACCCGATCTTCACATAAACCTATCAACAACAACAATATTGCAAAGATTTTTCTCAAATTTTGTTTATATATGTTTTTGCAAAAAATAAGTGACTTTACAAAATGTGGACAGGATCGGTCCATTTTTCGGTTCAGTACCCACATGAATATAGCATCCGATATGAATTTTTTCAGATCTGCAGGCAAAAAATTAATAAAAATTCCATTTATTTGCTATAATCTGAACTCATGGTATAGGGAAACGTAAAATGTTTATTTCTCATATAGTTGTAAATATTGCAAAAGGAATACTGGCAAAGTACTGGGTTTTAACGACATATGTATCTAAAAACAGTACTTTGGTGGCACTTTATTTTTGGTGCTTAATCTTTTATACCATTCGTACGTAATTTACGCATGTGCTGTAGGAAATTTATAACCACACTACAGTGTCAATTTATAAACCTTTTCAAAATTTATGTGCGGGTCAACTTAGTCCATTTATATTATTTATACATGGAGTTCACATCATTTCTTATGATGAACATATAAAGAGAGAGCAATAAAAATGATTTACAAAAAAACACTTTTGCATCTTCTATATTGTCTGAATAGAAAAGTTTCTTTTATATAACAAATTAAAATTTAGTGTTGCCCCATATTTGAATGCTTTTTTCAATTTTATGAAACAAAAGCAAACTTTTGAAAACTTTTTAAGAAAAGATTTTGAATCAACTCCTGTCAAGTCTTATAACTCATGTATTTTATATTATGAATCGTATCTTGTAAAATATATGATTTTTTGCCAAGTTTTCATTTAGAAAATAAAAACTTCAAAACGTGTTTTTTTAATATATGTAGCTAAATAATATCAAGTAACGTCGATCTTAAAGGAATCCATAATGCGAATATCTTAGCCTTCTTCTAACTTAAATATTTCAGTTCAAACTTAGTATACAAGTTGCAAGTGCACAAGTAAAACTTGCTTTTTTATACATTCTCTTTCAGATTCCTATTGGTGTTCACCAAGTTCATATAAACGATTACAAAGTTCAAAAGTTTGTATCACTGCTTTGACAACTTCTGTTGATAAAATTGGTAAACTTTTTCCTCTTTTACTTGCAATAAATTAGAAATTCAGTTATTTTTGCAAAATTATTGAAAATTTTTTAGTACATAAACTTTTTCTCATAAATTCTCAAGAATATAAGGCAAAAGTTTCTAAAATTTTAAAATGTATACTTGTATTGCCAATTTTTACTATCAAACAAATCATTAATAAAGTAATAAGTTTTCTACACGCAATGCTTACGAACGCATCTGGTCATGCTGCTCTGCCACAGCTATTTACACCCATCTCTCATAAAATGCTACAATCATTAGCTTAGCTATTTCAAATTCTTTCAGTAGTAGAGTTGATTTTCAAGCCTTGTATTGAATTCTGCACTGTATAACCATTAAAAACGCTATATTTAACTTTGTTAAACGTATTAAATATACAAGTGAAAGTATGTATCTTTAACCATCTTTTTGTGATATTCTGTAATGCGAGGGACAAGTCTATTGCTTTATAGTTGTTATTGTTAAAAATTTAGAAAACTTTTTCTTACACTAAGTCGCCATACTTTAAAGTTTAAACAATAATGCCATGTTTTATACATGTGCAGAAGTTATCACAACAACTCCAGCTACAAAGGCAGAAATTGAAAGGAAATAATTCTTTGAATTGATCTTTAAAGAAAAACCAACCAACTCTTTGTACAAACTTAATTACAAGTGAAAAGTGATCGAGATGTTCATTATTTTTCTTGAATATAAATTACACTCCCACTTGAAATTTGTTTTTTTCTATTTAGACGATTCCTTAGACGAACAGTTTATAAGCAATTCTCAATAGAAAACAAGTAAGAGGATTACAGTCAGTATACACCGGCTATGCGATACCCTATACCATGCGTCTCGAGAGAAGTTCTTGGTTCCAAGTTTGCTGAGGAAACACGCTATAAGCATAAACTAAATATTTGTGCTATTGTGATTAATTTGTGCTGGCTGTACTGATATGAAAAGGTCCATATCTGATGTTATTTTTGTATGGAAACTAGATCAAAAAAGGACCGATCATGACTATGTTTAGTCATTTAATTTTCACAAGAACATATCGCACCTGTACCTCTAAAGTGAGTCAACTGAAAATTTTTCAGTTTTCACTTTTTGCAAGAAAACGATACACAGTGTTCATATCTATACACTGTAAAAATCTTACATCGATTTTTCTAGTCTTTCGTAAAAAAAAATACAGTTGTAACCCTCTTTGTGTTATAGGAGTAGTTTATTTAGAATCCACTAAAAAGACTTATTTTGAGTTGCACCCAAAAAACTTGCTAGTTTTGATGATCACTGAAAAAATCGCAAAAACAACTACTGTTGTATACTTATTATTCGCAATTCCTTACAATTAAAGAACTGTTTTTCAATTTTATAGTAAATATTGAAAAAAACCGTGTTTTGCCTCTACTGAAAATTTGTAAATTTTGAGTTGACTCACTTTAGAGGTACAGGTGCGATATATGAACCAATTTGGCAAAATCTATGTAATATTTTCGTTTCTTTTTTTACGATTAAATACATGCCTGACTGACTGTGGTTCTAGTCAACATACACCAAACTTTATCGATATATGTATTTATATATGATAATATACATCTTGCTAGGGGTTATTTGGATGGGGCTAGGTCTGAACACGTTCCGATTGTAACCAATTTCATTTCAATACTGTTCGACATATAAGTGATATAAGCTCATATACCAAATTTCATCAAAATATATTCTTGTTTGCGACCTGTAGTTCGATTACCAGGTTTATATAGACAAATCAAAAGACGGACAGACAGACACATAGAGGAATGGGGTATAAATATTGCTTAAGAACTTCAAAACTCAATTCGAGAATTCAGAAAAATTTCCCTGCTACTATCAAAATAGATAAAAAACAAAACTAAATTAATAAATATAATATTGGTCCGACGCACAGTGGGTTGAAAAGCATGAAAAGTGAGGATTAATTCAGGGAAGACGTAATTTCAAAATATTGTTAATTTTTTTTAATGGATATTCATTAATGCATAAAAAACCACCATTTAAAAAAAAAAGTGGAAAAAAATTTGTTTTAACCCGTTAGGAGCTTTTTTGTGTTTTGGAAAAAATGATCTTTTCTTACAATTTTCGCTGTAACTTTGGAATAAAAAGCGATAAATTAGTAAATGAAATTGCAAGTTAGAACTTAGTTAATGTGCTTTTAGAAAAAATAAATTTTTTTTTAAAAATAAAAAAGGACTAAATATTTAATATGTATTTATATTATAAAAATTGAACTTTAAAATCCGATTTTATTTTCCAAATTCCACAATTCCACAAATTTAACTCAAAAAATTCACATTATAAAATAATATTACGTTTTTATTGATGAATAATTATAAGCACAAAACAAACAACCATTTCAGAAAAATTAAAAAAAAAAATTAATTCAATTAATATTGAATATATTGCTACATTTATAATTGAAAATTTTGTATGCATTTATTGTTATTGTTTATTTTTTTTTTATATTGTTCTTATTTAAGAGAAACTAATATATATATATATATATATACTAGCTGAAGAAAACATCTGGATTTTATATTGCATCTAAATTTTAATACCGAGTGTCGGGCAAAAGTAAAGCACGATTTAATAATATTATGAATATGACTGAAAAAAAATATACGTTTTCTTGAATATTTTAACACCAACGCCACCTACAGGTGAAAAACTTTGTCAGCAACTTTAGTTTTATGTACATAATATATGTTGCGAATTTGAGCTAAATTGGACCGTAAATAAATTTTGGGAAAAAAAAAAAGTTATGCAAATCGGAGAACCAAAGGAACATATGGTATGAATACGAAGTCGCTAGCGTTAGTGGTTCAACAGTTATTAGAGTACCAACATACGCACCAACGTTTTTATATATTAAGATATATACAATTAAAATCAAGGATCCTCCGTATTATCATCACCTTCATAAATATAATCAGCATCTTCATAGTTATCATCATCAATATCTTCATTAATCTCTTCTTCATCAGAAATCTTGGGCAAAATTAATAAATCTAGTGCCAACTGTGGTATATTATATATTTTTTTTGCATAATTTTTGCTTTTAGTGGTAATTAAAGGATCCGAACTAAGAAGTAACCTATTGAATATATCTTCATTTGACTTCTACCGACTGCATTTACGAGAATAGTGTTCTCTGTAATTTTTAAAATCTTTATTTCTAGCTTCTTGAGCTTCCTCAGATAGTTGACCTATTGGCAACAAGGCGTATCTTACTATTTCTGGCCCGTGAATAAGGAATTTATGTAAAGTTGGAGGCATATAATACCACGGATAGAGCTTAACAAAATGTCTGGCTGTATTCTGAATATATTTTCTAAATTTTTCTACGTGAATCTCGTGCCCGCAAGATACAGCAATAAGTATCACATGCATTCTTTCTATCAATTCTGCATCAACTTTTGTGATTTGAGCAGAAATATCTGCATTTTGAAAAAACCGTCTGGCAGTGTTGCCATCATTTGAGTTTCCAAAACCTGGCTTTGGTTGGTCCACGATCAGTCCAGTTTTCTCTCTAAAGTCTTTTTGAATCCGTTATTTTGTTACTGAAACCATTTTTTTATCATCATCAGACCTAGCCTGCCATTTTTTAATTGGAATTTTATATGATAAGTGAAGAAGACATTCAAAAAATCGTATCCATCCATGAAGTATAGATAAACCAAACTGTAAAGTTTCTGTACTTACTTCTTTATCAACTGAATTAAAATCCTTGCTTGTTGAACCACAATGTTTTGTGTGGATGTTGTATCCGTAATAGCATTACAAACTTTTCCATCAATCATTACTAACATAAGTTTGTGATTTATTTTTTTTTTTGATTTTTCTCCTAATAAAACTACAGAATACAAAAGAAGTTCAATTTCGTTTTCAACCCGTTCCTTTTCAAGTTTTGCAGTAGTTGCTGTTTCCTTTATAAATTCTATTTTTAAAGGTCTACAGAATCTAGTGGAAGATGGACGAGGCCAAATTATTTTGTCATTGCAAACTAATCTCAGTGGTACAATAGATGTAATGAATACAGAAGAATCACTAGAATTTAAGCCATGAAATGCTTGTTTATAGGAACTATGTCCAGAGATTCCATCAAATCCCCATTTAGAAAATAATGTTAATTTGGACAGTTGTTCATGGCTTAAATAAATAATTTCGGTTTGTTTTATCTCGACTAGGCGCTCAATAGTATGATCTAAAAGATCTTGTAGACTTACTTGAGCTGAAGTTTCACAAATTTTCAAGTTATCACGTTTCGGGTAACATTTTCGTTTAGCTTGTTGAACTTTACTGTACGAAGGAAATTAATCTGGTGCAGCTTTTCTAATAATATTGTATTGGCTTCGATTTAATTTTGCTTCTACTAGAACAGTAAGAGCTTCTTCTGCACTCAACTGCTGCGATACATTACTGATGCTTTTTTTATATTTTATCGCTTTTGTTGGAGATGATGTAATTTCTTTAAGTATTTGTGATGCATGGGTTTGACCAGAAGCTCTCAAACTCATTTGCGCTGCATGTGTTAAAATAGGCAAAGGAACACTATCTCTAATTTCTTTACTTTTTTTTGCTTTTGCGTTATCTTTACACACTTCAAATGATAGGTCCTTACGACCTCGTTTTGATGAGGATTCTTTCATTTTAACAAACGATATTGAAGAATCCAACCAATTGGCATTATATATGAAAAATAGAGCCTCTGTTCTTTTAACTTTTTCAAACCGAGACTTAAAATCCGTGCAAAAGTAATTTAATCTTTTAAGAAATTCTTTCATATCCGTTGGGTTGACACGTTTGATTAATTCCATTCGCAGATATTTGATTTTATCAATATGTTTATTAGAGTCTACATTTTGCATAATATTGTAAAGTTCTCTGCGAGAAATGAAAATTGTGTTGGGACTTGTTCCTAAAATAGTAAAGTTATAACATTTTTAACAATCTAAAACTGTTATTAATTTTCCTAGTACCAAATACCTTATAATTGTTATTCACAACACTTCAAACAAAAGACATCACCAGTAAAACTGTCAATATTATTTTACGTTTTTTTATTTGGGTACATACATACATTAGAGTGGACTGAAGAACCATTTGGCCAAACTTTATATAGAATATATATAAACGTTGTCGTATCTTGCTCATTTTTTAACCCTGGACGGTTACTGTTCGTCGAATCGACGAAGCTCATTTACTCTTTATCATATAAACCAAAAAAAGAGGCCAAATTCGTATCGAATTTTAAGACTGAAAACGAATTTTTATTTTTATATTTTATTTTTTTCTTTATTTTTTAATAAAATGTTTAACTAAAAAAATTTTTTTTTTATTTTTTACTTTAAAAATCGTTCAGCTAGAAATTTTTTAAAAAAATTGTTCGTCGATTCAACGAAGAATAACTTTTATGTACTAAAATGAAGAGTAACCTTCCAGGGTTAAATGTTATGTATCAGAGTTTAGACAAGGACATCTTTTTAAATTGAAAACTTTATTTGCAATCTGTCTTAACACTTTTAGTTTCTTGTAATTTTTTTATATTGTTCTAAAACTTTTTACCCGAGAACATTTTGTAATTTCAGAGCTTCGATTTTTCGCTCCACTATAATGTGCATGATAATTAAAATTATTTATTGTAATACTAGGTTACACATTTACAACAGCAACAATAACAATCACAGCTACGAAAATAAACACAAAACAAAAACTAAAAAAGATTTTTTCTATTGTTTTCAAGCAATTTTTTTAAATTTTATACTGGGGACTTTTAATAAAAACTTGAATATTACATTCGTTGGCAAGTATTGGCAAAATGTTTTTTTGGAATACACAAGTAGAAATCCCATATTTTACTACAATGTAATTAATTTTACCCGATCTCATCAAGAATTACGTTGAAACTCAATCTCTTTTTTAAAAAGTACCCTCATTTTAGGACAATTTTCAAAAAATTATTAAAAATATTTCTAAAACATGTATCTACAATTTTTTTTTTAGTAATACAGTCAAATACCGGAAGTTGATGCATCCATTTGAAAAAAGTTAGAATTTAAAAAAAAAAATGAAAAAAATATTAAACTTGAAATATCTCGTTTTTCACTTTTTACCACTTCGAGCAAAATTAAAAAAAATTGTTGAACTTTGAGAGAGTATAGCAAGAAAAGTAAACAACTTAGAACAATAATTTTAACAGTTGGTGATGACCCATTTTATACTCTGTTACCCGGTATAAAAATTTATTACAAAATACTCATTTCAATTTTTGAATTAATCCTCACTTTTGACCCTTTTCAACCCAATGTGCGACAGGAGAGTATCTTACTCCTCAGTTGCCTCCTAAGTTCAAAAGAGCATCGATTAGCAATCTGCAAGCTGACTTCGTTGTTGTTATTGACTCTGGCATCTATATAAACTAAGTGTTTCACAACATCTAAACTTTAGTTTTCGCTGGGAAGGCGCTGTTTAAAACGCTGTAAGGTTAAAGAATAAGAAAACCACTGGCGCTGGTGGTGTTGAAAATACTAAAAGCTCAATTAAAATAGGAACAAACACATCCGATCCCTTTTATGCGTGCTTTCAAGCAAAGCAATGCCTTATCGTGTGACTTCTTCAACTTGCTGATGGAGAAAATTTTGCTAGAAAAGTATCATGCTGACGATATTGACATCATTGGTCGCAACAGGCGGGAGCATTTGTAAAACTCGCATTTGAATTATGTAAAAAATACTCAGTATAGAAGTGAATATGAACTCAGTGTAACAGTAAAATATAAAATAATCGCTTTATGGAATCAATATTTTTCCAGATCTGGCACTGTATTCCTTAAAAAATTTTCAAAAATAGAAAAATATCCGGTGTCGCTCCAAAAAACAAAAAACGATGAAAGTAACGACAGTGACCTTCTTTATGGATGGTTAATACAGTTGCATGAAAACAATGGTGCAAACTTTACAGAGGTGTGCATAAAAATACTAGCGAATTGACAATCGCTTTAATTAATTGTACCTAACTAGAAAGTTGTATAAAAATTAAACAAGAATGAACCGGTATATATAACCTCGTATAAAAGGAATCGGTAATTTTAAGATGATATCTTATATGTACATCCTATGGCTTGTAAAATAACTATCTTTCAAGAGCCACTACATCAGTAATCATGAAATTCATTGCACAACATGATTTTTCATGTCGCAGAAGCCACATCTTGCATTTATGGTTATACAAAACGTGAAAGCACTGCAATTTGGATATGCGATACATGGGATATAACTAATGGACTCATACTTTTTAGTGGCCCAATTAGGTATGAAATGTGGTTTTCTAGAATAACCGCGTATGTCATAAAATCAAAATGTTCAGGGGAGCCAAAAACGTTATATTTGAAATTATGGGCTCGATATAAAGTTTTTAGAGCTTTTTATTAAACAGTCCTGTAGATATGGGCAATAAACACTTTATATAAAATTTTGAGTCAAAAATCTTCAGAGGAATAGATCCTAGAGAAGGACGAAAAACAGTATGTAAGTTACACTTAAAGTGCGTGCAGATAAAACAACTTATGTCGACAAACGTCGTTTTCTTTGAAAAAGAAAACTACCAATGCAACCACCCATGTAGACATAAGTTGTTGTTGCTTGAAAAATTGATTTTTTTGTTCGTCAACAAATGAGAATATAACAACGTATCAAGAATAAAAGTGACAAAAAATAACAGAAATAAACACACAAATTTTTATAAGTGGTTTTAAACTGAAAAATAATCCAAAATTATTTTGCATTTTTTTTTTTTCATTAATAACAACGTATGTCGATATGTGTCGTTTTCTGAGAAAATAATTTGTCAGCGATCAAACGTAGATTGACATACGTCGATAGTGCTGAAAATTTATTTAATAAACATATAAGTTTCGTCGTTATTTAAAGAAAAAACTCAGAAATGGTCAATATTTTTTTAAAAAAATTGAACACATGTAAAGAGCATTAAAAATTAATATATTTGGCATCGTTAACTCAAAACTGACAAAAATGGACATACGCGGTTATTCCAGATATCTTGTTCTGAAGGTCTTTTGTATGCATCATACAGCATGCACAAAGAAGTTTTAGATATTCCATAAGGGATCCAAATTTTATTGTTTTTGGAGTAGGTATACCAGGTTTTGGAATCAAATGCATGTATTTTCTAAAAACATACGAAGAAGGAGCTGCTGCCTTAGCATTGCTATTTTTCTAGTCATATCTATACAAATATACATATATCATTTAGTTTACAGTGTTGGTATTGATGTCACTAAAGTTTAGCTAATATGTGCATTGATGTGCAAACTACAAAAAAAAGAAGGCTACGTATAAAGCAGACATGCACTTTTAATAAGGCGGCACCTAATTGTATAGAACCTCTTTTCGATTTACTGCAAATAGGATTCCCTGACCACATTTAAGCTCAACCAAATAGCGAACGTGTTAAAAGACTTAATATTAAAGTTAAGTCTTTCAGAGACTTAAGAGAAAATAGTATTGAGAGAAAATTTAAGTATTTCAGGGTTTTCAGATAAAAAATTATTTTAAAGTCAAGATAACATTCCATTCCCCCACTCCAGTGTGCAGAGGGTATATATAAGTTTGTCATTCCGTTTGTTATAATTAGAAAAAAAATTTTGGACCCCATAAAATATATATATTTGTGATCTTTATAACAACCGGAGTTGATATAGCGATGTCCGTCTGTCCGTCTGTGGAAATCACGATGACATCAATTGGGTAGCTAGGGTGCTCGTTGACATAAAAAAATGATTCACTAACATCCTGAGAAGTTCGCTACTTAAAATCGTCCGAATCAGTCGGCCCGAGATTTGAATGAAGAACTTAAAATGTTTTGAAAAATATAATTTTCTATGTTGTTCTTGTCACGATCACGCCCTCAATAGGATAGCTAAGGTGATCATTTTTAGTGAGAATGATTCTCCAAATTCGTGGAAAGATTTCTATTTCAAAAATCATTAAAATCGGTGGAACAGGTCCAGGGAAATCTCTGAAAAAAAAAGAAAAATATGATGTTTCTATATTGTTCTTGTTGTTATTCTAAATGTATTGTTGTCATAGCTGGACTTGTCTTTTCTGTGGTGGTTGTGGTAATAATATAATAAAAACTAACCCTTTGTACATATTTTTATCAACTCTGGTAGAAAAACTTAAAAGTTTCCATTGTTTTGGCATCACTAAAAAAATTTCCTAGACCATTTCTGTCATTGCCATGAGCCTGCCTGCAAAGTTTCAGATCGATTGGGTGACGGGAAAGGGGTTAAAATCGATCCAAAATTTTATCGACAAGCAGACACTATGAGTTAATATAAAGGGAGTAAAAATTCACCAGCATCTAAAGCAAATAATGCTAAAATACCTAGTTGTCAATAAAAAAAAAACAATGTAAATTTAGCAAAAAAAAACAAGTAAGAAAATTATAGTCAGTCTAGACCGACTATACGATACCCTATACCATGCGTTTAGAAACCCTATCTCTTAGGCCCAACTAACTGGACATTGAAAATTAGCAAAAACCAAATTTGAGTGGGATTTTTATTAATTTTTTTGGCTGCAGATATGAAAAAGTTCATATCGGATGCTATATCTATAAAGGGACTAGGTCCAAAAATGGACCGATCCTGATCATGTTTGGTAAAGTCTCTTGTATTTTGCAAAAATATGTAGAAACAAAATTTGAGAAGAATCAGTGCAATATTTTTGTTTTTTAATAGATTTAAGTGAAGATCGGGAAGCAGCTCCATATGGGGTCACAGGGATCATTTTTCGACTACTCATTAGTGGATGCAATGAACGCATACAAACCCAATTTGAGTAAGATCTATATGACAATTTGGATCTTATGGCAATTTATGTCGATTTCATATGGGTAATTTGTATGGGGGCTAGGTCTGAACATGGACCGATTCTCATCAATTTCAATAGCGTTCATCCCATGGCCGACAAAAGCTTATATACCAAATTTCATCAAAATATATTCATATTTGCGACCTGCAGTTTGATTACAAGCTTTACATGGACACACAGACGGACGGACGGACGGACGGACGGACGGACGGACATTGTTAAATCAACTCAGAAAGTGATTCTGATTCGATCGGTATAATTAAAGATGGGTCTAGGTCAAATATTTTTGGTTGTTACAAACAGCAGCACAAAGTCATTATACCCAAACCACATAGTGGTATAGGGTATAAAAATTATGTATTAATTTATTTAAAGAGAAAAACACAAATATAACGTTTGATGTTGTATTTTTTGTGTGTAATATTTACATATACATACATACACATATTAAATAATACAAATAATATACATATATTCTATATATGTATATCCATAATAACTGCATGTTAGAAATAAATCGGTATATTATTTTATTTACATAAAATTCTGCAATATTTTGTTCTGGGGAAAATACATTTCTTTTGCATTAACAGAGTGTCACTTCATTTTGCTCAGCGTGACTATGCCACAGTAGATGGCGCCACAATTTTTGTTCTAATTAGCTTTGCAATAGTTATTTCTATTTTAACATGAATGTCAATATTTTCAACTAGATATCATACAGAACAATGTTAAGAGTATACACGGGCTGGTCTTTTATTTCATACGTTTTTTCATTATTCTTTTACAAATATGAACATAAGTTTGGCATATTAACTTTTTGTTGTCTTTATAAAATACAGTTACCGAGTTCATCAATGAGTTTTCTGCTCTCAAAATAGTTCTACATAGTTATATAGAATTATTATTCTGCTTTACCTACAAAATATATGATTGCGATTACATCTAATTTTTAAAAATTGTTTATAATTACTAAAGCATTATTATTCACATAAATACAAAAATTGCACTTTTTAAATTTTCAATTCAAATTTTAGTAAATATCAATTCTAAAAACTGGAATTAAAATTCCCAGTTATAAATTTGAAATAATAATTTCAAATGTAGAAGACATCAATTGCATCAAATTCCAAAAAAAACACCAAATTTGTTTACATTTAAAAAATGTTTACATTAAAAAAAAATATTCGCATTTAGGTGAAATTAATAGCTTTTCAGTAACTTCTTTTAGCGATAGTCGAATCGTTAAAAAAGAAAAGCAAAATTATCAGTAAAATTTTTAAACTATATTCGCTATTGTTAAAGTCAGCTCTTGTTGTTATCTAAACGACAACCATTTTTGTGTTGTTTATTCAATCTATAAAAACTTAAATTTTTAGGTTGAAATGTCGTCATACATAAATAAAAATCATAAAATAGTGAAAATATTTTGCTTTTATTAAAAAACTTTTTTATATAAATAAAAAAATTAAATAGCATATTCAATTCATTATTTCATTTTCAAATAAATACACAGAAATATTAGTAAAAAAATAAATATATTAAACATCAACATAAAATCATCCTGTCAAACACGAAGTAATTTGTTTTTTTTCTATTCTTCTTTGCGTTTTTCGCTTATTTTGACAGAGATGCCACTCGTTTACAATTTAGATAAATAGAAAAATAAATTTGTCGACTGTCGTTAAGATGTATGTACTTAGTGAATCACTTAATCCTTAGTGCAAACAACAATAGTTCTCGATATATTTTGCGATTGTCGGATCGTTGAAATTTACAGAATCGCACTACAGAAAACATTAATTTAAATTCAATGAATTTTAGAAAACCCAAATGATATTTAAGAATTGCGAACACAAAAATTGTTACATAAATAAACGCAATTTGATGAGAATGTTATTTATATATTATTTTTCACAATTTTTTTTGGATGAAAATTTGAAGTTTTTCAGAAAATAAGGATAAAAAATTATTTTATTTAAAATGTTTGGGACAATTGGTTTTTTTCGTTTGGCATCCCTAATTTGATTATTTATTATTATAAATTTATTCTCTATGTTTTCCAAATATGGCAATATTTTAATGAAAAAGTTGAGAGAGCTTTTTTTTTGGTTATTATTTTGTTACTCCATCCGGCCGCAATGAAAAAATATTTCGCCAGTTAAAAGAAACTATACAGCCATCTCCAATTAGCACGATTTAATGCATATAGCCACCCTACACAATGGAGGTTAGGGCGAGCTATTTAATTAGCAAAAACTAAATTAAACGAGAAGTAATGTCATATAACCGGAAACGCATGCATATAGGAAATGCATGCATATTTTTCCAATATTTTTTTTACATTTATTATCAATACTCAAACCGAGGTGGAGGGTATCAAAGATTCGGCACAGCCGAATTTAACACTCTTATTTTTTTTTCTTTTGTTTTGCAAAACACGAGCTAAAACACCTCCAAATAT
Source organism: Cordilura impudica (assembly GCA_963682025.1). Taxonomy (NCBI): domain Eukaryota; kingdom Metazoa; phylum Arthropoda; class Insecta; order Diptera; family Scathophagidae; genus Cordilura; species Cordilura impudica. The sequence continues at coordinate 124,262,024 of OY821517.1, forward strand.
ACAAATTTCATACAAAATTAGCACCATGTGACTTCTGGCTAACGCATGCGGAATGAAATTGTAACAAAGTTTTGAAAAGCTGGGGGGGAGTACTAATGGTATTACTTTTTTACTGTTATAATAACCACATACTATCTCACATCGCTTTTATAATTTGTATATTGTATATTGTCTCCATTATTATTCAATATCTACTCTGATAAAATTTGTCATGAATCCATCAGCAACGGCACATTTCTTAACAATATTAGCTATGCTGATGACACTACCTTACCGGCTGATAGTATGTCTGGGCTTAAAGATCTAGTGGACAAACTGACGACATACAGTTAAGCATACGGTCTGAAGATTAATATACGTAAAACAAAATACATGATAATTAGCAAAAAAAAAAATAACCACAACATAACCAGCTTAAAAATACAAAACTCCTACGTCGATAGAGTACATCGTTTTAAATATCTCGGGGTTACCCTCAATAACAAATGGGATGGCTCAAATGAAATAAGAAACCGTGTCGAAATGGCACGAGACAAATTTTTTGCATAAAAAAAAGTTTTCACCAGCGATGACATTAATTTTGAAATGAAGTTAAGATTTATCAAAACATATATACGGTCAGTCCTGCTATATGCAATCTAGGCATGAACCATTAAAGCAGTGGACATAAAGAGACTGGAGGTCTTCGAAATTTGGATTTATCGAAGGATACTCAAAATGCCATGGACACACTTTATATCGAACAGCGAAATTTTAAGAAAAGTTCACCGCGTTAGAGAACTTGTCCCCACTATAAAGAGACGAAAGACAGAATATTTGGGCCATATTATGTGAGACCCAAAATATAAGCTGTTACAAGTTATTACGAGAGAAAATATTTAAGGAATACCTGCTAGAGGCAGAAAAGAAACAACATGGCTTCAAAATATTCTTCTAAGCGAGGCGAGAAATAGAGACGGTTTTGCTGAAATTTTAAAAACCTTACGAACTTATTGAAATGTATTTGTATTGGTCACTAATATTCGAAAATCGAGTAGGTAAATAAAGAAGAAAGAAGAAGAAGAACATTTAGAAACATTTTGTAATTTTTTCAATAATCATCCTAATTGGAAAACTTCAGAAATCGTTGCCCATTTTATAGAGCAAGGAGACAAACGGTGTGTTTTATATGGAATACAGAACTAAAGAAATCACAGAAAAAATACATGGCTCTGGCCGATTCATCGAATAGGCCTCAGCTCAAAAAACTTATTGTAGGTAAGACCGTTAAAAGAAGAAGAAGATCTGGGAACAATTTGTAATTTTTTCAATAATCATCCTAATTGGAAAACTTCAGAAATCGTTGCCCATTTTATAGAGCAAGGAGACAAATGGTGTGTTTTATATAGATTACTGGCTGGGTACAGAACTTAAAAACAAAAACAGAAAGAATACGTGGCTCCGGCTGATTCATCGAATAGGTCTCAGCTCAGAGAACTTATTGTAGTAAAACTCAACTGTGATGGGAAAACAATAAAAACAATACCTCAATGATATGGGAATACAGAAAAGGTCCACAAAAAATAAGCCGACTGTTTCCGAAGCTCAAGAAATTACCCCAACGATATCGATAAAGAAGTTTAGTCAAAAATAAATTTTACGCAATGAACATTATTTACACCATGACACTTTTTTGAAGGAAAAAAACATGCCAATAATAATATAAAGTATTTTAAATATAAAAATTTCCCTAAAAAATTATTTAGAGAACTGAATGTTGGATCCAATATTTTTGGAATCTGGCATGGCCGTCAATTCTGATAGATATATTGAACACTCTTTGTCAAAAGTGAAGAATTTCAAAGAAAATATGAATCGAGGCCTAAATGTGATTATCTGGCCAGACATAGCCTCCAGTTATTACGTTTGAAAAATTGTGGAAGCTATGGACACACTTCAGATACCGTATATGCATAAAGTGTAAATCCATCAAATGTCCCTTAAATAATTCCAAACGAAGATTTTTGGACTAATTTATAGCGAAGAGTTGATGCTGGTGGCTTTAGACCGAAAAATTTCAAAAATTTAATCGACAAAATTTAAAAGGAACTCTTCAACAGCTATGGAAAAAGTTTACCAAACTACATACAAAGTAGATCGTATGGAACCCAATTTCTTTTTAAATTAAGTTAATATAATGTATTATTTTTTTAATAGTGAATTAAAAATTTCGTTAGTGCTAGAAAAAAACTACAACATTTTCAATATTGTTGCAATTTCATTCCGCATGGTTTGTGTAGATTTTGTATGAATGTTTATATCAATGACTAAAAGGGAAAATAGTTGAGTTCACGAAGAATATGGTAAAATTTTAAATATATTTTGATGTTTTAAAATTTTGAATCTTACATTCTGAAAATGTAAAGCAAAATGTGAGACATATTTTGCGCTCTCAATTCGTCTAATTGTCTCCAATTTTATAAAAAGACCAATGTTCCCACTACGCCGAAGAATTGTTTGACGTGACAAAAACAATTCCCGTATTATATTTCCCATTTGATTTCCGACCTGACCAAAAAATGACATTGTCGAAAGGCACAATTCTTTAAAAAATATACCATCCTCAAAAGGTCGCCCTTTTTTGCCAAACCAATGGTATACGTGGCCTTCATTCTTCCGTATTCAGAGGTATTACCGTTTAAAATGTAATTATGTTTATTTTTAAATTTTCTTTTAGTTTTAATTGTTATTTTTTTTTTTTCGTTCTCGACAACTAAAAAAAATTCAAAGTGACAGCTTCTATAATGGCGCTTAAGGCTAAATGCTTCTCTTATTTTTAATACATTGTTACACACCAGGCACTCCGCTTCATTTAGCGCGTTTAAACAAAAGAAGAAACGACTTTCCCGTTTTACACTTTGGTGAGTATTTTTGTTTTCGTTCGGCTGTATACAAATACGAAGCCGAGCGCCAGCCTGCTTGGTATGGCCTTCACTGTTGTATGTATATTTCAATGTTTACTTTCTCTAAGTTTAAATGCTTGAAATCAAATAAGTGTCACACTTATAAACATTCATATATCATACTCATATTTATAGAAATGTCATTGACTTTGGATGAAAAACTTCAATAAAAATTGTTTAAATATTGCACCCGTATGCGTTTGACAACAACCAACATAGTAGATATGTAAATATAACAACAAAATTATCGTTATTGCCGCCGACAAACTCTATTAAATTACGACAATCGAAACGAGGCTAATAATATTGAACTGGTTTCGTTGCATTGCGAAATAGAAAGAAAGTTTGTCATTAGACAAATTATATTCTATTTGAAGCAAAATTACGAAAACAAGCAAAAAAAAAATGAAAATACATATTTAGTAAAATAAAAAAAAGTTGATGCTCAATTTATTGATACAATTTCTAAATTTGTAATTAATCTCTCAAGAAGTTTCAATTTGTTTGAGATGCAAACTCCAACTATGGTGTCGGCAAACTACGATAACGTTGTACGTTGCATTGTTACATGTGTGGCAGTGGTTTTATGCAGTTCATATGACCATCATTGGTGGTGAAAGTGTTTTTGTTTTTCCAAAGTCTTCTTCTCTACGTTATTGGCATTGATTTGGAAAGAAATAATGTGCAGAAAAAAGCTTAGTATTGAAAATGTATCCATAAAAAATTTAATTTATGAGTTTTTGTTTTTAGCTGAACTTGGTCGAATTGTTCAATACCCTTTATTATAACGTTATCGTGAAAAATATTATATCGAAATGTATAAACGGTTTTATCCTAAAATCGGATAGAGTCATGCTGGAAGCCAAGCCTATTATTATTAATATTATTCAAGAAATAGAAGTTTTCTGTAATGAAATTAAAGATCTAAAAAAAAAAAAATTACTAAACCTTACGAAATATTCATCATTCAAGGTGATTTCACTGCGAAAGTAGGAGTAAACAAAGTACTTGGTACAACAGTACAATATGGATTGGGAGAAAGGAGGCGACAGAGGCGACAGACACATCCAATTCTGTCAGAACTATAAAAGGAAAATAACAAATATGATGTTCTGCCTTCCTGCAAGCCGACTCTATACCTGTAAATACGCTCTGGATAGAAGAGGAAATATTGTAAGAAATTAAATTGATTTCAAACCCTTTATTAAGAAAACTCCAACAATCTGCTAGTGACAAACTTGTGCACGAAACTTTCCATAGCTATTAAGAGAAAAGAATATTGCGAAACTCAAAGAGCCAGCTATTCGAACATATACAAAAGACCATAAAATCGGGAACTGAATATCGTTAACAGAGATGATGTTGAAGATATTCAAAAATCTGTAGCAGACAATAGAGTGGGAAACAGCAAAAGAAATATAAAATTTCTGCCGTTTTTTCAATGATACACAAAAGGAATTCAATGATATCCAGGAAAAGGTAACTAAATTATCGATGTCTATATCTAGTTATGGCAAATTATTTGATGATCATAAATCATTAGATAATTTAAAATCTCCACCTCAATCTTCTCCAAAACGTCGTAAATCGTCACGAAATACAAATAAAGATAAATCTGATAATCTTCCTGCTGTTCCTACGAGTTCAGTAACACTAACATCTGATGTCTCAGTAATTAATTGTAATGCTGATTTGCCTGTGGGCTTTGCTGAAGTGCCATTAAATAAACCTGTGCCTTATACAAATACTTGTCCTGTGATAAATGCTGGTCAAATTGTTTCGCTGAGACCTGTTCCTCCAAAAAAAAAAAAAAAACTGTTTTTATCTCGCGTTTAGCGATTGAAACTACTGTTGAAGATGTCGATGCCTTTGTTAGATCTAAGTTGGGCCAAAAAGCAGAAATTTCGACATATAAGTTCGTTTTTTCTCAACCTAGATCTATCACATTCTTTATAATTACCGTTTCTTATGATCTTTTTGACCGTATTATTGATCGTAACTTTTGGCCTGAAAATACATTGGTTCGAGAATATATATTTAGACAAAATTCTAACAATATTGGCCGCCTTCCTCAAACTGATTAAAACGTTCCAAAAAACTAAAAGATCTTACTGGTGAAAATATTTCATTAGTTTACCAAAACGTTCGTGGTCTGAGAACAAAACTGTCAACTTTATATATTGAAAGTTTCAACATAAGTCATCATATTATCGTATTTACTGAAACTTGGCTTAATCATACCTTTTTAAATACTGAAATATTTTGTAATAAATATAATATTTTTAGACGTGACCGTAGCAATAAGATGAATGGCGGTGGCGTTCTTATTGCTGTTTCAAGTATCTTATCATCTGAGGTTTTATTAATTGATTCCTTTTTAAACATCGAATTCGTTGCAGTTATAATTAAATACAATCATAAAAAAATATTTGTTACTTGCTCATACATCCCTACATCGTCTCCGCAGTCTCTATATGTTAGACATGGAGAAGCTATTAAATCTGTTCTACGTTCTGCGAATCCGGATGACTCTGTTATTGTTCTTGGAGATTTCAATTTGCCTTCAATTTCGTGGAAGTTCTTATCTGAAGAAAAATACTTTGTTCCGACTAAATCAAATGATAAATGTGATGAGCTTTTTAATATTTTTTTTGATTTACATCTTTTTCAATTAAATGGAATTCTTAATGATCATTCAAAATTATTGGATTTAATATTTGTTAATGAAGTTACTGAATGTTTTACGAAGCGATCAAACCCTATTTCTATTCCTGAAGATGGATATCACCCTACTATTGAAGTAAATATATCCATTCCATCTGGACTTGTAGACACACCCAAAAAAAGTGTTAAAGTTTTTTATTTCGCTCAAACGAATTACACTATGTTTAATGAACTTATAAATAATACAAACTGGCATGTTTTATTATCGTTATCTACTGGTAAAACTCGTGCCATTGATCAAATGACTGAAGCTTTCTATAACAAGATGTATTCTTTTATTGAGTCATGTGTTCCTAAAAAATTTTTGAAAAACCTTTCTGGACCGCCTTGGAATACTAGGACACTGGCTAGTGTCAAGAATAAAATAAATAAATATTACAAAAACTGGATCTCTTGTTGATCATGGAAAATACTCCATTTGTCGTGCCGAATATAATACTCTGAATAATTCATGTTATTTAAACTATTTGAACAAAATGGAAAATAATTTTAAACGAAATCCGAAGTCATTCTACAAATTTGTTAACTCTAAGAGAAAAACTAAGGGCTATCCTGCTGTTATGAAATTTCTACATAATGAATCCTGTGATGATACTATTGTATGCAATTTATTTGTTGACTTCTTCTCTACTACTTACTCCGATGCAACTTTTGATGATTCTAATGTCTGCTCACATTCACTGACTGCTACTCAAATTATATCCATTCCTTCTCTTGCTATATCTGTGGTTTCTAATGAATTGAAAAAACTTAAATTTTCCTGCAACAGTGGTCCAGATAAAATTCCGTCCTGTATTTTAATAAAATGTGCTGAAGTTTTAGCTGTACCATTAACAATCATGTTTAATACCTCAATTAAATACGGTTATTTTCCCATTATGTGGAAGGATTCATTCATTATTCCGCTATTCTAATCTGGTAACAAGGCTGATATTACTAATTATCGTGGAATTGCTAAATTAAGTATTATACCTAAAATTTTTGATAAAAATTGTAACGGATTATCTATGCCATCAAGTAAATACGTTAATTTCTCCCTTCCAACATGGTTTCCAAAAAAGATGTTCAACCTCTACAAATCTATTACAATTTACTACAATTGTCAACCGTGGTTTTCTTGAACGCAAACAAACAGATGCAATTTATACTGACTTCAGCAAGGCGTTTGATAAAGTCAATCATAAACTTCTTCTTAAGAAATTACATATGATGGGATTTTCAAATCTGCGCAAAGTGGATATATTCTTATTTAACCAATAGAACACAAAAAGTATGTTTTAAAAATGTTACTTCAAAGCCGATAGATGTAATGTCGGGAGTACCACAAGGCAGCCATCTTGGACCGCTTCTTTTTTCTTTGTTTATAAACGATCTTCCGAATGTTATTCGTTTTTCAAACATCTTGATGTATGCGGATGATGTCAAAATTTTCTTCTGTTATAATCAACACTCTGATCATGTTTTTCTCCAAAATTATTTGAATTCATTTTATTCTTGGTGAAATTTAAATTTAATGGAGCTAAACCTTAAAAAGTGTAAACATATGCGTTTCGTCAGAAAGAGGCCGATATCTGTCAACTATGTGCTGGGTGATTATTGTCTCGATAAAGTAGATAACTTTATAGATCTTGGTGTTTTATTGGATCATAAACTGACTTTTGTTCCTCATATAACAATTACTGTCAACCATGCCAGAGGTGTACTTGGTTCCATAAAACGTTGGGCTAAAGAGTTTAATGATCCCTATGTCACCAAAACTTTATATACGTCACTGGTGAGACCTATCCTGGAATATGCTTCTATAATTTGGGACCCAATCTACCAAATTCATGCCGACAGTCTGGAATCTGTGCAGAAACAATTCCTTTTGTTTTGTCTTCGGAGTTTAAACTTCAATCCAATTAATCTTCCATCCTATACCAGCAGACTTGCCCTTATTAAGCTACCAACTTTAAAAAGCCGGAGAATTATGCTAAATGTTTCATTTCTTCTTAATATAATTAATGGTGATGTCTGCTCCGGTTTTTTGATTAACAATATATCATTCAACATTCCTCAACGACCAACACGTTACTTCTCACCTTTATCTGTACAGTTCTATAGAGCTAATTATGCAAATGCAGACCCTCTTAGGAGAATTTGTATTCAATTTAATGAACTTTATAGATTTATTGATTTCTCATTAAATACTAATCTAATTAAAAGTAAAATAATATGGTTTCTAAATTCATGAATATCTATGTACTAAAATTAATTTTAAAATGTTTTTCTTTGTAAATAGTCTGTAAGGATTAATTCCATAGACCAATATACGAATAAATAAATAAATAAATAAATAAATAAATAATGGCTTTAATGTAGACATGAGCACCTGCGAAGAACTTTTTTCTAAACCTATACTGGTTCATAAATGTAGAGGGATGTTATTTTGTGCTTTATTGACTATAAAAAGGCTTTCGACGGGATTCATGGGGACCCTGTACCATCTAATTGAATGGTAAAAAAAGTGGTTTACTGACTTTACAAATGACGCTGAACGTTCTGGACGGCCAGTTGAGGACAATACACCCAAAAATATCGAAAAAATTCACGATAGGGTGTTGGCCGATCGAAGAGTAAAAGTACGTGAGATTGTTGATGACATAGGCATTTCATATGGCTGTGTGGTTTCGATTTTAAATGATCACTTGGGTTTAAGAAAGCTGTCTGCAAGATGGGTGCCGCGTTTGCTCTCAATTGACCATAAACGTAATCGTTTGACAACTTCAAAGGATTGTTTGGAGTTGTTTAACCGCAATTCGAATTGGTAACTCATCCGCCATATTTTCCGGATTTAGCCACCAGTAACTATTTCCTAACCTAAAGAAGTAGCTCGGACGAAAGAGATTTAGCTCCAATGATGAAATTATTGATCAAACAAATATCTATTTGATGGACCTCAAAAATCCTATTTTTGGAAGGGATACAAAAATTGGAGAAACGTTGGACTAAGTGTATTGAGCTAAAAGGAGATTATGTTGAAAAATATAATTTTATTTTTGCAAAAAGAAACTGTGTTTCATTCTAAAAGTCACGGACTTATTGATGTGCCCTCGTATATCCGATATATTAGAATCTTTTATTGGAATCAATCAGTACACGTTAATTTCAACGGAGATCTGACAGAAAGTATCATAATTTCCGGAGGAGTCAGACTAGGCTGTATACTGTCTCCATTATTATTTAATATCTACTCCGAAATAATCTTTCTGGAATCCTATATCAACCTTAAAAAAGGTATATATAAACGGCATGTTTCTAACAACATTATATTTGCTGATGACACTTCCTTACTGGCTGATAGTATGCCCGAACACCACGATCTAGTATCAGCTGTATCAGTGAAATATACGGCATGACGATCAATATATAGAAAACGAATATTTGTGAGTAGAAACAAAGACACAACCCAACCACCTTGAAGATACGAAACTCCTGCATCGACATAGCACAGAGTTTTATATATCTCGGATTTAAAATCAATGAACAGTGGAAAGTTTCGAGAGAAATAAGATGCCGTATTGAAATGGCAACAATTTTTACACCCTATATTATATACCGATTGGTTAAGGATCACTTTCTAAATAGATGTCCGTCCGTCCGTCTGTCCGTCAGTCCGTATATCCATCTATGTGTGTCTGTAAGCCTTAAAATCAAACTAAGCTTCAATCTGTCATAGGACGAACGCTATCCAAATTGGCGAAAATCGGAGCAGGTTCACATGACCTTTATGAGATCGACTTAAATTGCCACAAGATCCAAATTATCAAAGAGATCTCAGCCATATAAGGTTTGTGTGTGTTTATTACATCCTTTAATCAGTATTCCAAAAATAAACCTTATAGGAGAATTCTTAGTCATAGCCCCCATATAAAGTCACTTCGCGATCTTCATTTAAGCCTATCAAAAACAATAATATTGCACTGATTTTTCTCAAATTTGGTTTGTATATATTTTTCAAAAACGAAGCGACTTTTTTAACCTAGTCCTAGTCCCCATATAAATATAGCAGACAAAAAATTAATAAAAATTTCACTTAAATTTGTACATACTTATTTGATATAACCAATTAGTTGGACCTAAGGCAAATTCTATAAACGCATGATATTGGGTATCGCATAGTCGTTCTAGACCAGCTATAATTTTCTTACTTGTTCATATATAAAAAAATTTTTAGCAGCCATAACATTAATATTGGAACACAACTGCGATTCGTTAAAGTACGTGTTTGGTCAGTTCTACAGTGTAGGTGTGGACCATAAAAGCAATGGAAATGAAGAAGTTAAAAGTTTTTGAAATGTAGTTTCGAGCGGTGCTCAAAATACCATACACCCACTTTATACTGAATAGCAAAGTACGGAGAAAACTACACCGCAAGATACACTTCTTGGCCAATCTAAAGAAACGGAAGACGGCATACTCCGGCCAGATTATGAGGAACCCAAAATACAAGCTCTTACTCAAGCAAATATTTAAAGAAGCCCTATAGAAGAAGAAAGGAAATAACATGGCTTTATACGTATGTGTGTGCTGGTGTCCAAGGTGTATGGAATCTCGTGACTGAGACGACAAATAGAAACGCTTTTGTTGAGATTATAAAAAATTTTAATTGAATTATTTGAAATGTAATATAATTAAAAGAATTGTATTGCTCGGTAACATTCGGAAAATGAATAGGGAAACAAAAAAGAAGTAGAAGTAAAGGGTGATTTTTTAAGAGCTATAGGAAAGTTTTCCAAAAAAAAAAAAACACATAAAATTCAGAAAAATGCATGAAATCTTTATTTGAATCGATAGTACGGTCCATATAATTTAATATTTGAAGATTACTTCATGCAAATGTTGACCGTGACTGCGCCTCAAATGGTCCATCCGCTTAGTCCAATTTTGGCATACTCTCTCCAACATTTCGGCCGGTATATCACGAATAAATGCTTCAATGTTGTCTTCCAATGCGTCAATTGAAGCAGGATTGTCTGTATAGACATGAGCTTTAACATAGCCCCACAAAAAATAGTCTAAAGGTGTTAAATCGAACGATCTAGGCGGCCAATTGACCGGTCCCGAACGTGAAATAAAATGTTCACCGAACTCGCCTCTCAATAAGTCCATTGTTGCGCGTGCTGTGTGGCATGTGGCACCGTCATGTTGAATCCATATGTCATGCAAGTCAAGCTCTTGCATTTTGGGCATAAAAAAAGTTGGATATCATCTCTCGGTAGCGCTCACCATTCACAGTTACGTTACGATTCGCATCATCTTTGAAGAAGTACGGTCCAATGATGCCACCAGCCCATAAACCGCAACAAACTGTGACTTTTTCTGGATGCATTGGTAGCTCTTCCAATGCTTCTGGCTGATATTCACTCCAAAATCGACAATTCTGCTTATTTACGTACCCACTGAGCCAAAAATGATCTTCGTCGCTGAACACAATTTTTCGGTAAAAAAGTGGATCTTCGGCCAACTTTCCAAGAGCCCATTCACCAAAAATTCTACGTTGCGGTAGGTCGTTCGGCTTCAATTCTTACACCAGCTGTATTTTGAAAGGCTTCACACCTAAATCCTTCCGCAAAATTTTCCACGTTGTTGAGTAACAGAGACCCAATTGCTGCGAACGGCGACGAATCGATAATTGATGGTCATCATTAACACTGGCCGATACAGCTGCGATATTTTCTTCAGTTCGCACTCTACGTAAGCGTGTTGGTGGTTTAATGTCCAACAATGTAAATTTGCTGCGAAATTTAGTCACAATAGCCCAAATAGCCGCTTCAGTGGGTCGATTAAACTGACCATAAAATGGAAAAAACGCGCGATGAACTTTCTTAACAGAGCACGCATTTTGATAATAAAATTCAATAACTTGCAAGCGTTGTTTGTTTGTAAGACGATTCATGGTTAAATTATAGACCAAACTGAAGATGTTTGACAATGAAACAAAACACGAAACGTGCGTCAGCTGTTTAAACCAGTGTTGCCAAAAACATAATAGCTAAAAAATCACCCTTTAGTAGTTTGTATTTACGAAACAAAAATTTACCATACCTCAGTTGAGGCCAAACGAAGGAATAACAGTCATAAAATCTGTTATGATGTCTTTATACATGTAAAAAAATATACGAATAATCCGACTTAAATGTGAGTTTATTCTTGTATCAAAACTGCAGATAGTGCGCTTGCGAAACCGTGAAAACTCCACATTGGCTACCCTAAAAGGTGAACAGAGTCAAAAAGCTCTAAAATGTGTACAAGTAATTTCATATGTTTGAGTTGGCAAAGCATTAAGAGGTTTGATATATTTTTTTTAGTTTCGGGAATCCCCTTTAGAGACAAATATGGAAGTTTGATATACAAATTATCAAGAATGCGCATTATTTTTTATCGCACAAAATTGTTTCAGTAGATTAAACGCAAAGGCGGAAATTTGCACCAAGTGTGACGAGCTTTGCAAAACAATATATTGTTGCTATATCAACGATACGCGGAATTAAAAGAAAACAGAGGCAATTTTCAATTGCATCAGCGACACATTTTCTGGAAAAAGAATAACGACGAGAGTCTCAAAGTTACCCAAATTTAAAAAAAATAAAACAAAAAATGACTGCAACAATTTAAAAAAGTTAGAGCAATCGCAGCCTCAGTTGGTGGATCCATTTAAGCTAAAGCTTAAAACAAAAATGGACAAAGTGTTATTGTTCGGATTCGAATTTACTCTGGAGACTTCTGCCAAAAAAAACTGATGTGTCATAATTTTAAAAACTGTTCCACGTGTAAAGATTGAGAAGCAGCGTGCAAACGCCTCGGGATCACATAGGTTAATGCTATTGGTAATAGGAAAAGTTAGGAAACCACGTTGCTTTAAAAAATTTTAATTGTCTGACCAAATGTAACAGCTCCAGAATAGTGTAGATGACTTCTAGCATTTTCAAGGTTTGGTTTTATTAATCATTTATTCCATAGGTAAATACTGCAAATAAATTACAAATATTATTAAATATTAATAGGCTTGGCGATTCTTTGTGACCGATGTTTTGTTTTACCGTTTTATTCCGATTTTGATCAAACGTATATTATTTGAAAGGTATTTCATTTTAGCCGTTTTGTAGATTTACAGATTTTTAAGTTTTGCAGATTACAGATTTTTATTTTAAGTAAATTGCATTTAAAGTTGCTACTAACACATACATAAAATTATACATATGAATGTTATGTGTGTGTTTCTTAAATTTGTTAATGTGTTTATTAATGAGTTTGTTATCTTCATTCACAATAATAATAAACCAAAAAAGTGTTGCTTTGTGAATCGGTTATGTTGAGGAATAAAGTTGCCTAGAAATTGCACTCGAAATTCGAGTGCTGGAATCTGCTAGTATAAATAAATAGCTGTTTATGTTTAGCTAAAGCGTTTCCCGATAATAAAGGATTCCCATTGCAGCCGCGTCTCATTCAAATGAAGTGGAGTTAAAAATAGAAAATCGATATATGATGGCTATGTATATGCAACCAAATGAGACTCCTCTCATATAATCAATGAACCTGAATGTATTATAAATATAGTTTTCTAACTTCGACAGCGACAAAAAGACTGATATTCTTATATCCATTAAGAACTTATTGCTTGACAACGCAATTACTATTTTAAAAGCTAAATGGAATAGAGTAGCTAAATGCTGAAATAATATCTAGGACGTTGTGGGAAATAAAGAAGATCCCGAAAATGATATTCCATTAAACATACTAAAAGAAAAGAGAACTTTTTTATTAAGACTTTCTTTTATTAATATCGAATGTTTGAAGAGTGCACATGAATACTGAGTTCATATTATCAACGCTTCAATATTGGAATAAAGATCATTATGTAGATGGCCACTGACAGTGATGACTCTATTATTGAACCTTCCGCAAAGAGAATTGATGCCAGTGATGCAAGCGAAATCTTTAATAAAGCATTAGAATGGGCTGAAGATGAAAGTGTTGATCATAGTGACGTAAATGTACCGATTTTTTTCAATACATAACTCATATGCATAGGTGTCTGTTATTATAGGAGAGTCCATAAATAAGCATCCCTAAGAGTTTTAAATGAAATGTAAATATATCTTCTCGTTATTTGCTTGCTCATAAAAAATTTAATTTCACAACCAGCGGATATTGCAAAATTATAAAAACTAGTATAGCCCAGCACTGGAAATTCGAGTGCACATTCTAGGAAATATTATTTTTTCATAAAATTTTTTCTTTCAATGTTTTTTTTTTAATCTATAAATATAAAATATTTATGATTATTTAAATGAGCCTAAAGGTAGGCTTATCAATTTTAGCAATTCACAATTCAATACAAGGCGTGTGATGTACAATTTAAATCATTCGCATTAACAGGGTATAACGAATTATTACATATATTTTATTTTATTCTTTTTCAATTTAATTTATTTTTAAGAAATATTATACATAAATTTTATCATTCGAACTATATCTGCGCTTATTTTCACACTCCTCCGTGCCGGTATTTTGCTTAAAAAGGAATTACAAAATTTTCCTTCACGTATTAATATATAGATTATAACATTATTTTCCCTGAATTTCACATTTCCACATAATGTTGTTTTAAATTAGTTCACGCTTTCACGAGTACACTGTACAGATAGATGCCTTCTATGACATTAATAATTTATTTATACAATATATTAAATCAATTGCCGTGCAAAAAAATTATCATAATCTAAAATCCTTATTAACTTAAGAGAAAACAGATTTTTTGTGGCAATTGAAGTTGTTTCGAACCAGCAACTGAATTAATGAAATATCATCACAGTCAAATTTATGTTGACACACATCAAGTTTTAACTGCCAACTAATTTTCTGAAGTTCTATTGAAATATCTAACAAGAAATCCTCAGAATGCTCTGAAGCTAAGAAATGTTATAAGAGAACGTAAAATAAGAAAAACGCAATGTCGTACTTAATATATTTTACTAAAGTGTACGGCAAAATCTAACCAAGGAATTTCTACACCACATCTTTTTTTAGATACACCGCAGCTGCATTGAAGCAAACACAAGTGTCATACAAGTACCATATTTTTGTTGTTGTTGTCGATTTATGGAAAGGTTAAATGAAAAAATGTTAAGGATTTTTGAACCCAAATAAAAATGAAAGTTACCAATAGCCATGGATTAAGAGATAAAAAATTTTGTTTATGGATGGATGAAAATATTTTTAGCAAAAAAAAAAAAAAATTGTAATAAAAATAAAAATAAATCCTCAGAGCTTTCGCAAAAATGTAAAATACAAAGATTTTTTTTTGTTTGTTTAAACTGTAAACAAACAAACAGGTTTTTAGTAAAAGTTTTGAAGGTTTAATGGCAAACCCTTAAAAATTCGCAATTCATAAGTATTTGGTACCTAAAGCAATGTTGTGAAGAGAAAACTTTTACAAACGTCCGATATAAAGGCTTTAAATTTTATAAGTTTTAATACGAACACAAAAGCAAACATAAACAAGTAAGAGTGTTAAATTCGGCTATGCCGAATCTTAGATACCCTCCACCTGTGTCATAAACTCAATATTATAATCATTTATTACAGTTACCTAGCCTTTATGTTCCAACACCATTCCAATTTATAATTAATTGTTCTTCTCTTTGGTCCACTTCTGCAAAATTTTATTATATTTTTAGGCTTTCCTTTGCTGCGTCATGTGTAGACGAGAAAAGAAATCGGCTAAACACTACTACAATTAAAAAACAAATATTCGTCTACAACAATTTTAAGTTGGTTGATTTGAAACTTTAGAAAAAAATTTTTTTTTATTAGCAATATTTTTTATTTTAATGCTTTAATTTAAACTAGCAGAGCCCAGCCCTCAAAATTCGAGTGCAAATTCTAGGAAATTTTAGTCTATTTAATTCAATAAATTTATTTCATTACAAATATTTGCCGAACACACAGAAATAAGATCCTAACGGTATTCGTATCACCTTGTTTGCCACCTAAAGGTATGCTAATTTTAGGCAATTCCCCATTCAACACAGGGCCTTTGATATGAAATTATTATAATGAAATTTGATTGCGTTATTGTCGTTATTGGTTTGTCCAAAATTATTTTTCAATTCAACATAGGGCTTTTCATATACAATTTTTACAAACACATAAACAAATTTAATAAACACACACAGCATTGTGTGATTTTATGTATGTGTTGATAGCAACTTTAAGTGAGCATTACTCCAAAAAAATGTTCCAGACGGTGAAGATCTGCATATCTGGTGGACAGCTAAAAAGAAATATCTTTCAAATGAGGGATGTTTGGTCAAAATAGTATTAAGACTGACAAAGTTACATCGGTTACAAGAAATCGCCTTGCCTATTAATATTATAGATATGAAATTTTTTTCTTATTTTCTAACCATTTTTCTACTAAAACAACAACAACAATTTCAGTCATCAGGCGTAATCGTGAATTTCACAGACGGACAGACAAACATCGTTATATCAACTCTGCTTGTTGTAAGGACCAAGAATATATAATTTTATGGTCCAGGATTTTCTAATTATTTCAAATGGAATTACAAACTTATAGATACCCTCTGCACACTGAAAAAGAATAACACAAAGAATTATATTTGAATAAAAAAGTATTGAAAGATCAAAACATGCCATTAACATTTGAAAATTATGTCGGGCATATGACCATAACGGCTATTTTTGACGAAGCGTATTCTGGACGTTCAATTCGGGGTCACATTTTCGAGCATTGTAATGCAAGGCTTCAATTGCTGCTGGCTTAGTAGAATAAACCAGTGACTTCAAGTAGCCTCAAAGGAAATAATTGAGAGGTGTCAAATCGTACGACCTTGGAGGCCAATTGATAGGTTCATTTCTCGAAATCAACTTATCGCCAAATTTTGATTTCAACCATTCGATGGTTGCGATCACTGTATGGCTCCTGTTCAACCCACATCTCGCCCAGATCAATGTCATCCTTACTTCCGAACAAAAAATCATTGATCATGGTTTAATATTGATCTCCATTGACCGGAACGCGAGCTCTGGCTTCATCTTTGAAGAAATAAGGTCCAATGATATAACCAGCATGTAAGCCGCATGCTGGTGAATTTTTCCAGATGCAATGGAGTCTATAGGATCTATTGTGGATTGGTCTAACTCCATATGTGGCAATTTTGTTCATTGACAAACCCGTAAAGCCAAAAATGATCCTCATCGCTGAACAAAATTTTCGGGTCAGTTTCCAACTGCTCTAGAGCCCAATCGGCGAAAGAACGACGCTTCTGATGGTCTCGTGGCTTTAATTTCTACACCATCTAATTTGGGTGTAGGCTAAGATCTTTTTGCAAAATTTTCCACGTAGAGGACGGACAGAGCCCTAATTCCTGTGACCGACGAAAACTTGGATTTCTTAAAGCGGCGATATTCTCTTCAGTACGCGCATTCCTTAGACCGTTGGTATTAGTGCGTCATTTAGAGATTATGTGGTATGAAATATATCCACAATTCGACGGATGCCTGGCACAGATGGATGATTATGAGCGCCACAAAAATCACGAAGTCGTCTATATGATATGACCGACTTTCGAAGCAAGCTTGAATAATTTGGTAGCGTTGTTCAAGCGTGAATCTATTTATGATGACTTACGAGAAAAAGGCCTAGTGTGTCAAAAAACGGGTTGTGTCAAAAACGGTGGATTATGATTTCAAAAACAATGTAGAAACTTTAAATGCGTTTTTTTTCTCAAAACTTAATTTTCACACACTAGTTCCCTTTTCTCGGAGAAGGTCACATATGCTGATCATAAATGTCGAAAAGTGAGAGCAGTATGATAGGTCGTTGGAAAGCTAACCCTTTCGTAAGTTCTATAGATTTAATTGAAGATCGGGAAGCAGCATTATATGAGGGTTATGACTGAGGACAGTCCTAGAGGCTATATTTTTGATGTAATGGGTATAATAAATACACATAATCCAAATTTGATCGAGATATATATTCACATTTGCGACCTGTAGTTCAATTACAAGGTTAGCATGGACATTCAGACAGACGGACATCGCTGAATCGACTCATGCTATCTTTCAATATATTGTATGAATGCGAAGACCCAAAAGATTGACTTTGTTCGGCCTGAAATTTTTCATATAGTATTTCTAAATCTATTTTTATAGATTTCGTTTAGAGCCGAATTGAAATTCGGGAATTTACTCCACCCTAACAAACTTATCTATAAATTCGTAATATCTGTATTCACAATAAGTAGGATTTTTGGTGGAACCGATAAATAAGCTTTACTTTATTCGTTTTCTTTTTCTTTTCTTGTTGACATATCATAAAAGAATGCTTTCATTTGTTTTCTAAGAAATTTTCTTTGTAATTGAAGGAAATTTAACATAAACAAAACAATAACCAAATGGACCAAGGATCTCTTTGGCTGCTTTATATAATATATATACCAGGCATGGGCAAATGCGGCCCCATGGGCCGCATGTGGCCAACGAACGAATTTTATGCGGCCCCATATAAATTTAAAACAAATTACAAAATTTAATTTAGATTTAATTCAAAAAAAAATCAAAACATTAATTCCAAAATTTCAAAATATTGTTCAAAAATAGCATTAATACGAGTATAAATTTTCAATAGGGTCACATAAATAATACAAATTATTTGAATGTAACGCCCGTTAGCATGCTTCATTTTTTCTATTAGAGACAATGTAGCATGTACAAGAAAATGCATTTTAAAAATTGTGTATTTGCAAAACACACTCATGATTTGAAATGCAAACGACAGAGCATAATAATTTTTCTCTCTCGTTTTTTATAGTTCAATATTTTCAGGGTTGTCAACTTTAAAATATCAAAAAGCACTAAACCGACAAAAATCGCATAATTTGAAAAAAAAAAACACTATATTTTCCATTTTTTATTTTTGCTTTTTTCAGTAAAAGCCCTGTTGTCCTGAATGCTTGGGGATGAGAGCAGTCCCGATAATTAAATGTTTCATTAAAACTAGAAATTTTTTATCTTTCGGAACAGAAACCATTAAATTTTTTTATACATATTGTCCCAACCACTTCATAAAAATTTTTTCATAAAAGCATGTTTTGAAAAATAATTCAATTGAACTTTAAAATTTTGTTTAAAAAATTTAAAAACTAAAATTGGCATATTGGACGATTTTTTAATTATAGCTCATGTTCATTTTATTGAAATTAGCTGGTAATACTCAACATATATCGGTCCCGCTTTTTACTTTTACGGAATAAAATGGCATCAACGAGCAATAAAAAACGTAAGATAGGTGATGAAAACAGAAAATTCCAGTCCGAATGGACACACAAATTCGGATTTGTTGAAAATAAGGGCATAGCTATGTGCCTCATTTGCAAAATTACTGTACCACATAACAAACTTTACAATTTAAGTAGACACTATGAAAAATTACACTCACAATTTGCCAAAGATTCTCCCCTTAATACTAATCTTAGAGAGACTAAACTGAAGGTATTGCAGTCTAATATTGAAAAAGAACAGAACATTATTTCGTCTTTTAGCCATGGAAATGACAGATCACTTGAAGGAAGTTACATAATAGCTTGGGATATTGCCCGTGATAAACGTCCTTATGGGGAAGCAGAGTTAAGAAAACACAATATGAAGAAGGTTATGACCATTCTTGACCTTGATAACAAAAAGCTGCATAAAGCGATAGATCAGCTTTGTTTATCACGACGCACAACCGAGCGTCGGATTGGAGATATCAGCACTTTTATTGAAACAAGTTTAAAAAACGAACTAAAAAATTCTGCAGCATTTAGTTTAGCTCTCGATGAATCCACAGACGTTAGCGACGTTCCTTAATTGGCGATCTTCATTAGGTCTGTATCAGTTGAACTTAATATCACTGAAAAAATGTTAGACCTTGTAGCTCTTTCTGAAACAACGCGAGGCATTGATGTAAAAAAATGCGCTTTTCGAAGTAATTAACAAACTTGAATTGCCACGAGATAAACTTATTAGTGTTGCCATAGATGGAGCACCTGCAATGGTGAGTAAAAATCAAGGTTTGATTGGTCTTTTAAATAAAGATCCAGATATCCCACATTATCTACCAATTCACTGTAATATTCATCGGGAGCATCTTGTTTCAAAATTTTTTAAATATGAAAACGTTTAGAAAGTTGTGGTAGAAATTGTAATCAGTTTAAAAATTTTATTATGGAGTTACAAGAAGTTGAGGAAAACAATGAGTTATCTAGTGATGTCACCATTTGGTCCTATTGCGATGGCTATCCGTTTCTAATGTTTTGGATCGATTTGTTGAGCTGTTACCCACAATAAAATTGTTTATAAAAGAAAAAGGAAAAATAAATCCAGATCTGGAGAATGAAATTTCGATTTTAGATTTAATGTTTTTTACTGACACAATGAACCATCTTAAATCGCTTAATCTGAGTTTGCAAGGCAAAGACAAAACAGTGCTTGATTTATCACGATCATTGTTAGGCTTCGAAGCTAAACCTATTTTGTTTTTAAAAGACCTCGAATGTAAAAAATTTAAATTTTTTCCTCTTTTAAAATTGAACGTAAATAATATACAAGACGATAAGCTGGAAGAATACATAAATAATTTAAAACAATTTCATGAAAATTTTAAATGTAGATTTGAGGATCTCAAACAACTTCAAGCAACATTCTCAGTTTTCGTTAACCCATTTTTGTGTGATATCCTAAATGATGAATTTTTATTATCCGATATAATTCTTGCAAAACCAGATGTTGGAAAATTGGATTTGTTAGAAATGAAGGATGATATTGTATTGGAAATGCATCACAAATCAGCTTCTCTAGTTGGATTTTGGAAACTTTTTAACGAAGCCCAATATCCACAAATGAAAAAAGATTCTGCTCGTTTATTTTCAATATTTGGCACAACGTATTGTTGTGAATCTCTATACTCCACCATGAAAAATGTTAAAAACAAAAATCGTTCACGTTTTACTAATCAATATCTTACGGAACTCATTCCGACAACTTTGACAAACTATACACCTGATTTTAAAGAAATAATCAAAAATTCTTCCCAATTTCTTTTTTATTTTTTGTTACCTATATTTTTATTTTATTTTTATATAATTCCTTTTTTTATTTTATTTAAAATGAAATTCTTTGATCTCAAAAAATTTTAAAATATAACATTATTTTTATAAATACTAATATTATTTCAGTATAAAATTGATTTGTAATGTGTATGAAATGAATTAATAAATTTTATGTTTGTTTAAAAATTGTTTTTTTTTTTTGCTTTTTTGTTTTGTACAGAAATAAACTAGTGCGGCCCACCGTTAGTAGGTGAAATTCCAA
Source organism: Cordilura impudica (assembly GCA_963682025.1). Taxonomy (NCBI): domain Eukaryota; kingdom Metazoa; phylum Arthropoda; class Insecta; order Diptera; family Scathophagidae; genus Cordilura; species Cordilura impudica. The sequence continues at coordinate 124,283,110 of OY821517.1, forward strand.
ATTTGGCCCAACAAGCCATTTACGTGCCCACCCCTGATATATGTATACTATATTTATGTTCATCACTGATTTATTCTTTGGTTCTGGCTAAATGACTTAAGCACACGAAAAAACAAAATAAATAGTTTATGAACTCGATAAAACAAAATACTATCATCACCTATTATCGGGCGACTGACTCTGTTGCCTTACAACTAAGTAAATCACAGTCTAAATGTTCTGCAAGTGAGAAAACACGATAGATAAGTGTCTTGGCAAATACCAGATATGCTGACAGTTTTATTTTTTAGAATGTTTACAAGTTCCTTCTAGTGGACGGCTATAAAGAAAGTAAAACAATTAGATTATTTTTTGGGTTAACAGACGTCAGCATAAATTCTGTTGCGAAGTTAATATATAAAAACAACTAAAAATACATAAAACAGCACAAAACATACAACTAAACTGTTGCGTTATTTCATATGAAGGTACGTAGAGACCCAACATTGTCTACAAGCTTACTTTATAAGAAAATCAATTGCTCAAGGGAAAATTATTTTGTATATCCTTAAAACTCAATAAGGATTTAAATTTTTTTAAAGTTAATACGTTAGGAATTTTTTTTGTTGAATTCTTTAAACACAAGCCTTAAAATAGGCAATGCTTTTTGAAAAATGATGATGTTACAAAGTATTTAATGCAAGCAAGCAAAAATATTTATTGTAAAATAATCGTATGGCTTTAGTAGAGTTACCAGTGTGTAGATGAATGGTACATATATAAATGAAAAAAAAAACCGTTCAACAATAAATCACAATTAAATTCACAGTTGTTATTTTGAGGATTTTTTTTCTAAATTTTTTTTTTCCATTTAATAACAATAATTCTTGTTATGTACATACATAAATAAATTGTAATTTCTATGCCCTGTTTTTTTTTTTTAACGGGTTCTAAAATATACAACACATACACACAAAGATATTTTTAAACTTAAAATATTTGTGTTACGAATATACCCTCTGTGGTCCGTGAGTCTATGCTGATGTATATGAACACTTTCTTGATCTATGATTGTCCATCCATCTAAGTATGCTGAAACTTGAAACTCTAGACACGAAAATATTGTGATGGTCGCTACATATATGTATAAGCTTTGATCGGTTCAAGGGCGATAACTAAAGATACTGGTGAAAATCAGCTAATTTTAGTCAGGAGCCCATATTAAATTCCCCTAAACTATAACTTCTATATGTAGGCATATAACATGACATACACTTAGGGTTGCCAGACGAGCTTGATTTCGCTTGATTGTCAAGCTTTTTTACTGCGTGTCAAGAATCAAGAAAAAATGTCTTTTGTCAAGCTAAAACGGAATTTTAGGAATGTTTCCATCAAATTGTCAAGAAAAGGTAACCTTTAGCGAAAAAAAATTAATTGTTTTTAAATGTACCACAAATTTTTACCCTCCTAAACTCAATACTACTACATGTTTTAGTCCAACACTATCAAAATAGCTAAAATGAAAACGTCAACTTATTACTTTGTTTTTATAGCAACACATACAACAGCTGATTTCAAAATAAGAAAATAATAAAGAAAAGTAAGTTCAAACAAATTTTTTTTGTTTAAAATACATTCGTTAAAAAATATATATTTGTACATAGAATAAATTAATCCGTACAGTGTGCTGATAAACATGGAAAGCAACGAGGAAGCTGGACCATCGAAAAAATCAAGATATACTACTTTTTCTGAAAGATGAAAAAGAGGGATGATCTTACTGCAATGCGCAAATTGTGTCAATCGGAAATCGTAATTAAATACGAAGGAACCGGTTCTCCGGATAAACACAAGGGCAGAAAAACATCAAAAAATATTAAATTCTCAAAAATTGTGCCTTAGTATTGCTAATTTTGCTAAGCTTAAAAAATAAACGAGGAAACTCAAATAGCTCGTGCTGAGCTCGTAACTATATTCCACAATGTTGTTCATGGCCTTAGCTACAACAGTTTGGATTGCCAATTAAAATTATGCTCATACATCTACTGCGATAGCAACATTGCCAGCAAAATTTCATGTGGGAGAACAAAAGCAGCAGCTATAACGCGAAATGTTTAGCCCGTTATGCGCAGCAAAAAGTTGCTAAAGCTTTGAAAGAGATTTGGTACTACTCTGTTAGCAGCGACGCACAGTGGCGCCATTTGAGTTTTTTCGTTGCAAAAATCATATCTTTTGAACCGAATAACATAATTGAACAGTTTAAACAGCATATGATAGATAACTGTTCAGCCTATGAAATGAGCGTTTGGAAAGCGTGCTACGCTTTGTAGGGGCCTACTTATGGGTTATCAAAGTTAAAATTTGTAGAAAAATCAATTTTATGGTAACTAAAAAAAAATATTTTTACATTTTTAGATTGTTTTTATTTTTTTTCTTTAGGGTTTTATGTTTTAAATTATTACCCAAAAATTAAAAAAAAAAAATACTTCTTTTTTAAATTAATTTTTTCAATTTTGTGTAAAATATTCATCACAATTCGTAAGAGAAGGTATATCTAAAAGACTAATCATTTCTAAACTATAATGATTTTCTAACTCTATTCGTGACTACACATGCCGCAGGGAGGAAATAAGTGGATCGGAAGATGCTGCCAACATGTTGAAGAGGTCCTCATTTTGCCTTACCCTTGATCCTTTGAATGTGTTCTGCAATCTATATTTTTTATAAAATTTGTTAAGAGGCTCCTGTGCTTCTTCAGAAAGCTCTCCAATTGGCAATGACTGGTACTCAATTATATCTTTGCCATGCGCCAATATTTTATGGACGGTCGGGGTCAACTTCTTCTGTGGATACATTTCTGCTAAAAGAGATGCAGTTTTCGATGCATATTCTCCATATTTTGCAGAATTGACATTTTCTTTGCAGTTTAAAACATTCAAGATCGTTCCCAATCTTTTCACGATTTGATTGTCAATTCCACTGATTCTAGTTACTGCCTCATCATTTTCAAAAAATCTCCTAGAAGTGTTTCCATCGTTTGAGTTACCGTATCCATGCTTGGGGCAGTCTACTTTTAGTCCTACTTGTTTAAAAAAAGCATCCTGTATTTGCTTCTTTCTGATCTTTTCCTTATCCTTTATTGATGTATTTTCATCGAAGTTTTCCTCCTCTTGTGGTAGGGTATACGCCAGTTTTAGCAAGAACTCCATACACCTTATCCTTGCGTGCAATGGTGACATTGCCTATTCGTAATTCTCCTCGTTTGTAGAATCGTTTAAATTACCAAAGTTCTTCTGTTTTTTTTTTTGCAAATCGGGCATGACAATGTTGAGGTTGTTCGTGTCAGTTCGTTTACGACTTTTCCGTCAACCATGGTCAGGTGGAACTCGTAATTGCATTCAATATATTTTCCTTCTCCAATTTGGAGCTTTGTAGGCTTAATCTTGCTTATTTGTTCTTCAATGTTCTTCACCGTGGTCCTTATGAGTTCTGCCCATTCCCTTGCAAACTTAGACATTATTGGTCGGCAATAATGCACTGATGACGGACGTGGATTTTTCCAGTGTAGGGAAACATCAGATTTTAGCCGCAAAGGAACAACAGATGCCTTAAACATATTTCCGTCCGATATTGTAGCGTCATCGGAAGATATCCTTTGCTTATAAACGCTTTGTTCGGATGATCCATCGCAGCCCCATTTGCTGATCAATGTCAGTTTCTCAGGAAGAATTTTCACCTCATTTTCAGGAAGACTCTCCAACAACCATTTTGCTGTATGGCCCATGAGATCCTGCAGATTGGCTTTCACAGAGACTTCCGTAAACTCCGTATGAGTGGTCGTGAATTTATTTTGGCTTGCGTAATATGCTTGTATCTTGGTAAAACGTCAGCCCCGTGTCGCATCAAGATGCCCGTAGTATCTCATATTTTTCTTTGGAAAGTTGTAAGTCCATAAACAAGGCCAAGGCTTCTTCGGAACCATACTTTTTAATGTGTGCGTTTGTGGGCGTGGGAATGCTTTCCTTAATCCTTTTTAGTCGCAATGGGCTTGCATCAGCAACATATTTTGTAATCTGCGACCTAACTCTTTCACTATCCTTTGTATATTTAATAGACAGCGCGTCCGATAAATGCTTCGTGGTCAAGTCATTGGTGGCATCGGCAAGTTTCCTCTTTCTTGTGAAAATTGAACACTCCTGAATACTTTTTTTGGCCTTCCTTTTGCTCCTCTGGTTGATGTGGTGGGTTTATCTACTGCCAATATATCCAGGATGGTGTCTACATTAAGCCAGTCCTCGTATTTGGAGTTGAAGTTCTGAATGGTTCGATTAGATTTCACCCATTTTGCCTTAATATTTGCATATATCAGATAAAAATTATTTTTTATAATTTCGCTTCTCTCAATATTTCCGTATAAGCTATCAAGTTCTTCTAAAGCAGCTTCCGTGAAAAACTTTGGTGTGGTTGACCTTCTAAACAGATCAAATAATTTTAAATTGTTTGACGCCATGGTTTCAGTACTTGTTGCGCCAACTTTCAGTCGTAGACTAATCCAGACATTATGCTTATTTTGCAATATATAGGCTTATGCTACCATGCCTAAAAATTTACCTGTCCCCTGCATACATATGGATTTAGGCTGAATTATGCAATTTTGATATTATGCTCGTGTCTAAATAAGATTTGTGCCTAACTGGAGGGACCATAAGTCAATATTGTTCTTGACCATTTGTACTCCAAAGTAATTTTTAAGTGAGGTGCGTACCTGCGAATTTCAATGAGTAGTTTTTTGTGCATCCTGTGTCTGTAACAGAATATTGGGAGTAGAATTTGGCAGAGGCTCACCGACTTAAAATGCAATTTTCAAACTATTAGATCAAACTACTGTCAGTCAAAACATGTAAGGGATGCACGCCATACAATTTCTGCAACCATGCCTTTTTAACCTTTTTACCTCTAGAAGCCATACGGGCACGTACGGGCAGATAAAACCTTTTGAATTATGTAAAGAAATAATCAAAGAACATGTTTTGCAAATATGGCAAATATAGAAAAATATAGATTTTTTTTATTTTCCGTCAAAGTTGAAAAATAGTGAAAAAACGGATAGTTTTTATATAGTGATAAACCAGGAGAAACACAAAGCAAACAGTTAATTTTTTTTTTATCATTATACATTTAATAAATACATCAATCAACACAAACAAAAAATAAGGCGATTCGTTACCTATTTTTCGTGATATTACACCTGAAATCGCAACAATTTTGAAAACCGAAAGTCGGTCAACTTTGAACGGTTATATCTTCTAAACTAAAAATGTGATATTATTAAGAGTAGCATATTTGAAATCGTTGAAAAGTTTCCTATAACATGGGTTTATTAAAAAATTTTGATTTTTGCAACCTCGTTTGCTCTACGGGCGCCACTGTGCGCTGTTCAGTATTTTGATGTCGACCATGGAATATGTAAAAAGAGGACCCAGCAGACGCATCGAAAGGTATTTTCGCTAATATAATACGAATTACTAACGAAAATGATTTAAAAATTCAACATATCTCTTCCTATAGTGTTGATAATGCAGCTGTTAATTATGGAAATCGAAATTACGATTATCAAAAATTTACAAATGAAAATGAGCAAATAGTTAAGGCAAATTGCAATTGTCATATCATAAATAATTGCATTAAATACGCTTTGCATTGATTTCGCTTCTATTGAGTACAAAAATCTTCTCCGACAAGATGGCTTTCACTCTTGCCGGCAATTGGCCTGCAGTTAAAACATATTTTTTAAAAAAGGCAAAAAAGAATTATCGGAAAGAGGTATGGGAATTTGTATGCCAAGGAATAACAGATTTTGAATTGTTAAATGAAGATGAGGAATGTATAGCAGAAGGACTATCAGAGGCTTATTTGTTTTTTATTCATACCATAATGCATGAATTTCATGCATCAATATTGGTTTTAGAAAACGATTCATGCACAATTTTGGATGTGCATGGTATAGTGACTAAGCTAATGAATGGGCTAACTCAGCGGATAAATGATTGTTACTACGGTAGTAAAGCTATAAATGCTATCATAAAAAGTCTTTCTTTGAATGAAAAGGAAACTTTTGAGTTAAAAAATGCTGTAAACTATTTAGAAACAAGAAATGATTTTGGAGAAAAATCTCTTTTTAAGCAAACTGATGCTTTAAATATAAAAAACTCGTTGTTTTCATGGAACAATTTAGCAGAGCTGCCAAATATTTTGAAAATATCAAATTCAGTTGATACTGATATGTTGTATGCAGATCACTGATGCCTTCGGGAAGTTTTCGCAGAATTACCAAAAGACCTATCCATTGACATCATATGGGCCCATTTCTTTAAAAAATGTGATAGAAATAAAGTAGAAAATCTGTATAAATTAATGTCATATGTATTTTCGATTCCAATGCTTATTGCGAAAGTACATTTAACATTTTAAATAATTTGTACACCAAAGACAGAAATAGATTGTCTTTTGATCTCATAAAGACATCATTAATAATCATACAAAATTTTAATGAAAATTGTAGAAGTTTTCAGCAGTATTTATTTACACCAGATGCTACGAGTTTGATTGAATCTGTTACTAAGAACACCAAATATATGTGGCAAAATAAATAGGTTTAAAAATTACTGTGCTTTAATTTAAATGTTATGCAATGAAGAGACTATATTTTAAATGTTATTTTTTTTTTTAAATTTTTGTTAATATTTCTTTACTAATAAAAGTTCGAATTAAATGTAATTTTATTACTAATTTTTGTTACTGAAAAAATTGTTTACGTATTAACGTAATTTCATTTTAATTATTTTACTAGAAATAACCTTTATATATCCTTAAACACTGTAAAATACTCAAAAATGTACCAAATTTATTTAAATTAAAACAAAATGAAAAAATATATAATTTTCTTTGTTAATTTAACTGAATTTTAAATTGTCAAGAAAAATCGAGCTTTTTTTTAATGACAAGAAAAATCAAGCTTTTTATTGTGAAAGTCAAGCTTTTTGCTGAATTCGATACATTACTTGCTAGAAAAAACATCCGTACAATTTGGGATTAAAATTTTTAATAGTAATACAAATTTTATTAATATGTTGTGAACTACGAACTTTTTACTTGTTTTTCAATAACCTACTGAACGTTTCTACTTCAATTTTATTGTTTACAGCGCAAAAAATTTAGTATGGCAACTACATATAAGTGCCACAAAAACTATACGCCATTTACAACTAGGGGAATCCCATGAATTATGCAAAGACATACAGTTCTCTTACGTCGATTTTATTTTAGTAGAAGATAAACTTGTTTGTATAAATTTGATTTGAGTCAATTATATTTCTTTTGTAAACTGTATTTGGAGATAAGCCCCAAAATCAAAGAAATCGATGCTGCCGAGAAAAAAATTATCTTAAAGCTTAGAAGTCACGGTGTATGTATATGCTCTGCCGTCCTAAGAAAGAAAGTCACTTCTCCATTTTAGTAGTTTTGAGATATTTAGCTTTTACGTCTTTATTTTGCAGAAATACGCTAGAAGTGGTACGTTCGGAACGTTTTTCAGTCATTTACAGTTGAAATTTTGTCGTTTAAGCTATACGACTACAGCCTGTCAAAAATAGAATACACACGTTTATATGAAAACGATTATTTTGACACCAGCACAGCTACATGGCTACACGACAACTGTTGTCGCTGTAGTCAACTTAGGATAACTTCTATTTCTGTTGACTGCAAAACAAAATAGTGTTGACAATATAACAAAATATGTAAAAGAAATTAGTGGTATTAAATATTTTATTTTGTTAAAAAAAAAAATCGCAAAATGAAGTGCTATAATAATTCGATTAATAATCAGAATGGGTTAAATAAATTTATTTATTTATTTTTACGTTATAATAATGTATTATAAATAAGTAGTTGTATATTTAAGTCAAGTTTATATAGAATCATGCAAGTTTTTCTATTTTAATAAAAAAAAATTATATAATTGGCACTACTGGAATAAAAATGCATTTTTATATAAATATCTGTTTATATTGTTGTTATATGTTGCTGTCATTTTCAACAAAAATTAAGTAGCTGACTACACGACTACAATTGCAGCCAGCAGCATTTGTAGTCATGTGTTCGTGTAGCCGCAGTCGTCTATGTGTTTCATGCATAACACAAAAATCAGAAGCTCATTTACTGTTCCGAATCTGCCCTTATCTCAATTGTGGAATTATGGCGCTTTGATTTCTTTCTTAGCACGGCAGTGTTGGTGTCGACGCTCGGATCATGGGAACTCCTCACTGAAGTACGTCGTTAAAAACTACTAATCCACAAGTTCTAATTACAACTTCTCAATACAGTTCTAGAATCAAAGAATCTTTCGGCAAAGACATCCATGTAATTACCTTTCGCAAAATATTAATAATAAAAAAAAAATATGACTATATGACTGTGTGTGCAAAAATGATAAAGGGCTTATTCACTATTGCACCTGATTTGTCTAGATAAGTACGACCATTATATTAAGAATTACATCACAATGAAAAGTTAACAATTGTAACCACAGTGTGGTCCAAAATAGGAAGTATATTAAGGCTGAATGAAGTTACAACTCTTTGGATTTTATATTGGCAAATGCTACATTGGTACGTACTTTAATTAAAAAACAAAATGATAAAAATGTACTTCACTACATACACTACAGATAGAAGGACCAATTTTTTTTGCCAATAATGCAATTTAATCCGAAATAAAAGACAAATTTCTCTTGGTATGTATAAGAAAAATGGGGTTTTGAATCTAGGATAACTCAGCTGCTCGCACGGTAAATTTAAAATTTCAACTACTCGCTTTCTAAATGTAGCTTTATTAACTTGTAGCGAAACGTATTCACATGACCAGAGTCCGTAACATTTTACTTAAAATTTTCGACGAAGAGAGAGAAACTTAGTATTATTTTTTTTTTTTCACAAAACAGATGTAATTCACCGCTACACTACCGAATGTAAACAGCCTACTGTCACTAGTTGCAAACTTGAACTCCACACACAGAAAAAAAAATTTCCCAAATGAATTGTTCCAAATATTTACGACCGAATTTTTGATTGTATCAACAGAAATGTTTCTGCAACTAACCATTTTCTATTGAGTTGTAGTTGCAATCAACTCAAAATTCGGTTATTAATTTCATCGAAATTCGGTTGGCAAAAAATTTAGTAGCCACAACGAATTTGTTTTCTGTGTATACACCCCCTATTGCTGTCTTTCGTATGATGTAATCCAATCGTGGATGAAGTCTGTCCTAAAGTATGAACTGCTCTTGGCACTAATTGCCGCACACTTCTATAAAAAAAAAAAAACAAAGTGGCTGCTGTTGCGTTTCCATGGTCATCTATAAGACCTTTGCGTTTGCCTGATGTCGTACTTAAATATAAGTATGTTCCTTTTTAAGACTATTTCCTTAGAAGTATTTTACAATAGCAATCATTCTAGAGTAGCATTAAATACTTAGTTTTGTTGAAGTAGTACCTTGCTTGCAAGGCCTAATATTATCTACATTCCGTTTTTGCTTCTACAACAGATGAGGAGTCCCACAACTTTGTATGCTGTTGGGTTGGTGGCACAATTTGCCTTTACCTTATAATGTGCTTTTAAGCAAGAAACAATTAAGCCCAATTCTGAATATTCCCGCAGATTTTTCACCCGGGAGATTTTATTTTCTTGAGAAAATAAGCAGACAGAATGTAATAATAACGGAGAGAGAATTACGAATTTATTAAGTCAGCTGTAAAAAATATTTGAAAAAATATTGGAAATAATAGATAAATTTTTTTTGCATATTCGTACAAAAGGAAAAATACGCCCTCGGAATTCTACTTAGTATAGGGCTGATTTCGTTAAACAAAACATTACAAACTGTTTAAAATTTGTATGTAAAATTTTGAGGTAATGCATTGAAATTCAAAATTTTTCAAACGGAAAGCAAATTTAAAAATTAAAAATGCTGACATTAATACTAGAGAGTCTTTAAATTATGATTATCATTATGACGACAAAAGAAAGTAAGATTGACACTTCTTCACACATTTCAACGTGTGACCAAATTTAGTTTCCCACCATTAACTGAAATTAATTTTAAATTAACCAAACATATAATTTAGTTTTACACTTTAAAAGTAATTTTTTGTAATTTCCTGCAATATTTTGTTTAAAATAATTGTCATTTCAGGTTTACGTATTAATCATAGTTTGTGAATTTTTGGAGGGGGTCATTTTAAAAATTCACACATGGCCCAGTAAAACTAAGAAGTTAGCGTTAAGAAAAAAAGCTTGAACTGAATTTAAAACGTAGGAGTAGGTCAAAAAATAAATCGCAAAAATTATATAAACCAAGAAAATATAAAAACAACAAAAGAAAAAACAATGTAAAAATTACATAATATGCAAAAAAAAAAAACGACATGTGCAAGAAGTTTGTGTGGATGTGTATGATGGAAAATGTTAAATAACATTGTGTGAAATAGTAAGAAAACACAAACAATACACAAATAGCACGAATACTATGTGCACTGACCATGGCAATGGATTCACTTGTTGGAGTTGTACTTTACTACAACTCTGGTCGAGGCATTTGTTTTGATGAATTTTAAGTTTTTCTCTTATTGTTGATAACTCTGCTAGCCCTTGCCATTTTTACCGGCTTTATGCTGCAAATTACGCACTCTAATGATTTTTGGTCAAACAAACACACAAACACGCATACAAAACAAAGTAAAATGTTATATATTTAGCGGTAATGATGTAAACCTTTTTTTTAAAGATCATCTAATGTTTGACTATCTAAGTACTCTTTGTGGTGGACTATAAATGGCAGCGTATTCGTTAGAGACAGTTTTAGTTATTTAAAATATTTCGTTTCGTTCAAATCTTTAATATTTAGTTACGGAAAAATGTTAAAGTTCAGAGTTGTGTTGGTGCTTTGGACATTTCATATAATTAGCTGTCATTTAGCTATAACTAGAGAAAATTCTGAAAATCTTTATGATTTTCAATATTGTTTAAAAAAATCATCATATCCAAATTTGAGAGCATGTGTTGGACGTTCGGCCATTAATTTTTTGCAACGTTTCGAGGAAAATGATAATTTCACGTTAACAAATGGTTTTATTGCCAGCAAAGATGAGGCAGTGGCAGGCAGATCCTTGGTGAATTTTTTGGATACGGATCCAGTGGACCTAAGGTAAAACGATGTGCAAAGTGTGATTAAAAATGTGATTAAAAATGTTTTCATAATGCAATAATCACCGATAAGACTAAAAATTGACCTAAACGACATTTTGTCATTTTTTATCAATATGTTGAAAATTTCATTTTAGATGCCAACAATTGACAGTTGCTACTGACAGCAATTGACATTTAAAATGACATAGTGAACACCAGATATTTTATTCTTTATTGGATAAGCAATCCCTACAATTTTCTATGTTCAGAATATTATGAGTTTGTGCTGAAGTTTTTAACAGTATAAAACAAGTAAGAAAATTATAGTCGGTCTAGCCCGACTATACGATACCATGGTTTAGAGACCCTATCTCTTTGGTTCAACTAATTGGATATAGAAAATAAGCATAAACCAAATTCGAGTGGCATTTTTATTAATTTTTTTGGCTGCAGATATGAAAAAGTTCATATCGGATGATATGTCTATATGGAGACTAGGTCCAAAAATGGACCGATCCTGACCATATTTGGTAAAGTCACTTATACTTTGAAATAATATAAACAAACCAAATTTGAGAAAAATCTGTGCAATATTTTTGTTTTTTGATAGATCTAAGTGAAGATCGGCTCTATATGGGGCCTATGACTAAGAATTTTCCTATAGGGATAAATTTTGGACTATTCATTAATGGATGTAATAAACACATACAATCCCAATTTGAATGAGATCTATATGATAATTTGGAACTTAAGGCAATTTATGTCGATTTCATAGGGATCATTTGCATGGGGCCTAGGTCTGAACATGGACCGATTCTCACCAATTTCAATAGCGTTCATCCCATGGCCGATAAAAGCTTATATACCAAATTTCATCGAAATATGTTCATACTTGTGACCTGTAGTTTGATTACAAAGTTTACATGGACACACACACGGACGGACATTGCTATTTCGGCTCAAAAAGTGATTCTGAGTCGATCGGTATAATTAAAGATGGGTCTAGGACGAATATTTTTGGTTGTTACAAACAGCAACACAAAGTCATTATACCCAAACCACATAGTGGTATGGGGTATAATTATAGTCGGTCTAGACCGACTATACGATACCCTATACCATGCGTATAGGGACCTATCTCTGAGGCCCAACTAACTGGATATACTATAGAAAATAAGCATAAACCAAATTTGAGTGGGATTTTTATTAATTTTTTCGGCTGCAGATATGAAAAAGTTCATATCGGATGCTATATCTATATGGGGACTAGGCCCAAAAATGGACCGATCCTGACCATGTTTGGTAGAGTCTCTTGTATTTTGCAAAAATATATACAAACAAAATTTGAGAAGAATCAGTGCAATATTTTTGTTTTTTGATAGATTTAAGTGAAGATCGGGAAGCAGCTCTATATGGGGCCTATGACTAAGAGTTGTCCAATTGGTATCATTTTTGGACTACTGATTAATGGATGCAATATAACATACAAACCCAATTTGACTAAGATTTGTATGATAATTTGGATCTTATGGCAATATATGTTGATTTCATAGGGGTCATTTGTATGGGGGCTAGGTTTGAACATGGACCGATTCTCACCATTTTCAACAGCGTTCATTCCATGGCCGATAAAAGATTAAATACCAAATTTCATCAAAATATATTCATAGTTGCGACCTGCAGTTTGATTACAACCTTTACATGGACACACAGACGGACGGACGGACATCGTTAAATCGAATCAGATAGTGATTCTGATTCGATCGGTATAATTAAAGATGGGTGTAGGTCAAATATTTTTGATTGTTACAAACAGCAGCACAAAGTCATTATACCCAAACCACATAGTGGTATAGGGTATAAATATAGTAATTCTTGTTTGTTATACCTTGTACCACTATGTGGCGTGGGTATAATGACCTTGTGCTGCTGCTTGTAACTACCAAAAATATTTGACCTAGACCCATCTTTTATTATTTCGATCGACTCAGAATCACTTTCTGATTCGATTTAGCGTTGTTGTTTGTAATCAAACTACAGGTCGCAAATATGAATATATTTTGATGGAATTTGGTAAATAAGCTTTTATCGACCATAGGATGAAGGCTATTGAAATTGGTGAGAATCGGTCCATGTTCAGACCCAGTCCCCATACAAATGACCCCTATGAAATCAACATAAATTGCCATAATATCCAAATTATCATATAAATATCAAACAAATTGGGTTTGTATGTGTTTATTATATCCACTAACCAGTAGTCCAAAAATAATCGCTATAGGACAATTCTTCATCATAGGCCCCATATAGAGCTGATTCCCCATCTTCAATTAAATCTATCAAAAAACAAAAGTATTGCACATATTTTTCTCAAATGTGGTTTGTATATATTTTTTCAAAGTATAAGTGACTTTACCAAATAGGTCAGGATCGGTCCATTTTTCGACCTAGTTTCCATATATAGCACCCGATACGAACTTTTTCATATCTGCAGCCAAAAAAATTAATAACAATGCCACTCAAATTTGGTTTATGCTTATTTTCTATATCCAATTAGTTGGACCCAAGAGATAGGATCTCTAACCCATGGTATAGGGTATCGTATAGTCGGTCTAGACCGACTATAATTTTCTTACTTGTTTTTCTTTTACTTTTCTATAATATTAAATTTTCCCGAGAAGCCTTCATTATGAATTGAAATTCGGTACAACAAGAACATTTGTAAATTGAAAAGGAAAATTTGAGCGTAATTGATCTATTTCTCGCATAAATTTCGAATTTTTGATGCGTTACTTTATATTTTAGTCACTTAGTTTTAGAAACACCGTTTTATTATGTCGAAGGAAACTAATTCTTGGCACTCTCATTTAGGATCCTACTTAAAAGAAAAAACCGTCAATTCCACGATGAACAAGGTTAACGATTTCGAATAGAAAAGGTAACTAAAGGTTGTAAACGTATGTTTTTAAAAACCGTAAAAATTCAAAGTAATGGTTACAATTTATCTATAGGACGCTGCACAGCGGCTGAAAATCGTTTTTCATTGGCCAGAATTCTGTAAGTTTTGAACCGATCAAAATATATAAGCAATTTTTTTTAATGGATAGATATTTAGTTCAGCTTGATTCAGTTTTAATTAAATTAAAATTTTTAAGGAATTCTAGGTCAAAATTGATCTTTTGATTTTTTTTTAACTTTTAGAGTGAAATATGTGTTTATTTTTTTTGTTTATTAAAAAATTTAATATTTGTATTTTAATAATAATTATAAACATTTTTTGTAATAATGGGTTTATTTAATGTTACACTCAAAAAATTTTTACTGAAAAATTAAAAATTTTCTGTTGTCAAATTTGCAAATTTGTTTACATTCAAAGAATATTTACACTTAAAAAACACGGTAATAATATTATCTAAAAATCTTGCTATTACTACAGAAAAATTTATTATTTTTTGCTTTCAAATTCGATAATTTTAAAAAACATTTTAAAAATAAAAACTTCAATAGATTTTAATTACATTTGTAACAATGGTAGGTTCTGTATATTATTTAATGAACGGATCTGACGTTGCTAATAATTTATTAAATAGAGTTACATTTGTGGAATTTCGTGAAATTTTTCTACTATTGTGATCCCTATAAAATCTGTAATCCTTATTCCTTTTTTGCAGAGCCTCCTCTGATAGATCTACAAGTGGCACCAAATGATATTAAAAGATATATTCTGCATGATAAAGAATTTTGTGAACTGTTGCAGACATGGGTACTCGGTTGTATATATTTTTGCAGTTCTTAAGCATAATCTCCAAATTTTCTAGACTCAATTTATTCATTGCACGCAAGTACTTCTAGGATTATTTTAAATCTGAAAATAAGGTTTAAATCCACTCCTGTTATTTCAGATGCTGTTTCTGGAGTAATTTAGAATAATTTCATTAAAATTAAAGTTCACTAAAGTTGGAATTTGAGAAAAATATAGTAGTTTCATAAATATTTCATGACGCCCCTAATATTAAATGGTAGAGCTCTGACCACTTACAACAACTAAAGACTATAAACCTACCATCACTATAAAAAAGACAGCAGGTCATTATAGATGAGAGCTTGCGAGTAGTAACCATTTATTTTTGATAAAAAACAAAAAAAAAAAAATCACTTTTTTCTGAAAACAATTGAGTTGAGTTTGACAGTTGAGTTTGACAGCATGCCACGCCCACAATTAGCAATAGTTTAACCTAATTTTGTGGCTACCTTAATCTGGATATATTAGCTACAAAAAGGCGTTAAATTTTAAAAATCGGTGACAAATAAATATTAGACTTTTGGCCAATGAAATCAAAATTTCAGCCACAGTGGAGCGCTAATCCTAAAATTTTAACAGTAGCCTTTTAATTTGTACACCTTCCATACGACTGCACAGAGAATACATATGAGTCTGTCGTTCCGGTTGCAACACATCGAGATATAAAATTGCGACCCCACAAAGTACAGTGGGTGTCAGCTTATTTGATACAGGGAAAAAATTCAACTTTATCGTACATTAAGTTCTTTACGAAACACGATACCGAAAAAGAGCATACTTTTTCATTAAAGAATAACAGTTTATATATTTTAAAGTTTGTTTTGTTGAGTCTAAATAAAATAAAAACTAAAAATAATCTAACCCATAAAAACAAATTTTTTATTTAAACTCTTTCATTATGCATATGAGTTTTGAAAATCTCCGTGACTGTACGTGACTATTTTAAAATTAATCTTTGGTCACAACAAGTCTATGGACAAAGTTTCAGATCGATCGGATTAGGGGAAGTTGGGTTTAAATCACTCCGTGACTGTGCGTGACTATATCGAAGTTAAGCAAGTATATCGCCCAAGTTTTAGATTGATTGGATGAGGGGAAATCTGTTTTAAATCTGTGTATAGACCCAGTTTCAGATCGATCGGATGAAGAAAAATGACATTTAGATCACTCCGTGACTGTGCGTGACTAAGCGTGACTACCCAAAATTAATCTGTAGCCACAACCAGACTAAGGGCCAAGTTTTAAATCAATTGGATAAGGGGGAATGGGGTTGACCCACGACAGACAGACAGACAGACAGAGAGTAATAGTTAAAAAAAAGGGTTTAAAAACTATATTTTTACATTGAGCAGCTTATTTGGTGCAACATATTATCACTTATAAACTAAAAAACTTTTAGTATTTGGTATGATAATCCTTTTGAGATAAAACAGCATTAAGACGATTTTGCAGCTGAATTTTACTCCATTATTCTCTAAATGCTGTTTTTGAGCTTTTTTTTTTTTGCTGGAAAAGTTGTGTTTGCAGATGTGAGTTTCTAATAACACCCATAAATTATCGATAACGTTTAAGTCAGGAGACTGCGGCGATGGTTCCATGAGATGGGGACAATTCAATATAAGCCATGTCTGCACTACTACCGACTTATGTTTCGGGTCGTTGTCATGGTAGAAACGAAAGTTGCGGCGCACACCCAGTTTTTTAGCAATCTGGAGCAAGTTTCCATTTAGAATACATAGGTATGTCATTTTATTCATATTCCTTTCAATTAAAACTAAATTTCCAACTGATGTTGCCATTGAAGCCCAAACCATGACACTGCCACCACCGTGTTTTACAGCCGCGCGCAAAATTTTTTAACTCAAGCTGTGTATTGGTCTTGAGCCAAATTATCATCTCTCATCCGAGCCAAATATATTAAATTTCGATTCATCGGAAAAAATTGTAGTGTTTCAAAATTGTAAATCCTTTAAAACGTACTATTTTGTAAAATTTAACCGGCAGATTTTAATTTTTTGGTTTATGTAGTGCTTGTTTGGTGGTACTCGGCTATTAAAGTCGTGTGATCGCAAGAGACGACGAACTGTTGATGCACTACAGCCCACAGCCAATTTTTGTGCCGATAACTTGGGGTTTTCATTAATTTTCCTAATGATCCATCTTTCGTCGTTCGCAGTAAGAATTTTATTTCGTGCCATTCTGCCCTTGTCCTTCACTCTATTTTCTCTCGAAAACCGTTTATAATATGCTGAACTGTAGAACTTGTTCAGCAATTTCACGCTAACTTTTGAATTGTTTATAGTGCTGGATGAGTAGCTCCCGTTGCTCAATAGCTGTGGGTTGTCCCATATTTCAGATTTTAGAAATAAAACCTAAAGTGCGTTGATTTTCGAATGTTTATTTTAGAATATTTATTTTTTTCAGGAAATAACAATTTTATAAGTTCGATAATAAAGCCTACTATAACTCGGCCAAATTGATCGATTTCCTTTTTGCTTCTTCAGAAATTTGTCGCTTTCATTAAATCGAAAAAAAAAGGAAAAAGTTATTTTTGTGCATTAAATATGGCAACGTAAAGAAAAATACATAGCTGATTGTTGTAAAGAAAAAGAAAATAAAGAGAAATTTGAAGATTGTTTTGTGTAAAAGAAATAAAATTATAAATAAATAAAAAGTATAAAAATGCCTCGTAATCCATTGTTGCAGCAATGGAGAAACTAAGCCAACACTCCGTTTTTGGGTTTCTTTTGTGCTGTGGCTCATCTTTTTTCTAACATGGCATTTCCAATCGGCCAAGGATTTCTTTCAACTATTAATATCTTTAGATGGTGGGCCAGAAGAATTTAATTTACCTGCCAAGTCTGCCCAATGACTTTCCACAACAGCCCAATCTCCCTTCACGAACCCCCCCAGCTATCTTGATGGCACTACATGAATTCAAAAAAAATTCGTTCTTGGGCTAAACAACGATGTTTTCCCCTTTAACAAATAAATAATTAAAACAAATTTTAAATTTAAATCTTCTAGTACTTATATGTTTTCTCAATTGCTTTTATTTTCGTTTGTTTTTGCTGTCAGTGATGTATTTTGCGTTTTGCGTTTTATTTTTTCGGTATCTTATTTGGTTCAGAAGTTAACGCACGATGAAGTTGAACTTTTGCCCTCCATCAAATAAGTTGACACCCACTGTATATATATTATGGATCCTCATAACAATTTGATTCAATGTAGCAATTTCCGTCAGCCCGTGTGTCTGTCTGTCTGTCTGTTGAAATAACACTCATTGAAAAAATAAACCAAGAGATGACATAAAATGTGTAGACACTTCCATAAAATTACAAAAAAAAACGAAAATTTTAATTATCTCATTAACATTATGCATCATTGTAAAAAATCTAGCATTTATAATTTGAAATTTCGTTTTTTGCTCCTTAGTGTTGAAAGCCTTGGCTATATATAGTATTGTGTTTAGAACACCTGTGGAAGTTAATAAAGATTCAGCACAGCCGAATTTAGCACTGTTGATTTATTGTTTATTTTTATATATATGGAGGGTTTCATGTCAAGTGCACCAACTTTTGAAACCGATGTCTTCCGATCGGGATAAAATTTGCACCAAGGTTAGTCCTATTGGATAGTAGTTTAAACACAATTTTTCAATAAGATCGGTCCAGATCTCTCTGAGTTAGAGGGGATCAAAATTTGACATTTTGGCCAAACAGGTGTTTTTTCTCATCCATGTAACTTATTACCTATTGTTCTTAGAAAATTTTCCCCCAAATAGTTTAGATAGCTATTTCTTCAATATTTCGGAAAAAAATACTTAAAAAAAAAAAAATTTTAGACTTTTTTTTTTGCTAAATTAAAGCATTTTTTGACTTTTTTTTCAGGGCATTTTTTTTTTTTTTTTCATAAGAAAGCTTAGGATTTTTCCTTTAAGAGCTTTTTGGTCGCTTGATGGGATGGGAGTGGGATATCTATCAAAATAAATGTTTTGTGTCTAAAACCTTACAAATAAAACTTATACTGAGAAACTAGACAAATTAACCTTTCCGAAGGTATGTAACATACCTTCATAACATAACAGAAGAAAATGGTTATCTGTAACCTGAAAGAGTTATTTGCAACATTTCAATCTGAACACGAGGATGTTTGAATTGGCTTCACGAAATTAACCCAAATGAGGCCAAAACATTGCGTTTGACAGAAAGCAGCGGAACTCACACAGTATGCGTTTGCATTTACCATGAAAATGTTAAACTGATGTTGAAGGAAATCAACTTAAAGTATTTAACAGATGATTCGGCAGAAGATTTACACGATTACCGCGATTGCCTTAAATTGACTATGTGTCCTAATGCAACAACTTCTTGCCACTTAGGTGAATGTACCAATTGCCCGAAAACCACATTCATCAAAGAAAATTTAATCAACTCTTTAGATCAAGAATATATAGAGGAGGTCAAATTTGATTCTTGGATTCAGACTGACAGATGCACATTGAAAACAATCATTTTAAATGTGGATGATTTTGTGGAAAAAATGTGTACAGGATTGCTAAACTTGAGAAACCATGACTTTTTAGTCAAAGAGCAATGGTCATTCTTCAAGGATTTGAAGATACATTTGAAGTCTGGTGAATTCGTTATTTCATATGATTTCGCAGAAAACTATAAATATGTTCTTCAGGATGCCATACAAGCATTCCACTTCAATAACGACCAAGCAACTGTATTCACAGTAGTTATTTACTACATGAAAGATGAAAAACTGGAACACAAAAGTATGGCAATCATATCCGAAGATTTAAAACATGATACCGTTGTAGTTTATGAGTACCAGAAGATAATACTAAAATATTTAAAATCTAAATTTACAGTAAAGAAGGTATACTACGTTTCGGACGGAGTTCGTCAACA
Source organism: Cordilura impudica (assembly GCA_963682025.1). Classification (NCBI taxonomy): domain Eukaryota; kingdom Metazoa; phylum Arthropoda; class Insecta; order Diptera; family Scathophagidae; genus Cordilura; species Cordilura impudica. The sequence goes on from OY821517.1 coordinate 124,303,054, forward strand.
TTTTAAAACCAAAAGTAGCTTCGCAAATCCTATGGCGCATGAAAAAGATTTTGGAATGCCAACTGAGTGGCATTTTCATCCTACTGCTCATGGTAAAGGAGCATGTGATGGTATTGGAGCAAACCTTAAAAGAAACGCAGCGAAGTATAGCCTCCAGTGCTCTCATCAAGATCGCATCTTTGATACGACTGCTTTATTCCATTATGCAAAGAGTTATTGTAAAGAAACTAAAATAGTTTTTAGTAGCAAAGAGGATCATCAGGAAACATTGAAAACACTGAAGAGCAGATTCGATGCTGCGGTAACAATCGATGGCACCGCTCAATACCATGCTTTTATACCGCTTTTCGATGGAAGACTCAAGTTGAAAAAGTTTTCTGCCTCTATTCAATGCGATTTCTTTCCAAAGACAACAAATAAATCAGCAGCGAAATCAACAGCTGAACCTAGTAACGCCAAGAAAGGATTGACAAAAAAAAAGCAGTAAATAAAGGCGACAAAAAAGCTGGATGAAAGACTGGGTATTTAAAAATTTACAAGACTTCATCAGCTACAATAAATTAAGTATAAAATTAGTTATGATATAAATGGACCTAATGCAATTAAGATTAAATTTTAATAAATTATTTATCTTTTTATTTTTAATGTTATTATTATTATACATTAATTTAATTATTATTAAAAATAAATAAAATATAATAATTTTTCAACATTTCTAAAGAAAAAACGCGATTTTTTTCCTGAGGTTAACATATTCTGGGTATTACAGTATCGAGGGTATAAAATTTTAGTTAGGTATGTTATATACCTTCGGAAAGTTTAGTTTGTCTAGTTTCTCAGTATAAGTTTTATGTGTAAGGTTTTAGACACAAATAGGAAAAAATTCAAAATTTGTGAAAAATTGAAGAACCGTTGTCTTGAGTTACAAAACATTTATTTTCATAGATATCCCACTCCCATCCCACTAAGCGACCAAAAAGCTCTTAAAGGAAAAATCCTAAGCTTTCTTATGAAAAAATAAAAAAAAAAATGCCCTTTTTGAAAAAAAGGCAAAAAATGCTCTAATTTAGCAAAAAAAAAAAGTCTAAAAAAAATTTTTTTTTTTTTAAGTATTTTTTTCCGAAATACTGAAGAAATAGCTATCTAAACTCTTTGGGAGAAAATTTTCTACGAACAATAGGTAATAAGTTACATGGATGAGAAAAAACACCTGTTGGGCCAAAATGTCAAATTTTGATCCCCTCTAACTCAGAGAGATCTAGACCGATCTTGTTGAAAAATTGTGTCTAAACTACTATCCAATAGGAATAACATTGGTGCTTTTATTAAAAAGCCATAATAAGAAAACCTTGGTAGAGAGAGTAGTACATAGGTTACAGGTTGAATAGTCAGTCCTAAAGTGGAACTGACACCATCTTAATATTTTCGTCATACATCTGGCATAGTATTAAAAATAGTCTTGTGTGAGGTTTTCAGTTATTAATATAAGGAGTGGGCGAGATCGGACCAGTGGGCATGTACTTTCCATATCTGTGGTAGTATTAAAGCTAGACTGTTGAAGCTTTGTATTAGTCCATAAATTATTGATATGGGTATTCGAGGTAAAATGGGCATGGCACCTCCCATGAAGAGTAAATATTTAATATCAAATATCTGCAGTATAGTGATAGTGAGCGCCTCAAAACTTTATGTGAGTCTAACAATTATTAAAGTGAGTATACGAACTAAAAATATATGGGATCGGAACAGGGGACGTAGAGGTAGCGAAATGTCTGGAGTGCTAAGATACTGAGAGCTTCGAAACTTTTCATTAAACCATAAGTTATTAATGTCGTAGTAACACAGGAAGACTATTCCACGTTCACATACTGACAAATTTAACAACTTTCATGTTAAACAATCTCTTAATTTGATTTAATAGAACATAGAAATTTGCATTCTAGTTCATTAAATACGGAAAAAAAGTAAACAAAAGCCTCCACGAGTCAGCCATTCTGAATTGTAATTGTTGCATTCCAATTTCAGAAAAACTATTACACCTTGAAAATAAGTGTATTTGAAGCAAATTATAACTGAATCCGGCTTGCTACTGATGAAAAACAGTTTCAATAAAACCCGTAATTATAATGGACAATACTTTACTAACGTGTCTGACAGAGTTTAATTTAAATATATACATACAATGAATACACAACTGTGTAACAGTTTTCCATTTATGATTTGGTATGCTTTTAAAATGATTTCAAAGTTTCAGGAGCTTAAATTTATTTAAAAAATACATGTTGGATGAGTAAATCCAACAATGCAGCTATATATTAGTATGTAAGAGGATTAACTTGGCAATTTTACAAAAAATTTTAGTTTCTACATATCACTACAAAAGGATGTCAATAATGTATTTACGAACCCTTATATTGTATGAAATTTGTTTGAAAATTCCAATAATTTATTTCAAACCAAAAAAGTATTATAATCTTATCAACATGTTGGCAATTTCATATCAGATGTAGTACATTATCACCATATGTTATAAATGACACTCTATTACAATACGAGTTAATTCAAGTGACAACAATTGATTATATTTGACATTGATAATGACATAGTGTGAACAAGGTATAAGAAGTTATGCTCCTATAAATGTCAAATTTTCTTGAAGTTGAGATGTTTTATAAAAAAAATAATTTATTTTGTATGCAGTACTAGTAAAACAACAGACTATTCAATAAAATTTATCCAAGAAAGAGAGAAAATATTTCGGCCCCCGCCCAGTGCCAAGTGCGAAGGCCAAATTGATAAAAAACAAGTTTATTGTATTCTGGAATTACTTTAGAAAATCAAATCAGCACTATCTATTACTCACTTTTAGAGAACCTCTTACAGCTCCTACATATAGTTATTCTCTTCTTGCTGCTATTAAGTATCGCAGACTGGATCAAAATTATTTGCTGTTGATGAATGGTACAGAAATAGGATTAATAATATATGAGGTTGAGAATGGTTCTCAATAAATTGTTTTTAAGCCTTCTATTCCGAAAATTATATTATGAATGTAGGATTACATTTTATGAGTACTATTATATTTTACTTAGTGATATTATATTTTATTAATTTTCATAAAAGGTTCTCCAGTTTGTTTTCGATGTTGCACAAGTTTTAATTCTTCCAAGCACTGTTCATGGTGCTCGTTTAGAATTGGGAATCAAAATAAAAAAAAGTTGATGTCTGTTAATCAAAATTGATTCTAATTTTATTTACATTTTGTATTGGTATTTATACAAAATATTTATTCCAGCCCTCGAAATTCGAGCGCAAATTTTAGGATATTTTATTTTTTCATTAAATAATGACCCACAAATAAACAAAAAAACAAACTCATTTTTATTACAAACGCATTAACAAATTTAATAAACACACACATAGCATTGTATAATTTTATGTATGTGTTAGTAGCTACTTTAAATGCAATTTACTCAAAGTAAGGGAAAAAATTAAAAAATCTGTAAATTTGCAAAACGGCTAAAAAGAAATACATTTCAAATAATATGCGTTTGGTCAAAATCGGGATAAAACGGTAGAGCAAAACATGAGTCACAAGAAATCGCCTAGCCTATTAATATTATAGATTTCTTTGTTTTTTGTTTAAAAGTATTTTTGGTTATCATATTTCTTACACAATTAATAATGATTTTTTTCTTTCATATTATTTAGTTTTAATTTAATATGCGCGACACACTTTCTATAATTACATGAATATATAATATCTGATCTAAATTGCAATGACGAATAATTATATCAATTGCATCATTTGTGGTATAGTGCATTCCATTATGATAGGTACTTTACAGTTATTACGTTCCTGTAATATTGATATGACCCTGATTTAAATAGATTTGAGAAACTCCTACGATGAAGTACTTTAACCCTAGAGCACTAAACCTCTTTTTACACTTTAATACTAAGCCCCGGCTGTGAAGCTACTTTTTTAAAAAGTACGAAATTTCCATTTTAAAATAATTTTTTTTTTATTCAAAAAATGATTTATTTTAAATCGTACAAATACACTCTCCAACAAATTAAGACTTTTTGATTGGAACAGAACAGCGACCCTATAATTTTGAAAAGGCATGTAGATCATTTTTGTAGAATAAATTTATAGTCCAGTTGGTCTGAGTTTTTTTTACAGTGAGTCAAAGTTTTAAATTTTTGGCCGAGAGGAGCATTATACTAAATGAAAAAAATGTTGTAAGTTAATGTCTGAGAGAATTCTTATTGTCAGAATTATAATGTAGAATTTTATAGAGATCATTTTTGTGGAAGATCTTAACCCTCTAGCTCCTCTCTTTAAGGGCCACTTTGACCCTTGTTTTGAGAAAATCAAAAAAGTCTTTTCAAAAAGGACATTTAAGGATTAAAATATTCTACGAACATTTTTGCCGCAAAATTTCAGTGGGGGTCAAGGTTGTAAATAAAATTAGCAAAATTACACGCCAGCTTATACAAAAAAATTACTTAGTTACTTAATTTTATTTACATATTTTTTCCCAAAATAATCAATGTTTATAACAAGCTGCAAAAAGTTAATTGCTCTATTTTGCATATTGGAGAGATTACCATAAAATTCTTCATTTTGTAGTAATTTTCTTATATCGGGTCCAACAAGCATTCTTAGAAGATGTATTTTACATAAATAACATAAATTCTTTCTTATAACCGTAATAATCTTGGGAAAATTTAAATGATAAGTTTTCTACCGCCACTGTTATTTCTGTATTGGCGTGTGTGTATGTGTAGGCGGTAGAGGTGCCGGAACACCTTCGCAGCCCACTTCTGGCAAAATGATATTATATAGTTGATTCGTATGTCATTATCGCGTAATACCTTTGGCATTTATCAAATTTTTAATTTACGCAGAAATAGCATGAACCTGATTTGTGATCTTCAGGTTCAATCCACGTCATAGGTATAGAAAATGGCAGCGCTTTAGTACCGCCTTTGTACCAGGTTGATAGAGCACTTTTGCAAGTAGTGCATACAGGTTTTTGTGTCCAAGGTTGAGACGTAAATCGTATTCCACAGAAAAGAAAATAAAGTTCTTCAATTGTAGGGAATATCTTGCTTTGATGGTGCGTTAGATGTCCACAAACAAAACAAAATCAATCTCTTATTTGCATACAAACTCCACCGTTCTTAGTCTCAGCTAAATTATGATTGATTTTTTTCTATTTATTTTATTTTAATTTCAGTAAAAATGACATGCGATATGTACGTCAGAACCCAGTGTGCAAGCTACAGAAACGTCGGGTAAAATTGTAAACGTTAGTTTGCATTGTTAAATGTGACCAAACCAGCCGTTTTTTAGGATTAAAAAAAAAAACAACTAAAAATTAAATAAAATCATTATAAAGGGTCCGCCATCTGACGTTTTTTTTTTCAACTAGTGCTTATTTCGTGAATGGTAACACTTAGCTCATGTCTGATTTGACAGATAATTAGTTTTATCCTTCCGCTGAACGAATATGGTTGTGCATACGCTTGAACAACGCTGGGAAATATTGCGACATTACTTTGAAAATCATGGTAATGTTACAGAATGTGTGCGAAAATTGCGTACGGATTTTGGAAGAAGAGAAGCACCGTCAGCTCCGTATGTTCGTTATCTTGTGAAAAAAGTGAAAGAAACTGGCATCCTCATCGATAAACCAAAGCGTGAAAAGCCAAAAACATTGCGTACACCCGAGAATATTGCTGCTGTGGCAGAAAGTGTGCGTGAAGCGCCATCAACATCAATTCACCGTCGTTCTCAAGAATTGAACATTTCGGAGGCATCATATTTTGCATAAAGACCTTGGTATGACGCCATACAAAGTCCAAAGTCCAATGCGTTTTCGCTTCGCTAAGTGGGCCTGCGATCGACTTACAGAAGATGCCGATTTTGCCAAAAAAAAAATCATCTTTTCAGATGAAGCTCATTTTGATTTTGGCGGGTATGTAAACAAGCAAAATTGTCGCATTTGGGGCACAGAAAACCCGCACGCATACATTGAAAAGCCGATACACCCAAAACGAGTCACTGTTTGGTGCGGATTTTGGTCCAGAGGAATAATTGGTCCAGAGCTGATGTCGTTTGGCCACCTCGGAGCTGCGTTGGACCATAATTTGTGGGGTGCCCTCAAAGATAAGTGTTACGCCAACAAGCCAGAGACAATTGACGCTTTAAAGGACAATATTCCACTGGTGAAATACTACTGCACACAATCGATAATGTGTTTAAAAATTGGACCGATCGTGTAGGCTACTGCATGGCCAGCCGAGGCAGCCATTTGAATGAAATTATTTTCCATTATTAACGGGAAGGATTGTGCTTGCAAATAAAAAAAGAAATTTGAGATAATATTCAGCAGTTTTTTTTTATAGCATTTTCAAAAAAAAAAAAGTTATTTGGCGGACCCTTTATATTGGACTAAACAAAATCAACACAAACAGTTATTTTAGTTGAGCTTAATTAAATTAATAGTAAAGAGCTTTATTTATAACTTTGGTGTGTTTGGTGACCCCCACTGAAATTTCCGGTTAAAAATTTTCGTAGAATATTTTAATCCCAAATGTCCTTTTTGAAAGGACTTTTTTGATTTTCTCAAAAAATTGACCCCTTCAAGACCATTCAAGAGGGGAGCTAGAGGACTAAGATTTCCCATAAAAATAATCTTCATAAAATTCGACAATATAACTCTGATAATAAGAATCCTCTCAGACATTAACTTACAACAATTTGACCAACTGTAAAAATAAAATTCAGACCAGCTGAACTATAAGTTTATTCTACAAAAATGATCTACTCAACATGCCTTTTCAGAATTATAGGGTCACTATTCTGTTCCAAATATGTTTTTGGACATTATTATATAACAAAAAAAGGTAATTCATTTATTTTTGTATATATTCGTTCGGAAAATTTTAATTAAATGGAACACATTTATTTTTTTTTTTTAAGAGATCATATTTAAAAATAAATAAAAATAGTTTTATTATCAAATCAAAAACTTAAATATATATACATAAGTATGTAGTAGCAGATATTTGTACTAACTCTCATGAAAACAAAAATTAAGTCAGTTTTTTTTTTTCGTATACAAAAATGAAAATCCACTTCCAAATTATCATACACCACTGAAAAATATTCTCATTAAATCTCATATAAGAAACATCAACTTTTAAATTACTCTTGTTTCAGAGGCATTCTAGAAAATGCTGGCGCTGTCTTTAGCCAACGTTCTTTAGAATACCACATGGATTCTCTTTATCCAGGATTGATGTTTAAAATTGGCCCCTCAGCTGATTCGAATAGTGTAGCACAATTTATCTTGGATCCCACAATTGATGATAGAACCTTCAATTACGAAGAAGCATCAACAGGTAAGTGTTTGTTTACATTAAGAAACAAGTTTTTAGCTTAGTAAAGACTAAAACCACTATCGTTTGAATTTTCTTGCAGCTCGTATATTAACTAAACATTATGTGTTACCATTTTTACTTGGTCTCAAATTTAACTTGGTAGCACTGGTGCCTTTACTATTCACTGTTGTATGTCTGCTGCTTAAAAAATCACTATTCATAGTTAAATTTATCATTTATATAAGCAGCGTTTTAGGCATTGGTGGAGTTGCTGGCTCGTTAGGTTCATTTGGCGGTGGCTTAGGTGGTCTATTTGCTGGTGCGCCTCTTCCCGTACAAGCTGCAACTCATTTTCCTGGCAATTTGGGATTATATCCTGGCAAACACACTGTATTTTCACAATATGATCAAGATGAGTTACAACATAATTCGCCATATAAAAGACATGATCGTAAAGTGGTTTTTGAGAAACCTAATGAAAATACAAATCGTAACATTAAGAATATGCGTTCCACCATGTCAACTTTGTTGGCTACACCGTCCAAAGATCGTTTTTATGACTTTGAAGAACAGATGCATATGCACGATCTCAGTGGCAAAGTACGCCACATTGGTGGTAAATTGGGACCAACAGCTTACAGTGATGACGATGAGGAGCTGGCTGGTGTAATAAATGTTTCGCCGGGTCATCGTTTCCAAACAAGTGATTCCTCGGAATGGAAGGTTGTAAACTTTAGAGCTTAGTTTATTTATAATTATAGAGCTCTTTTACAGCTGAAATATATTTAAATGAATGTAATATTAATAATTTTTGCTTTTGTTTTGAAAATGGAGCGAATGAACCAAGTATTTTAATTGTAGTTTTAAACCATCGGTAAATTAATTAACATTATGCATAAAGCACATAGACGACACGTTAATATGAAAACGATTATTTTGACACCAACACAGCTACACGGCTACACGACAACTTTTGTCGCTGTAATCATCTTGGGATAATTTCTATTTTTGTTGGCTACAAAACAAAACAAGTAAGAAAATTATAATCGGTCTAGAGACCCATGGTGTAGAGACCCTATCTCTTCGGTCTAACTAAGTGGATATAGAAAATAAGCATAAACCAAATTTGAGTGGCACTGTTATTAATTTTTTTCTTTTGATCCTGACCACATTTGTGTAATGTTTTTGTTTTTTGATACATTTAAGTGAAGATCGGCAAGCAGCTTTGTGTGGGAGCTATGATAAAGAATTGCCATATGGAGTTTATTTTTGGATAACTGATAAATGGGTGTAATAAACACACAGAAACCCAATTTGACCGAGATCTATATGATAATTTCATAGGGGTCATTTGTATCGGGACTAGGTCTGAACATGGACCGAATTTCACCAATTTTAATAGCGTTCAGCCTATGGCCGGTAGAAGTTTATAGACCAAATTTCATTACAACAAAATCATATGTGCGACCTGTAGTTTGATTAGAATGTTTACATGGACAGACAGACGGACAGACGGACGGACGGACATCGCTAAATCGACTCAGAAAGTGATTCTGAGTCAAGTTTATATAGAATCATGCATGTTTTTCTATTTTAATAAATTTAAAAAAATATTATTGGAACTACTGAAATAAAAATACATTTGTATAAAAATACATATATATGTTGCTGTCGTTTTCAAAAAAATGAAGTAGCTTACTACACGACTACAATTGCAGCCAGCAGCATTTTTAGCCGTGTTGTCGTGTAGCCGCCGTCGTCTATGTGTTTCATCGATTAGTTATGTATTGATGGAATTAGACGCAATAAAAAGATGTTTAAACGAACTTACAGAATGATATACAGACAGGAAGCCTCAAAATGAAATGCAATTTGGGCAAGTGATAAAAGAGATAAAACAAGTGATGTCTATCATTCCTTTGACACAGTAACCAACATTAGAAACAATTTTCCGATATTCTACACCCTTCCCCGTTAAATCCCCATTAATCCATTTCAGCGCATTTTGAGGTTTCCCACGTTCTTGTAAGTAAAAGTTAGAAATCCTCATATGACTCTCAGAGCAGGCAGGCTCAGTGATTAACAAGGCTTATATATCACTTTCTGAGTCGATTTAGCAATGTCCGTCCATCCGTCCGTCCGTCTGTGTGTCCATGTAAAGCTTGTAATCAAACTACAGGTCGCAAATATGAATATATTCTGATGAAATTTGGTATATAAGCTTTCGGCGGCCATAGGATGAATGCCACTCAAATTTGGTTTATGCTTAGTTTTTATATTCACTTATTTTTGGACAACTGATTAATGGATATATTAAAAACATACAAACCCAATTTGAGTGAGATCTATATTATAATTTGGATCTTATGGCAATTTAAGTCGATTTCATAGGAGTCATTTGTATGGGGACTAGGTCTGAACATTGACCGAATTTTACCAATTTCAATAGCGTTCATTTATTGGGTGACGAAAGCTCATATACCAAATTTCATCAAAATATATTCATATTTGGGACCTGTAGTTTTACAAAGTTTATATGGACACACAGATGGACAGACAGACAGACGGATAGCCGGACGGATGGACATCGCTAAATCGACTCAGAAAGTGATTCTGAGTAGATCAGTATAATAAAAGATGGGTCTAGGTCAAATATTTTTTTGGTAGTTACAAACAGCAGCACAAAGTCATTATACCCAAACCACATAGTGGTATAGGGCAGTGCTTCTCAAACTGTGAGCCGCGCCCCCCCCCCTAGGGGGCCGTAGAACTTATTTATTTCATAAATTTCTTTGAAAATGGTGTATTCCTAAATTTAAAATCGTAAAATTTGTTCAAATTAAATTTCACAGTAGGCTTAGTTACACAGAAGCATATTTTTAAACTTTGTTCAATTTTATAAAATTAGATTTCGTAGTAGGCTTAGTTACACAGAAGCATATTTTTTAACTTCCTAGAATTTATTAAATTGAAAAATTTATTTCCGCAGTAGGCTTAGTTAGTTTGCAAGAAGAAGCAAATTTTTAAATTTTATCTTCATTTAGTGATGTGCTTTCAACATTGACGATTTTTATAGTTTTTTTTTTTTATGTAATATTAAAAAAGTTAAAAAAAGTGAATATATTAAAGCAAAAAAAAGTATAATTAAATATTATAAAATAATTATATTTCTTTCTATATTCAAGGTAATTATTATTATTTCTTTTAATTAGGTGATAAATTTAACTATTATTTTCTTAAAATTTTAACGATTTTAGTACGGGTTGAAATATGGATAAGTGGCTAATAAAAATACCTAAAGAGCGAGAAAATTATGAAAGTGTACATGAATTAATAGAACTTACATCTGAACATCTACAAGAACCAGTAGAATTATCATCTTTACCAGGAACTTCTACTTCAACATCGAGATTAACAACCGCAGATAATACACCTCAATTGAAAAATCGTAAATATAATACTGATTATTTGAAATATGGATTTATTTCGTCAACATTTAATAATCAAGAAAGACCTATGTGTGTAATTTGTTTCACCCAACTATCAAACGATAGTATGAGGCCAGGAAAACTACTGCGTCATTTAACTACTTTGCACCCAGAATATCAAAGTAAGCCACTCGAATTTTTTCAAAGAAAGGCAGCAGATAAAAAGGAACAAACTGGTTCTCTTACAAAATATAGGAAACTTAATGATGACCTGCTAAAAGCATCTTTCGAAGTTGCCCTATTAATTGCAAAAAACAAAAAACCTTATACGATAGGAGAAGATCTTATATTACCAGCAGCAATTAAAATTTGTGAAACTATATACAGTGAAAAAATTGCTAATCCTTTGAAGTCTATTCCTATCTGAAACGATACTATGAAAAGAAGAATTGATAGCATGGGATATAATATTAAAACCCAATTAATATCTCGTATTAAACAGAGCAACTTCTTCGCGATACAAATTGATGAATCTACTGATATAACAAATTACGCGCAGTTAATGGTTTTTTTAAGATATCAGTATAACTTCCAAATTCATGACGATTTACTTTTTTGTCGGGAGCTATTAACTTCAACAAGTGGTATTGATATTTTTGTAAAAGTATATGAGTTCTTTTCAGAGAATAAACTTGAATGGTCAAAATGTGTAGGAGTGTGTACAGATGGTGCAGCAGCGATGACTGGGAGAATTTCTGGATTCAAAGCAGAAGTACAAAAAGTATCACCAGATGCGCAACATATTCACTGCGTAATACACAGAGAATATTTAGTTTTTCGACGAATGTGTTCCGAACTCAGTGAAATTTTGAGTGACATTACAACTATTGTTAATTTTGTAAAAAATCGTGCTGTAAACTCGAGATTGTTTAATAGTTTATGTAACGAGATGGGATCAGTGCATGAGGTTTTGTTATATCATACTGAAGTAAAATGGCTTTCACGAGGAAAAGTTTTAAATAGAATTTTAGAACTTAAATATGAGTTACGATTATTTCTTTTAGATAAAAAAAAACCAGATCTTCCTACGCACTTTAGTGATGAAAGTTGGATGTGTTTAGCATCATATTTAGCAGATTTTTTTGCTAAAATAAATGAATTAAATCTTTGTCTGCAGGGAAAAGAAACCAATATTTTAGTTTTGAATACAAAACTTATTGCTTTTCAACAAAAACTTTGTTCATGGTCAAACTATTAACGAAGGAAATATGGAAATGTTCCCATGTTGAGTTTGTTTGCACCAATGAAATATCAATATCAAATTCAATTAAAAAAACAATACTGAATCATATTGATGAATCTAAAAGATTTTTTCTAAATATTTCTCAAACATGAACGAGGAACGGAATTTAGGGAGCCGCAATATGAAAAAGTTTGAGAAGCACTGGTATAGGGTATAAAAAGTGTGGCATTTACTGTGCTTATGGTTCCCATATTCACACAAATCTGTGTAAAGAATTACAAGTAAACGGTGTACCAAAATTCACATAAGATTTGAATTTGTCGCTATTTGGGCAGTAAAGTGTAAAATAATAAAAGTTGGTCAGCAACACTTAGAAAATTTCGTAAAAAAATATAATCGGAACGTTAATCTAATTGCGTCAACTGTAAACTGGTGATGCTGAACACACTGGTCGTCCAAAAAAGTCGTTCAAAAGTCAATATCGAATCAGTGAGTAAGCGTGTTAGTGAAATTCCATGAACATACATACGGCGTCTTGCATAGGATTGCAAATTTCAATTCTGAAGATCTGAGTCTCCACGCTCATAAAGCTCAATGACCATACACAATGACCGCACACAGCGAAGAGAGATTGTTGAATGTATTACTGGACATCAGTAAGTGGACGATGATTTTTCGCATAAAATAATCCTTATCGATGAAGCACATATTTACCTTATGGCTTTGGTAGTCGTCAAAATTTCCACATTTGGGGTTCAGAAAACCCACATGAGCTTGTCGAAAAATAAATGTATCTATATGTATCTAAATTTGATGATATAGATCGGAACAACATGTGGTTTTCACAAGACGATACCACATGAAATGATTCAATTACAGTAGGAGACATTTCCTAGTCGTTTCGGTGATCAGAATTGGCCCCCTATATCGTCTGATTTAACAGTGCAGTACTCCTTATGGGTTTATATAAAGTCAAAGTATCAGTAGAGAGTTGGATGCCATTTGCTCGATCTGTTATTCCATACATAACAATATCCTGTCTACTTTATTATTCAATGAAATAATAACAATGTAATGAAAAGAAAGCTGTACTTTCTGTTTAATTCCTAACTCGCGTAAATTTTTGAACAGTCTTAATATCATATTTCACTCCAACATATATTTTTAATACATAAGTGACTTCTTTAAATGTAGCCTGGATCCTACCATTTTGAGACCGAATCCCCATTTCATAATTACATCCGATTTAAATATTAAATTATTTGGTGCTAATAATATCTGAAAATCTGAAATAAATTTGGTTTGTTCTTATTTTTTACGTCGAACCTTTTTCCACAGCTCATAGTATACGTATCATATAGTCGGCCTAGATCGACTGTAACTACCTTATTTCTTTAATTTTGATTGAATAATTTAATTCGCAAAATTAAATAAATCAATTCAATTCAATTTTGCGTGTATTAATTACACTGGTCTACAAATTAAAAAAAAAATTGACTGCAGAAACGAAGCATGTTTTTTAATTAATCTGGGTGCGCTGAATTCGAATCTGGCATAAACATTGGGCTATCACGTCTTGTTCATTTTATATCGCATGCTGGCAATACTGTAAAACAGTCAATACTGGCACTACAATTTCACAATTATTAATTTGACAAAAGCCCACATTCATTCTAAATCTTCATAATTGTAGCGTTTCAGCATGTCAGGGAGATTGTGTGTTACTGATACAAGCTATTTTTGCTTTGTGTGTGGTGAATATTTGGTTGGAAAAAAAAGAATATGCAATATCAGAATCATTAAAATATGCATATTTACATTATTTTGGTTCTGTTGTCAGAAACTTGGACAAACCGTGGATACCGACAATTTTTTGCAATAGTTGCAGAACTGTTTTATACAAGTGATCAAGTGGCAAGAAGATCTACTTAGATTTTTCAATTCCAGTACTTTGGAGAGAATAACCACCAAACCGATTGTTATTTCTGTTTAATAAAAGTTGCTGGATTCAATATGAAAAATCGAAAAAATATTACTTACGCGAATGTCCCATCGGTTTCCAGACCAGTTCAATGTCCACCAAATGATCCATTATCAGTCATTCCCAATGCTACGAGCAGTGAGTCCGAAACATCTCTCACCAGCAGTGGTAGCTTGTATGAGGCTGATGATGAACGCCATTTAGTGACTCAAGCTGAGCTGAGTGATCTAATTCGGAATTTACATTTAACGAAGCAAGATGCAGAGTTACTAGCTTCACGCATGCAGCAGAGGAAGCATCTTACAGTTGAGACAAAAGTAACAATCTATAGAAATAGAAGCTTGGAATTGGCTGCATATTTTGAAAAGAAACACTATTCTATACTGTACTGATGTTGATGGTTTATTTCAAAAAATGAACCAGCCATATGACAAAACTGAATGAAGCTTATTTATTGATGGCTCGAAGTTCAGCCTAAAGGCTTTTCTTTTGCATAATGGGAATTAAAAACCATCCATACTAATTGTTCATGCCATTAATACAAAGGAAAATTACGAATCAATGACTAAAATTTTGACATTACTGAAATACAACGATCATAAATGGAAGATCTGTGGTGACCTTAAGATGTGTGATTTAAATTTCTTTGCATATTTAGTATAGACCATCGTAAATAACTGTAAATGAATCTGTTTTAGGTCCTTGGTTTGTTGGCTTGTATGAAAGGAGGTTTCGCAAAATATTGTTGTTTCCTCTGTCTATGTGATAGTCGCTCTACATGTCATCATTACGTCAGAACAGTATGGCCAAAAAGAACTGAGTAATCGTCAGGAAAACAAACATTTCAAATAAACCATTAATTGATCAAAATGACGTTCTTCTTCCGCCGCTGCACATAAAATTGGGCCTTTTTAAGAACTTTGTCAAGGCTCTGGACAAAGATGGTGCAGCATTTAAATATTTGTTAGCGGTTTTCTAAAATTTCATTTGCCAAAACCAAAGAAGGCATATTTGTTGGCCCTCAGATCATGAAGCTATTAAATGATGACAATTCTTCACAACTTTTATTGCAGCCTGGAAATCTTTCAAGAGCATCGTGGACAGTTTTCTTGGAAACAATAAGAGTGAAAACTATAAACAAATTGTTGCTGAATTATTGAAAAATTATCACGAATTAGATGCAAGAATGTTACTCAAAATGCATTTTCTTCATTCGCATTAAGCTTTTTTTTCCCCAAAAAACCTAGGTGCGGTGAGCGACGAACAAGGAGAAAATTGAAAGAAATTGTCAAGCATTTTGGGAAAAAAGCATGCTGGAAGACTATTGCTGGACTATAATAAGTGAAACCGAACGAACAATACAAACGAACCAACAAATACAAATATTATAAGACAATGTGTCGTTATTAAAGTTAGTTTTGTCGATGGTAATAACAAAATAATCTCAAAATAACTAAAAATGTGACGAAATTATGAATGACAATTCTAACTGTTTAGAAATAACACACATGGAATAATAATATTCCTTCACAAAAGGTAGAAAAAGAGCAAAACAGCCACAAGAGTGGGAAGATGTTTTAATTAAATCTAAAATAAATAGTCGTGGAAAAAATATTATGAGTCACATATACGAAGTAAAAAAAACCAGGAAATCCATAGAGTTTAAAAAACGAAATTAAGTCATAAACAACATATAAAGTTTCTGTGTTTTCTATTTTATTACTATCTTTTTATTTTTATACTTTTATTTTTATTATTATCTTTGTATTTTCATTTTTTTTATAACTGCTAATGAATTATTTTAGATTTTTTTAAATAAATTTGGTTGAAACAATTGTGGTCGTTATTATAGGGGTGTATCAGATTATTCCCATCGCGAGTGGATAATGTTTAAAAATTTAGATGTACGCGTTCAAGAACATATTCTGGTTTTTAGCAGCACACTTGCAAGAAAACAAAGTTAAACTAAAGCTACACTCGAATCTGTGTGGTTTATGTGTGTTCGAAACAAAAAATACGTGACAGAAACATGTTCGTGTACATAACGAAATATTAAAACGAAACACAGTCATGATATGAATTGATATGAAAATAAAAATATATGTTGGCTGCTCTAAAACAGAACAATGTGAGTTTGGTGTATGTATTTTCTGAACCTTGGTATAAACCAACAATCTTCTGCATATGCCACAATAGTAACACGTGTCACATTACCAATCGGTAAGAAGGAGTACAGATCTTTTGGACCTAGAAGGGCCAGCGACAACATTTACCAACTGTACCTTTGTTTTTGGAACCATTATGTCATATTTAATTTTATTTACATTACAACTCTTTAAATTCATTTCTTTTATTTATTCATATTAAATCTTATATTGTAATGAAAAGTAATTTTTCTTTATGTAAATATTGAATATTTGAAGCTTATTTCAAAATTAAAAAAAAATTGTGTTTTGTACAGCCTGAAATCATTAAGTTTTAGGCTTTATGGCAACGACAGTAACAACAACAAAAAAACGAATAACAAAATATAGTTGTTTCTTGACAAGGTAGATACTTTCAAAGTATTATCGCAAATATGACAGACTTTTTTAATAAGGAACGAGAAGTTGTTAACAAAGATGAAAAAGAAATTTTCTTTGAGTTAGTTAGGCAACGCAAATAGGGTAAAAAACAAATAAATTAATAAAATCATAGACTAATTATAAACAAAACAATTTTAAGGTTCAATAAATCACCCTAATATAAGTATTTTTTTATGTTTTGTATTAGGAGGCAATAAAAGAGACGTTTAGCGTAGTTTATTAGAAGTACGAATAAAAAGAAAATGAAAGTTTAGTAAATATTACTGTTTAGATGTTAAGCAATGGATAATTATTACTGTTTTAGTAAGTACTAGCAGTTGTTTCCCAGTAAACAAAAATATTGGAGGGAATAGGAATACTAAAATAATCTTCCTACTTGTTGTTAAATAAAGACGGATGGGTATAAGTAGATCAAAGACATGTCTGGTACTATTTGTATTAACCCATTTGGTGCCGCTGTACTCAATTGAGTACACCTAAAAATTATGTGAAATTTTTAAATCTTTTGGTTTTTTTTGCGTTTTAAGCTTAAAAGAGTGCGGGACTCGTTAAAATAACAAAAAAAAGTTTGGTATATACATGTCAACTGTCACAAATAGACTATTAAAATTATACAAAATTGGTGTGACGAGATAAACTCAGATTTTCCATTTTTTTTTTGCTTTTACTGTATTGCAATTTTCTTTTTTTTTTAGTTTTCGAAAGGCAAGTATTTCTATTTATAAAATATATAAAAAAAATGGTCTGCCATTTCCTTTTACAAAGTTATCGTATTTTAAATACAACTATACTCAATTGAGTACAACGGCGGAATCCATATAAAAATTGTGGCATCACTGTTATGTTTACAGAAATGCATACTTACGTGTTTATCTATGTAACAAGGGGATTCCCAAAATATCAATTCTACTGGTAGTGACAGATTTGAAAAAAGCTGTTTAGTGTTACATTAAACATTTATAAGTTGCGTTGAGACTATAAGGTTAGGGCACAAAAGTTATTTACGATCAGTTCTAAACGCTTTAAAGTTTGTAATGGTTTCAAAGGATTAGAAGAAGCTGTTAACGCAATATTGGAAGATAGTGACAGTGATTCTTTATATGATTTCGCAATCATTCCGCCGGAGCCGAGTGTTTTATCAGATGAAGATGAAGGTGGTGAGATCATGGTAGCTGACAACTTGCCGAGAGATGTGTCAGGTAACATTGAGGTGTTTAGACGCAACAAAAACATAATTTTAAGTGATGACAATGACAGTAGCGATGATGAACCGTGACCGAAAAGGTAAAGAGAAGCCGCAGTCAACTACCAGCGTAGCGTAAGTGCTTACCAACATATTCTTCAACATCTCGGGTATCGACTGATGTGCCCGAAAGACAAGAAGATGTAAAGAAGTTGTTTGGTAATCTCAACCCAGTACAAGTATTCGAAAAAATATTTGATGAAGAAGTGACTAGTTTGATTATCAGCAATACAATTTTATATGCCAATCAAAATAATAGACATAACTTTCAACTTGACCCCGTCGACTAAAAAAAATTTATGGGTGTACTGATATTCTCTGGGTATCACAAATTACCCAGAGAGGATTTATACTGGTCTTACGATGAGGATGTTGGCATAGAAATGGTATCAAAATCAATGTCTAAGCAAAGATATCGAGGTATCAAAACGAATCTTCATCTTATGAACAATGACGAAGCTGACACTACTAGGGACATAATGTTTAAAGTTCGGCCATTAGCAATGAAGAAATTTCTTCAGTGGGGAGTATTCAACGAGCATATTTCCATTGATAAGTCGATGGTAAAATATTTTGGTCATCATCTTACTAAGCAGTTTATACGTGGAAAACCAGTACGTTTTGGCTTTAAGAACTGGGTGGCAGCTAGTTCTACCGGATATTGCTACACTTTCGATTTTTATTGTGGAAAATCGGAGGAAAATTATACTGATCCCTTAGGGTCAGGAGTAGTAAAAAACTTGCTTGAGAAAATGGAGACTAACTCAGCATCGCATGAAGTATTTCTTGATAACTTTTTTACTAGTTATAATCTCATGGTAGATCTCAAGGAAAAAGGATTTCGTGCGACTGGAACCATTAGAGAGAACAGAACAAAAAAGTGTACATTGAGAAGTACGAAAGAAATGAAAAAAGAAGAGCGAGCGTCATATGACTATAGGTTCGACAAGCAAAATGAAATTCTTTTGGTAAAATGGAAAGACAATACCGTCGGTACAATGGCAACAAACTATGACACAGTTGAGCCATTAGGAGCTATAAAACGTTGGTCTTCTACACAACGAAAAAAAATTGATGTCAACATACCAAAGGTGTTTCAGTCTTATAATAAATATATGGGAGGAGTAGACGAACTGGACCAATCCATTTCACTCTACAGAATTGCCATTCGCGGTAAGAAATGGTGGTGGGCATTGTTTACCTATATAATAGATATAGCAATTGCAAACGCTTGGCGGTTATATGTAATGAGTCATAATGATAGCATGGATCAACTTTTATTCCGACGCTCCATTGCAAGGTACTATTTACGCCAAAACGAGCAAAATAAATCTCCACTTTCCTCTTCATTGGTCCTAGGACTACCCCAAGATGGTATAGGTCATTACCCCGAAAAGCAATTAAGATGTGTTTTATGTCATGCAAGAGTTCGCTGGCAATGCAAGAAGTGTTTAAAAACATTATGCATTGAAAAAAAATGTTTTGAAAATTTTCACCTGTAACCCGCAACTGTACTCAGTTGAGTACACCCACCCGCCCATTTATTTGTTAATTATCACTGCTAGTTTCATTTTGGCGGTTAATGGGTTAATGATAACATTTTTCTTGTAGCTATCCAACGTTTAAATGAATTGTCTGCTTAAATGAATTGTTCCGACAATACCACAAAAAGAAATGGCGGCACATAATTTTATACAAATTTTACAGAATAGAAATAAACTTGATAAATTCGTCTGAGCTGATATTTTGATACTTAACGATAAATCGTGACGATGGTAAACCTATTTTTATACACCCCACATCAGTGAACAGACGGTATATATAAGTTTGTCATTCCGTTTTTAATAATCAGAATAAAACTGAACCCCATAATAAATATATATTCTTGATCCTTATAACAAGCGGCGTTCAAATAACGATAAAGTTATTTGATTTTTTAATTCGAGTCAAGAAAGATTTACTCCATAAGTAGAAACCATCAGATCACGGTAGTGGTAAAACACTGCTTCCTTGTCACAGAGTAAGACAGAGTAAGCAAACTTGCTTACATCACAACATGAAATGAAAGCTAAGCTAAGCAGTATGAGGGATTACATATTTCATCGCTTACGAATTGTACACACCGATGCAAAAGCGGCCGTACTCCGTGCCTTTGCGTTTGAAGCTACGATGTGATACCATTTTGTATGACATTTATAGAGGTTCCTTTAAACTTCTGATCCTATAAACATATTTATAAGCATGCACCTGATGCAATTACTCTTACTTTTCTCCAATTATTTGATCCCTTCCTTTTGGATTATGTGTTTGTTCCAGCGATGCTCGTCGATTGAAAACATATATAGGTTTGAAAATAGTTCGTACCCCAAATCATGAAATTTTGCCGTAGAAATGGCACACCATCTCTGGTATTCACACCAGAGATCTGCAATGAGTACTGAAAAAGTGAGTAAAGCCAAATCCTTATTCATACTTTTAGAAATGTTGTCGAACCTCAAATCCACTCTAAAGTTTCAGGTGGTCATGCTCATTTAGACTCTCCTCCACTAAAAGTGTGTAGATGATGTAAAATATGATCCAAATGCGAACAGTAAAATAAACACTGTGAGGCTGTGCCTTTGCACTGTTGCGTTACTATAGCAAATATGAGTTTACATAAGTTTATATAAGTATACATGTATATAAGTATAGATGTATAAATATACATGTATTTGTACATGTATCAGTTGAATGAGTTTAATTAATTGAAGGCATTATAAGTATTTTACTAAAATTATAAATCAATAATGCGATTTATGAATCAAACAGATGCGGGATGGTATGAGTACGATGTCGTCATCGGATTCATATTTATTTGCTACTTATACTTAAAAATCACTGTCATTATGAATGTGAGTACATCAGAGCCGTTGAATATGAATGATCTCTTCTCTTTTATACTTAAATATTTTGAGTGACTATGCGTAGCGAAAAAAAAGATTTATTCAAAATATATTGTTGAAATCATCCTATAACTTAACAATCGTCACATATATATTGCCGTTAATAAGTTTTCATAGTAATAAACGACATGACCTTGTTGGCCGATAAAATAATTGTCGCCATCTTTGGTGTTTGTTCGATACCAAAAATCAATTTTTTTTGTATATCTGGTATAGCGATGCTAAAACTCTTTGGGATTGCTTTTTAACTTCTTCAAACAACCCTATGAATGTGGACAATCGTGGACAGTTCTCTCATGCCCAAAATATTTGCAAAAAAAAAAAAAAAATAATAATAATAATAATTTGTAGTTCATTTTCTTCTTCTTTTTTCTGCTTAATTTTACGCACGAACCCTCCTAGTCGCTTGTTTTTGACGAAGTGAAGAAGTAAAGGCAGTAAACAATTATACTCACGTACCAACGGTTGAGGCAACCAACCAAAACTATCAACATTTTTGATATTTCTGGCAACGGTTGCTACAACACGAAAATCAATGGGCAGCCAGCTACATACGAGGCAACGGTTGCTTCCATGTTGAAAAAACTTTTTGGCGATAATTTAAAATAAAACGTGCAAGAGTGTTAAATTCGACTATGCCGAATCTTATATACCCTCGACCTGCGTTTAACGTTAAAGTAATATGTGGACTTATTGTACTTTTCTTAATAAATGTAAACAAAATATTTGAAAAAGTTCGGTTCGCTCTACCCGCTTTTCTAGTGGATCACATCCGTTTGTAGTCTATTGTCCAGTTGACCGCACAACGCATTACACAGAGAATTCGATTATCAGTCGAACTAGTCATATGTGGAATAAACTACCCACAAAAGTCTTTCCTGACAGTTATAATCTAATGAAATTCAAATATCCACAAACACCACTCTTTCCTCCTTCCCATAACCTATTGTGTTGGTTAATAAATAAAAAAAAAATCCAAAAGCATTTTGTTACTGAATCCATCGATCCCCGATGTTATTTGGGGCTTAAATCAACAATAGCCTTTTCGATCTCCCGAAACTCAAAACGAAGGAACATTGCTCTATGCTGTGGAGTAACAGGTGGCAACTCATTAAATGAATTAGTGGTTATATTCGGAGCAAAATCTTTCTTTAGATGTTCCACAAACAGATCTCCTTTTTCTTTGTCATTTCTAGCCCATCCTCATACAATAGGCCTTTTAAAATTTTTTGTAGCACATCACAAAGAGTATTCAGTTTTTTCTGTTGGATACAAATTTTCAAGATATCTGGGCCAAATTGGCTTAACCTAAAAGTAAAGGAACGAACCTAGTGGAGGTAAAAACAAATAAAAATAATAAAAATAATAATAATAATAACTAGTATAGCCCAGGGGCCAAATCACCGCATTCGTTATCGACATTTTTCGATCGAAATAATTTTTTAATTTCCCAAAATATAATGCTAAGAATAATTTTTCTTTGTCACGATTGAAGAATTATGGCTTCTGGTTAAGAAGAAAAGCGAATCGTGGTCGAGCGTTTGTCCGTCTTCTTCAAATAATAAAGCAAAATATGGAATTTCGATTGATTTTACTCGATATCGAATGCGGTGATTTGGCCCCAGCACTCGAAATTAAAGTGCAAATTCTAGGGAATATTATTTTTTTCATTAAATTTTTGTCTTCCAATGTTTTTTAATCTATATATATGTGACCTTCTCCGAGAAAAGGGACCAAGTGTGTCAAAAAACGGGTTGTGTCAAAAACGGTGGATTCTGGTACTTAAAAGGGGTGTAGAAACTTTAAATGCGTTATTTTCTCAAAACTTAATTTTCACACACTATGTCCCTTTTCTGGGAGAAGGTCACATATATAAAATTTATGAATATTTAAATGAGCCTAAAGGTATTTTAATCAATTTGAGCAATTCACAATTCAACACAGAGCGTCTGATATATAATTTAAATCATTCGCATTAACAGGGTGTAACGAATTATTATAAATATTTCATTTTATTTAATTTAATATATTTTTAAGATAGATTAGACATAAATTTTATCATTCTCAGCTTCTCCTCCACATGATCTATAACTGTGCCAATTTTCACACTCCTCCGTGCCCGCGTATTGCTTAAAAATGGAACTAAAGCTATACCTTCACGTATTAATATATAGATTTTAAAGACAATGAATTGGAATGGGGTGTGGTTGACTACACTATATTTTACAACCCCTCCCCCTCGCTTACTTACATCATAGTGATTTAGTATTATTCCAAAAATATTTTGGTCTAATAATTTTTAAATTTTTAAAAAACCTTATAGCTGTATATACTTAAATTGTTTACTGGGTTCAGAGGTCGTTTTGATTTGTAGTTCATAGATAACAGTAAAGGTTTGACAAACACGTTAATTACTATTCATTGTAAAGTTCTTTCGTTTGAATCAGTTTTAAAGTGGTGGAGGCAAAAAGAGAAAAGTTTTATAACCAAAGCTATTAGTTTCCGATTTCAATGACATTAGCATATAAATTTAGATTTAAA
Source organism: Cordilura impudica (assembly GCA_963682025.1). Lineage (NCBI taxonomy): Eukaryota > Metazoa > Arthropoda > Insecta > Diptera > Scathophagidae > Cordilura > Cordilura impudica. The sequence continues at coordinate 124,326,412 of OY821517.1, forward strand.
GTTTAAAAACTACTTTAGTATTACAAACGCATTTAATGGAATCAGTTGAAAACAACATACTAATTAAACGGAAATAATATTTAGAAAATTAGCCGCAGGCTCGAATCAAAGTGTATAAAATTAAATTGAGAATGTTCAAAAAAGTGTTTTTCATAATATCAATAGTCTTTATCGAATGTAGCCTAAATCATGCTATATTAAGCACAGAAAAAAATAAAGAATCCATTAATAAATTATTTTCTGCCCGTCACTTGGGTCAATCGATTGTCCAATGCTTTGGCAATAATGAGAAAATGAATTGCTTAGAAAATGAAATGTTGAAAATATTAGATAAAGCCATACAAAGTAATGAAACATGGCAATTTAGTGACTTTTTGGTAATTCAAAAAAATTCTAAAATCTCCGACAAAGATTTGCAAAAATTTCAAAATATCTCTGCATCACAACAACAACGCCAACAGCGTTCTTTAAGTGATTCATTAGCTTTAAAAATGCTACAATTGGCTCAAAGGCGTTCTCTAAAATTACAATTACCCTCATCCCTAACGTCATTATTTAGTAAGGGTGATGGTATTTCTTCAGCTCTAGACGAATTCATCACAACACCGGTTGCTACAAATACTGAGGGTGGCACTGATGCTAATCCCTCAGCAATATTACAACAGGATGAAGGTACGCAACGTATACTCAATGGTCTGGTAGATGATAAAATTGCATTAATAAGTTCAAGTCGCATAAAACAATTAAAAAAACAAAAACCTTCTTATTCTTACTCTCTCACATCTGTTCTGCCGTCACTGTCCACTACCTCTCTGACTGACAAAAATAAAATATGGTCTCACAAAACAAAACCACCGAAAGGCCGCAAAAAGAAGGACAAAGATAAGAATATGGCCATGCTAGGCGGTATGGCGATGCTGACAATGGTTGCACAATTGTTTTTGGGTAAAGTGATACTGATAGCTGGTGCTGCTTTTGCTATGGCCAAAATAGCATTGCTTATTTCCGTACTGGTGAGTAGGATTCAATTGACTTTCTATGAGCAATGCCAGAATAGGTTTTTTCATGTTAGTCTTTCGTTAAGCTTTCATTATATATATGTCAGTGTAATTTTTATGACTGTATTAAAAAAATATGTCTTGAGGCTTTATTCAAATCACGTTAATTCCGAATTTGGCGAAAATGATTTTTCAATGGCAAATTGCTCTCCAATGTACCCCTGCCTATGTTAAAAATTTTAATGCAAAATAAAAAAGATTTGCACATTTTATATATAATTTTTTATTATTCAGCTATCTCTGCTAAGTTAATGAATTTAACTTCCTTATATTTCATTAAATTTGGTATGCTGGACATGCCGGAAAACGTCTTAACATCAAATAAAAAAAATTATAAAAGTGAAATTTGAATATAAAAAACAAACAAACAAGAAAAAAATTATAGACCGACTACGACTTGTGACCGACTACGCTTATGAAAAAAATCCCTTCTTTCCCTACACCCACATTTTTCTCCCTACATTTTTCCTATACTTTTCAATATATCAACAAATATTTTTTTTTTTAATTTATTCATTTTGAATTTCAATAATGCAAAAATAACATAAAAAGGAAGAAAAATAACGTAAAATGTAAGATAAGAATATCAAAAGAATTACATAAGAATAGGGTTTTCAAATATCCGGATTTTCTGAAACCACGGTTATCGGATAGATATTATGGAATTATCCGGCGGATACCGGATAACCGTAAAAATCAATTTTTTTTATTGAACTTCACACAAATTACTTTTATTTCATGTAATTAAAATTATATTTTCTGATTTTTTTCACTTAAATAATAATATTTTAGAAACACTAACGCATTAAGTGATGCGCAAGAGAGACGAGATCTGATCTTTGTGCAGAAGTTTCCAGAAACCGAAAAAGTTCGGCTACGCTGTTTTAATGCCATATAAAGCAATTCAAGATTTGGTGTTGAAGATGTTGAAATCTTGATTTAAAGTGACGATATCATTTCATTTTCCTAACTTTTTAACGTTGGACGCTTTTGAAATGTATGAAATCAGTTCTTCAGCCACCTAATACCGTCTCAGTAGTAGAAAAGTCTTTTCATAAGAGCTGTAGTAAAATTAGGAAAATATTTAGTTGGACCATTTGTTGAACAAGACATTTTATTAAAGTAGAAATATTGTCAATTTTTTCTCGATTCAATTCGATTTGTAATTGAATTCAACAAATTGCGACTTATATCTGTATTGATTGTTTCCATTTTGTTTTTCAAAAAATATAAAACGCCCTCAGCATTGCTAGTTTTATAGTCTGTGGAAAATAATTGAGATTTTTTAATAGCTCCAGGTCAACTTTTTCCATCAAATAATGAGCATTCAAATCTGTTAAAGCTTGTAAAATCTCTCTCTCATGGGTACAATTGAGTTCCATCGAATCTTTATATCTAGGAGTAGGTCGTACTCACGTACAAATTCTTTTCTATTGATTTTGCAGGATATTGTAGCGAACTGGAGAATATATAAAAAGGCACACAATTTTCCTAACTAGCTTCAAGTATTCAAAAATAGTTATATTTTCGTAACTGTCGATTCCAGGTCATCCTCAGAATCTTGAAAATCATCTTCAACTTCACTTAATGGTTCAGGTTCAGTTGCAAGTTCATGTTTTTACACAAATAACAAACGCCTAAGTGTATGCTGTGGTTTAAACATATAATCATTTCAGCTGGGCAAGTTCTCCCGGACTTTAACATCACTGAAGGAACGTCATGAGTAGTGCATACAATATCACTTTCAAAATTTATTTTAAATTTATATGGATACCCTTCTCAGAGCTATAGAAGGAGTCCAGGAGAACAGGATTTACGCATACGTTGTTTTCGCCATGGACATTTATGTCCAGGTATCTACGTCTTCTTAAACTTGTCTATTCATCACTTCGCCTTTCTTTAATTCAAAATTTCGATGTATCAATTTCATAACAATAGTTTCTCAGTTTGGTAAAGTAAATAGAAAATGATTCGCGAATAAATGGAGAATTCGTTATAGCACGTATGGTAATATTATAAACTGCTGCCAGCTTCGATAATACTCGAATATCTTCCAAACTGTCTCACTTAACAAAGTTTAATATTAAGGTGAAGCTCTTTGAATTTTAGGCATAGATTGATCTTTTTCTATTGATTTCGTTAAAAATAATTCTATGAACAAGTTTAGGTAATTTATCATTGCTCCAGTCGATCCATTTTCATTTGCTATTTTAGAATGACAAATTAGTCATTGCCTATTTTTTTCTTTTACAATTTTCACAAAATAATCCCAAACTGATCATAATGGAGCTTGCTTGGTATTTTAGCTTTGCCAATTTCGAAAACATATTTTCAAAGCCAATTTAGTTCAGAAAATTTTAATTCTAAGATTTCAGTTTAAAAGGTTAACCGTCATTTTTCACGGATATCGGATACGGTTAAGAGTTTAGATAACAGCGGATACCAGATACGGATATATCCATTTTGAAAACTATAAATAAGAATAACATAAAAACAACATAAACAAGTAAGAAATTATAGTCGGTCTAGACCGACTATACGATACCCTATACCATGATTTAGAGACCCTATCTCTTCTTAGAAACCCTTCCCTACCAAATTTGAGTGCCATTGTTATTAATTTTTTTGGCTGCAGATATGAAAAAGGTCATATCGGCTGCTATATTTATATGGGGACTAGGTCGAAAAATGGACCGATCCTGACCATACTTGGCAAAGTCAATTATATTTTAAAAAAATATATACAAACCAAATTTGAGAAAAATCTGTGCAATATTTTTGTTTTTTGATATATTTAAGTGAAGATCGCGAAGCAGCTCTATATGGGGCCTATGACTAAGAATTGTCCTATAGGGATTTTTTTTGGATTAATGGATACAATAAACATATGCAAACCCAATTTGACTAAGATCTATGTGATAGTTTGGATCTTATGGCAATTTATGTTGATTTCGTAGGGGTCATTTGTATGGGGACCAATTTTTACCAATTTCAATAGCGTTCATCCTATGGCCGATAAAACCTTATATGCCATATTTCATCGAAATATATTCATATTTGCGACCTTAGTTTGATTACAAGGTTTACATGGACACACAGACGGACGGACGGACGGACATCGCTAAATCGACTCAGAAAGTGATTCTTAGTCGATCGGTATAATAAAAGATGGGTCCAGGTCAAATATTTTTGGTAGTTACAAACAACAGCACAAAGTCATTATACCCAAACCACATAGTGGTATAGGGTATAAAAACAAGCAGATATTATAAAAAAAATTATTTTTTCAATTCTGTATAATTCATCTTTTTGATATGGTTAGATGTGCATTTAAAATTTACACAATTAATTAAAATGGCTTGCAAATGAGAATTTTGGATTTTGGTTTTAAAAGATTTTTTAATGACAGTGGTTATTAGCATGTTTACTTTGATCCGATTTATCGCAACTTAATATTTTGTCACAAGACTTGCATCTTCATTTAAAGCCGTCATCTGTGATCTGTCCATCCCATTAGCTTCTCGTCTCTCAACCAACGTGAGCAAAATCTTTGTTTTCTGTATTTCTTTGATATGTTTTCAGCATAATCGAAAAACGAATCGGACATGTTTCTAAAATTAATTAGGTTTAAATTTACAATATTTTAATAAAATAGAAGAGACCTACAAAGATGGCGTACGTATGTATAAAAAGATGCACAAAACAAGTAAAGTGCACAAACAAGTGTGTTTTACTTGTCGTTGTTATTAAAGAAGCCACATATTTACTTCCTTCATATTATAGAGTTATTACCAGACTTAAAAAAGGTATATATTTTTAATTTTAATGGTTAAAATTGAAAAACATATAATTTTAAGTTGTAAAAAAAAGATCTTATAAAAATTCCTATAATTCGACAAAAGTAAGAAATCTTTCCCTTTTTCCCTACATGTCACATTTTTAAAAAAAAAAATCCCTACAAAAAGGGAAAAATCCCTACACTTGGCATCACTGCCCCATACCATGAGTTTCGCGAGTGGTCTTAGATCCAATTGTGCTAAGATACAGAAAATAAGCATAATTAAAATTTTAGTGGCATTGATATTTATTTGTGGCCTGCAGATATGATAAAGTTTTTATATGGGGACTAGGTAAAAAAATAAACCTATCATGACCATATATAGTCACGTTTCTCAATAATTCGTAACGGGTGATGACCAAAAATGAGAGCTTTAAAAAAATGATCTCGTATTCGTCAGTAAGACATTAGTTGATTAACAAAGATTCCGACATGGTAAGAAAAATTCCGATGGTAGCACCAACCAGAGGACTTATAGAAAAGCAATTAAATGCTGGATATGTGACTTGAGTTGTCAATGAAATATTATTTGAGACGACGCACAGTGGACAGTGGCGGTTTAAAATCCATAACTTATGATTGGATCTTTTTTTATTACACTATCATCATTACATCTAAAATATATATACACAACATTTCTGGTTTTTCTTTCTGGTGCATATACGAAAATATTATACTCTGGAGCAGGCGACATAAAATTGTCTATGAGATTCTTGATTTCTAGACGCACTTGCATCTCTTAACAAAGCTTGCTGAGCTGCGGTCCGTGAGCGCGTCGAAATTTTGCTATTGAAAAGAATACAGATTTTAAATGTGTATATTAAGATCAGTATGCAAATTTTCACCTAAATAAATATTTAACAAATTTCATTAAATAAAAATAAGTCAAAATTTAAGAACGAATTTGGGGAGTACGTTCATTTTTTTATTTCGTTTTAAAAAAATGTGGAATTTGTTCATTTCTTTTGGGGACCTTTTTTTGTAAATTTTGGGGAATTTGTTCATCGTGAAGTTATTCCTATGTGTACCAAATTTCAGAGAAATCCGTTGAAAAATACAAATGTGTATAGCAGTCAAAAAAAAGAAACAAATAAAAGGAAAAAAAATAAATTTATATACATAAAAGTAGGCGCAAAATAAGGCGTGGCCTGTAAGAAGTAAGTGGCGACCTTGCCTAGAGTACAGAAGTTTTGCGTACCATATTTCAGAGAAATCCGTTGAAAAATAAAAATTTGTATAGTAAAAGTAGGCGTGGCTGGTAAGAATCATATGGCGACCTTTCCTGGTGTACAGAGATCGTGCGTACCAAATTTTAGAGAAATCCGTTGAAAAATAAAAATTTTTATAGCGAACAAATATACCAAAAAACATAAAATGAATTGTACACAAAAAGTAGGCGCAAAAGTAGGCGTGGCCGGTAAGAGTCATATGGCTCGTGTGAACCAAATTTTAGAGAAATACGTTGAAAAATAAAAATTTGCATAGCGGTCAAACAAACGAACAAACAGAAAATGAATTTTATAGATGAATAGATATAGATGAATAGATGAATAAGCGGTAGGGGCCAAAATTAACAATTTCATAAAACCGCCATGTTTGTGTGGGAGCCTCTTTAAATGGTGGAGATAAGGGGCAGGTATGTTTTGAGAAAATGTTGAGGACAAAAAAAAAATAACGGTCATACACTTTATTCCTTTATATATGCATTGTTATTAATTTTTTGGCTGCAGAAAAAGTTCATATCGGATGCTGTATTTGTATGGAGACTAGGTTGAAAAATGGACCGACCCTGACCATATTTGGTAAAGTCACTTATATTTTGCAAAAACATATACAAACCAAATTTGAGAAAATTCTGTGCATTATTTTTGTTTTTCGATAGATTTAAGTGAAGATCGGAAAGCAGCTTTATATGGGGGCTATGAGGACGAATTGTCCTATAGGGTTTATTTTTGGACCACTCGTAAATGGATGTAATAAACATACACAAACCCAATTTGAGCGAGATCTATAAGATAATTTGGATATTATGGCACCTTAAATCGATTTCATAGGGGTCATTTGCATGAGGACTATATCTGAACAAGCACCGATTTTCACGATTTTATATACTGTTCATTCTATAGCCGGTGGAAGCCCACATACTAAATTTCATCAAAATAAATTCAAATTTACGACCTGTAGTTCGATTACAAGGTTTACATGGACACACGGAAGGACGGACATCGCTAAATCGACCCAGAAAGTGATTCAGAGTTGATCGGTGTAATAAAAGTTGAGTCTAGGTCAAATATTTTTGATAGTTATAAATATCAGCACATTGTCATTACACCCTGACAACATAGTGGTATGAGAATTTTCCAGTTCTTACCGAATCCTAATAACAAATAATTTTAAACCATAAACATTTTTAAATTTTTAAAGTTTAATTCCACTATATTAAGGTAAAACTGTCCATAAACATGGTGTTCAATGAAAATCTAAAACTCAAAATTTCTTGAAAACTGATCGCGCGATTTAAAAAAATTTCCATATTTGAGGTCTTTTCGCCTGTTTTATAGTGAAGACATAGAACATCTTAGAGGCCGTTGTAATGGTCTGAAAGAGTTTAGAATTTTACATTTTGGAAAATCTTTACTTAGTGAAATTGAGATAATAATTATTTTAGATGGCAGGACAGTAAGATGGCAATCGGTATCAAATTATATTAACACATGGTAAATTATAGAAACTTTTTAATAGCGGAGTTTAATCCTTTGGAATATTTAAATTGTTAAATGGTTATTTGTTTACATATTGTCAAAGGCGAATATAGATATATTCATAACTTAATCTTTTTTATAATTATGCACATATATTGCTAAATTTAAAACAAAACAAAAAAATAAATAAGGAATACTACTAACTACTACTACCAGTGTTTTGAAATAAAATTAAGCCAAACTCAAAAATATTATTCACACCGAAATCTTTGAAATATATACCCAATTAAATTTATATTTCTAAGTCTCCACACTCATATAAGATAAGTAATTTTTAAATCGGAGAATATAAAAATCGGAATTTTGGCCGGTTTCTCAGAATATCTGCCACAGTGCGCCGAAGTTACAGCAACGAACTTGTGCGTTTTCAATTAAAAAATATAAAATTTTATAATATTCTTTTCGAAAACATATTACCACTACGAAAAATTATTCACCCAAACAATTTTATGGCTTTCATTTTTCTTTTGTGGTAAAGAATTGTCATCAATTAGACAGTCCATACTATAAACAGGTTATCAAGTCCATTGATAACATTATATTATACATAAAATATAATAATACGAAAACCGCTGAACGGCGCTGCGAACTTAGGCCGCAGTGAACAAATTCCACCAAAAAAAAAAAAAAATGAACAAAAACCCCAAAAAATCGGGGCATAAGTTCCCGATGAACAAAAGCCCCAATAATTTTTAACAAATCCCAAAAAAAAAAAAAATTAACAAATGCCCCAATTTTTCAAAAAACCAAAAAAAAAACAAGTACGAAAATTATAGTCGGTCTAGACCGACTATACGATACCCTATACCATGCGTTTAGAAACCCTATCTCTTAGGCCCAACTAACTGGACATTGAAAATAAGCAAAAACCAAATTTGAATGTGATTTTTATTAATTTCTTTTCCTGCAGATATGAAAAAGTTCATATCGGATGCTATATCTATAAAGGGACTAGGTCCAAAAATGGACCGATCCTGATCATGTTTGGTAAAGTCTCTTGTATTTTGCAAAAATATATACAAACAAAATTTGAGAAGAATCAGTGCAATATTTTTGTTTTTTAATAGATTTAAGTGAAGATCGGGAACCAGCTCTATATGGGGTCAAAGGGATCATTTTTGGACTACTCATTAGTGGATGTAATGAACGCATACAAACCCAATTTGAGTAAGATCTATATGACAATTTGGATCTTATGGAAATTTATGTCGATTTCATATGGGTAATTTGTATGGGGGCTAGGTCTGAATATGGACCGATTTTCACCAATTTCAACAGCGTTCATCCCATGGCCGATAAAGGCTTATATACCAAATTTCATCAAAATATATTCATATTTGCGACCTGCAGTTTGATTAAAAGCTTTACATGGACACACAGACGGACGGACGGACGGACGGACGGACGGACGGACGGACGGACGGACGGACGGTCGGACATTGTTAAATCAACTCAGAAAGTGATTCTGATTCGATCGGTATAATTAAAGATGGGTCTAGGTCAAATATTTTTGGTTGTTACAAACAGCAGCACAAAGTCATTATACCCAAACCACATAGTGGTATAGGGTATAAAAATGAACTTACGCCCCAAAGCGGATTGTGAATTTTTCACATATTTTATTTAGTGTTTTTTGCAAAATATTTTTTTAAAATGAAAATTTGCATACTGCTTTCAATATTTGCCCTGCAATAAACACATTTAGATTCTGTATTCTTTTCAGCAGCATCATTGCAGTGTTTGCATGGTAAAAAAAGAACGCACGATTTTGCATGCAATTTGAAGTTTGACTTGTTTCAATCTGTGCTTCAGTAACTGCAAGCTCTTCACCGTCGGAACAACGATTATCAGTATTTTCGGATAGTCTTCGAAAATGTTCTTTTCCTCTGGCAGCATATCCGAGTATATGCCATTTCTCGTATAACACATTATATCCTAAAACGTTTTTAACAGTTCGGAAATTTCCGATATTTTTTCATCTTTCTTTCAATAAGGTTCTTTTTTCTGTATTCTTTTGCAGCAGCATCATTTATTTTTGGAGTATATTTGTTCATCAGTCTTGAAGAAAAAAAAAATGAATTTAGTCCCCAAACTCACAAATTAAAAATGAACAAATGCCCCAAAATATTTATAATTTGTATAAAAAATGAACTTACGCCCCCAAAAACCATAAAAATTGGGGCAAATTTTTTCCCATACAAATTTTTTGGGGCATAAGTTCATTTTTTTTTTTTGGGGGCATTTGATCCTTGGGGCCTAAGTTCGCCACGTTGAACGTAGAGTTCTGATTCTTTTTATTTAATTTAAAAAATAAGAAAATTTTTGTACTCCACATCACTATGAACTAATGAACCTTCTCCGGAAACCCTTCCATTTGGAATTTTACAAAGCTTTCTGCGCCATTTTTGGAAGAGGTTGTCCAACACCGTTTAAAATCTTCCACATTTCGTGACAACCTTTTATCTGCTCTTAATTCCCTTTTCAGAAGGGCCCAATATGTTTGAAGTTGCTTAAGCTCTGGACATTTTTTAAGGATTCGCCTCCCTTGGTACAAAAACCAAGTTATTTTTCTTGTACATATAACTCAAAAGCTTTCTTACTGTACTGAAGGATGCCAAATAGAGTCAAAAATATGTATATGGACGCATTGTCTTGGCTTATTAAAGGAATGAGTCTTTTTTTTTCAAACACTCCTTTATATAAATTTCGGCAGTTATAGAGTCCCTTGTAACAAATGACTTGCCTTTTTTGCCGCAACTGCACATTGCTTGCCATACCAAGAAAATTTTTGGAAACTTTGTCCGTTTTTGAGTCCTTGGCTTATTCTCGGCATTGTCTTAAACATTTGTAACATACAAATTTTGATCCGGAAGCTGCCAGTATATAAGTTTCGTCGTCCATTATGCGGCAGGAGTATTTTCTTTTTATGCGACATGACTTCAATTTCCGTGATCTGTCTTTGGTCTCTAAATTTTAAATTTTCGCCCCAACTAGTCCGAGCAATATGCTTACTGCGCTGCTTTTCTATGCTTTTCAATATACTTTCTATTTTCTTGACCTCACAAACACCATGTAGTAGTTTATTTCTTTCCCAACAAGCTTTCTATCAATGGCTAAATTTTCCTGGTACCTAATAATAACATTGAAAACAGTTTGACGGCAGATAGCTGCTTTTTTGGTCAACTTTTGGATTTTGTTGAAAATATTTAATATTTTTAGCACGTGCTTCTATTCCATCACTTATTTTAATCAAAGTAACAACAAAGGATCAGGGTTGTCAGTACACTTAACTAGCACTTGAAATTCGAGTGCAAATTCTAGGAAATTTTATTTTTTCATTTAATAAAAAATGTTAGAAGAGCCTAATGTAGGCTAATCAATTTTAGCCAATTCGCAATTCAACACTTTTTAAATAAAATTCATTAACATTTCATTATAAATATTTGTTCAACACACGGAAGATATATAAATGGGTTTGTTAATAAATTATTTTAGAGGAGCCTAAAGGTATGCTAATCAATTTTAGCTAATTCATAATTCAGCACAATGTGTGTTTTAGTAGCAACTTTTAATGAGCATTTCACCAAAGAAAATGTTCCAGACGGTGCAAATCTGTAAATCTGGTGCACAGCTGAAAATAAATACCTTTCAAATGGAGTATTATTATTTTTTTTTTTTTTTGTCAAAATCGGTTATTAATTAAAATAATTACATCGGTCACAAGATATCTCCTTGCCTATTAATAGTATAAATAACTGACATATCTTCCAAAAATAACTTGATCAAAAAAAAAAAAAAAAAAATATTACAGGAAAAACGTTTAATAAGTTTTGTTTTCAATTTCACAACTTATTTATGCTGAGAAATAAATGAATTTTCCCATGATATTTGTGTTTTTTTTTTTGTTATGTCGGTTACCTGCTGTTTTAACTCTTAAAATTTTGAACATTAAGGTCGAAATGCTAAGAACCGGTTCCAGTTTTGAAATTGCTCTGAAATTGTAAGTAGGCTTTGATTCACTATGAAACCTATTGAAATAAGACCTATCCCAACTTAAATTTTCTTTCCTATTACCACTTTTATCTAACTGCAGACAGCAATATGAGGTAGGTCCTCACATGGCCGAGGACTGGCCAATTAAAAACTTTCCTATTTGTTTTTAAGTCTGATATGAAATTGTCTTCAAATTGTAGCATAAATTTTCCTGAAACTTTTAGGTTTTCACTTCAAAAAAATACACGTTTAATTTGCCTTAATTCTCACATCCACAAAACATACTCGTACTAATCTAAAAGAGTTTTAATTTCAGGGTAGTATCAAAAAGGAAACAAGTGGCAGCAGTGGTACAACTGAACATGTAATTGTTACCGATGGTGGCGCCAGTGGTGGTCATAGCCATGAGTACAGTTCTGGTTGGCATCGTAGCATGCCAAACGATTACAATAAATTACAAAATGTAGCAGCCGATCAACATAAGCATACGGATCCCGTTACTTATTTTGCGATAACTGACAATAATGAACTTCAAAGAAGACAAGTGCAACATAACAATAAATTGCTATAAATATATTTTATTGTAATTTAATTTATTTGTTCGTTATTATTATTATTTTTTTTTTAAATTACGTTTAACAATCGTTACTTATAAACTAAAAAATGTTTTATTTTTATAACTTAAAATTAAAAAAAAAAAAAAAAACTAGGGTAAATTATCATGCAAAATATGCAGCATACAAACACGCTATTTATGGTTAAATGATTTGTTTTGGTAAGTAAGTGGTTGGTTTAAAACAAAAGAAAAACTTTTTTTAAATATCTTTGGTTTGTTTGTTTGAATGGTTGAGAAAATGAAGATGATTTAATGATGAACGATAATGTAGAGAAATTACAAACTTTCACCATTTTTTTGTTTCGCTTTTATTAGAAACCTTATGTTATTTGTGGTTTTCTCTCTTTCTCTCTCCTAATCAGCTTTAGTGGTCTCAAACTGTTTTGCTCTTTGGCTAGTTAGTTAAACTCTCTGTTGTAAGTGTGCGAGAGTATTGCTTACGCATTAGATGGGGTCCAAGCATTGTAGGCCTTATCTTGCATCATCATTTCATCATCCATACTACGATGATATGAGGAACCACCCTCATGGCCACCTTCATATTCACCCGCATGACTAGTCGAATAGGTATGACTTTGCTGTACTTGAGGATGTTTAACAATTTCATAGGTGGTTTTCTCTCCGCCCTCATTCGAAACTAATTTCTTCAGACCAATTATTGCACTAATGATTAAGGCAATTTTTCCCACAATCAAGGCTTTGCCAGCTACAATAGCTATGGAGTGGTAGGCCATTTTTAAAATGGCTGCCTTTAACATAACAGCCGCTATAAAGGGACCCAAATACTTTTTATCATCTTTTTTCTTGCGTCCTTCTGTTTCATCTGGCGTGTCATTGGATGAAGTGAAAAAATCCGTAATGGTTTGCAGTAAATCCTGGCCATTATTTTTACCGAAGATCAACAGGCGTGGCATATTGACTTCCAGCTGTCGTGAACGTACAAATGATAGAAATCTCTCCATTAGCAGAGCATCCAAACTTTTCACAGAAAGACTCTCCAGGTCACGATTATTCAGCTTAAGATCCATAGCACTAGAACGTCCTGTTCTTAAGTGTGTATCATTTTTCTTAGCCAATGTCACGCCCTCAATGATATTGATATTTTGAAATTTAAGTGCCCGACCCAACAGCTTAGCTCCTTGAATTTTAAAACACCACACTACATCTTCCTTATTTAAACATTGATTGAGAATATGATGAATCGTTCGGGTTAAGCCATTATCGTTTAAAAAACCACGACCACTTTGAGTAACTGTAACTGTTTCAAAATCGCTAGACGATACATTGCAACACAAAGCCACCACAATTATAAAGATGATTAATTTGAATTGTATACACATTTTAAGGACAGCTTTAATAGACAAAAGTCCTTTTATCCAACGCACAACGTTTTATTGTTTTTTTTCTCTAAATCTTTACGAAACTTGCTTCAAAAAACAAACCACTTTGATTTCTTAACAAAATGCAACTGATCTTCATGTATAGCGTGGCTAAGAGATTTATACATTTTAGTTTTGATTTTAATTGCAGCTGCATCTTTTGTGGCCAAAATGGACCTACTTATTGTTTGAAACAATAAATTTAAACTAGACTGCACAATATGTATTGAATTTTTAGAGCATGTTATAAAGAAAGAAGAAGCTCAAGAAAATTAACAACAAACATTATCTTAGGTAAAGCGTTTAGACGTCAGCTCAAATATATTTTAAGCAAGAATTAAATTAATGTATTAAACATTAATTTAGGTACCCAAACTAAAAATTTAAATCGTTTCATATCAAATATTTCAGAAAAAATTTGTATAAATGCGAATTAAATTTCGAATTTAATCGAATAATTTTAAAATTAAAAAAGTTATGCCAGTGGATGATTTAATTTAAATTTATATATATCAAATATTTGAAACTAATCTTAAATTAAATTTTTTTTTTGATGTGTAAACATCTATGCGATCAGGGGGGTAAAAATCTATTTTACAATACACTCACAAAAATAGCGTAAGGGAAAATCGGTATGAGTTTATGTAACTGCATTGGTGCAAAGATTATGATTTAAATTTGTTTAGCTGATTCAACACCCAACAGAAAGCGCCATGAGTGTAAAGCAAACAACTGCAACCATAAAGTATAACAACCATAGCAGTTGCTTGCTATATTTAGATGGCGCTTACTGCCAGATTTTAATTGATGTGTAAATAGATGTTTACACATCTCGCCTGTGATCGGACACTCACACAGTTTTTTATTTGTTGAACAAATTATAAACTTTTCGAGTGAAATGAATACTATATACTTTATTCAGATTGAAAATGTAATCCAACAATTTCAAAATATATTCGAATAAATTAAATTTCAAATATATCACAAATTTTCTCAAAAATTAGTTTAAAAACTTTTGAAATAAAAGCTTTCTTGAATCTGGAAATTTTTAGCGTTAATGGGCTACTTCAGTTTTGGTATCCGGTGACCATTACCTTTCTGCTAGTATAACATTTTTTAAGAAATTTGAGATTTTCATTTTTGAAATCATATTTAATTTTAATATGGCTTCCTTTTGCTCTTTGTCGCGAATGAGTTTTTCTGCAGTCTGAATTACAAGCTTTCTTTTGATATAAGTTTCAATATTTTTTGAAATTTATTGGAGTATATCATATAATTGTAAATTTTGTATGTTAAATATTTGACGAAAGGTATACATTTTATCATAAGAAAATCGATTAAAAGTTACCATAAATTTTAAAAGTTCGTTTTGAAGTGGGGAGTGAAATCTGAAGATTGTGGACCCAAAAAAAGAGGATCAAGCTATATGGCTACCAAAATTATAACAAAATAAAACACCAAGGTTCGTTAAGGTTTTTCTACCAGAAATAAAAAAAAAGAGTAAATTCAGTCACTTATCTTTTATTTTTTCACAATATGGCGGTGATTTACAATAAATATTTAATAAAGATTTAGCGGCACACAGGAACTGCGGTCTTTATCCTCCAAGATTCTAATGACGAATAAGGAGAACGAGCACAATTTCACGGTTGGAAATTTAGATTTTTACAACAAATTTAAAGGAAACTGTCATAGAAAAAGAAAATCTCAAATAACAACAGCGCACTCTGTATGTGACCATTCATTCAAATTAGATCTCATTGAAATACAGTAGGACCTCTTTAGCGCTCACGTAAACATTATATGTGTAAATCTTAATTTTTGAAATTAAATTTTTATCTCCTAACAATGAAAAACCAATTTTTTTGCATATTAAATCAATTTTGTTCTTCAATGTTATCTCCGCTAAGTGGAATGAACTTCTTCCAACGATCCTCTAACATCTTGATAATAATAAGTCTTGCTCTAAATTAATTTAGAGCTACCTCATTGTGGGCATAGGCTCTCAATAAGAAATCTCCATCTGGAGCGTCTATTTGCAATACTTCGTAATTCTAATAAGTTATTAATCTTTCTATCATTAAAGTCAGGCAGACTATTAATCTCATTTAAAGTTGAGCGACGCCAAGAGTTGCTTGGCCTTCCTCGTCTTCTTGCGCCTTGGGGATTGTAAGTTAAAGCTCTTTGGCATATGTTCGCATCTTCTCTTCTAAGGGTGTGCCCTATCCAGCCACGTTTTCGTCTTCGGATTTCGCAGTTTATATCACTCATTTTTGCTATAGCGAGTAGTTGATCATTAGTTATTGTATTGGGCCAAAATATTCTTAATATTATACGGAGACATCTGTTAGTAAACACTTGCATTTTCCGCTTAATTTCTTCTGTTACTAGCCATTTTTCGCAGCCATATAATAATACTGACAGTACACAGGCTGAAAATATGTTTAATTTTGTCTTTTTGCTGTATTCGTTCGACCTCCATGTTTTAGATAAAAGGGCAAAAGCACCTCTTTCGTATTCTTGTCGTGACATCAAGAAGTGCACCACCATTTGTATCAATCATACTGCCCAAGTATTGGAACTCGCTTACATTTTCTATAACGTGGTTGCCGATCGTTAGTGGTTGTGTTGCCTCTGTATTTATGCTTGTTTTCTTTGTTTTGCTGATATTAATCTTCAAACCTACTTTCTCTGATTCTCTGGCAAGCTCGTCAATTTTTGCTTGTATATCAACATATGTGTAAGAAAGCTGGCATTTGTCATCGGCATAGTCGAGTGATTCCAAACGGATCTGCGGATTTAGGGGGTCCCATACTATTCCTCTCAGCCTATTTGTAGTTGAGCGTTTAACTACCGCATCTAACGCCAGACGTTGTTTTAAATGGTACAGAGATTTCGCCATCATGTAGCACGGAGCATTCAAATGTGTCGTAACTCTGACGTATCATGCGTGTTATTTTATCTGGCACTGGTTGGCCAGTTCTGCCCATATACAGTCTCTATTTATTGAGTCAAACACCTTTTCATAATCAACAAGCAACATATATAGGGGTGATTGGATTTCGAGACATTGTTCTATAATTAATCGCAACGTATTTATTTGGTCTGTACAGGACATTGCAGGTCTAAAGCCGGCTTGCTCTGGTCTTAGCTTGTTGTTTATGTAGGCCATCATTCGCTCTAATATTATCTTCATTATTACTTTCATCACTGCTGGAAGAACCGTTATACCTCGCCAGTTGTCACATCTCTTTCTATCACCTTTCTTTGGTAATTTAATTATAATACCTTTCAACATTTCAATAGGGCATTGTTCTCTATGCCATATTTCATTAAAAAGTGGGTACAGCAATTCACTGATCATATTGGGATCCGCTTTAAATATTTCTGCTGAGATATTGTCAGCACCTGCAGCTTTGTTTAGCTTCAAAGCTTTTATGGATTCGTAAATTTCCGATTAAGTAGGAGGATTTGTTCGTATGGGAAGTGTTTCAACGTTGTTTTCATGTGTTACTTCTATACCGGAGCGGTTAATATTCATTGTTTCCATAAAGTGTTCTTTCCATCTGACGAGCTGGTTTCATGTATTTGTAATAATTTCGCTATTTTTATTTCTAATTGGAACAGATTTTTCATTGCTACAGCCATTGAACTTCCTAGTGATATTATATAGCTTCTTCATGTCGTGTGTTTTTGCTGCTTCGTCAGCAGATAAAGCTAGGCATTCGATAAACTATCTTTTATCATTTCTGATTGCTCGTCTAACCATTTTATCGAACTGGTTATATTCATTTTGAGCCTCTTTCCGTTTAACATTATTCGTTGTAGCGTTTATATTGTTTTTTAATTTTCCTCGTTCATCAATCAAGTTCCATGTGCTTTCGGAGATAAATTCATCGTATTGTTTTCGGGCCTTACCGAGTGAGTTTAGGCATGTATCCTGTACAGCAGTTTTAAGTTTTAACCATTTCTGGCTTATATCCATTTCCGGCGGTAGGTTGTTAACCCTCTCTTTCAGAGAGTCACAAAACATGGTCTTGAAATGCGGTATTTTCAGACGTTCTACACTATATTTTGTACGTGGGGTGTGTGGTCCTTTATATTTGTTCGGCAGTTTCAAATGTAGTTTACCAAAGAGCATAAAGTGGTCAGATCCTATGTCTGCTCCACGCTTATTTCAACATCCCATAAACAGTTACTCCACTTTGCTGTTATGCAGATGTGATCAATTTGATTTTGAGTTTCAGCATCAGGTGATTTCCACGTCGTCTTGTGATTCAATTTGTGGGGAAAAAGTGTACCCCCAATTTTAAGTTGATTTAGACCACACATTTCTACTAAGAGTTCACCATTACTATTGACCGATCCAATACCATGTTTACCCATTATTCCCTCCATACCATCGTTTACCACTCCAACTTTTGAGTTGAAATCTCCCATTACAATTTTAAAATCTTTATTGGGGATATCGTTCAAGGTTAGATTCAGTGTATCATAAAATTTGATTTTCTGCTCTACGTCAGCACCTTCAGTAGGCGCATAGCATTGCACTACCGTAAGATTGATGTTCTTACATTTCAGTCGAACAGACATAATGCGCTCGTTAACAAATTTGTAGTCTAATAAATAATCACAGATATTCACATGTATCAGTATACCAACACCATATTGGTGCACATCATTTTCGTTCGGCATACCAGACCACAGCAGTTGATGACCATCTATAGTTTTTATGGTGCTATTTTGGTTCCATCGTACTTCACTCATACCTAGGAAGGCGAGATTGTATTTTCCAAAAATTTTGCAAACTTGCTCAAGGTTGCCTGGTTGATGGAGTGGTCTAACGTTCCATGTAGCGAATCGAAGTCCTTTATCATTGCGCGGGGTCGTCATCATTTTTTTTCAGTTTGATTCTCATTTCTTCTTGAGTTTCTGGGAATTGTTTGTGTAATTTCGGATATAATGAGTAATCGGCGCAAGATATCCTAGTCTGATGACGGGGCTGCCACCTAAGCCGTCAGACTGACTTGTAACTGTGAATTCAGTGACTGACGACACCTAATTACCTGAGACGTCATCAGTTATTAGACCATCAGGCTGCACAGTTTACATTTCGCCTTCTCACGTTTGTTAGCTCTGAAGGATATCAGAAACCATTGCCCGGAGAATACCTAGCCTAATGCTGGCGGTGTGAGTTGCTTTGACAATTAGACAAAAGAATCATTTCTGGCCATTCCCAAGTGAAAGGCAATCAGAGAGCTTTCCACTTCTGTTAATTGCCACATCTTGATACCATTGAAAAAATACGATTTGTCAAACACTTAAAAATAGGCTTCCGTGTCTGATATGACTTCTTCATTTGTGGAAAATCTATTTCCCTGGAGCCATCTTTTCGAGTTTAGGAACAAATAATAATTACTGGGGGGCCAGATCTGGAGAATACGGGGGATGGGGAAGCAATTTGTAATGGGGCATTGTCATAATGGTAAAATATATTTTTCTTATTTAAGTGGGGTCGTTTTTTTAAGTTCTTCATCCAATCTGTCCAATACCTCAACATAGTACTTGGCAGTATTGTTTTTCCTTTCTCAATAAATTAATAAATATTATACCATTGTCCATTACCTTTCCAGCCGATTGTTGAGTCTTTGACCGCATTGTTATAAATCGACGTAAAAATTCAGTTGAATTTACTTCAAACGTCTTCGAAGCATACTTTGAATCAAGAGCACGTTTCAGTTTTTGTTTAGCTGTTAAAAATCGCAGCACCCATCGAGCCAAGAGCTTCTTCATATTTATATGATCATGTACTACATGCCGGACGACCATTATGATCTGCATCATTTGTGCTCGTACTACCACGTTTAAGTTCGGAATACTACATTTTAACCACTGAATATGATGGCGAAGATTCATCATAATGTTTATCATTCCATTCTTTGGCAATTTATTTTTTCTCAAACTATAAAAGCCGCATAATTTTTATAGCGGTAACTTTTTGCTAATTAATGAAAGGTCAGAAAATTTTGACATTATTTTTCTAACAGTTGGCCCTACTGAATAAACAGACAGACTTGGCACTTGCCACGCCATATCCATAAGAGACCACGTACTTTTCACTCCATGTAGTATAGCTTCTATTTCCTTTTTTTCACGAATAAGTTTAACTAGAGTCTGGATATAAGCTTTCTTTTCATACAACTTTTCTAGAAAACATTCACAGAAATATTGTTAAAAACTTATTCGAATAATATCAAAATGTATTCGAGTAAATTATATGATTTAAAATTTTATAAGTTAAATATTTGATATCACAACTTTCTCAATTAAAATAAATCATAAATGTTTTTAATTATGAATAAATTAAAATTTTTCATGTAAATCTTAATTTTTCAAATCAAATTTTTATCATACGTCTTCCTTTTATTTTATGTCATGCATAAGTTTTTCCAAAGTCTGTACAAAAGGATTTCTCTAGATATAACTAACCCAGTGTTTCCAGAAAACAATCACAGATTTTGTTTAGAATTTTCCAGTTCTTTTTAAAGTAATGTTTCAGTTTCTTGCAATCTCAAAAAAAAAAAAAAAAAAACATTTGAAAATGTGTAAAGTGGAGTTACAAGGAGAACCATCTCAAACGGTGCTGAAAGTCAGTTAAGAGACAAAACTAACGGACCCGTTGTTTTTAGCGGTTTAATCTAAAAACGGCCTAGAAAATCGGTTTCTTTTTTTCACATTTATTCCAAAGTAACCAACATCAAAAAAGTATGAACCATACTCAGAAGGTCCATTACACGCTACATACCTACATACGGTTTGTGTTTATTTCATAAATCATCAAAATTTTAGAGGAATTTTTGTGGGGATGTGTATCATGGTTGGTGCCGAATTCACATGTATTTGTCGCTATTATATTTTTTAATAAGATTTCAAATTATATAAAACACTACCACGCCTTACGACTTACCGAGACTTGATTCACTTGTATGTTTTCGTAATTACCCTTCAGGAAATGTCGATAGTGAAACAGTACTGATTCACTATTGACTTTGTCACCAGTACTACTGACCATCTATACCCCAGGCAATGTAATTTTCTATAGACATTTAAAATGTACGTGTCATAGCAAATCACTAGTGATGTTGGTACTATTGATTAGGTAGTTAATAGGTAGTTATCATGGGACCATGTGTGGACATTGGAACCAGAGATTTACTACTGACTAGGTAGTTCTCATTGGATCATATTTAGACATTGGAACCAGAGATTATTGTACACCAGAGATTCTTGTACAAATTAGATTGTTCTTTCACTTTTCTTTTATAACTTCGTTTACTTATAATGTTTTTTCTTTTATTTATTATAAAATATATATTTATTTACCTTTTATATTCAATTTTTCTATACCTTGTTTGAAAACTTTAGTTTTTCATCCAACTACGTGTTTTTCAAACAAAACTATAGAAATCAAGAGGAAGCAGAACTCCCAACTTTTCTATGAAAACATTTTCATAGTTGGCAATGTTGACAAAATAGTAGACCAAAGTGGTGACTTGGGGCCACTTGACCCCAGGCTTCCTGCAGGGTTATTTTTCCTACGAAGTATGTATTGTGCAATTAAAAAAAATAATTTTTTTTATTTTATATTTTTTATTTTAATGTTTTCTGATATATAGTATTTTTGCTTTTTCATTCGGTGCAAATATTTTCAAATTTTTCGGCGTTTCTAATTTAGAGTTAGTTTAAATCCGGAAACACTTAAAAATCGGCCTAAAATTTTGAATATATTTGACAATTTTTATTTCAGCGTTTTTTTGTTTTTAACTTGGTCATTCCGCGCATATTTTCTATGATTACTCACATCTACAATATTAATGGGTAAGACAATCTCTTGTGACCGATGATTTATTCCACAGTTTTCTTCCGATTTTTTCCAAGCGTACTTTATTTGAAGGTATATCTTTTTAGCTGCCGACCAGATTAACAGATTTTTAAATTTTTAAAATTTTTTTGGAGTAAAATGCATTTAAGGTTGCTACTAACACATACAGAAAATGATACAAAGCTATGTGTGTTTATTAAATCTGTTAATGTGTTTAAAAGTTTGTTTTCTTTATTCATAATAATGTGTTGAATAGAAAAATAATTTTGGACATAAACCAATATTTAAAAGTGTTATATTGTTAATTTGCTAAAATTGATTAGCATGCCTTTAGGGTCTTTTTAAATGAAAAAAAAAATTTCCTAGAATTTGCACTCGAATTTCCATGGCTGGGATCTGCTAGTTGCTAATTAATGTACTTGTCAAAAGTTTCAAGACTGTCGATTTTATAGTACTTGATATTTTTTTATATGAGGTGGTGGTACAATAATCCCATCCCAACCATTTCTTATCTGACTACTGTCATTTATATTTAATGGACTTGTACAAAGTGTCAAGGCTTTCCCTTTTACAGTACTTCAGTTATGTTATAACATATTTACATTGTATATGCGGTGCCACGCTCACTTCTCCGATTACGCCCTTTTTTGTTCGACTAATCACATGTATGATGACCACAGAAAATTTGTAAAGCAGTCTCTGATAGTGAATAATTACTTTGTATGGGAGGTGCCACCCCCACTTATCCGATCCCGTGGATACGTGGAATAACCTTTATTTTGAATAAAAGCAGTGCATCGACGGTGCATTGACGATACTAATTTCGACATCTTTTCAATGTTATGGAATTACTTGCTTTTTGGATTTCTTCCCATAATTAATTTAAATTTGTAGCTTTAGTACGTTAATATCGACGTTGCTTAACAGATCCTCGACGGGTTTAGATACGGGAATTAGGGCCATTGCGGGCCATGATCGTTTTTTTTGTCACTAAGCCATTTTTATACGGACTTTGCAATATGTTTAGTATCGCTATCTATATGAGCCATCTTAACGTGTGCTAAAATGTATTTTGTATACTATTTGATAAATAGGAGCCTCTACACTCCATACCAGGAGAAGCTTCTCAAGACTAATACACATCCTCCGCCATGTTTCACCGTATTTAATATGTGTAAAGGATAATATTCTGGATTACATATCGCATATCTTTTTCCATCTGATTCGGCGCGATTGAACTTTGATTCATCCATAAAAAGAATATTGTTCCATCAATTTTCAGGTTTTTTTAAATGATCTTCATCAAATTTTAAATGTTTCGTTCTGCTTTTTTATATACGTGTGGTTTTCTTCTGGCAATGAAGTCAAACAAATTATTTTTCGCAGTCTGTTGTTAATCGCGCTTAATTTCAAAATTTTCCTGAATATGTTCGCTAATTAAGGGTGCAGATAAAAAGGAATCCGCCTTGCACATTCCAACTATAGCTTCATTGGCTCTCTCGGTCGTCTTTCTCTACCTTTTTTTTAATAATGTTGTCTAGGATGTTCGTGTTTTCACAGTGTTTGCCAGCATTATACACTTTGTTTCTGGAACATTTCATATTGTGGGCTATTTCGATGTACGTCAGCTTTTCTTTGAGATCTTCAAGGACAAATCTTCCAAATTCCGGATTTAAATGCTTTGCTCATCCCATGCTTCAAAAAAATATATAAGGTTTTCAAACTGACTCCTAAATTAATTTTTTTACCTTTTTACATAAAAAAAAATTTTACCGAAAAGAAAGCATATATTTCTAAAAATTCACAACTATACTGTATTCTTAATCGGACCGGTTTCTGGCATTTCAGCCTTCATCAGCGATTTGTGATAATTATAATTGAATAGATGGTTTCTATACGAAATTTTTCTAATTAGGGCTGCCATGAGGATTGAACCTGCGTATATCCCACATACACCCGTACTTGCACTTTTTTGTCATGTGCTTAAACACACTCACCTAAAGTCAGGCCTGCGAGCAGTGTGGTTAATAATCAGTTTTCATACCGTACAGCTCTTACTTCGTATTAATCTCAGAATATAGAACTCTGTTCAAACAAACATTCGTTATTTTTGAATTTTTTTTTTGAAAATTTATGCATTTTAATTTCCACTAACCTCAATTTCGAAGGGTTGCTATATGTGATGAATGGTTTGGACATTCCACATATAGTACTTTTTACATACATTAGAGATGTTGCTCTTAAGTGAATTTTTTATATTTTATTTTTATTGAAATATTTTCACATGTGCTACTTTACAATTGATGTAACTTTAACACTTTTTATACCCTCTGTACCACTTTGCAGAGGATATATATCAGTTTGTCAATCCATTTGTAACTCATCAAAATAAATTCCGGAGATCCCATAGACTATATATTCTTGATCCTCAGAAAAGTGAAGTCAAAAGAGCGATGTCCGTCACTCTGCCTGTCTCTCTGTCTGTTCAAAACTTTCTCCTGTCCCCAATAGATCGAGTAAGTCATATTATTTACGCTTAAAATGTTCGTCATAATATGCAGCAGTTTGTAATTGTTTTTGGAGCCTCTAGGCCCAATAGCCGAAGAGTGACGTACGCAAATGTAAAGCAACTCCGATAAAATTTCTTATAAAAACTAAAAATAGTGAAAAATGTTTATACGCAACAAAACGTGAGCATATAGATATGTATAAGCTATGCTGGCACATTTTTGATTACTTATTGCTTTTGTTGTTTTTTTTTGTACATGTGAACAACAGCAAGCAACAAAAAAATGTGTATGCATAGTTCTGAACACATTATTATAACCAACATTGGTAACACTAAGAGGTAAAAAATACTAGATTTCATATTATCTTGGCTAAACATCATTGTAAAAATGTTTATAATTAAAAAGATAATTAAAAAAATGTTTGATATTTTCGTGCTCTTTCCTTGAAAGGAATTGAATCGTTTATCTCAGAAACCAGTCAAGCAACATATTATTGATTTTGAGTAAATCAAAGAAAACTTCCTTTAAAAAACAGTAATCGCCCAATAACTCAATTTTTGATTTTTTGGTGCTTGACTGGTTTCTGAAGTAAACGATTCAATTATTAAATGCAACGAGCATAAATGTAAAAACACACACAATTACATTTTTGTTTGTTGGTTTATTAGCGATGCATACACATTTTGTCTTGTTTTTGTTTTTTCACATGTACAACAATGCGTATGCTTAGTTGATACATATTTATATGCACATGATCTGTTACGTATAAATATTTTTCACTATTTTTAGTTTTTATATGAAATTTTTTGGAGTACCAAACTGCTGTAGATTTTTGCGAACATATTAAGCATAAGTAGTGTGATCAACTCGACCTAATACGGATAGGAGAATATTTTCAACAGACCGACAGACAAGTGGACATCGCTACATCGACTTCTCATTTTATAAGGATCAAGAATATATATAGTTTTTGGGGAATCCGGAACATTTTGTTGAACAGATTAACAAACTGATACATACCCACCGCACAGGGGTAAGCAGGGTATCAATATATAATTGTATGTGCTTACATGTATGTTGATTGCATTTTATAATTGCTTTCATTTAGAAAAGCACGAAAATACCTAATATTTTTGTAATTATCTCATTTATATTAAACATCACTGTAAAAAGTCTAGCCAAGATTATGTGAATTCCAGCCTTTTTCGTCTAACAACCTATTTTATATAATGTGTTTGAACACGGGTGGAGGGTATCAAAGATTCGGCAAGCCGAATTTAATACTCTTACTTGTAAACCCTCTTTCTTCTATCTAAAACTATATAAAAATAACAACACTTAGAATTTCATGATACAAAATAAAAAATGTTTGCTTAATTTAATGTTCGTTAGTAAACGTGCTATTTAAAATGTCGCCACTGTATATATTTTTATATACGGATATTCTAAAAATTTTAAAAATTTATTATTGTTTCTGCACCTTAAATTTGAACAGCCTTTTTATTTGTTTAAAAGCATTTTTGTGTTCAAAAGAAAATTTAAAAAAAATCCCCTAAATGTTATGACAATCTAAACGCCTCATAAGAAAAAGTTTTTCCAAAATGTTTAAAGTTACAACTTTTAACATCTTAAATATTCTTCTGTTTTCTTTAGCTGTTTAGCAGAATCTCAAGCTTCGCTGCTAATTTGGCTCATCAATTTTAATTGGCCTGTGTGTATATGAATGATTTTTTCTTTTCTTTGGCAAATTTATTAAGTACGAGTATTAAACCAAATTAATCTTGTTGTTTCTTGTTATGATACGCGGGTAATTTCTTAATAAAAAACGTTTTCGTTTTGTCGCTTCTTTTTTGCTTATTTTTTACTTTGCTTTTCAAATTAATTGAAATCGGTAACACTTTCTTGAGTTACCATTTCTCCCAACACCCACTTTCTTATTTTATGATTGATAATTTGTATGCTTTTGCATTCTTTTTTTTTTAATTACATCTCATACATTTTTGTTAACTAAATTAAGATTTACCATGTAGTCTTCATGTTTTATATATTTTTTATTGACGTTGACGTATCGTGTGTTTCGATGTTACGCACACGCCAATATTACAGTGAAAGAACTAACCACATTGAAGTGAA
Source organism: Cordilura impudica (assembly GCA_963682025.1). Classification (NCBI taxonomy): domain Eukaryota; kingdom Metazoa; phylum Arthropoda; class Insecta; order Diptera; family Scathophagidae; genus Cordilura; species Cordilura impudica. Next base: position 124,352,583 of record OY821517.1, read on the forward strand.
AGATAAAAAAATGTAAATAATCCCATTATAGAAAAAATTAAGTTTATTTTCCTTTAGTTTGAGATATGCGTCGAGAATACATAATAGGAAATGCTGCCGCGATATGAGGGCTGACAGGTCTGGCTAGTGAAAAATATACTTATAAATACTCAGTACTTAATCAGAGGTCATTGTTTTACATACAAAATAAACTCATGAAAAATGTAATTGATTTAAGTTGTTGTTGTATGTGTTATATTAGTTTTTATTCCGTTTGTACTCAACGAATATGGTTGTGCGACCATATAAAATACGATCCTCATAAAAATTCAACTTGATATAGCGATGTCCATCTGTTATGCTTATTTATAAAATAGTAACTGTAATTGTAATTGTGTGGCAATGTTTCAAGAAGGTTGTTGTTAAAACTGCGGAGATCGGCCAACATTGAAAATGTTTGATCTAAACTGTGGAGACGTTTCGAAAAATGCTAGAATTTCAGTGTCTTTAATTGTTTAGTGGAAAAATATTATTTTCAAACATTTTTGTTTTTGTATAAAATATACAAATACAAAACTATATATAATAAATTTACGTACAATAAAAAATAAAACTTCTTAACCCATTTGGCGCCTCTGTACACAATTTGGTACATCCAGAAAAATTAAGCCAGCTATTAGACTTTAAAAGTTATAACGGTTTTTTGTGTATTAGTTAAAAAATGATAAATGTAGAATTAAAAAAGAAAAAGAAATGCACCTAAATTGATCACAACTGTCATAGAATGAACTATGAATTTACAGTATTATCAAGCATACAAGAATGTCCGTCCTTTTATTATTTCTTACGTCTTTCGTAAATTTTTATTTATTTTACATATGTAATTTTATAGTGTACATTCTTCTTTATAAAACAAATTATGATGAAGTCGATTCCAGTTTATAATCACTAATATTTTTTGTTTGGAATACCATTGTGCTTAGTTGGGTACAGCGGCGGAATCTATATAAAAATTGGGGCAACACTATCGTTGTACTACATATAGAAATATGCAAGCATGCATGCAGACATATTTGTATAAATAGGGGAATCCCAAATAAGAAACTATTATGACTAATTTAAATAATGTTTACAATTGTTTTAGTGTAGTAAGAGATCTTTATCAGATCACGTATACAAAAGTATCGCGTGCACAATTTGAAGCTTTTTATACTTGTTATTTGCGATGAATTCCAAACGTTTCTAACGCTTTCAAGGGCTTAGAAGATATAGTAAACTCGATTTTAGAAGATGGTGATGGTGACCAGGCTTTGCAATAATACCGCCCGAATCAAGTGTGGTAGCACATGAGGAAGAAAGTGCCGACGAGAACATTGTTGGTGACTCTTTGCCGCAAGACGTGCATGGTGCTATAGAGGTATTTAGATGTGAGGAAAATGATAGCAGTGACGATGAACCATTAGCAGATAAGGTCAAGAGAAGTCGCCGTCAAGAACCAATATGGCGTAAGTGTTTACCAACGTACTCTTCTATGGGTCGGGAGATCCCTGATATGGTGGACAGACAAGAAGATGTAAAGAATCAGCTTCACGATCTTATCCCAGTACAAATATTTGAGAAAATCTTTGACCATGAAGTTATAAACTTGATTATCACAAACTCAAATTTATATGCCGACTTGAAAAAGTTTATAGGTATATTGATATTGTCTGGGTATCACAAATTACCCAGAGGATTTGTAGGTATTGAAACGATATCAAAATCGATGACCAGTCAAAGATATAGAGACATAAAAAAAATATCCATCTTGTAAACAATGACAAAGCTAGTACTACCAGGGACAAAATGTTTAAAGTTCGTACATTAGTGGGGCATTAGGGTGGCCCTTCGTTATATGGAGGGAAAAAAAAGTGTTCAAAATGTCGGTCTCACCCCCCTAGAAATATGCGAATAGCACAAAAAAAACTGAGAAATACAAAGTTAAGGGCCAATCAAAAAACGTTTAGTCGTGGCGCAAAGCGATTGAAAATTTCAAGTGTGTTTATATGGGGAAAATATGACTTTTTTTTTTTCAGATTTTACGAAAATTTCGTTCTATAGTTTAATTTTTCCGACAAGCTGTTATATAATTCGGGATCAGTATTAAATTATCCTTTCAACAGATTATAAAACTTCAAAATGGAATGAAATTTCGCCAAGAAATAGCAAATGCCCCAGAACACTTTTGTGCCAAAAAAAAAAATGAAAACTAGTTCATGAAATTTGATGACATTTTTTCAACTTTGAGAAATTGATTAAAGCCATCATTCTTTTTTGGTCTCTATACTTATAAGTATTCAGATGTGAAGTATTGATTTATTACCACGTTGTTAACTTATTGCGCATTGAGACCGAAATTGGAAATTTTTTGATAAAATTTTTAAAACTCCTTTTTCAAGTTTGAAAAAAATTTCTTAAACAAAATTTAAAAAAAAGGATATATCACTTTAAGGTTTTATTAAACACATGTTGCAAATTAACTGTGTTAATTTTTAAGTAAATCCCTCCGCCAGAATTTTTTTAACAAGGATTTTATTTTTGCGGATTTCGAGAAAAATTGGATTTTTGAGAAATATTCTGTAAATGTACTCTTTCTAAATACTTTGTATCAAAAATTTATCACTTTTCTACTTTTAAATGTTATATTTTATCTTAATAGCCTAGGGTTTCGGAAAAAAATAATATGACTCCATTAACCCTTTTGAAATTGGGGTCACATATGACCCCAAACTAATAAAAGACAATTTATTCAAAAAATTCAAATATTTTGTAAGCGCTGTCCAATTTGTAGATGCGACGAATAAAATATAATAACCAAATGTGTAGAAGTTTCGTTCCAAAAATTTGGGATAAATCCGAGAACGTTAACCTATTATTTGCCAAGGCCAGCTTGGATTTTAAGATATTTTTAAATAAAAATGACCTAAAACGAGTTTTTCTATTAAATTTAGAATTTAGAATTTAGAATTTAAGAAAAATAATTCGGTTAATTTTTATTTATTTAACCCTTCAGTGCTCCTGAGATCAAAATTATCCATTGTGATATATCTTTGGTGCAATTATCTGCTTATTGCTCGCGAATATAAATTAAAACAACTTAGGTCATATGTGTAAAAAATAGGACGCAAATATTTTGCGGATATTGCTATGCTTTTGAATTTTATTACGGAAAATCTGATGAAAATCCGATGAAAATTCAACTATAATATTTTTGCGAGCTATAACCTTTTAGTGAAACTCAAAATAGAAGGATATCGTGCCACGGAAACCATACGAGAAAATAGAACCAAAAATGTCCTCTCAAAAGCACAAAGGAAATGAAAAAGCAAGATCGTGCCTCGTACGATTACAGGTTTGATAAACAAAATGGAATTCTGAAAATTCTAAAATCTGGTAAAATGGAATGATAACAGCATCTGTACTATAGCAGCAAACAATGACGCAATTCTAAAACGTTGGTCTCAGCGTCAAAAAATTGATGTTAGAATTCCAAAAGTTTTTCAGACACACAACAATCATATAAGTGGAGTAGATCAATTGGATCAGTTTTTTTCACTTTACACGATTGCAATTCGCGGTAAAAAATGGTTGTGGGTACTTTCTACCTACATAATAGATATGGATATTGCAAACGCCTGGCGGTTACACGTAATGAGTCGTTGCTAGGTACTACTTACGCCAAAATAATCAAAGTCACTACCCTTAAAAACTCGCAAAACTATTAAGATGTGTAGTATCACATGCAAGAGTTCGTTGGTAATGTAAAAAATTCTTAAAAACATTATGTGTCGAAAAACCATGTTTTTAGAAATTTCACCTTACCTAACAAATTTTTTTTATTTCTTTTCTTTCATATATTTTTATTTAGTTTCCAAAGAATAGAAAAATAAACGTATCGGAAAAATATTACTGCTAGTTTCACTTTGGCGGTTAATGCGTTAAAAATTAATTCTTCTGATTTAAATAAGTACTAGAAAAGTAATTCTCCTTAAAAATTACCTTTGCCTAAAAAATTGTTTTTTGATTATGAGGTCCAAAATTAAGGAAACCATTAAATGATTGAGTTAGAAATTATTCAAGCTCAAGATCAAATATTTTTACTTGTGATAAAGCAAAAACTTACAAACATTAAAAAAAAAAAAAAATAATGCTAACCTGCATTTAATTACAGCTGTTCCGGGTCGAATCAGTACCGAGATAGGTTGTTGTTTGGTACAAATTTAAATTCATAAACCTTTGCTGAAACCAATCGAATGAGAATCCAACCTAATGAGAAGTAAAGTATTATACTATTTAAGTTTTTCCCAATATAACTAAATAAAATATAAAACAGCTTTGAACCAAATATGTTTGCATATGAGTAAAATAATTTTATTATTGATTGAGTTTGAAATTGTTCAGGCTCAAGATCAAATGTTTTTACTATAAATAAAGCAAAAGCATTAGTACATTTGTTTCAAAAATTGATCTATATTCTGCATGACAGGTTATACAGCTGTTTCGGAAAGAGTCACCAACCCTCATCAGTAACCAAAAGCAGTAGATAGATTGTTTGGTAAAAAGTTAAATTCATATACATTTGCTGAAAACAACTAAATGAGAATTCAAGCAAAGAGTTATTATTAGATCATTAAATTGATAAAGATCGAAAATGAGATTTTTTATTTTTAGGAAAAATAATAAAATTAAATAATTTTATTTTTGATTTTTATTATTATTTATATCGAATATCAGTATAAAAATATAAACATAAACAAGTGTAATGAACACATTATTATAGCCAAGGTTAAAATCTTATTGGAGTGTCTCTACATTTTCATACATCATTTCTCATAATTTGGATTAGACTATCCAAATGCAATACCAAACTGCTGCAGATTATGACGAACATTTGAAGCCTAAGTAGTATGACCTACTCTACCTATTGCTGACAGGAGAATGTATTCCTTTTATAAGGATCATGAATATATATACATAGTTTATGGGGTCTCTGAAATTTATTTCGATGAATTTCAAACGGATTGACAAACTGATGTGTACCCTCTGCACAGTGGTGTGGAGGTTATAAAAAGTCAACTAAAAACCAATAAATATATTTTCAATGAAGTACATTTTCATAAAAAAGACATTTTCTCTAAATAAAAGACCTTTGTGAAAGAATGTATTTATTCTTAGCAAATCAATTTTCCAAAATCCTTATGAGAAAAAAAAAAACTTCTTAAAAAAGCAAAATTTCTTAAAAATTTGCTTTATTAAAAAAATATTTTTCTTTAGAAAATTATCTATTCGTAAAAAAGTACCTTTTCCTAAAAAAGAATCTCTTGTAAAAAAATTACATTTTGCTAAAAAAAAGTACCTTTTCTTAAAAAAGTGTCTTTTCTTATAAAAGGGTCCCTTCTTAAAAAAGAATCTCTAGTAAAAAAATTACATTTTGCTAAAAAAAAAAGTACATTTTCTTAAAAACGTGTCTTTTCTTAAAAAAAGATCCCTTCTTAAAAAAAGTGTCTATTCCTAAAAAAGAATCTCTTGTTAAAAAATTAAATTTTGCTAAAAAAAAAGTACCTTTCCTTAAAAAAGTGTCTTTTCTTAAAAAAGGGTCCCTTCTTAAAAAAAGTATCTATTCTTAAAAAAGAACCTCTTGTAAAAAACTTACATTTTGCTAAAAAAAAAAGTACCTTTCCTTAAAAACGTGTATTTTCTTAAAAAAAGATCCCTTCTTAAAAAAAGTATCTATTCCTAAAAAAGAATCTCCTGTAAAAAAATTACATTTTGTTAAAAAAAGTACCTTTCCTTAAAAACGTGTCTTTTCTTAAAAAAAGATCCCTTCTTAAAAAAAGTATCTATTCCTAAAAAAGAATCTCTTGTTAAAAAATTACATTTTGCTAAAAAAAAGTACCTTTTCTTAAAAAAGTGTCTTTTCTTAAAAAAGGGTATCTGCTTTTAAAAAAGTACCTTTTCCTAAAAAAAGTAAAATTTAAAAAAAAGTACATTCTTTAAAAAAGTACCATTTCTTAAAAAACTTATATTTTTTCAATTAAGTACCTTTTCTTAAAAAAGTATGCTTTTCTAAAACATTATTTTTCTTACAAAAGTACCTTTATTAAAAAAGTATGTTTTCCAAACAAAATACTTTTTTTTTAAAAAGTGTATTTTCTTAAAGAAATACATTTTCCTAGAAACGTCCCTTTTCTTAAAAGTACCTTTTCTTAAAAACAAAAATACATTTTCTTGATAAGCATTTCTTCTGAAAAAATTGGTTTCTCTTAAAAAATATCTTTCCTAAAAATTCAACTTTTTTTAAATACACATTTTTTTTTAAAAAGATTTATTTTCTTTACCTTATAACAATTTTTGTTAAAAAAGCAACGTTTTATTAAAAAGTACCTTTTCCTAAAAACGTATGTTTTCTTAAAAAAGTATATTTTCCTGAAATAGTAGATTTTCTTAACAAAATATATTTTTTTCTAAAAGAAGTTTGCTTAAAAAGACTACCTTTTTTTAAGGAAAGTACAATTTCTTAGAAAACCTGTCCTCCAAAACCATTTGCTTAAAAACTTTTTCTTATAAATGTAACTTTCTTTAATAAAAAATACATTTCCTTAAAAAATTTACTTTTTCTGAAAAAAGTTCCCTCTCTTTAAAAAAAATAAGTTTTCGTAAAAAATGCATATTCTTAAATAAGAACATTTTCTTCAAAAAGTGCTCTTTCATAAATAATACCTTTTCTTTAAAAAAAATACATTTTCTTAAAAATTTACTAAAACAATAAATATTCTTTCAGAAATACATTTTCTGAAAAAAGTACTTTTTCTTAAAAAATTCCCCTCTCTCTTTAAAAAAAATAAATTTCCTTAAGTTGTACATTTTCTTGCAAAATAATCTTTACTTTCCAAGAAAATCTTTGCTTAAAAGTACCTTTTCTTTAGAAGAAATTGGTTTTGTTAAAAAGTGCATTTTCATTAATAAGTGCATTTTCTGCAAAATATTTTGTCTTCATTTAGTAAAAACATCATAACCTAGGAACTCGTATTGCAGTCTTTAACTTGCATACTTGTCTAGTCTGAAAATTTAATGAACACTATACGATATATTATGCAAAGTGTCTAAATTTATAGCGAAAGTGCTTCCTTCCAATTTTGATTCCATCGACTTAGACCAACTACTAGCTACAAAGGATGTTATTATTACCACGAGTTTCGGAATCTCAGAATGTACATATTTAGTTAATCATATTTTGTAGAGTGTCCAGTCATATAATCTTCTTTCGATTTATCGAGAAATTTTTCAATTAATTTAAAATGTCGTTTCGAACAACAAATAATTTGAATACATTTTTGTTAATGCAAAATATTAAACACTATCTTTCAACAATGCACTTTCGATTCATCGTGGAATTTTCAATGAATAATTTATTATATCAATTTGGAATAATAAATTATACGAAACAAGTAAGAAAATTAAAGTCGGTCTAGACCGACTATACGATACCATATACCATGCGTTTAAAGGCCCTATCTCTTAGGCCCAACTAAATGGATATAGAAAATAAGCATAAACCAAATTTGAGTGGGATTTTTAATAATTTTTTTGGCTGCAGATATGAAAAAGTTCATATCGGATGCTATATCTATATGGGGACTAGGCCCAAAAATGGGCCGATACTGACTATGTTTGGTAAAGTCTCTTGTATTTTGCAAAAATATATACAAACAAAATTTGAGAAGAATCAGTGCAATATTTTTGTTATTTGATAGATTTAAGTGAAGATCGGGAAGCAGCTCTATATGGGGCCTATGACTAAGAGTTATCCCATAGGGATCATTTTTGGACTACTCATAAGTGGATTTAATAAACGCATACAAACCCAATTTGAGTAAGATCTATATAACAATTTGGATCTTATGGCAATTTATGTCGATTTCATAGGGGTCATTTGTATGGGCCTTGGTCTGAACATGGACCGATTTTTCACTTATTTCAATGGCGTATGACCGATAAAAGCTTAAACACCAAATTTCATCAAAATATATCCATATTTGCGACCTGCAGTTTAATTAAAAGGTTTACATGGACACACAGACGGACGGACGGATGGACGGCCATCGCTAAATGGCATCAGATAGTGATTCTGATTCGATCGGTATAATAAAAGATGGGTCTAGGTCAAATATTTTAGGTAGTTACAAACAACAGCACAAAGTCATTATATCCAAACCACATATTGGTATAGGGTATAAAAATTTGTATCGATTATAAAGATGAACAAGTTTGATGAAATAGAATAGGTAAAATAAATATTTAAAAAATAAATATATAATTATACTAGCAGATTCCAGTCCTCGAAATTCGAGTGCAAATTCTAGGAAATTTTATGTTTTCATTAAATAAAGACCCTAAAGGTATGCTATTCAATTATAGCCAATACACAAATCAACACAAAAAAAAAAAACAAACTCATTTTTATTACAAACACATTAACAAATTTAATAAACACACACATAGCATTGTATAATTTTATGTATGTGTCAGTAGCAACTTTAGATGCAATTTACTCAACATAAAGGGAATTCTGCAAAACGGCTAAAAAGAAATACCTTTCCAATAATATACTTTTGGTCAAAATCGGAATAAAACGGTAGAAAAATTTACAATATTTCATTCACAATAAAATTGCCTTATTGCAAAAAAAATGCTGGTCAACATTTTGATAATCTTTTCCAAGTAAATATTATATTTACTTTCATTTTCCAGAAAATCTTATTCTTGAGTTTGATCAGAAAAATAAATTTTTTTACTTTAGTTATTTATCTTAATCGAACATGTAGATCTTAGTTTAAATTTAGATTAAACAGCTCAAAAAACTTGAGCGAATACTTCGAATACGAGTTGGTCACCCAATGGAAGGCCACGTACAAACCCTGTCACAGAGAACTTCATATTTTACAAATATTCAAAAAGAAGCATAGTAAAGCCAAAATGCCCCCAGGGAAGAATAGGAACCATGATTGCAAAATTGATGTTGATTTGTCGCAAATATAAAAAGAAAACCTTTTAGTTACCAAAAACTTGCAGCGGGTGTTACAAAAAAAAATTTCTTTTCATGCAAAGGTCAAATTATTCAATGTAAATAATAGTTGCATGTTTACTTAAGCCAACAATCAAAAACAAAAAACGACGAACTACAATACAAAACAATGCTTGTGCAATATTCAACAACACTAACTATAAGTAAGAAATGAAAAATTAAATTAAATTTGAAAACAAAAAAAAAAAAAACAATAGATATACGCTAATCAAACGGTGGATGGCCATGGTAATGAACTTTAAACTAAACTTTAAACAAAAGGAAAAACGTATGAAAGACAACAAAGAAAACATGGCAACCAAAAGAATTCGAAGGAAATTGAATGGTTTTTGTTGTGGTTTTGCAACGTCAACGGCAATGCCATCAATTGGCCATTGTTTGAATTCTTACATGAAAGATTGTACAATTTTGGCATTTTCTGTTGTTTACATTTTTATTTAATTTTTTTTTTTTATTTTGTCTAGAAGAAGTGAAAGTAAATTGCTGAAATTTTAAGTAGGGAAAAACAGCAAAAGAAGCAGTGGTAGAAAAATGCCAACAAGCTTTAAGTTTAGTTGTTGTTATTGTTGTTTTTAATAAAAAAAGTTTGTTATATTTTGCTTCTTAATGTTTTTGCGGCAAATTTGTTAGCTCTTTAGTTGGATAGCAAAAATCTGATCGAATTCAATTTTGTTTTGCTTTTGTCATATTTGAACTTTTAACTTTTATTCACCAAAAAGTTTTTTTTTTCCCGTAAGTTATCAAAGTATTTATACAATCCATATCAGTGTGCAGAGGGAAAAAACTAATATGATTGGAATGTCAATTATATACAATGGAGACATTTTAAATAGCACGTTTACTAACGAATATTAAATTGTGCAAAAGTGATTTATCTTGATTTTATCATGTAATTCTTTTTACAGTTATTTTTTCTTTTAAGTGTTGTTCTTATTTTTAAACATTTTTAAATAGAAAAAAAAGAGAGGTTCTATTTAAAAAAAGTGTTAAAGTTAGATCAGTTGTACTAATAAAGCGGACATCTAGCATATGCTTTGGTAAATTTTTGTACCTTTAAAATGGTAAGAAAATTAATATTGAAGTCAATATAAAAAATTTATCAGCTCTGTTCTTGAAACGTTGTTAGTTGAATAAGAATGAATTTAAAATAACATGAAATTGCAATTTTGGGTTTCTTGAAAACACAAATTTTATATTTTCGAAATCATTTTTTTATTGTGAAATGATATGAAACATATGGTTTAGCTTCAGAACCATATGTTATCTAGAAATCGAGGTGCCATATGGTTCTTTACTCAGTTTCACAAAAAACCTTAAGTAATTTTTGCATGTTTTCCCTTAAGTCTATAAAAAAAGGAAAAAAGAATATTTTCTTTTAAAATAACATTTTACTTGTTCATTTAATAGTTTGTCTTCTTCAATTTCATTCAATTAAAAATGACCTCTCTCTTTGAAATAAGTTAGGAATCACCAAAGAAAATTCGACATTCTAATAAATTGGATTTGTCTGGCATCACTACTGTTTTGAACATAAAAAAATTGTGGCAGTCATATGCAAAAATAAAAATATGTGGTTTGAGTGAAATATTATTTTTAATTCCTTTATTTGTAATAATTAGTGCATAAATCTTTGTTATAATTGAAGAAATTTTAATGAAAAATATATTGTGCAAATAAAAATTTTTTATTATATTTATGGAACAACATCATCTCTAAAAGTGTGTTTTATTAATATCGACCAGCGATAACGAGTTTTTTTTTTTTAAATCAGCGGAAAATGTAGACGTTTTTTAAAATCGTTTTTTTTTTTTTCATAAAACCAATGTCTAATTTTTTAAAATAATGATAAGGATCAATGAAAACATGTTAAAGTTTAAATATCAATTATTTTTTTATCTTTTAAGACCTGTTTAGGAGAAGAAAGGGCATTTGTTTTGAATTGACAAAGTCTTTTCTATGTGAACTAAAACAAGAAAAAATATTCTTATTGAAATCATAGCATAAAACTCGTAAATTTAAGAATTTTTTTCATTTGCGAGTTTTTTTTTTCTTTGTGGTAATAATTTCAAGAACAGGGATTTATATCTTTTTTTCAAGGATGGAACAGGAAAACATTCAAATCCTGAATTTCGAAGATTTGTCCCTGAATATGTCCCTGACGTCCACCGAAGTAGCCCACAAAATGAAATGTTTCAGAGAGAGAGAGTATATAATGCTATCAAACACCATGAAAAAACTAAAACCACAAAGATCATTATTAAAAAAAGACGACAGAGAGAACCAATCAGGCTATAGTACGACCTGCTTTTTGTCTGCACCCAGACCTAAGGAACATATTCATTAAATTAATTTATCCACAAGCACAATTATAACATGTTAGTAAATTATAGTCGTTCTAGACCGACTCTCTCTTATCTCTTAGGTCCAACTAATTAGATATAGAAAATAAGCATAAACCATACCGTACATAAACCGTATTGATATTAATTTTTTTGCCTTTGGGTATGATAAAGTTCATATCGGATGCTATAGTTATACGGGGGCAAGTGCGAAAAATGGATCAATACCCACCATAATTAGAAAAGTCACTTATTTTTTGCAAAAATATATACAAACCAAATTTTAGAAATATCTGTGCAATATTTTTGTTTTTTGAAAGATTTAAGTGAAGAACGGGAATCGACTTGCTTCATATGGGGCTATGACTAAAAATTATCCTATAGGGTTTATTTTTGATCTACTGATAAATGGATGCAATAAACATACACAACCGCAATTTGGTCGAGCTCTATATTATAATTTGAATTTTATGGCAATTTAAGTCGCTCTCATAGGGGTCATTTGTATGGGAACTACATCACATATGACAACTCTTCCGAAACTGAGAATAGTCGAAATTAGAAGTATAAATGCATAAATATTAAAAAAATCAAAAATCAAAAAATGAAAACTGATTCTAACCACACTGCTCGTAGGCCAGACTTTAAATTAGTGTGTTAAAGCACTGAGCAAAAAGTGTAGATACTACTGTGTGTGAAGATTCAGGGTTCAAACCTCACGGCCGCCCTAAGTAGAAAAATTTCATATAGAAACAATGTATTCAATTATAGCATAACAATTATCACAAATTATTAATTATAAATTATAAATTATAAATTATATATTATAAATTATAAATTATAAATTATAAATTATAAATTATAAATTATAAATTATAAATTATAAATTATAAATTATAAATTATAAATTATAAATTATAAATTATAAATTATAAATTATAAATTATAAATTATAAATTATAAATTATAAATTATAAATTATAAATTATAAATTATAAATTATAAATTATAAATTATAAATTATAAATTATAAATTATAAATTATAAATTATAAATTATAAATTATAAATTATAAATTATAAATTATAAATTATAAATTATAAATTATAAATTATAAATTATAAATTATAAATTATAAATTATAAATTATAAATTATAAATTATAAATTATAAATTATAAATTATAAATTATAAATTATAAATTATAAATTATAAATTATAAATTATAAATTATAAATTATAAATTATAAATTATAAATTATAAATTATAAATTATAAATTATAAATTATAAATTATAAATTATAAATTATAAATTATAAATTATAAATTATAAATTATAAATTATAAATTATAAATTATAAATTATAAATTATAAATTATAAATTATAAATTATAAATTATAAATTATAAATTATAAATTATAAATTATAAATTATAAATTATAAATTATAAATTATAAATTATAAATTATAAATTATAAATTATAAATTATAAATTATAAATTATAAATTATAAATTATAAATTATAAATTATAAATTATAAATTATAAATTATAAATTATAAATTATAAATTATAAATTATAAATTATAAATTATAAATTATAAATTATAAATTATAAATTATAAATTATAAATTATAAATTATAAATTATAAATTATAAATTATAAATTATAAATTATAAATTATAAATTATAAATTATAAATTATAAATTATAAATTATAAATTATAAATTATAAATTATAAATTATAAATTATAAATTATAAATTATAAATTATAAATTATAAATTATAAATTATAAATTATAAATTATAAATTATAAATTATAAATTATAAATTATAAATTATAAATTATAAATTATAAATTATAAATTATAAATTATAAATTATAAATTATAAATTATAAATTATAAATTATAAATTATAAATTATAAATTATAAATTATAAATTATAAATTATAAATTATAAATTATAAATTATAAATTATAAATTATAAATTATAAATTATAAATTATAAATTATAAATTATAAATTATAAATTATAAATTATAAATTATAAATTATAAATTATAAATTATAAATTATAAATTATAAATTATAAATTATAAATTATAAATTATAAATTATAAATTATAAATTATAAATTATAAATTATAAATTATAAATTATAAATTATAAATTATAAATTATAAATTATAAATTATAAATTATAAATTATAAATTATAAATTATAAATTATAAATTATAAATTATAATTATTGTGTACTTCTTTGTATTAAATGTGTCCTTAAATTAACATATTACTAGCCAATTCAGATAAAAATATTTTAAAATTTGATTATTTTTAATATTAATAATTTTTAGCCAGGAATCGCATGATTTTTTTTTAAATTATCTCATAACTTCTAAGGTCTCAAAACATTATAATAGGGATCAAAATTTGGGTGTTATAACGCCGGCTGTGTTAAACATGAATTTCATTAGCGTTCTATGAAGTACGACGAAATACCAAATAATATTCTTAAGCACTGTACTGACTCCCTGTCCTATCCACTAACAATACTTTTTAATCAGTCCTTGCGTACTGGATATTTACCATCTCTATGGAAGGAATCTTATATCATCCCTTTATATAAATCAGGCAATAAGGTCAATGTGTCTACTACAAAGGCATTGCAAAATTGAGTGCAATCCCCAAACTGATTATCTCATCAAGTAGCATCCATACTTTCTCCATATCAACACGGCTTTCTTAAATCTCGTTCCACAATCACCAACATTCTGGAACTCACTACAAATATAAATGACGGATTTAGAGATCGTATGCAGACTGATATAATTAACACCGACTTTAGTAAAGCTTTTGGATAAGGTGAATCATAATTTATTATTATACAAGGTGAATTCTATGGGTTTCAGTAATTCTTTAGTTTTCTGGTTAAAATGTTATTTAACGAACAGATTTCAGCGGGTTAAATTTAGAAACGCTATCTCTAAAAAAGTAGAAGTGTTTTCTGGTGTTGCACAAAGAAAATTACTCGCAAAGCGTAAAATTATTCTATATCTAAATAATTAAATCGTCATTATTTTATACACTAAATATATTAGTCTGTAAGGACATTTGTAGTTCCATAGACTTTAAATAAATAACTGAATAAATAATCAAATAGTAAATAATTATTTCTATAGAAGACACGATCATTATTTTTTTTAAAAAGAAATTATAGTAGAAAAACAATTAACTTTAAATTTAATTGGTGTTCTGAATTAATGTTTTAGTACTCAACATTAGGTGTAATATTGAGTTTAAGACGCAGGTGGAGGGTTTCAAAAAATTCGGCACAGCCGAATTTAACACTCTTACTTGTTTCATAATCAGTTCCAGCCTGCTACTTATACAAACATCAAAATACAGACAACAGCAGCATTCGCGAGATCATAAGAAGATACACAGCTTCTAAAAAGCGCAAAAAGGCGGAATTTTGCAATATAATAGTGAGATGTAGCATCTTTAAAATAAACTACATATTACGATACGAATGTACACGAATAATAACTATATGTCCCTTCAAAAATATAAAAATTCTAGTTTTTCTTGCACTTTCAATGTAAATAACAAAAACTAAAACACTTTCACACACAATTTGTTCCACAAATGTTAATGAAATATTTGCAAAATAACCTGAGCTTGATGGTTCCATAGCATAGTTGTGTTTTACTTTTGAAATACTTTCTCAAATATATAAATTTTAAGAAGGCGATATTTTCACTTTTTTCAGCCTTTTTTGCACCAAAATTTCAATAAAGTGTGACTTTTAAGTTTCACTGCCAAAACACCAAAGCACGTTTGACATTAATTGTAAAGACAAGTGATGTAGAATTTCATACACTTTAACCGAATATCAAGATACCTAATTTTTTTTTAATTAATCCAAGAAAACAGACAATTCTATCCCAGTGTGCGTCGACTGCGTTAAAAAAGCATTTCTCTTTGGTCGTTTATGAAGGGATCTTAATACTTTTTCTACTCTATTAATAGAAATATAAAGATATGTTTTTTGTATAAGAAACATAATTGTTTAATAAAAAAAATAAATAAGAAATGCTAATGCTAATGGCTAAAAAAGAAAAACAATTACCTATAAACATAAATGATATCAGAATTATTGGCAACTGTTTTGAAATGGTAACCGTACCCAACAGTGGTTATAATATTGAGTTTAAGAGACAAGAGGATGATCACACACACTCTTATTTGTTTTATTTTATTTTTGTTGGTTTTAAAGTAATTTTTCAGATCGATATTGATTGATATTCTTTAATTTCGGTCTTAATTTGACAATTTGTGTAAAAAAGTGTTAACGTTGAACTGCAATATTAATTACCATTCTGGTGACACTTGAGGAATCATTTTCAAATGTTTAATCTTTAAATTGTTTTCGTCTTACTAGTGATGAAAACTAATATCTTAAGATGTTTATCAACTCTTTTTTTTTGTGCTAAAAAAAATTAAGTTCATTGAACACTCCTACAGATGTCACAAGACTCAAGTGCTGGCTTGAGCATGAAATACCAAACATATAACAATTTCTAAGAAAACAACAAATTTTCTCTTTTTAAGATAAATGCCGCTTCGTTTGTTAAAAAAACGTGCAATAATGTGTAATTACTATTTTAAAAAAAAAATTCACCGAAAAAAAAAATGAAATTTACAAAGTATTAAATCTATTATGGTAATTTAATTAACAATTGTCATACTATCCTTTCTAAAAGGCATCGAATTTAGAAATTATAATTAATGAATTTTTCGAAATTACCTACACATGGTATCTTCTATTTACAAGCAACACACGGGTCATTTATAATTGGAAAAATATTTTACCTTACTTAATTAATTAATTATCATTGTCTTTTATAGTTTCCGAACTAATGATAATGTTTAAAAGTAATTTGCTCATAAGTGCAGTTCGATGGGTTTAAAATCGCATTCATTATGACATACGGATTTTTTTTTTTATTATTATTATTTCTATACCCTATACCACTATTTGGTTTTTCAAGATCACTTTCTGAATCGATTTAGCGATATCCGTCCGTCCGTCCGTCTGTCCGTCCGTCCGTCTGTGTGTCCATGTAAACCTTGTAATCAAACTACAGGTCGAAAATATGCATATATTTTGATGAAATTTGGTACGCTATAGAAACCGGTGAAATTCGGTCCATGTTCGGACATAGTCCACATACAAATGACCCCTATGAAATGAACATAAATTGCCATAAGATCCAAATTATCATATAGATCTCAGTCAAATTGGGTTTGTATGTGTTTATTATATCCAATAATCAGTAGTCCAAATAAAATCCCTATAGGAAAATTCGTAGTCATAGGCCCCATATAGACCTGCTTCCCGATATTCACTTAAATCAATCAAAAAACAAAAATGGTGCACAGATTTTTCTCAAATTTGGTTTGTATATATTTTTTCAAAATATAGGTGAGTTCACCCAATATTGTCAGAATCGGTCCATTTTTCGACCTAGTCCCCATATAGCATCCGATATGAACTTTTCATATCTGCAAGCAAAAAAATTAATAACAATGCCACTGAAATTTGGTTTATCCTTATTTTCTATATCGAATTAGTTGGACCGAAGGCATACGGTCTCTAAACCATGGCATAGGGTATCGTATAATCGGTCTAGACCGACTATAATTTTCTCAATTGTTTTTTTTTTTTTTTTAATGTCAAACAGAATATTAAGAGGCATTTTCATGCGTCATTTGAATCCTTTTTTTAGAAATGCCAAAAAAAGCCAAAAAAAAATGAGGCGAAAAAGTTAAAATGTTCTCTGAGTATATTCTGCAACTAATTTTATTTGCCTTAGCCAGAAAGTAATTGAGGAGTTTTAGGGCAAAAATCGTTCCCCAATATACGAAGTTTTAGTCGAACATATGTTAACGGCATTTTCCAAAATTGCTGTAAATACGTCTTTAAATTTCCATTACCACATGGATCATTTTAGTAAACAACTAGTCCCTGAATCGGACTAGCAAGGCGAGAGGTATCATAAAATGAGGTATTTTTTCGAAAAATTCACATTTTAAATATCAACAAAATTAGAGATATAAATGAAAAAATTCAACAGGAGCCATAGTTGGAGAA
This sequence comes from Cordilura impudica, assembly GCA_963682025.1. NCBI lineage: Eukaryota > Metazoa > Arthropoda > Insecta > Diptera > Scathophagidae > Cordilura > Cordilura impudica. Next base: position 124,370,192 of record OY821517.1, read on the forward strand.
AGAGGAGAATAATATATTTTTTGGATTAAATTGATTTCAGCGATCTCGTGCCAACCTTGAAAAAAATCTTAAATAAATTTAAGATATCTTTGAGGCTATAAGAAATCATATTCCGCTTTAAGAGTTGCAAAATAACATTTTTGATGAAACACCCTATTATACAATTACACACGATTTCGAGTAAATTGGATTTAATGATTATGAAAAACAGTTTTAGTTTTTAAGAGTCTTCTTAAATGTATGATATATCTCTTAACGAGATATGTCAGTCTGAAGCTAAAGGCAGAGATATATCCCGTTTCCTCAAAATATATTTTTACTACTTTACACAAGTATGGTGTGTACATAATTGATAGCTTTTACGACTCCTACAGATAAATCTCCATCACTGTAAAGCCGCCACTTTACTTCCAGGACCGGACGGTATCATTCCAGCTGAATTGCAATTCGTGTCGGACTACAATTCCCCTTGGCTATGTAGGCTTTTCATTTGCTGTATTAACTCAGCGTATATTACCTTGAACTGGAAGGAGACAAAAGTGTTCATTCCGAAAGCTTGAAAAAGTTCACACACTGTCACGAAAGACTTCAGACCAATAAGCCTATCATTGTAGCGTTATTGACCCTAAACTGCTGTAGGCGAGACAACATGCACGAGTTTGAAAGTACCATCGAGAAATCGCTCTCGGCAGGAGAATACGCCATGACAGCCGTTTTGTATATAGAAGGGGCTTTTAACAATACCACACCGGACTCGACAGTAGCTGCACTATCTACTCTAGGAGTGAACTCCGTGTTCATCTAACTGATTGGAAATCTGCTCTCCAACAGGTGACTAAAGTCTAAATTGGGAACGTCTCTAATATTCCGATTTGTGAACAAGGAAACGCCACAAGGAGGCGTTCTGTCGCCACTTCTCTGGAACTTAGCGCTGAACTCAATTCTACTTTCGTTGGAGGAATAAGGCTGCAATGTTGTCGCCTATACTGACGACGTGGCCGTAGCCGTAAATGGGTAGTTTCTACCTACACTTATAGATATTATACAGAGGGATCTTACGAGGCTATCTCGCTGGGCAAGTAGTTGCGGTCTGGGGGTAAATCCGACCAAAATGGAACTTGTTATTTTCACGAGGAAGTATAAGATACCCATTTCTCAACACTCTAATACCGACTAGAGAATCTTGGTCTGGGAGGACTCCAGGTAGCAGGCGGTCTATAAATTTCTGCACTGATGGATCGAAATTATGTGGTCAAGTTAGTTTCGGAGTCTATTCAAAGGAGCTTGAACTAAATCTGGTTCGCATGTTGCCAGACCACTGCAGTATATATCAGGCGGCAATAAAGGAAGCACTGGCAATAAAGGAAGTTGCTGATTGGTTGGGTCAGAAAATTCTGTCTACAACCACAGTCAACATCTTCTCTGATATTCAAGCCGCGGTAAAATCCTTGGAATCAATATTCCTTAAAACAGAATCACCTTTAACTGCCGCACGTCTTTAAATGAGATGGCCAAGCAGTTTGATACCGGGAAACTGTAAAGCTGATGAGCTGACAAGATACGGTACTACCTTACGGGTTCCAGCAGACTTGGAATGTGTCGGTACACCCCTGGAATCGTGCAAGCTAGAACTTCGGCTTCGCACCGCAGGCATAACGGATAACACATGCGCTAATGAATCAACGTGTAGGATCACGAGACAAATCTGGATCACGAGACAAATAAGCGCACTAGTGCGCTACTATCACTCCCCCATGGGGAAATTTCAACGGTAGTTGCTGTTATCACTGGGCACTGCCTCATTGGGAGACACCAGAATGCCTCAGGGTCTCGTCAAATGAATTCTGTCATAGCTGCATGGACATGGAGGAGGTGGAGAGCATAGAACACTTCTTTTGCTATTGCAAGGCACTTTCCAGAACGAAACTGCGAACATTGCGATCGCCGTTTCTTCACGATCTCTCTGATCTCTCAAATGTGGAAATATCACATATAAGGGGCTTCATCAGGAGCTCAAACAAGTTCTACAGTGGGGACTGAGGGGAACACCTATTCGTCCACCTATTCGGACAGTTTTCACTATACCCAATGTAAATAAATGGCACCTTAATAAATATACAAAATATGCATTTGTATGCAAATTGAAAATTCAAATACATAGATATATCATTGTACTCAATTATCATTAATAGTCGTTGTTAATTTATAATGACTGTCGTTTGGCATTTACTTCATACAATCATAGAAAGTCAGTTTTATTGTAGTATTCGGAACTATAAGTAAAACTTAAAATAATGCATATTTTTTATAATTAGTTTTTGTTCTTTGTCCAGATTAAAATTTGTAATTACATTTTCTTAAGAATAATATAATTGAAAATAAGAAACATACGACTATGACGATTTGCCGTCAGTCGGATAGAGAGTTACTTAACTACGTTAATTTACAGAATAAATTGGTAATTAAATTCAGAGATACGTTCTTTTATAAAACCTATCGCATCTGTAATAAATGATATATTAGTTTAAAATATGTTTTTGCGTTATTTAGCAATCAAATCAAATTATTTTCCATTAAGAAAGCCTTTTAAAATATTTATATCCTAATTCGAGGAGAATTGGGCATTTGGGTATGAAATGAAGTAAAATTTCTGCATCATTAAGATAGCATAGAGAAATATTATTTCATTGTGCTCAATTAGATCGCATCTGCATTTGTATTATCTGTGATTTCGAATTAGCTAAGCTTTGAATAAAAAGTAAGAAAATTATTGTCGGTCTAGACCATGGTTTAGAGACCCTATTTCTTCGGTCCAACTAAGTGGATATAGAAAATAAGCATAAACCAAATCTGACTGGCATTGTTATTATTTTTTTTGGCTGCAGATATGAAAAAGTTCATATCGGATGCTATATTTATATGGGGACTAGATCGAAAAATGGACCGATCACGACCATATTTGGTAATGTCACTTTTATTTTGAAAAATTATATACAAACCAAATTTGAAAAAAATCTGTGCAATAATTTTGTTTTTTGATAGATTTAAGTGAAGATCGGGAAGCAGCTCTTTATGGGTCCCATGACTAAGAATTGTCCTATAGGGATTATTTTTGGACTACTGATTAATGAATATTATAAACACATAAAAACCCAATTCGACTGACATCTGTATGATAATTTGGAACTTATGGCAATTTATGTCGATTTCACAGGGGTCACTTGTATGGGGACTAGGTTTGAACATGGACCATATTTCACTTATTTCAACAGCGTTCATCCAATGGCCGATAAAAGCTCATATACAAAATTTCATCAAAATATATTTATATTTGCGACCTGTAGTTTGATTACAAGGTTTACATGGACACACAGATGGACGGACAGACATCGCTAAATCGGCTTAAAAAGCGGTTCAGAGTCGATCGGTATAATAAAAGATGGGTTTAGGTCATATATTTTTGGTAGTTACAAACGACAGCACAAAGTCATTATACCCAAATCAAATTGTGTTATATTCATTATTTCCAATACTCTTAATTTTATGCCATTCATTATATCGGCTCTTAATAGTTCCCAGTCTTCTTTTGGTGTATATTCCAAAATTCTTATGGTGCTGAAATCAAGCGCTAGCTTTTCAATAAGATTCTTCCTCAATTACTGACATCGTTAGCTGGTTATGTAGGCGATTATATTATTATTATATTTATATAGATTTTTTATTATATAACAAAGGTGTAAGTCCAGTGCATAAATGTGGTTATTTTCAATACCACTTTCAGTTTATTCACAATTAAAATGAATACATTAAATGTGAAGATAAGGACATCAATAAAATTATAAAATTATTATAACAAAATGGACAAGAAAATGATCTGATTAAATTCCTAATGACCGACTGAATTCCTTATCACGATCAATCAAAATAAGATCAAGCCTTGCAGTGTCTTCAGCAATCTCTTACTCCTAAGAAAAGTCAAAAATATATGATAACATTTTTTAAAAATTATGCGCAACTATTGAATAATATTTTGTTATTAGGCAGGGTAATTTCTTGTGACATATTCTACACCTTCAATTATCAACCGATTTTGGAAAAAAAAAAGATACCATTTGAAAGGTACCTCTTTGCAGATGTTCACCGTATTTAAAGATGTGCACCATCTGGTACATTAGTTTTGAGTAATATTAATTTAAAATTGCTACTAACACATACAAATTTATGCTTCAAATAAAAAATACAATGCTGTATGTGTGTTTATTATATGTATTTGTATTGAATTGGCTCTTATAAAATTCTTTATGAAGGAAAAAATAAAATTTCTTAGAATTTGCAATCGAATTTCTAGGGCTGGGCTCTGCTACTTTGATATATATTTTGTTACGTTCATCACAGATTCAGGAATACCATACGCTTAATATTTAATTTCATAAAATCATCACTCACACGTCTAAGATTAATATAAAGTTTAATAATAATATTATATAACGTTTGGCCACTAAAATCCGAAGAAGTGTTTAATAGTTAATAGAAAAGAACCGTACTCTTAAGTAGATTCTGATGATATAAAATCACGTGGATCACAAAACTTTTAGTTTTCAAAATCCACTCAATAAGTTGCAGCATCGCAGATTAATTTGCAAATTCTGTGAAGAAAATCCGAAGAAAACAAAAAGTGATATATTACCTACCACCTTAAAGAAAATGAGGATCAAGAAAAAAGTGCAGTCTACTTTAAAGTTCATGCCAGGTCGAAGGCTGACGCATTGTGCGGCCACACCAAATCTTTTCGGCAGTTGGGGGAACAATATAAATGTAATAAATTAACTATAAAAAAATATGTCGAACAAATGGGTTTTCAGAAAACAAAAAGAAAAAAGTTGCTCTATTTAAAACACAAAAACAGAAAAAATCATGAAAACCTGATTTCAAAATATTTTCCAAAAATCACTTTTCAACATCGTCAAATTATATTATTTGTGAAGACGGCGAGCCATATATCACTGCTAAAGGCAACGAATGGCACTCCAAATACTTCTTTGAGTCGTCCATTGACGATGCACCTGAAAAATGAATATATATATATATATATATATATATATATATATATATATATATATACATAAGGCCAAGCTTCCAGGAAACGTTCGGTTATGGTTAGTGGACGTGGTATAAGCGAAATTGTGCTTTGCAAAGGAGGACTGGCGGCAGAAATTTATTGATAAATGTCATAGAACTGATAATATGATTTTCAACACTAATTTATAATATTAATAGGCAAGGCGATTTCTTGTGACCTATATAAAAATTTTAGTTAATTACCTATTTTGACCAAAGATACCTCACTTGAAAAGTATTTCCATTTAGCTGTCCACCCGATTTACAGATTTGCACTGTGTTCAACATTTTTTTTTTTGAGTAATTCTTATTTAAAACTGCTACTAGCAAATACATAAAACACATACTGTGTGGAATTGATAATTGGCATACTTTTAGGCTACTTCAAAATTATTTATTTACAAACCCATTCATATATCATCGGCGTGTTCAACAAATATTTATAATGAAATTTAATGAATTTTATTTAAAAAGTGTTGAATTGTGAATTGGCTAAGATTGATTAGCATACCTTTAGGCTTTTATAAAATTATGTACTAAATGAATTAGCACTCGAATTTCGAGGGCTGGGCTCTGCTAGCGAACTTAAATGCTCGAAATATAGAATATGTAAAGAAAGAAAATAGTCGCCCAAATGTTCCCCAACTTCGACCGGTTGAAAATTTTTGACAAATTTTAAAGAGATAAGTCTACCAGAATGGATACTGTGCAAAAAAAAATGTTGATTGCCTTATTTCAAATATAAAAAAGAGTTCAATGATGTCAGTGAACAAAATGCCGAACAAATTCGGTACTATTACCACTACTGCAACAAGTTAATTATATCTATAATATTAATAGGCTAGTCGATTTCTTGTGACCGATGTTTTGTTCTACGGTTTTATCTCGATTTTGAGCAAACGTATATTATTTGAAAGGTATTTCTTTTAAGCAATTTTGCAGATTTACAGATTTAAAATTTTTTTCCTTTATTTTGAGTAAATTGCACTTAAAGTTGCTACTAACACATAGATTAAATTATACAATGCTATGTGTGTGTTTATTAAATTTCTTAATGTGTTTGTAATAAAAATGGGTTTGTTTTTTTGTGTTGATTTGTGATTGGGCTATAATTCATTAGCATATCTTTAGGGTCTTTATTTAATGAAAAAATTAAATTTCCTAGAATTTGCACTCGAATTTCGAGGGCTGAAATCTGCTAGTTTTCTTTAATGGTCACATTTTCTTAAAAACTGTGTCTTACTAAATAGAACTATCTTTTCATAAAAAATCGTTCTTCTGAAGAACTGAATACTGGCTTGTTTCATACACAACCAAGAAAAAATTATCATTTTAAACCTTTAGAATTTAACGGAATGTGATAAAAATACTGCCTCTGATATAACTATTATCAACGCAAAATGGTAACTCAGAATACTCCTGGTACGAGAAATATAATCCTGAATATATGAAAATCCGAAAAATTTTTATAACATTACTTTACAAAATTATATATTTATCTAAAAGTGAATTATTTCAGTCTCATTTAAAGGTAATAAAAATATCCCTTAAATGACATGTAACATAATTTTTTCCCCAAAGTTTAAAGGACAAATTAAGCACGAAGAACGGTATTTTTAAAATTAAAAATACGTATGTATATATGTCGGTTATTAATCCTTTCTCTTTACTATCTGTAAGTGGAACTCAAATTGATTTCTGAGTTATTAAGAAAAATATTAAACTAAATAAGGAAAATTTGAATCCAAATATCATTGTCGTATTAATATATAACAGGTGCGTTCTTTAGGTTTTAGCCATAAATTCTATATATATCTGCCATCCTGATGTCAACGGCTAGATTTGATTTTCGATGTGTGATAGGATTTTTTTAAAACTACTTCTAAGTGAATTTTGATACATTTTTAATATAGGAAAATTTTTCTGTGGATGGAATCAAAGTCGCTGCTTTCGGACTACAACCCATAATTCTGGTCGAAAAATTAACCAAAGATATCTGACGTAGACCCACCTCTTATTATACTGATCGACTCATTTTCAGAGTCAATTAAGCGTTGTCCGTCCATCCACCCATATATCAGCGTCAATGTTAGGTATGTCAGAGACAACATTTCTGCCAAATTTAATTAATTTCGGCAAGGACAAGGGAAATATATTTTTAGGTTGGTTTTATATGTTTTAACCCTATTATTAAAAACGTAGCTTCTTCTTAAAAAAATATCTGTTTTAAAAAGTAGTGTTTCTTAACTTCAGTACAAAGTACATTTCCTTTAAAATGTACCTTTTCAAAAAAAAAAAAAAAAAATAATAAAATATTTTCTTTAAAAACTAGATTTTTTAAGAAGTATTGTCTTAATTAAGTAACTCTTCTTAGAAATACATTTTGTTAAATAAGTACCTTTTTGTTAAAAAACGTGCCTTCTGTTAAAAAAGAACCTTTTGTTTAAAAAGTGTCTTTTGTTAAAAAATTACCTTTTGTTTACTGAGTACCTATTGTTAAAAAGATGAGTAAAGGCCTTTATAAAAATTCTTCTGTAAGTGGAAAATAAGTCAGTGCAACAAAAACACAAATTGTAATTTTTCCCTTTTTCAAATCCCACAAGAGATTTTCTAGTATTCCACTTTCTATTGAAGGAAAAGAAATCCCTCTTCTTGACTCCATGAAATATTTGGGGATAATAATAGATTAAAAATTGATATAAGACTTCACATTCTTCAAGCGTGCTATAGAGCAATAAGATGTGGAAGAGCTTTATATCCTCTACTGAGTCATAAATCAACCTTAAATTGTAAAAATAAGACTTACTCTACAAAATGTGTATACGGTGGCCAATTATGACATATGCATGCAAAGTCTGGTCAAATAAGTTTCAAATAACTATTACTACCTTTTTTATCTTCAGCAATGAAGAATATACTGATATTATCTGTAATCTGAAAATTTCTTTAAATATTTATAAGGTTCTTCTTATCTTTTTTCCTTACTATATTTATTATTTATATGATGTGTATATTATTAAGTCAATATTTAGTAAATAAAAAAAATTTATTTTTTAAAGTGTTACGATGATAGAATTAATACAATATTAATCTAACCCATACAAACAAAGTTTTTATTAAACTCTTTCTTTCCTTATGCATATGAGTTTTAAATCTCTCCGTGACTGTGCGTGGCTTTGCGTGACTATTTAAAAATTAATATTTGGTGCCAACAAGTCTGTGAACCAAGTTTTAGATTGATTGAATGAGGGGAAATGGGGTTAGATCAGTCTGTGACTGTACGTGACTATGCGTGACTGTGCGTGACTATGCCGAAGTTAATCTTTCTTAACAGCAAGTGTATGGACCAAGTTTCAGATCGATCGGATGAGGGGAAATGACATTTAGATCTTTCCGTGACTGTGCGTGACTATGCGTGACTACCCCAAAATTAATCCGTATTCACAGTAAGACCATGCGCCCAGTTTCAGATGAATTTGATAAGGGGGAATGGGTTTGACCCACGACAGACAGACAGACAGACAGAGAGTATAAGTTAAAAGAAAGAGTTTTAAAAAAATATATATTGATTGAGTTTGATCAAAAATAAAATTTTTTATTTGTATAAAAAACAAGGTTCAGAAAATACACACATGAAACACACAATGTTCTGTTCAAAAGCAGCCAACACATATCTTTATTTTCATATCAATTATGTGCGTTTCTAAATTTTCTACGGTGCCCAACACAATCATGGCTGTGTTCGTTTTAATATTTCGTTATTTACACGAACATTTTTGTATCACATACTTTTTGTTTCAATCACACATAAAGCACACATTTCTGAGTGTTGCTTTATTTGAAGTTCATGTTCTGGTACGTGTACTGAAAAAAACCACAGAACATGTACAATAAACAGGTTCGAGTTCAGTTATATTTTAAGTCGTGTTGTGGCTCGTGTAGTAAGAAAAAACAGAACATGTACAATAAACAGGTTCGAGTTCAGTTATATTTTAAGTCGTGTTTAATATTTCGTTATTTACACGAACATTTTTCTATCACGTACTTTTTGTTTCAATCACACATAATGCACACATTTTTGATTGTTGCTTTATTTGAAGTTCATGTTCTGGTACGTGTACTGAAAAAAACACAGAACATGTACAATAAACAGGTTCGAGTTCAGTTATATTTTAAGTCGTGTTGTGGCTCGTGTAGTAAGAAAAAACAGAACATGTACAATAAACAGGTTCGAGTTCAGTTATATTTTAAGCACGACTTAAAAGTAAGAAAAAACTGAACATGTACAATAAACAGGTTCGAGTTCAGTTAGTAAGAAAAAACAGAACATGTACAATAAACAGGTTCGAGTTCAGTTATATTTTAAGTCGTGTTTAAAATATAACTGAACTCGAACCTGTTTATTGTACATGTTCTGTTTTTTCTTACTTTTAAGTCGTGCTTAAAATATAACTGAACTCGAACCTGTTTATTGTACATGTTCTGTTTTTTCTTACTACACGAGCCACAACACGACTTAAAATATAACTGAACTCGAACCTGTTTATTGTACATATTCTGTGTTTTTTTCAGTACACGTACCAGAACATGAACTTCAAATAAAGCAACAATCAAAAATGTGTGCTTTATGTGTGATTGAAACAAAAAGTACGTGATAGAAAAATGTTCGTGTAAATAACGAAATATTAAACACGACTTAAAATATAACTGAACTCGAACCTGTTTATTGTACATGTTCTGTTTTTTCTTACTACACGAGCCACAACACGACTTAAAATATAACTGAACTCGAACCTGTTTATTGTACATGTTCTGTGGTTTTTTTCAGTACACGTACCAGAACATGAACTTCAAATAAAGCAACACTCAGAAATGTGTGCTTTATGTGTGATTGAAACAAAAAGTATGTGATACAAAAATGTTCGTGTAAATAACGAAATATTAAAACGAACACAGTCATGGTTGTGTTGGGCACCGAAGAAAATTTAAAAACAAACATAATTGATATGAAAATAAAAATATGTGTGTGTTGGTCTAAGTTATGTTTGTTTACATATATGTACGAGTTTTTTATTCAGTGTGTGTTTTTTTCTGAACTCTGATAAAAAATAATAAAATTTAAAATATACTATATTAAATTGTAAAAATCCTTTACTTTAATTATAAGATTGTAAGTATTGTTGTATCGGAAAATAATGAAATAAAATTCATATTCAAATGCCAACATGCCTTTGGAAAAAATTAGAGGTTAGATATCAATGATAAACAGACATATTTTAACATGTACGGATCTGGAAAGTTTGGGCCCTCTATCAAAATTATCCAGATCCACACTTCTGGGCTACAGCTTAAATTTTATGGCATAAAAGAGTTCTATAACAAATTTTAATTTTTATTATTTATTTAAATGAATTTCAAGTATTATAAAAAAAATCAATTTTATTTTATTTGTATTGAGAATTAAATGATATAGAAATTTTTATATCCAATACCACTATTTGTTATTGTATAATGACTTTGTTCTAATGTTTGTAAGTACCAAAAATATTTGACGTAGACTTTTATCTTTTATTGTACCGATCGGCTCAGAATCACTTTCTGAGTCGATTTAGTGATGTCCGTCCGTCCGTCTGTCTTTGTGTCCAAGCAAAGCTTGTAATAAAACTACAGGTCGCAAATATGAATATATTTTGATAAAATTTAGCTTCCGTCGGCCACAGGATGAACCCTATTGAAATTGGTGAAAACCAGTTAATGTTCAGACCTAGTCCCCATACAAATAACCCCAATGAGATCAACTTAAATTGCAATAATATCCAAATTATCATATAGATCTCGATCAAATTGGGTCTGTGTATGTTTATTGAATCAATTAATCAGTAGTACAAAAATAAACCCTATAGGGTAATTTTTAGTCATAGCCCCCATATAAAGCTGCTCCGGATCTTCAGTTAATTCTGTCATAAAACAGAAATATTGCACAGATTTTTCTCAAATTTGGTTTGTATAAGTTGCTGCAAAATATAAGTGACTCTGCCATATATGGTCAAGATTGGTCCATTTTTCGACCTAGTCCCCACATAAATATAGCATCCGATATGAACTTTTTCATATCTGCAGCCAAAGATCTTAAAACAATGCCACTCAAATTTGGTTTCTGCTTATTTTCTATATCCAATTAGTTGGACCGAAGAAATAGGGTCTCTAAACGCATGGTATAATGTAACGTATAGTCGGCCTAAACAGACTATAATTTTCCTACTTGTTTATATGTAGATTTTTTAACTTTTCAAAATATTTAGGAGTGCCTGCATGAACAGGCACGCCTTCAAGTTTTCTGCAGATGCAGTGCAACTTCCAAGCATTTATGATAGTAGCATCCCGGCTTGGTACATCGGCTCTGCACCCAAGAAATTGGACATCACTGTGATCAGCCCAAACAAATATAGTCAATACTGGAAGAAAAAAGTGGAATTAAATATATTCACCGAATTATCAATCCAACGAACAACGAGTATTTTGTTGTTTTTGTCAAAAAAAAAAAACAAATCTTATTAACCTTGAGGTTTCGTCATGATTGGTTGGACTATCCCGGAAGGTACCAGTTGCAACTGATGGTCAGTAAAAAAATTTGTCAAATGTTACATTGTTGGTTTGAGTCTGATAAATCTCCCAATAATCGAAGTACTATATTTTCTCCAAGACCACATTCGGCAGTGTTTATTGCTACCGTTTTCAAGTTTTTACATTTATCAAAAATAAATATATTTTAAAACAAGTCAGTGTCTAAGTTGATAGAAAAATACGAAAGAACCACCGGATCGTGTATGATAGATTAAAAAAAAAAAATACCGCGTCAATATAAATGTCCTAATTACTAACTCTGTGCAATTTTGTCAAAATCGAACAACTAAATCAGGGGTCAGGCGTTAATGGGTTAGTAAATAGTTAAAACTTAATGCACTTGATCAATGAATTCTTGAAAAGAATACAATGGACAATTTATATATAAAATATTGCAGCATTATAACTTGTTAATTATAAAGTTTAACATTAAAAAATTTTGAACTGAACTGAACTGAACTATACTGGTCTATGTGGGGTCACTAAGCAATCTATGGATTTGGTTATATATTCCTGCACAGTGTTGAGGAAGGTAAAAAAATATGTTGTTTTTAACGGGTTAATATAAAATTATGTATGAGTAAATTTTGTATAACAATATCTTCAAAATATTTTAAGAATTTATGTAGATTTTGACTTTCTATTATTGTAATTTTTTTTTGTGCGTCTCCCATATTAATATTAATGTGGGAGGATTATTAATATTATATTTTTTTATTTAATTTTTTTTGTAAATCAGGCCTGAAAAAATTAAAATGTTTAGTGGGAAAGTTAATTTATTGATTTTGTTAATTTTGAATTGTGTTTATTTAAAATTCATTTATTTTTGGGCTTATAAAAAATGGATAAAGAGATTAAAAATTTTAATTTTCTGCTAAGAAAGTTTGTAAAAAAAAGTTTGTAACTAATATGATTTTTTTTTTTTTTGTTTCTGCAAAGTTATTAACATATCAGTTGGAATTAATTTGTCGCATATGAATAGAAATTCTCAAAAAATTATTAAATGTAGAGCATGTTGTTAATTGTGCTTGTACCTGTGGCGCAACAAATAAAAAAAGAAACAGGAAAGAGAATTAAATTCGGCTGTGATAATGATTTTATTTTTCATTGAAAGAACTAACTTTATCTACGCACAATCCAAATGATCTCAACAAACAACAACTTACATCGTATCATCTTGACGCCGTAATAGCACCGTCTACTTCTAATGAAACCATCAAAATCGGAGCCAAACAACTAAATATTATTCCCCCTAGAAAGTCGATCTTCATTTCCCGTTTTGCATTCGATACATCTACGGATGATATTGAGAACTACATAAAATCGAAATTAAACTTCACCCCGGATTTGTCAATTTTTATCAAGTAATTCACATATTCTTAAATGAGAGATAAAACTTCTTTCAAGCTAACACTGCCTTTTGATCTCTACGACAAAATTGTTGATCAGGGCTTCTGGTCCAGTAATACATTCGTACGAGAGTACGGAGAATAACCTTAGAAAAATTAATATTGTTCGTATTCCGTCACAAGTGGATAACATTTCAAAAAACTAACTATATTTACTGATAACCAACTCAGCCTCGTTTATCAAAACGTTCGTGAGCTAAATACGAAATTAATAAATTTATTAATCAAAATCAATGATTTTAAATATAATATTCTTGCATTCACTGAAACATGGCTAAATCATAATGTTTTTAATATGGAAACTAGAGGACCCCTGCTGCTCCGCAGCATTATATATTATATTATATTAATTTTTATAATATAATACCAAAATTTGCGAAGAGAAGTTAACGTACAGTAATGCCAAAATATGCCAAGAGAAGTTAACGTTCAGTAAAAGTAAAGTTGATTGTCAACGCATAACTTTCCTCAAACCCAACGAATTTGCCAAGAGAAGTTAACGTACAGTAATGCCAAAATATGCCAAGATAAGTTAACGTACAGTAAAAGTAAAGTTGATTCTCCACGCATAACTTTCCTCGAACCCAACGAATTTAAGCAGTTAATAGCTCAAAAGAAGGAGCTTGATCCACTTAGTGTTCTTAGACCTATGTCAACAGCCTACGTTAATTAGAACTCTAGTTATAGAGGTTTGAGAGAAGAAAAATATTGAAAAAAATCTTGAATGCAAAGTTTATTCATAAATTCTTTTAATATATAAGATATTGATAAAAAATACTTTTTGTTATAAAAGTACCTTTTGTTATAAAAAAAAAGAATATTTTGTTAAAAAAGTACATTTTGTTAAAGTGAACGTTTTGATAATAAAGTACCTTTTGATAAAAAATTCATTTTCTTAAAAAATTAAGTTTTATTAAGAAATTAATTTTTGTAAAAAAGTACCTTATTTTATAAAAAGTACCTTTTTAAAAAATTATTTTTTGTAAAAAAAATTACTTTTGTTAAAAAGATTTTTTTTTAAGTAAAAAAAAAAATATCTTTTGTTTGTTTATATATATTGCAAAAATTTTATTTATTTTTTAAACTGTAACGACGACAGAATTGATAAAATATAAAAACTATGTATGTATGTATCTTGTTAAAAAATACTCTTTGTTATAAAATTACCTTTTGTTATAAAAAGTACCGTTTGTTAAAAAAAACATTTTTATTAAAAAAGTACCTAATTTAATAAATAGTGCCTTTTGTGAAAAAAGTGTTTTTTGTACATAACTAACTTATTTTATAAAGAGTACCTTTTGTTAAAAATGTATTTTTTATTGAAAAAAAGTACATTTAGTTAAAAAAGCACATTCTGCTAAACTAAAATATACGTATTGGTAACAAAGTACATTCTCTTAAAAAAGTTCATTTTCATAAAAAAGTTCCTTTTCATAAAAAAGTTCCTATTCATAAAAAAATACCTTATCATAAAAAGTTCCTTTTTACAAAAAAAAATACCTTTTCATAAAAAAGTACCCTTTTTTAAAAAGTTATTTTTTTTTAAATAAGGTTTTATTAAAAATTTTTTTTTTTGTGAAAAAGTACCTTATTTTATAAAAACTTCCTCTTGTTAAAATATATTTTTTGTTAATAAAAAGTACCTTTTGCTAAAAAAATATCTTTAGTTTGTTTGTATTTATTGCAATAATTTTATTTATTATTTAAATTGTTACGACGATAGAAATAATTAAATATAAAAAATATATATCTTGTTAATAAATACTTTATGTTATAAAGGTACCTTTTGTTATAAAAAGTACCGTTTGTTAAAAAAAACATTTTTGCTAAAAAAGTACCTAATTTTATAACAAGCGCCTTTTGTTAAAAATGTATTTTTTGTAAAAAAAAGTACCATATTTTATATAGTACCTTTTGTTAAAAAAGTATTTTTTATTAAAAAAAAAGTACATTTTGTTAAAAAAGCATCTTCTGTTAAAATATACGTATTGGTAATAAAGTACATTTTCTTAAAAAAGCGCCTTTTCATAAAAAACTTTCTTTTCATAAAAAAGTATCTTTTCATAAAAAAGTTAAAAAGTTCTTTTTGGTAAAAAATAAGGATTTATTAAAAAATTTCTCTTTGTAAAAAGTACCTTATTTCATAAAAGGTTCCTTATGTTAAAAAGTATTTTTTGTTAAACAATAATACCTTTGGTTAAAAAAAATATCTTTTATTTCTTTATATTTGTTGCAATAATTTTATTTAGTAACATCTCAAACTAACTAATTATAAAAAATTTATGTTTTAAATTGTTACGATGAGAGAATTAGTAAAAAATAAACCAAACATCTTATTATAAACTACCTTTTGTCATAAAAGTATCTTTTGTTATATAAAGTACTTTTCGTCAAAAAAAAATTTTTTTTAAGTACTATTGTTACAAGAGTATCTTTTGTTAAAAAACCACATTCTGTTGAAATGTATGTTTTGGTAACAAAGCACCTTTCCTTGAAAAGGAAGCTTTTGTTAAAAAAGTTCCTTTTGCTAAAACATAAAGTTTTATTAAAAATTACTTTTTGTAAAAAAGTACCTTATTTTATAAAAAGTAAAAGTATTGTCGAAAAAGTATTTTTTGTTAAAAAGTACAGTTTGTTATAAAAAATAGATTTTTCTTAAAAATGTACTTTTTGTTAAAAAAGGAAAACTTTTTTCTTAAAAAACTACCTTTTCTAATGCTCTCTCTCTACTTACAGTTGGTGGTTGATCTTAACTGATAAACTGAAATTTTCTGCAAAAGTCATATAGTATTTAATGAACTGTTTGAAATACGTTTAAGAAGTGGTTCCAAGACTGATACGACTACTTTGCCAATATTATATCAAGTTCTAACCACTCCATAGTTTTATGACTAAAATTAAACCACGAAAAAGTGAAAACATTTTACAATTAGTGAATGTGATTAACATTTTTATTTCTTTTTTAGATAACTAAATAGTGACGGTGCCGTAATTACAAGCTTTCAAATGCAATGCTGCAACAAAATGTCAATTGTAACAATTATAGAAACACACACTCATCAACTCGTATGGTTAAAGTTAATTCTTAACTATTGCTAAAGTCTATAATATTTTTTTGTTTGTTTCCACATAACATTTGCAGCAACCACAAATAACAGCTGCAGAGACAAGTTCAAGCTGCAAGATTTAGTTAGAGACGAACATTTTATTTTCACTCCTTGATTAAGCGATGACTCAGATGATCGTGTGTCCTTGTAAGTTTGTATGCAAGATCTCAAATGAAAATTTAGTGTTATAACCGAAACATGTCCGATACATAGCCTCCATACAAACAAACCCGCTCTGTGTGATGTAGGACAATTTTAAGTCGTAGTCTACATAAAAACATTGTCCCGATATTTATGCCTAAAGGGGTGAACTAAATGCAACATGCATCAAATCTCACCATTTTACAACTCTTTTCCTAACTATATGAAAATCACTTCCTAAATTTACATTTAGAAATCTTCAGGCGAAATCTTGGTTTATCTGAAATTAGGGATATCCTTATTTCTCTGTCTATTAGGATCTAACCTCTTTTTGATCTACGAATTGTTGGGAAGGACTATAATTTACGGTATTATGCTGTCGAATATAACTCACTATTATTGCATTCACAAAAGAAGCGCTTGTACTTCATATGAAAAGATTCCTTGAACACTATGACCAACTGCGAAAAGTAAAAGTGTCATTGACAATTTGAAAAACGAAATATTTTTAAACATGAGTGTTGTCCAATTAAGATTCTGCAACTTTTTTTATTTTGCTTTTATCTATCCCAGCAAAACATTTCAATAGAATTTCTTAAGCATTTATTTCAAAATAATAATTAAATAATTAAATTAAAACATAAGACATACATGGTCAGTAAAGTGGTAAAAGTAAAATTCATTATATCTTTCATTTCCCTTTTATTTCAAATAAATTCTGTGACCACAAATATAACCAAATTACTTTATTTACTTTGAAAAATTTTCCTCATAATGTGACCGTAAATTCCGTAGCTACAACAAATTTGTGGTTAATCCAACTCACATGGGTGATTAAATTGTTAAGGTAAGTGGGTTAGTAGTTTCATACAAAAAGAAAATAATAAAAGCAAATCAAAACAAAAATAAAAATAAACAAAACAAATAAAATAATTAGAAAAGTTAAGGTCGAATGGTAATAAAAACTAACCATATAACAAATTTGCTCTAGGTTGTCATGTATTGACAATATGAGTTAGAGGAAACTGCCACTACAGCTTGTATTGACAATGTATTTTGATAATGATGACAGGCTGCACAGTGGGATAAATTCTCAGTCTACTGGAAAACGAATAAATAAATAATTAACGCATTTAAAAGAAGTAAAAAAATTAGAGTCGATACAGACCGCCTAATTGGATATAGAAAACAAGTAAGAAAATTATAGTCGGTCTAGACCGACTATACGATACCCTATTCTATGCGTTTAGAGACCCTATCTCTTAGATCCAACTAACTGGATATAGAAAATAAGCATAAACCAAATTTGAATGGCATTGTTATTATTTTTTTGACTGCAGATATGAAAAGGTTCATATCGGGTGCTATATTTATATGTGGACTAGGTCGAAAAATAGTCCGATCCTGCCCATATTTGGCAAAGTCACTTATATGTTGAATAAATATATACGAACCAAATTTGAGAAAAATCTGTGTAATATTTTTGTTTTTTTTTTTTTTTTTGATAGATTTAAGTAAAAGTCGGGAAGCAGCTTTATATGGGGGCTATGACAAAGAATTGCCATATGTGATTTTTTTTGGATAACTGACAAATGGAAGTAATAAACACACACAAACCCAATTTGACTGAGATTGATATGATAATTTGGATCTTATGGCAATTTATGTCGATTTCATAGGGGTCATTTATATGGGCACTAGGTCTGAACATGGATCGAATTTCACCAATTTCAATAGCGTTCATCATGTGGCTAATAAAAACTTATATAGATGAATTTCATGTAAAAATCGAGATGCATTGAACCCGACCCCCTCAGATATCGATGAAATTTTGTTCATAGCTAAATTTGATCAATGCAACCAAACCCTCATTTTTAGAAATGACTGTTTTGCGATTTTTTGGGCGTGGCACAGTGGGAAAGTTTTCGAAAAAAAGCGAAAATGGTCGAAAAGTGCTCCATTTAAAATGAAATAATTCAGAATCGGCTGAACCGATTTTCATGATCTTGGTATCATTTAAAAGATATTTTAACAGGCTTTATGACACATTTGAAAAAAGAAAAAAAAAATACACCTTAAAAATTTTTATAACAAAAAGAAAATTTTAAATAACGAAAAAACCAAAAAGATCAAGGGTTTTTTACAGTGTATTATTTTTTTAGAAAGGTTTATCCTTCACCTATACCATATCCAAAAAGCAAAATGGGTTCTTTTTTAGTTTTTTTTATATAATTTTTTAGGTAGTGTCACTTCTAGTAATTGCCCTTATATTTTATATTTACAGGTAAAATAACACAGTACAACACATGATTTGCCAACTCAATTCGCTTTTATTCGCAATTGAGTAAAGGTATGAATTTCAAAAATTTGTATTTTTTGCAAATGTGTCATAAAGCCTGTTAAAATATCTTTTTAATGATACCAAGATCATGGAAATCGGCTCAGCCGATTCTGAGTTATTGCATTTTAAATGGAGCACTTTTCGACCATTTTCGCGTTTTTTCGAAAAATTTCCCACTGTGCCACGCCCAAAAAATCGCAAAACAGTCATTTCCAAAAATGAGGGTTTGTTTGTATTGATCAAATTTAGCTATGAACAAAATTTCATCGATATCTGAGGTGGTCGGGTTCAAAATTTCAGTTTTATCTTGATTTTTAAATGAAATTCATCTATACCGAATTCCATTAAATTATATTCATATCTGCGACCTGTACTTTGATTACAAGGTTTTCTTGGACACACAGACGGACAGACGGACGGACATCGCTAAATCGACTCAGAAAGTCATTCTGAGTCGATCGGTATAATAAAAGATGGGTCTAGGTCAAATATTTTTGGTAGTTGAAAATAACTGATACCCAACCAATTATTAAAACTAAAAATAAAGGGAAAGTTTTCTTAAAGGTTTCCAATATTTTGTCAACAGCATAAAAGTGAATAGTTTAAACCATAGCTGTTAAGTAATTATTAGTAATCGTAATAATTACTAGTGAGATAACTTTTTTAATTTTATTTGTGAAAGGTAAAGTAATGATTAAATTGCGATTATATTGAGTTGAGTAATCGTATTTATGGTTACGATTACAAATAATGTAAAAGTAAAAATAAAATTACTTGAAATTAGCAAAAAAAAAGAATCAAAAAGAATTAAAAGTAACTAATCAAAAAATAATTCGACTACTTTCAAAGATTAGTTTTGATTATTTTCAAAATCTATTGCATTCACACTTATTAAATGTCATTAACAAATGTGTTGGCGAACACTTTTGTCCACATGTTGGGGATTTTATTATCTATTTAATGATTACTAATTTATAAATCCATTATTTGTGTATTATTAATGTGAAAATAAATCCTTCATAGAAGTTTTCGAAAATACAGGTATGAAGGTGATAAGCAGGCAAACAGCGTTACTTTTGCCCGTTGTTAACCATTGGTATTCATTTTATGACTTTGCTACAAAGAAAAGTTAAATAATCTCTGCGATAAGCTGACTTTGCCACATTTTTCTCCAGCAAACTTACACTACGTGGAGATGTACAAGTTGGTAATGGAACCAATCGCTACGGCGCACTGTGGTCAATATTTTGAGATAGCGGCCAAAACTCCTTTTGGTTTTTGTTCTCCGATTTTAAAGTTATTAGACTCATATGAAAGTAGACAGTAGTAAACCTCGGGAGCCAAAAAATTAGAACTCTATTTCAACTATTTCACTGAGAACAGGGTGGTTCAAAATGGGCTTTTTCAGAATTTAGTAAATTTATGATATTTTTAGTTAATTTTTAAAGTTTAAATGATCATAACTTTTTTGTTTTTCAAGATTTTTGGACGAACAATTTAAATTTTTTTTTTTAAAAAAGGTCAAATTTCTCGGAAATTTCCTACTTCATAGAGCACAACTCCTGTGAGTCAAGCTGGGTCAAAACACAAATTTACTATTTTGTAGTCCTAACTCTCCCCTACATTCCTATATATACATGTCCATGCATCGGGACTGCACTTTTTGAGCTACAGCAATTTTTCTGACCCAAGGTAAGATATTCGGTACAAATGCACGTCATATTTTTTGAGAAGTTATTTGTATGTGAAAGTGGCTATTATGCATATATTTTGATGAAATTTTGTACAAGAGTTCTTATTGACCCAAAAAATAATTCTGTTGAAATTAGGAGAAGTTGGCCCATATTTGGACCTAGTCCACATAGAAGGGTGTATCAAAATTTTGACAAAAATGACAATAGAACTCTCAAACCAAGTACCTTTTATATTATTGCCAGTACCTGTTAACTCTCAAATTATGTGGTATCTGGCAATTCATTTGGAAAAGGTAAAAAAGATTTTATTGCCATCTAATATTACACAACTTAAATACGTGAAAATTGCAAATAAATTTAAAACCAATGGAAATAACTGGTAAAACCAACTACCTGTTATATTATGTTTCAAAGAGGTAAAAAAGATCATGTTGAAACTTCGAGCAATAGTATATTAATCTATGCATTAATTTTTTTTCTTCATTATTGTTTAAACAATGGCTAAATTCCGTTATAGTGTTCTATCTGATATATATTTTGAACGGAAAGATGAAAACGACATTATTTTACATATAATGAATAATCCATTCTTCAAAATATGCGACAAACAAGAAATTAAAATTCATAACTTAAAAATAAAAAACTTTTTAAATACTTTAAGAAAACGGTACAATCAATGTTCCAGAAACAAGAAATTGTTTTACTCACGCAACCATGAATGGCTAAGAAATAAACTTATTTTTAAAAAGCCATCAGTAACTACCACGGAAACTGGAAAAGGTGGTCGACCAGCAAAGCCAATTGACAATTGTAGTGAAAGATCACGAAGACGCAAGCTTAAACATATCAATGAAGAAGTTTCTTGTAGCATCATAAAGGATTCATTTCTGCATCAAATTCAACCATCGAAAACTAAAAAGGGTAAAATTGCTATCATTGAAAAAATAGTGGAAGCAAGCCCCAGACGCACAAAAAGGATTTTAGAAAGTATGCCGACACCAACTGAAGAAAATAAATTTACTCCAGAAGAAGCATTTGCACTATTTTTGGATTTGAAAATGACTAAAAACCAATATACAGAATTGCGGAAGCGAACCAATGAAAAAAATTGTGGAATTTTTCCATCATATCGAGATATAGTTTCTGCCAAAAAAGATTGCTTACCTTCACCAACTGCTATTAGTGTAACTTCAAGTTCAGCAGAAATGAAATTGCAGGATCTTCTTGAACACACTGCAGAACGATTATTAAAGACATTTGATGCTGACTATTTAAAGAAGTTTAAAAATTGCAGCATGACTTTAATTTCTAATGGGTCCTCTGGCCAGAAACAATACAAACAATGTAATGCGGAAAATTCATCAGATGCCAATTTATTCATGATTTCTTTCGTTCCATTACGTTTAACAAAAACTTATATTGGTTCAGAGCCGTCAACTAGTAGAGCTGCAGATATAGATGTATGGAAGAATGAAATTCCCTCGTCAACAAAATTTTGTAGACCAATAAAGTTTGCTTACAAAAAGGAGACTCAAGATGTCATAGATGAAGAAGTTCGAAAAATAAATGATCAAATTAAAGAACTTCAACCAGTAACATTTAAATTTGATGACCAAGACATTGAAGTAAATTTTAAAATGTGTCTCACAATGATTGATGGAAAAGTTGCACAAGCTTTAACCAAAACAAAGTCATCGTCAAGCTGCACCATATGCCAAAAAACATCAAGTCAATTGAGCCAACCACCAACACAAGACGATAGTTTTAATGAAGCATATGAATTTGGAATGTCACCTCTTCATGCTAGAATTCGTTTTATGGAGCATATTCTTAAATTGGGATACGATTTGGAATTTGGCCCGTTAGGCGAAACAGTGAGAAACAACAAAGAAAATTTGGAAAAAAAAGCAAAAAAAAAAAAAAGATATTCAAGAAAAATACCGTGAGATAGGCCTTATAATTGACCAGCCAAAGCAAGGAGAAGGAAATTCTAATGATGGAAACACAGCAAGGAGATTTTTTTCCGATCCAGAAACTGCAGCTTCTATAACTGGAGTAGATTATGATTTAATACGACGATTCCAAATCATATTACAAGTTATAGCATGTAGCAAAAAAATAGATGCAAAAAAATTTGGTCAGTATGCTAATGAGACAGCAACCCTTTATAACCAAAAATATTCTTGGAGACATATGCCAACCACAGTTCACAAAATTTTGTTCCATGGGGAACAAATAATTCAGCACAATATGCTTCCAATTGGAGATCTCTCAGAAGAAGCCCAAGAAAAAAGGAACAAAGACTACAGATTCTTTCGCGAGCACAATACAAGAAAAATTTCCAGATATTGTACTAATGAAGATCTTATTAATATTTTGTTGTGCACATCAGACCCATATACATATGTCCAGTATTCGACAAAAATGGAAATCAACCTCATTAGAGTTAGATGAAGAAGCTAAACAACTACTGCAAAATGAAAATCAAAGCTATTTGGAAGAAATTTTTACTAATATTGTTTAATTAATACTAGTTTAAAGATTATAATTTGTTTCTAATTTTAGTATAAATTTTTATTAATACATTTAAATAAAATATATGTGCACTTTAAATCAATAGTAAAAGTTTACTTAAAATTTTATCGATGTTGTGTTCTGTATATAAAATATCCAAATGGAATTGATATTGCTGGGAATTTCAGTGTTATTTTTCAGTTTAATCCTCACAAGAATTAGCTTTCTTCCAAATAACCAACCTTTGGCCCCTGTGAATATTGAGACTAAATAAATGTCAGGGGCCAAATGTTGGCATTTTCTGACCAAAATTAAGTTTAGGAATAATAAATAAGTATTGATTGTAAAATACGATTGAAGAAAATAAGAAATTATAAAAAAAATACCTATTTAAAATGTCAACTTTTACATGGAAACTCAACAAAAAATTAAAATGCATTTTTAACTCCAAATTACTTACGTTCCTATCAGTCGATTTTTACGTTTGAACCCGCAAATTGAAGCTTAAAGTCCCTCCTATTGCGTAAAAAAATAACAATCCGGTCAAAAGTTATAGAGTTTTGACCGCTATCTCGCGAAATTGACCACTGTGCGGCGCTAGACTTTCTTCAAGGAGAAAATAACATAAATTATCGTACTACTGGCATGCTTTATTAACGGCTCTCTGGACAAATATATAATCGTTCATTTTTCAAGTTTTAGCGAATCGGCTAAACTTCTATAAGTCCTCCATATACAAATATATCTTTTATTAATATATTGTGTTTCGTTGATATATAAATTTATATAAATTTCATTAAACACAGGATTCTTAAAACCGACTCTTGTGACACTCAGCAATAGGCTGCATAAACTACGCAGAATCCAGGAGCTGCAACAAATATCCTGTGTAATTTTGAAAATGTAACACCAGCCTAAGGCAAATATCGTACTTGCTGCAACAGTACTAACTCCAAGCCTCAAAATGAAGTGGTTCAGAGTGTTGCAGAGATTAAGTCCAGAAATGTCGGACTAACTTTCGAGAATATAACCAGGAGAGTTTTGGATACACTTTACAGATTATACACCAAAAATTATAATCCATATAATTATGAAATGAAAAATAATAATATCGACTATGCCCGATTTTTTATTTTTATGATGGTGAGCTAATGCATTCATTTATATGAATTTTTTAAACTTTAAAGATTTATCTTTGCAGATATGTATATTAGGTGATGAAATTGTAACAAGTCTTTCTCCACAAGATCGGCGATCCACAAAAAAAATCAGTTCTTCAGCAATTTAAATGGCAATTCGTGTGCTGATGAGATTTCTCAAAAATATTATTTTGTAAAGGAAGCATATATTTATGTTAACAAACACGTCCTTAAAGTCTTCAGCTCCAGTTGAACGACTTTTTTCTTTTATCGGGATCATTAACAGTCCAAGGCGGCAATCATTCTCTGATTTTTCGTTTGAAAAATTAATTTTAATAAAACCAATTGCAAATATTTGTAAATAAGAATACTAATGTACATTGAATGTATTTGTTTTTCTCTTTTATAACATTTGTGTTTATTTGTTATGAATTAGTTATAAATTACTTAAATTGTGTTGCTGTTAAAATAAATATATGTATATTTTTTTATACAAAAAACATCTAATTTTGATTTAATTGATTATAATTTTTTCATGTTGTAAATGCAAATTTTTCAAAATAACATAATGTAAATACAATAGATTTTGAAAATAATCAAAAAGAATCAAAAGTAATTTTTGAAAGTAGTCGAATTTTTTTTTATTATTTTATGGTAATTACAATTAATTCTTCTTATTATTTTTAGATTATTTGTAATTGTAATCAATTAGTAGTCAAGAATTGCGCCATAGATGAATAAATAATTATTACAATTCTTTTTAAAATGTAATGTAATTGATTACTAATCGTAATCGAAATTTAACAGCTATGGTTTTAAGTTATTTTTTTCTGTAGTTAATCTGTTTTATTTTATTATTTTTTTTTTCTTTTTTAAATAAATAGAACATACAACTTCTTAAATTAATAAAAGATTTTTTAATTTTATTATGCAAATTCTTCAGTATTCACCGTTCAAGTCGACAAAAGTATAATTTGTTAAAAGATTCCATTGTATTGTCACTCACTTTATAATGTAAAGTATATATGTATGTTATTGCTGAGAATCATTTCCACATTTGTGCTGCATTTAATAAGTGAGGTTTTGTTGGTTCCTGATATATAATAATTTAAAAACAAGTACAAAATTTAGTTCTGAAAATTAAATCTAATGTTTCCACTTTAAATGTTGTTACAAAATTGCAAAGTAAAGTAAATGTAAGTCACTTTCAAACATATTAATTCATATTTATTTTATTTATTTATAACTCTGAAATAAATATAAACTTTTGCATTAAATTTAGCACAAGTGTAGAGGCGATAATCGCAACATTATTATTCCTTTGGAAAATTTTAACAACATCGCTTTTTAAGATACTCCATAACAAGATTTTGATCATATGAAAGCAATTATTCTATTCCACCTTAGTGAATTTTTTACGATTTCTCACTTTTACCATTATAATTTACAAATATATATGTAACTTAAAATAAATAAATATTTTTGGTAAATTTATTCAAAGTTTTTGTCAATCAAAATTATGCTACTTAAAATTACTCGAGTATTAACAAATTTGAGTTGGATTAAAAAAAAAATGGAATTCATTATATAAAACCTCTGGCTTGGTTCTTCAAGCGAATAAGTGTGCTGGTAAATCATAGCTCTCCACAACTTTTGAGATATGTATATTAGGGTGGAGTGATGTTGCATGCATTTTTTTTTCTTTCAAATTTAATATCGGTTCTAATTGGGATCTGTACATATTAAGCTTTTAGAACCACTCAGCCTCTTAACTTTGATGTTATAGAAATCGTAACAAGAAAAATACAATATAATAGATTTAGAATAGATTCTGGGGGGGGAGTGTTCTAGTATCGTAAGACCTTCAAAGGGTTGGCGATCTCAGACTCAACTTCTTATTGTCATAATTGTCACTCACACGTCTTAGTATTAATAATGGCCCAATAAACATTTTTGTTTGCTATCTACTTGAGGTGCATTTGAGATCAAATACATTTCTCCAATCTCCAACTTAACGATTATAGTCTTCTCAACTTAAAAGGCACATTTTTTATATGGTGATTTTCTTAGTTATCAAATTGAGAAATTTGTGATTCTCACAAATTGGAATGTACAGAATTGCCATATTAAAAAAAATTATACTAATTTTAGAAATGAAAACAATGTACTTTTTTTAATGTTTGAATTTAATTTCATTACATATTTAACATTATTATGTACATGTTAATATTTTTTAAAATTTAGAATTAAAAATAAATGAATTAATTATTTGTACATTTTATGAATATTAATATTAAATATGTCATAAATAAGAATTTAAATTAAAAATTCGACAAAAAGTAGAAATAATTAAAAATATATCGATTAATTATTTGTACTTTCTTGGAATTTTTTTATTTAATTTATTATTTATGACATATTTAAATAATATCTCAAACTTAACACTAATCGTAGTCAAGTTGAAAAAATGTTTGGTCTCAAGTGGAGAAAAGTGTTGGATATCCAATTGAGAGTTAAAATATTTCTCAAAGATTGAAAAAAATGTTAAGTCTCAACTTGATGTCAAGTTGAAAGCAAACATGGAGAAAAATTGTTAAACTCAAGTTGAGAATTACATTGGACATCAATTTGAGAACTTAACTTTTCTCCAACATTGGAGAAATAATATTTAAATGCATACTGGGAGGCAAGGCGGTTCCTTTGACCGATGTTAGTGTGTTAGTTTCAATTCTATTTTGACCAAACATCCCTCATTTGAAAGGTATTTCGTTTTAACTGTCCACCAGATCTACAGATTTTTACGTCTTTAAATTTTTTTGGAGTTATGCTCATTTAAAGTTGCTGCTAACACATACATAAAATTATACAATGCTAAGTGTGCATTTATTAAATTTGTTAATGTATTTGCAAAATAGAAAATGAGTTAGTTTCTTCATTCACAATAATAACTGTGTTGAATTGAAAAATAATAACGACAATTATCGATATTTAAAAACTGTTGTATTGTAGATTGATTAAAATTGATTAGCATAAAAAGTGAAATTTTCTAGAATTTGCACTTGAATTTCGAGGGCTGGGATCTGCTAGTAAATATTAATATTATTATATTATTTATATTAATTAATAACAATGATATTAATAGGCATGGCAATTTCATATGACATCTCCTAAACTCTCATCTACCAACCGATTTTGACAACAAAAAAATATATATCAAAGGTATTTCTTAGCAGATGTGTACCATCTTTACAGATGAGCAGCATCTGGTAAATTTTTTTTAGTAATAACAAAAACGCACATCTAAGCTTCAAATAAAGAACTATTCCATGCTGTGTGTGTTCACAAATTGGGTAATATTGATTAGCATACCTTAAGGCTCTTACAAAATTATTTATTTGCCTTCAACAAATATTTATAATGAAACTAGCTGGACCCGGAAAACGTTATTTTGCCCTCAATGAATTTTTAATTTTAGTTAGAATCTGTATATATCTATATAAAAAAACGTTTGTGCATTTGTTAATATTAAAACTGTTAAAGAAAAAACATGTTTTATTTATGAAAATTAAAATAAATATTTATTGTAACATACGTATGTATAAGAATGACCAATATATTTCTATCATTGTAATTCTAAAAAGAGTGAACAATATTTTTAATTTCCTTATTCTGGCAGTAAATTAATAAATTTGCTGGCTTTCCGACACGGGAAAAACAACTGTTTTAGAGGTCCAAACCACATATTTGCAATGATTGTCCTTGAGATTTATTGATGGTCATGGTAAAGCCCATTCTGTTTGGAAATTGTAATCTTTTGAATGTTATCAGTGTGTCGGTAGGAATCATAGGAATTCTTGGCAGCAAGACATGTTCTCCTTTAAATTTGCCTTTGAGAATTGTGGCCTCAATAACATTGAGTATAATCCTCTCAACAATTATCCTGGTGCCATTACATAGTCTCGGAGCGTTGCGGTTACGTAACAAAATTATTGGAGAACCAACTTTTAATTTTAATAAATGTGGAGGTAGATTGGGTACATCAAGTGAATTCAAAAATTCTATTGGATAATTGACTGCTTCATTTTCTTCAACAACACTATCCATAGATTTGAAATAACACTTTCGGAATCAATCATGTCCTGAATAATAACATTAATATTATCGACATCGAAATTTTTTGCGGCTTAAATAGTTCTTTCACTTAACCAAGTAGTTGTTTTGAAAACTGGTCAGCCGTTGGATCATGGATAATAAAATGAGAGCTCCACCAAGAAGTCTTTCATTGCCTTTCAAATCTTTTAAAGTTCTATGTAGTGCTTCTAAGGAATGTTTGTAAGCCATGTTATATTCATCCCAAATAATAATATTGCATTTTTGCAGAACTTTTGCCATACCGGAATGTTTTTTTTATATTAATACGGCATTCTCATTCGCTTGTACATTTATGATTTGAGTGCTGAATGAGCTGTGCGACCACCATGCAATAATGTTGCGGCTATTCCGGATAAAGCAATAGCCAATGCAATTTTTCCTTCCTTTTTGGTTAGAATATTTGTATATAAAAACGTTTGTGAATTTTGGAACTTATAAAATTTAAATAAATTTGACAACTCATTATTTTTCGAACGCCAGCGCCATCTACCGGGTCCAACAAAAAAATTTTTGGCATCATCTAACATACATATATGTACATTCTTAGTTTCATTAAAATCGCACCGTAAATAAGATTATTCGAAATGACTTTACCCCAGCGCCACCTATCGGGTCCATTTATACATATAAAAATAACCTATAATAAAACATACATACATTCTGAATTGCAGTCAAATCGCTCTAAACAAAAAAATAAAATGAAAAACAAAAAGGAGGAGCTTAACTTCTTATATATAAAATTCTCGTGTCGCGGTCTCTGTAATTGAACTCCTCCAAAACGGCTTTACCGCTTCTCATGAAATTTTGTGTGGATGTTGGGTAGGTCTCAGAAACGGACAACAGGTATCAAGATAAGGAAAAAATATAAAAGGTCATAAGAAACGGTTGACCTGAGAATACCAAACCCTTTGGATAATGGTCTTAAAAATGTTTCACAGCGTTATGTAATGTGTTATCTATATATTAATAGGCTAGGCGAGTTCTTGTGACTGATGTTTTATTCTACCGTTTTATCCCGATTTTGGCCAAACGTATATTATTTGCAAGGTATTTCTTTCTAGCCAATTTGCAGATTTACAGATTTTTAAATTTTTTCCTTTGTTTTGAGTAAATTGCATTTAAAGTTGCTACTAACACATACATAAGATAATACAATGCTATGTGTGTGTTTATTAAATTTGTTAATGTGTTTGTAATAAAAATGATTTTGTTTTTTTGTGTTGAGTTGTGAATTGGCTATAATTGATTAGCAGACCTTTAGGGTCTTTATTTAATGAAAAAAATAAATTATCTTAGAATTTGCGCTCGAATTTCGAGGGCTGGAATCTGCTAGTGTATTTTAAAATGTTTATGAAATCTGATCGGCCTGAAATTACACATCCATTTACGATCGTGCTTATTACCGTAGTTTAGTTTAGATAATTAGTTTGACGCTCCTTCCTAAGCAACCAACACATGTTTACATGAAAAGACTACATGTACACAAAAACAAAATAAATACTGAATTGTAATTTCACACAGAGAATTTGGTTTGATGTTTATATTACTCGTATTTTACGTGCAAAATAAGAAAATGATAAAGTAAACAAGAGACTCTTTTTTATCTATGCATTTGACATTTCATTATTTAATTTCGTATCATGAACTGTCAAACAAACAATAACTGTTTGTTGCCCTACTGAAAAGACGCTTCAAAATGATTACTTAGCAAAAACTTAAAGGTGGTCTTAATAATAATAAGAAAAACTAACTTTTAGTGGAGTTGGTAGGTGTGCGTCTTTTTTTCTTTTATTTACCAACATTTATTTTGTGTTTGCATTTGTTTAATTAATAATGCCGTATTAATTCACATCAGTTTGTGAATTATATTTTCAATATGAAAAATAATACTTACTGACATAATGAAAAGTACTTGATTTATTAACATACCTGTAATGAAAAAAAAAAACAAAAGTTAATTAAATTCAATTAATAATCATTTATTAAAGTAATCAAAAAACAAGTAAATTTAGTAAGGTTCCGCAAAATCTTTGGATGCCCATCTTCGATATGCCATAAAATATCCTGATACTAAAATGATCAGCAATAGCATATTTATACCCTATACCACTATGTGGCTTGGGTATAATGACTTTGTGCTGCTGTTTGTAACAACCAATAATATTTGACCTACACCCATCTTTAATTATACCGATCGATTCAGAATCACTATCTGATTCGATTAAACGATGTCCGTCCGTCCGTCTGTGTGTCCATGTAAAGCTTGTAATCAAACTGCAGGTCGCAAATATGAATATATTTTGATGAAATTTGGTATTTGATCTTTAATCGGCCATGGGATGAACGCTATTGAAATTGGTGAGAATCGGTCCATATTCAGACCTAGCCCCCATACAAATGACCCCTATGAAATCGACATAAATTGCCATAAGATCCAAATTGTCATATAGATCTTACTCAAATTGGGTTTGTATGCGTTTATTACATCCATTAATGAGTAGTCGGTCCCGACCGACTATAATTTTCTTACTTGTTTTAATCTGGTATTAACAAATGAAATTATTAAAAACTAATTAGTGCCATCTACTCATTTTAATTATTTTTCTAAACTAACTAGCAAAGTTTCAAACCTTTACGATAAAATGAATTTTAAACCATTATTCTAGTTAGAAATTACCAGTATTATTTCAGTTGGTTCTTTTAAAATTGAAGATCAAGACAATGGATAGAAATGCAATACTTTTTCTAGTACTTTTTCTCTAACTATTTTAATAGTTATTCTTAATTCGTGGTGTAAATGAGTTTTTTATATGTTAATTTCAATTTCGTAACATACTTCTTAAACATTGAAAGCAAGAAGTCGCCTTCAATCTCAACAAAAATACTTTTTAATGGGGGTTTCTAGTTTAGACGGCCGTAACTTACCTGCTTTTTTTTTAAATCGTGGAAAGAAAATGCGTAACAATTTTTTACATCTGTTTTTTGTATTTGGTAGGGAAATTAGGAAAAATACAAAATTTAAAAAAAATCGAATTAATGCTGCGGTTAAGAAGTGCTCGGCGTCCAAAGAAAGGTCTCAAAAAAAGTTTGTCCAATGTTCCAATTCGTTAGCATGAATGCCTTTAAAAAAATATTTTTATACCCTATACCACTATGTGGTTTGGGTATAATGACTTTGTGCTGCTGATTGTAACTACCAAAAATATTTGACCTAGACCCATCTTTTATTATACCGATCGACTCAGAATCAATTTCTGAGTCGACTTAGCGATGTCCGTCCTTCCGTCTGACCGTCTGTCCGTCTGTGTGTCCATGTAAACCTTATAATCAAACTACAGGTCACAAATATGAATATATTTTGATGAAATTTGTCATATAAGCTTTTGCCGGTTATAGGATGCACGCTGTTGATATTGGTAAAATTCGGTACATGTTCAGACCTAGTCCCCATACAAATGAACTCTATGAAATCGACATAAATTGCCATAAGTTCCAAATTATCATAAAGATCTCGGTCAAATTGGGTTTGTGTGTGTTTATTACATCCTTTTGTCAGTTGTCAAAAAAAACCCCCATATGACAATTCATAGTCATAGGCCCCATATAGAAATGCTTTCCGATTTTCACTTAAATATATCAAAAAACAAAAATATTCCAGTTTTTTCTCAAATTTGGTTTGTATATATTTTTTCAAAATATAAGTAACTACCAAATATGGTCAGGATCGGTCCATTTTTCGACCTAGTACCCATATATATATATATATATAGCTTCCGATATGAACTTTTAATATCTGCAGCCAAAAACAAGTAGGAAAATTATTGTCGGTCTTGACCCACTATACGATACCCTATACCATGCATTTAGGTCCAACTAATTGGATATAGAAAATAAG
Organism: Cordilura impudica; assembly: GCA_963682025.1. Lineage (NCBI taxonomy): Eukaryota > Metazoa > Arthropoda > Insecta > Diptera > Scathophagidae > Cordilura > Cordilura impudica. The sequence continues at coordinate 124,402,326 of OY821517.1, forward strand.
CATAAAACAAATTTGAGTGGCATTTTTATAAAATTTTTGGCTGCAGATATAAAAGTTCATATCGGATGCTGTATTTATATGGATGCTAGGTCGAAAAATGGACCGATCCTGACCCTATTTGTTAAAGTAACTTATATTTTTCTCAAATTTAGTTTGTTTATATTTTTTCAAAGTATAAGTGACTTTACCAAATATGGTCAGGATCGGTCCATTTTTGGACCTAGTCCCCATATAGATATATCATCCGATATGAACTTTTTCATATCTGCAGCCAAAAAAATTAATAAAAATCCCACTCAAATTTGGTTTTTGCTTATTTTCTATGTCCAGTTAGTTGGGCCTAAGAGATAGAGTTTCTAAATGCATGGTATAGGGTATCGTATAGTCGGCCTAGACCGACTATAATTTTCTTACTTGTTATAGTTGATTTTCAAAAATCACGGCGATGTTGGCAAACCAGCATTTTGGTTATAGACTTCGGCGTCATAAACAAAACTATTATTGTTAGTTTGGCAAAATTCTAGAATCTCTAGGAATTTGGAAATAGGAATGTTGTTGTCGTCAATACAGTAGCTTTCATTAAATAAGAAAATTTTGTTAATAGAGTTTTTTTTCTTAAAAAATAATCAAATTTATAAGTGGCTTTTATTACAAAAGAATATTTTGCTAAAAAAAAAACTAAGTGTTGCTTAAAATATTACCTATTCCGAAATAAATATTCACTCTTAAAAAAGTAATTTATCTTAAAAAGTATTTTTTCTAAAAACAACGAGAAAAGTAAATTTTTCTTAAAAAGTACATAATTCTCGAAAAGTACCTTTTCTTAATAAGTACATTTTATTTAAAAAAAAGTAGCCATTTTTAAATTTTTCTTAAAAAGTACATAATTCTTGAAAAGTACCTTTTCTTAATAAGTACATTTTATTTAAAAAGAAGTAGCCATTTTTAAATAGCGTTTTGTTTTATAAAAAAACATGTAAGAAAATTATACTCGGTCTAGACCGACCATACGATACCCTATACCATGGTCTAGAAACCCTATCTCTTCGGTCCAACTAACTGGATATAGAAAATAAGAAAAAACCAAATTTGAGTGGCATTGTTATTAATTTTTTTGGCTACAGATATGAAAAAGTTCATATCGGGTGCTATATTTATATGCGGGCTAGGTCAAAAAAGGGACCGATCCTGACCATATTTGGTAAAGTCACTTGTATTTTGAAAAAATATACACAAACCAAATTTGAGAAAAATTTGTGCAATATTTTTGGTTTTTTTGATAGATTTAAGTGAAGATCGGGAAGCAGCTCTATATGGGGCCTATGACTAACAATTGTCCAATAGGGATTATTTTTGGACTACTGATTAATGAATACAATAAACACATACAACCCCCATTTTACTAAGATCTTTTTTTTTTTTTTTTTTTTTTGTATAAATGGTTCTTTATTTACAATCTGTCCTAGGACAATAAGCAAATTAGTTGACAATATATACATTAACATGTGTTATGTAATTTCATTAAACTACATAACATTTAACAATTAACTATTAGTCATAAAATGAATTTACTAAGTATAAATAATAAAATGTATGCAACATTAAATATATACAATAATGATTAAGTATAATAATAATGAAATGTGTGAAGTATTAAATATGTGCAATAATGATATTAATGATATTCCATATAAAAAAAAAAGAAATAAAAATTAGCTTCTGAATGGCAAGTCTAGGATATGGGCACGTTTTAATCGCCTTATTTCATTGGTATCATCAAGGAGCGAAATAGCTAATGGATTATTATGATCACTCAATCTTTGTAAATATTTCTCACTAAATTTTTGAATCTCTTTTTTGACAGTAGGCATATTTAAGTCAAGTCGAATGTGATGATTTTTGACTGAAACCTTTCAAAAATGACTGTGTTTGATTTGCTGGCAGTGCCCCAGATTTATATACCATAGGTCCAAACTGGTTTAAGTATTGCTTTGTAGATGCGGAGTTTGTTGTCTAAACTAAGTTGGGATTTTGGTCCTAAAAGCCAATAAAGTTTTTTAGATTTTATTTTTAGATGATAGTGTTTAGCTTTTATGTGTTGTTTCCATGTGAGACGTCTGTCCATTGTCATTCCCAAATATTTTACTGTTTCGCTTTTAGGTATTTCTTCTTGATATATGGTAATCGCAGGGCAATCTTTGCGCCTTAATGAAAATGTAATATGAGTTGACTTTTCAGAATTGACTTTAATATTCCATTTTAGAAGCCATATTTCAAGTAAATTAAGTGCATTTTGAACAAATAAAGATGCTTCGGCTTCTGAGTCGCTGGTAGCAACAATAGCAGTATCATCTGCATAAGTGGCTACCGTAATATTTGGTGTTGTTGGCATATCAGCCGTATATATTGTGTATAAAATCGGGCCAAGTACGCTACCTTGTGGAATACCAGCATATATTTGGAAGATATTTGACCTTTCATCTTTGCTTTTGACGTAAAAACATCGATCAGTAAGGTAGTTTTTAAAAAATAAGAAGTATGGTGCGGGTAATGTTTTCTTGATTTTGTAGAGCAGACCTTGGTGCCATACTCTATCAAAGGCCTGTTGCACATCAAGAAAAACAGCTGAACAATATTGTTTTTTCTCAAGACATTCAGATATTACATTAACGATACGATGACACTGCTCTGGGGTTCCATGTTTGTGTCTGAAACCAAATTGATGTTCAGGAATGATATTATATTTTTCTAGCACTGGTTGTAGTCTTTTTAAAAATATTTTTTCAAATATTTTAGAAAATGTTGCCAGTAGACTTATTGGCCTATATGACGTTAATAGCTTTTCTGGTTTATTTGGTTTTGCGATCATTATGATTTCGGCGCATTTCCATTGTGATGGGAAATGATTGAGTCTTATTATTGAGTTGTATATTAGAGTTAAAAATAATACACTTTTCCTCGTAAGATTTTTCACCACAAAACCACTTATTGAGTCAAAACCAGGTGACTTTTTCTTGTTTAACTGTTTAATTTCAATTTTAACTTCATTAGGTGAAATGTGTCTTACAGGAAAGTCCATTTGACAAGGTGATTCCAAAAAGTTGTGTATTTCTTCCTGATCCGCAGTTGTGTTAAGTTGAAATGGTTGAAATATATTTTCTAAATGTTTAGCAAACGCTTCCGATAATGCTTTATCCGTTCGACACCACGAACCATCCGTGTTTCTGAGGATTACATTGCGCTTAGTTGGTCTTTTTAAAAATTTAGTTGCTTTCCATAAAAGATGCTCGTCGTACTTGGAGTTGTTTATTTCATTGATGAACTGAGCTGTTGCTTGATTTTTTTGATCGTAAAGCAAGTTTTTGAGGTCTTTGCAAGCCTTGTTAAATAATCTCTTGTTATATGGGGTTCTATTTTGCTGCCACCTTTTTCTCAGTCTTCTTTTCTCTCTGATAAGCTCTCTAATTTCCGTCGATATTTTTAATTGGTTGGTTTTATTGTTGTGGGTGATAGGTGTTGACATATACCCTGCTTGATGTATAAGTTGAGTAAAATTTTCGACTGCTTCATCAATCTCATTTTCGTTTTTCAATCTTATATTTAGGTTTATATTTTGGTCGAGCCACGATTGGAAACGATTTATATCCGATTGTGGTGTAAGTATATGTTGATTAGGAGTTTTAAAATTAGCAGTAGTTTGAAAATTTATTATAAGCGGTGTGTGATCGGAACTAAGATCTAAAGTATTTTTTAAGTTCTTTTTTAGGCAAGTGCTCTGCTTAAAAGAGCAAATTTTCATAAAAACAACCCCTTTCTTGAAAAGGTATTTTGTATCTTAAAAGTATATGTTCCTTATAATAGAATTTTTTTTTTAAAAAACTAAATTTTCCTAAAAAGTACTTTTTCATAACATAGTTAATTTTCTTTAAAAACGTTTTTATTAAAAAAATAAATTTTTCTTAAAAAGTAACTTATTCTTAAAAAAGTATCCTTTTTCTTAAAAAGTACATTTTCTTACATAAGTTTCCTTTTATTTAAAACCAATTTTTTCTTAAAAGGTAAATTTTTTAAATAAGTATCTTAAAAAATATTTTTTTTCAGAGATTACCAATTCTAAAAAAAAAAACATTTTCTTTAAAAACTACCTTTTTTAACCAAATACCTCATCTGAAAAAATACCTTCTCTTACACCTTTTATTAAAAAGTATTTTTTCTTCAAAGGAACCTTTTATTAAATAAAGTTCCTTGTTTTAGAAAAATATATTACATTTGTTGTCTAAAGAAAGTTATAACATTTGTTTAAGTTATGGTCGGAGCGTAAAATGTATTTTTGTTTTAATGCAAAATCAAATTTTGTTCTTTAAATGTAAATCAGAGCATACATTTATATTCACAGGTGATAGGTCGGCTTAGGCGCCTTCTTACTAAATATATTGTTTATGATTCCTCAAAGGTACGATTAATTTTTAAAATTTCCTACCTTTGAATTTACAATTAAATCAACATAATTTCGGGGATTATTTTTCTGACCCCAGTTTCGACACAGGCCGAGAGTATAAAAAATTCGTCACAGCCTAATTTTGTACTTTCAATTGTCTGTAAAAAATTTATCAAAATTTAACATCAATTTTCCGTGGTTAATTTCTGAGTATCTGTGGTCAATTTTCTAAAGTAAATACCTATCTATCACAGATAATTCTTCTGAAAACGATTTTCCGAAATTTCTCTTAAATAATTTCAAAACTAACGTGGTATAAAAAGAAACCAAAAGCCATGTGCAACAAATTTTTTATACTGAGTTTTCGCAAATAGATATTGTTGTTTTATTATAATTAAAACTTCGTAGTTCATATAATTGAACATAATTCATAATAAACCGCATCATAAACTCTGGTGTAATGTCAAAGCCCAAAGCCGTTTATGAACTAACAACTATGTATGTATAATTATGGTGTTGGTAGAAATTTAAACATATTTCGTTCACAAATAAACAAGTAGTTAATGAAATCCAAAGTTCTGGAATACAAAAACCAGACTATAAAGCAACTACAAGAATAACAAAGGCTATATTATTTGTGGTCAACGGCAAACCAACTACATGGCAAATTACACTAGCCAACAAAGTTTTGGACTGGAGCAACCAAATATTTTTCCTAGAGTAATTTGGTGGGCTGAATTCGAATCTGTAATTGGTTTTTCTCTATCACGTCAGGTTTTCGAGATACAAAAAAAATGTTTTTATTCGTTTTTTACATAAAAAATCATTAGTTTATTTAAAAATCAATGAATTTTCAAAAGTAAATGGCGCTATTTGAACGTCGTTTGTATTTTGTTGGTTCGGTTTCACGTCTTAGAGTCCAGCAATAGTCTTCCAGCAATTTTTCATTAATTTTCAATTTTCATTAAATCTGGGTGAGCATGCTCCCTTTGTTCATCGCTCACCACACCACCGTTTTGTGGAAGAAAATCTAAATGCAAATGAAGGAAACGCATTTTGAGTGACATTCGTGCACCTAATTCGTGATAATTTTCAAATAATTCAGCAACAATTTGTCTGTAGTCTTCACTCTTATTGTTTCCAAATCTTGAAAGATTTCCAGGCTGCATATTCTTTCCCCTATAAACATTGTGAAAAATTGTCATCCCTCAATAGCTTCCTCATCTGAGGGCCAACAAATATGCCTTCTTTGATTTTAGCATAAGGAATTTTAGGAAAAACCGCTAACAAGTATTTAAATGCCGCACCGTCTTTGTCGAGAACTTTGATAATGTTCTAAAAAAGGCCCAATTTTATGTGCAGCGGCGGAAGAAGAACGTCATTTGGATCAATCAATGGTTTACTTGAAATATTTTGATTTCCTGGTGAATACTCAGTTTTTTTTGCCACTCTGTTCTGACGTAATGATGACATGTAGCGCAACTATCGCATAGACAAAGGAATCGATAATATTTTGCATACCACTCAAAAAACCAATGACATGAAACAGATTAATTTACCGTTATTTACGATGGTCTATACTATATATACAAAGAAATTTAAATCACACTCCTTAAGGTCACCACAGGATCTTCCATTTATGATCGTTGTATTTGAGTAATGCCAAAATTTTAGTCATTGATTCGTAATTTTCCTGTGTATTAATGGCATGAGCAATTGGTATGGATGGTTTTTCATTCCCATTATGCAAAAGAAGAGCCTTTAAACTGTACTTAGAGCCATCAATAAATAATCTCCATTCCTGGGGTTCCGTGGACTGATAGCAGAGTTTTCGCGATCGTTTTGTAAATAAATAATTTATATAAAAAAAAGATTTATAGATAAAGATTAATAAATGATTCTAGATTTTATTCGATCCAATTTAAAATTCTTTTTCAATTCCATTGATATTGCCATCAAAAATGCATTTCCATTCTATTTCATAAGTGGCAATTCCATTCATTGACTACATACAAACAATATTTTTATTGCCGTTATAGATTTTAAAGTCAATGAAACAAAAAAGGGAAACCACAGTTATATTGTTTTAAAATACGTATTAGAAATACGAATTTCAAATTTGTTTTAATAATATTTGATAAAAAGGTAAGTTATTTTTAAAATTTTTGAAAATAATCGTAGGAGTATTTTTTTATTATCGATAAATTTTGTGAATTAACCCACATTGTTGTATTGATGGAACGTTGGTTAAAACAATGAACTTTAAAAAATAAAAACCACTTCAAAAAATTCACCTACTGCTGACAACAATACTGCTGAAGCCTAGCCTAGCCTAGCCTGGAACTTCTACAAAATGTGATCATTCTCAATTAAAAAGACCAACAAATGAGTCAATCTGGTGCATAAAAGAACGAAAACTTGACATCAGTTATTTGTCGTATGGATTTACAGGTATAGGAAGTAAAGACACACCTGAATCGCAGTGTGTTATTTTCAATAAAATATTGTCGAACGCTTCTCTTGCACCAACCAATCTTAAAAGACATCTGGTAACGAATCATCCCGACCACAAAGATAACCAATTAGATTTTTTTTAAAAGAAAACTTGATGAATTTTAAAAAACAAAGTTATCCATGCTGAAAATTGTAAAAACAAAACAATGAAAAAGCAAATGAACCGTGTGAAAGATATTGTATTGTGTATGTTTGAAGATGAAAAATCTGTAGAAGAGATTGATATGGTGCCATTATCAAACAATACAGTTGCCCGACGTATTCAAGATCTTGCAGATGATATTGAAAAAGAGCTTATTTGTGTGACGCTTATTCGTTACAACTCGGTGAATCAACTGCCGTAGCAGGGCTCGTCGTTTGTTTTTGTACGTTATAATTTTGGCAAGTCAATAGAAGAAGATTTAGTTTTATGCAATTTTTTAGAAGCAAACTAGAGGACCCCTGCTGCTCCGCAGCATTATATTATATTATATTATATTATATTATATTATATTATATTATATTATATTATATTATATTATATTATATTATATTATATTATATTATATTATATTATATTATATTATATTATATTATATTATATTATATTATATTATATTATATTATATTATATTATATTATATTATATTATATTATATTATATTATATTATATTATATTATATTATATTATATTATATTATATTATATTATATTATATTATATTATATTATATTATATTATATTATATTATATTATATTATATTATATTATATTATATCATATTATATTATATCAATTTTTATAATATAATACCAAAATTTGCCAAGAGAAGTTAACGTACAGTAATGCCAAAATATGCCAAGAGAAGTTAACGTACAGTAAAAGTAAAGTTGATTGTCCACGCATAACTTTCCTCAAACCCAACGAATTTGCCAAGAGAAGTTAACGTACAGTAATGCCAAAATATGCCAAGAGAAGTTAACGTACAGTAAAAGTAAAGTTGATTCTCCACGCATAACTTTCCTCAAACCCAACGAATTTAAGCAGTTAATAGCTCAAAAGAAGGAGCTTGATCCACTGAGTGTTCTTAGACCTATGTCAACAGCCTAAGTTAATTAGAACTCTAGTTATAGAGGTATGAGAGAATAAAAATATTGAAAAAATCTTGAATGCAAAGTTTATTCATAAATTCTTTTAATCTTAACATATAAAAACGTTGGTGCGTATGTTGGTACTCTAATAACTGTTGAACCACTAAGGCTAGCGACTTCGTATTCATACCATATGTTCCTTTGGTTCTCCGATTTGCATAACTTTTTTGATGTGTAAACATCTATACGAGCAGGGGGGTAAATTTCTATTTCACAATACAATCACAAAAACAGCGTAACTTATATCGGTGTGAGCTGAAGGAGATAACGCTGTGTGACTTATGATTGTATTGGTGAAAAAATATTTTCAGGAGAAACTGTTCATGGGCAATTACCCAATGCATTCGAAATTGGAATTGTGGTAGGAGAGACAAACCTAAGTAACTCGTGTTTTTAACACTTTTTTTATTGTTTGTAACATTCTATTTTAATAAATTTCACTTTTATTATTTTTATATTTAATTAATAAACACAATAACTATCGCTTGCTACCACTCAAAAAATCTCACAAATCTCACAAAATCATACAAATTTATACAAACATCTGATTTCGAGTTGCCAACTTCAAAAAATAAAACAGATGTTAACTTTGTAGCCAGATTGTTAAACCAGGGATACCAGAGCTTTCAAATGAAGTGAACTGCTGAAAATAGTATAGAAAAATTCGTAAATTTAAATTAAATTTTTTTTATAATATTTTAGATTCTGGTTAATGTTTGCAAAAATTAATTATGCCTATATGATTATATTGTGTTTTATTTAAAAACTATTTTTTCTTCATATAGAAAATTGAATAGTTTAGATTTCTTCTAATAATTTAAACAAGCAGATTCCAACCCTCGAAATTCGAATGCAAATTCTAGGAAATTTTATTTTTTCATTAAATGAAGACCCTAAAGGTATGCTAATCAATTAAAGCCAATTCACAAATCAACACAAAAAAAAACAAACTCATTTTTATTACAAACACATTAACAAATTTAATAAACACACACATAGCATTGTATAATTTTATGTATGTGTTAGTAGCAAATATAAATGCAATTTACTCAAAATAAAGGAAAAAATTTAAAAATCTGTAAATCTGCAAAACGGCTAAAAAGAAATACCTTTCAAATAATATAGCTTGATCAAGATCGGGCTAAAACGGTGGAAGAAAACATCGGTCACAAGAAATCGCCTAGCCTATTAATATTATAGATGAGTTCATCATTTAATAAGAATTCTAGCCTTTGAATATTTTTGATGTGTAAACATCTATACGCGCAGGGGGGTAAATTTGTATTTCACAATACAATCGCAAAAACAGCGTAACACATCGGTGTGAGCTGAAGTGTAAATCGGTGTGACTTTATCTGATTATATTTGTGAAAAAATTATGATATGTTCTTTTCTAAACATTTTCCAATTGTCTTTCAAAAAACATCAATTGTATTTCAGAAAACATCAATTGTATTTCAGAAACCATCAATATAATTTCTGAAAACATCAATTGAATTTCAGAAAACATCAATAGAATTTCAGAAAACATCACTTGAATTTCAGAAAACATAAACAGAATTTCAGAAAACATCAATATAATTTCAGAAAACATCATTTGAGTTTCAGAAAACATCAATTGAATTTCACAAAACATCAATAGAATTTCAGAAAACATCAATTGTATTTCAGAAACCATCAATATAATTTCAGAAAACATCATTTGAATTTCAAAAAACATAAATAGAATTTCAGAAAACATCAATATAATTTCAGAAAACATCATTCGAGTTTCAGAAAAGATCAATTGAATTTCAGAAAGCATCAATAGAATTTCAGAAAACATCAATTGTATTTCAGAAACCATCAATATAATTTCAGAAAACATCATTTGAATTTCAGAAAACATAAATTGAATTTCAGAAAACATCAATATAATTTCAGAAAACATCATTCGATCAATTGTATTTCAGAAACCATCAATATAATTTCAGAAAACATCATTTGAATGCAGAAAACATAAATAGAATTTCAGAAAACATCTATAAAATTTCAGAAAACATCAATTGAATTTCAGAAAACATAAATAGAATTTCAGAAAACATCATTTCAGAAAACATAAATAGAATTTCAGAAAACATCAATATAATTTCAGAAAACATCATTCGAGTTTCAGAAAACATCAATTGAATTTCAGAAAACATCAATAGAATTTCAGAAAACATCAATATAATTTCAGAAAACATCATTCGAATTTCAGAAAACATCATTTGAATTTCAGAAAACATAAATAGAATTTCAGAAAACATCAATATAATTTCAGAAAACATCATTCGAGTTTCAGAAAACGTCAATTGAATTTCAGAAAACATCAATAGAATTTCAGAAAACATCAATTGTATTTCAGAAAACATCAATTGTATTTCAGAAAACCTCATTTGAATTTCAGAAAACATAAATAGAATTTCAGAAAACATCAATAGAATTTCAGAAAAAATCAATTGTATTTCAGAAAACATCAATTGTATTCCAGAAAACATCAATTGAATTTCAGAAAACATAAATAGAATTTCAGAAAACATCATTCGAGTTTCAGAAAACATAATTTGAATTTCAGAAAACATAAACAGAATTTCAGAAAACATCAATATAATTTCAAAAAACATCATTCGAGTTTCAGAAAACATCAATTAAATTTCAGAAAACATCAATAGAATTTCAGAAAACATCAATTGTATTTCAGAAAACAGCAATTGTATTTCAGAAAACATCATTTGAATTTCAGAAAACATAAGTAGAATTTCAGAAAACATCAATTGAATTTCAAAAAGCATTATTTGAATTGCTGAGAACATTAATTGTATTTCAGAAAACGTCAATAGAATTTCAAAGAGCATCATTTGAATTGCTGAAAACATTAATTGTGTATCAGAAAACATCAATTGAATTTCAGAAAACATCAATTGTATTTCAGAAAACAGCAATTGTATTTCAGAAAACATCATTTGAATTTCAGAAAACATAAATAGAATTTCAGAAAACATCAATTGTATTTCAGAAAACAGCAATTGTATTTCAGAAAACATCATTTGAATTTCAGAAAACATAAATAGAATTTCAGAAAACATCAATTGTATTTCAGAAAACAGCAATTGTATTTCAGAAAACATCAATTGAATTTCAGAAAACATAAATAGAATTTCAGAAAACATCATTCGAGTTTCAGAAAACATCAATTAAATTTCAGAAAACATAAATAGAATTTCAGAAAACATCAATATAATTTCAGAAAACATCATTCGAGTTTCAGAAAACGTCAATTGAATTTCAGAAAACATCAATAGAATTTCAGAAAACATCAATTGTATTTCAGAAAACATCAATTGTATTTCAGAAAACATCATTTGAATTTCAGAAAACATAAATAGAATTTCAGAAAACATCGATATAATTTCAGAAAACATCATTTGAATTTAAGAAAACATAAATAGAATTTCAGAAAACATCAATATAATTTCAGAAAACATCATTCGAGTTTCAGAAAACGTCAATTGAATTTCAGAAAACATCAATAGAATTTCAGAAAACATCAATTGTATTTCAGAAAACATCAATTGTATTTCAGAAAACATCATTTGAATTTCAGAAAACATAAATAGAATTTCAGAAAACATCAATATAATTTCAAAAAACATCATTCGAGTTTCAGAAAACATCAATTAAATTTCAGAAAACATCAATAGAATTTCAGAAAACATCAATTGTATTTCAGAAAACAGCAATTGTATTTCAGAAAACATCATTTGAATTTCAGAAAACATAAATAGAATTTCAGAAAACGTCAATAGAATTTCAAAAAGCATCATTTGAATTGCTGAAAACATTAATTGTGTATCAGAAAACATCAATTGAATTTCAGAAAACATCGATTGCATTTCAGAAAACAGCATAATCGACTTATTTTTTATGCACTGGAAAATATGATGTTGATGTTTTCTTTAATTATTAGATGTTTACACATCTCCCTTGTGATCGGACTCACATGATTTTTTTTTGTACCTGATAGGTGGCGCTGGGGTCGAGATTTTCCCAAAAAATTTATTTACGGTCCAATTTAGCTCAAATTCGCAACATATATTATGTACATAAAACTAAAGTTGCTGACAAAGTTTTTCACCTGTAGGTGGCGCTGGTGTTAAAATATTCAAGAAAACGTATATTTTTTTTCAGTCATATTCATAATATTATTAAATCGTGCTTTACTTTTGCCCGACACTCGGTATTAAAATTTAGATGCAATATAAAATCCAGATGGTTTCTTCGGGCCAGCAACGCGGACCGGACTCAGCTAGTATAAATATAAGATACAACTGGCGAAGAAATTTTCAACAGCATTAACAATTTTATGAAAAAACATGATATTAATTGGCATAAATGTAAAATCAATCAAAATCAATGGTTTTAGATAAACTGCGGACGTTATATCAAGAATTAAAAATATTGTACCAAATTGTAGCAGCAGTCATTGTGTCCTTCATAGGCATGCTCTTGTATGTAAAAAAATTTCTATTGACCTGAAAACTGTTTTGGATGAAGCTGTTCAAATTGTTAATTTTTATTAAACACACCGCTCTTCTTTTACATGCAGAATTAAGGTGGTTGTCGCGAGGCAAAGTTTTATCCCGAGTTTTTGAACTACGGCGAGAGCTTGCTATGCTTTTATCAGAACAAAAACATGAACGGTTTGCTGTATTGACAAACTCTTGCTAGCTGATGCGACTTGCATATATCACTGATATTTTTTTAAAGCTAAATGAAGTGAGGTTTTCGCTACAAGGGAAAAGTGTAACCGTATTTAGCGTTAAACATAAAATATAGGCATTGTCACAAAAATTAGAGTTTTGGATCAATTGTGTTGAAACTAACAAAGGAAAATGATTGCCGCTAGGATGAAGATATAGGTCTTGATATTGTCCAACATTTACGTGGATTATATGATAATCTTTAAAAATATTTTCCTGCATCTAATAATAAATTCCTGTGGGTTGAAAATCCCTTTATCATTAACGAAAAACCTGATTGTTTATAAATCTCGGAATATGAGAATTTGATTGAAATAAAATCCGACGAACAAAGAAAATACATTTTCAACACTGTCCACCTGGCAATATTTAGGGGAAACCTAATTTCGGAACATAAAGTATTGGCTGAACGTAATACGGGTGCTTTTACCATTTTCTACTATGAATTTGTGCGAAACTGGATTTTCTACGAAAACGAAATATCGTATTAGACTGAAATGTTCGGCAGTTATCAACAAAAAAACCAGATATACCAAGGATTAGCAAGGAAAAAACAACAACACTCTTCACACTAATAACATTCATAAGTTTAATTTTTTTTATATTATTAATCAACAATCGAATGAATTTATTTTATTTTTTCTATTATTGTTATTTTTTTTAATAACTATGTACCATAATTTTCTGTAATACTATAGCTCTTATTAATATTCCCGATATTAAAATTCTTAGATTTATGTAAATAGGGTTCCGTCAAAAATTTGAAATCAAAAAGGGTGTCGCGGTGAAAAACTTTGGGACACGCTGGAATATGCAGCCAATTCCAAGCTTCAGTCTCCATAGATTTTTACTTTTGTCTCAACTGCAAGATATTTCCACTGCTACATCCGTGAAGCTAGTAATTCTACGTCTTGCTTCGTTAAATGTAAATCCCGAATTAGATTATTCAGCTCAGCTTGGGTCACAAAATGGCGTCCATCATCAGCTTCATACAAACTACCACTGCTGATGAAAGATGTTTCGGACTTACTGCATGTAGCAGCGGAAATGACTGGTAATGGATCATTTTGTGGACGTTAAACTGGTTTGGAATCCGATAGGATATTCGTGTAAGTAATATTTTTTCGATTTTTCGTATTGAAACCAGCAACTTTTGTTAAACAGAAATAACAATCGGTTTGGTGGTTACTTGACTCTCTCCAAAGTACTGGAATTGAAAAATCGAAATAGATCTTCTTGCCATTTGACCACTTGTATAAAACAGTTCTGCAGCTATTGCAAAAATTGTCGGTATCAACGGTTTGTCTAAGTTTGTGACAGCAAAACCAAAATAATTTAAATATGCATATTTTAATGATTCTGATATTGCATATGCTTTTTTCTTCAACCAAATATTCACCACACACAAATAAAAACATGTAAGAAAATTATAGTCGGTCTAGACCGACTATACGATACCCTATACCATGCGTTTAGAAACCCTATCTCTTAGGCCCAACTAACTGGATTAGAAAATAAGCAAAAACCAAATTTGAGTGGGATTTTTATTAATTTTTTTGGCTGCAGATATGAAAAAGTTCATTTCGGATGCTATATCTATATGGGGACTAGGTCCAAAAATGGACCAATCCTGATCTTGTTTGGTAAAGTCTCTTGTATTTTGCAAAAATATATACAAACAAAATTTGAGAAGAATCAGTGCATTATTTTTGTTTTTAATAGATTTAAGTGAAGATCGGGAAGCAGTCTATATGTGGAAAAAGGGATCATTTTTGGACTACTCATTAATGGATGTAATGAACGCATCTTATGGCAATTTATGTCGATTTCATAGGGGTAAGTTGTATGGGGGCTAGGTCTAGACATGGACCGATTCTGACCAATTTAGCGTTTATCCCATGGCCGATAAAAGCTTATATACCAAATTTCATCAAAATATATTCATATGTGCGACCTGCAGTTTGATTACAAGGTTTACATGGACACACAGACGGACGGACGGACGGACGGACGGACATTGTTAAATCAACTCAAAAAATGATTCTGATTCGATCGGTGTAATTAAAGATGGGGCCAGGTCAAATATTTTTGGTTGTTACAAACAGCAGCACAAAGTCATTATACCCAAACCACATAGTGGTATAGGGTATAAATAGCTTCAATCAGTAACACACAATCTCCCTGACATGCTTAAACGCTACTATTATGAAGATTTATAATTAATGTGGGCTTCTGTCAAATTAATAATTGTGAAATTTTAGTGTCAGTATTGACATGCGATAAAAAATGAACAAGACGTGATAGCCCAATTCGAATTCAGCGCACCCAGATTAGTTAAAAAACATGCTTCGTTTCTGCAGTCAATTTTTTTTTTTTTTTTTTAATTTGTAGTCCAGTGTTATTTTTCGTTTCATTCAAGTGACACTGTAGAATTTAATTGTATGTTTTCTTTCGGTTTAAGCATATCATAACACATTTCTTTAGGCTTTCATTACCATTATCTTCAAATAGAGAATAAAAGTTATTACCAACGAAAATTGTTCAAACAGACAAGACCATAGAAAAGTTGACACGGTCAAAGCACTTTTACTTTATTTTAATGTTTTGTTTTTACAGGCTCATAACACGACAAATAAACTTTAACATGTCTTAGAGAAAATATTTTTTAACCCTCTTTAGATATATAAAATTAAAAAAAAATGTTTTTTTCAAGGTTTATAATACGAGTATTGCTATTGAAAATGATATTACACTAGAAAAAAAGTAGGTAGAAATCAGAATCTATTTAAAGGTGTTAATAAATTACTTTAAAAAATTTCTTTAATCTATAATATTTATGCATTCCTTTTGTAAGTTATAATAATTTTGAATCTGATTTCATATAAACGCATTCTAGAGAAATGAGGATTCGGTATAGAGGTGCACATATGCCTGTGGAATTCACGCTGTTACCCAATTGGCGGACTAGGTTCCTGGTTTTAAGCAGTTTTATTATAATTAATCTAGATGTTAAAAAGAAAAGACGTTAGATTTTATTTATATTTAGTTTTTTTTTAGTATTTTCTCCACAAATTTTTGGGCGTAAAAATTTGTATCTAATGAATATAATTTCTTGAACTGACCATTTATATATATTTAAAAAAACCTGTAATTTTCAAGGATAATTTATTTTTTATTCAAAACATTTTGAATACCTTGCAAGAAAAGCTGCTTGTCTTATAAGGTAAAGAATCGTCGACCCATTTGTGTGCATTACCAAATCTTCTGGCAAATTCCGCTCATTTTTCGATTAATGCATGGTTCAAATTAATTATTTGTTCACGATACCGTTACTAGGCTTCGATAGGTCATAATACACAATACCTCTCTGCTTACACCAGATACTGAACACGGTCTTCTGGGCGAAGCATTTTGACCTTGGTATTGAAGGACCGGCTATGAAGGGTGAAAGCTACAATTTTTTGTGCTTTGGGTTCTCAAAAAAATTTGATTTTCGTCACCGGTCACAATTCGATTGTTTCTTGTGGCACATGTAATGTTGCTGCTAATTGAGCCGCTTATTTCAAAAGCCAGTCAGGCAACAAATTATTGATTTCGAGTAAATCAAAGAAAACTTCCTAGAAACTTAACATTTTTTTTTTAATTTATATTTTTTTCCTATGAAGTTATCCGTTAGTGTTACTGTTTGACAAACATTAAACTTTTTTTTTATATCTATATTAACACGTATAAAAAAAAATCATGTGAGTCCGATTACAGGGGAGATTTGTAAACATCTAGTAACTAAAGATTATTTTATGACACTTTTTTAAAATCAAACAGAAAGCGTCATCTATGTATCACTTATAGCAAACAACTGCAAGGACTCTGGTTATAGTTGTGGGGTTGTTGTATATATGTTGTACGTTTATATTGTGAAATTTTTATAGTTTTACAGCAAATGGTTGTTGAATTAGCTGAAACAATTTTATATCATAATTTGTTTACCAATACAATCATAAGTCACACCGATTTGTCTTACGGTCACATGTTATGTGAGCTCACATATTACGCTGTTTTTGTGATTGTATTGTGAAATAGAAATTTCCCCCCCCCTGCGCGTATAGGTGTTTACACATCCATAATATAAATACGGTCGCTCTATAGTGCATCCTGGTTCCGTGGTGGGCCATTGAAAAATATTTTCATAAAACTCTTCGTATCCAACCAAGTAGGGTTTCGGAGGCTGTAAATCTTTTATTTTGTTTTACATTTATTTAGACCTAAAGGGTGATTTCTTAGCTATTATCTTTTTGGCAACACTGGTTTAAACAGCTGACGCACGTCTCGTGTTTTGTTTCATTGTCAAACATCTTCAGTTTGGTCTATAATTTAACCATGAATCGCCTTACAAACGAACAACGCTTGCAAGTTATTGAATTTTATTATCAAAATGCGTGCTCTGTTAAGAAAGTTCATCGCGCGCTTCTTCCATTTTATGTTTTATCGACCCACTGAAGCGGCTATTCGGGCTACTGTGACTAAATTTTGGAGTGAATATCAGCCAGAAGCATTGGAAGAGCTACCAATGCATCCAGAAAAAGTCACAGTTTGGTGCGGTTTATGGGCTGGTGGCATCATTGGACCGTACTTCTTCAAAGATGATGCGAATCGTAACGTAACTGTGATATCTAACTTTTTTTTTTGCCCAAAATGCAAGAGCTTGACTTGCATGACATGTGGATTCAACAAGACGGTGCCACATGCCACACAGCACGCGCAACAATGGACTTATTGAGAGGCGAGTACGGTGAACATTTTATTTCACGTTCGGGACCGGTAAATTGGACGCCTAGATCGTGCGATTTAACGCCTTTAGACTATTTTTTGTGGGGCTATATTAAAGCACATGTCTACGCAGACAATCCCGCTTCAATTGACACATTGGAAGACAACATTGAAGCATTTATTCGTGAGATACCGGCCGAAATGTTGGAAAGAGTATGCCAAAATTGGACTAAGCGGATGGACCATTTGAGGCGCAGTCACGGTCAACATTTGCATGAAATAATCTTCAAACATTAAATTATATGGACCGTACAATCGATTCAAATAAAGATTTCATGCATTTTTCTGAATTTTATGTGTTTTTTTTTTGGAAAACTTTCCTATAGCTCTTAAAAAATCACCCTTCATAACATCCACGAAAAAAAAACATATGAGGGCCTAGTATTACACAATGTAAAACAAACCACCTTTAATTTTTTACTCACCTATCCTGAAACATACGCGATCTCTGTAGGTAAATCCTGAGGAAAATGGGTTTTTAGTATCTATAAATTAAATCTATAAATAGCTTCACAACTACTTTTCCTGGCAAGTTCTTGTTATAAGAAAATTATTTGTAAGTTGAGATCTTAAAAGTTTCCTTCATGTCCTTTGTATAGATAGGCTCTACCAGAGGATTCATCAGAATTTGTAGTTTTTTTTTGTACGACCGAGGCCACCATTTTTTTTAAAGATTTAACATCTTGACGATCACATTGTGTATATTCCAACGACCTGTTTTACTGATCTTCAGTATTAAAAGTCCCGCCGTTTAGAGCTGAAACAGTTAAGCGCTTTCACTTGACCTCTTTCTGCACTAAACAAAGATTTCTCGGCTTTGCTTCATCATCACATGGGGGCAAAATTTTAATTGTTTTTGCATTAAACGATGCATTTACCTTTAAAAAACAGTAATCGCCCAATAACTCAATTTCCGATTTTTTGTTGCTTGACTGGTTTTTGAAATAAGCGATTCAATTGCCGTTGAGTTTGAGTTGAGTCATCATCCAATAGATCCTGCAATTACTCATCTTTGCATTTTTGTGGTCTTTCAGAGCGCTTAATCTCATTCACATTTAAATCACAACTTTAAAAATGTATAAACCATGTCTCACATGTTATAATCGATGACCCATGGTCCCCATATATTTCTACCAGCCAACGATGACTTTCAACAGCTTTTTTTTAAATAAATAAGAAAAGCAATGCGTACCTCAAATGTGCTTTTTCAGGCACAAAACTCGATTTGATCACTAAACGATAAAACAAAAACGCTATTTTTTGGAAGACTCCGTTTAAATTTAGATAAACCAAAAAAAAAAAACATAGGCATACACCTGGTATAATCACTCATAACTGACTGACTCACTAACGCTTCCTGACTTTTTCTTAAAAAGCCCCTTTTCTTAAAAAGTACTTTTGCTTAAACAAAATTCTTCTCTTGAAAAGTATATTTTCTTAAGAAAGGACCTTTATTTATTAAATAATATTTTCTTAAAAAGTGCCTTTACTTAGAAACTTTTCTTAAGAAAGTATCTTTTCTTAGAAAAGTATCTTTTCTTTAAAAAGTATATTTTCTTTAAAAAGTATATTTTCTTAAAAAGTAAATTTTTATAATAAAGTAAAGAATGCCCCCTACAAATGCAGTGCATTATGTTGATTTCAGGAAATTGAATAGGTTATGGGAAGGAGGAGAGAGGGGGTAGTGTTTGTGGATATTTGCCTTAAATTTTATTAGATTATAACTGTCAGGAAAGACATTAGACATTTATTGCACATAGGGCTATTTCGATTGATAAACCAATTCTCTCTGTAATGCGTTGTGCGGTCAACTGGAAAATAGACTACAAACGGATGTGATCTACTAGAAAAGCGGGTAGATCGAACCGAAATTCGGGCAATTGGAATAAGTTCGTTAATCTCAGAAGAACATTTCCCATGGTAATGTCTATAGATTAGTGCTACACAACCCACATTCAGACGATGTTCCACTTAATCAATAGAGTTGGATACCCTACTGTCATTGATGAGCGCCAACGCCCTCATTTGCACACGGTCCAGTAGCTCCAAAATAGACTTTGAAGCTCCTGCCCATATATGGGAGTTGTATTCCATTTTCGGTCGGATGTAAGTGGTATAGATTTTAAGGACATCAGAAAGAGTGAAGTAATTTTTACACCGTTTAAGAAAACCAAGACACTTGAATGCTTCTTTCGATACTTGAAAAACATGCTCGTTCCAACGAACATCAGACTGAATTCTCATGTCAAGAACACCAAGAGCATCCTATTCCTCAATACCTATACCACCCGTATATACAGATGACATTGTTGATTCCATGGCCCTATGGGTCAACATACAACATTGGGTCTTCAGCGCATTAAAATCAACCCTATTCGCTGTACCCCACTCGGAGATTGTTAACAGGTCTTGATTGAGTGTGTCATTCATTTTCTGCCTTTTGCCCCCAACCCCCAAGAGGCTTGGCCTACAATTAAAGGAAAATGAATGACATATGCTGCTGTCATCTGCGAAAAAGTACATGTAATTAAAAGTTTGACCAAGAAGGTCGTTCAAAAAGATGAGGAAAGAGAAGGAGAAAGAACGGAACCTTGGGGTACCCCTGAATTAAGCTGAAACTCATTAGATGAGAGCCCATCCATAACAACACGTATTGTTCGGTCTCTGAGAAAACTCGATATAAATAGGGAGAAGTCATTACCGACCTCAAATGCAATAAGCTTTGATATCAATGTACCGTCCCATACACGATCGAATGCTTTGGAAATATCTAGAGCAACCACTTTACTTTCGCCAAAATTGCGAAAAAACTTTTTTTTTAAAGTACCTTTCCTGAAAAAATCACCTTTTCCTAATAAAGGCCCCTTCCTTCAAAAAGTACTATTTCTATAAAAAAAAGTACATATTCTATGAATCTATAAAAAGTACCTTTCTTCAAAAATCTAATTTTCCTAATAAAGTAAAATTTGGTAATAAAGTACCTTTCGTTAACAAGGCAATTTTTTTTTTTTTTTTTGAAAAAGTAAGTTTTCTTAAAAATTAGCCTTTTTCTAGTTTTGAAGAAACAATATCAAAATCAGAGTTAAGTAAACAAAATAGCAATAGAAAATTTCTGGACTCTGAGAATAACTGTAGGAAAACATTATGAAGAACTAAATTTCTGAGTAAATTAGATCTTTTATTTCTTAGTAACTGATAATAATTTTTTATAGTAGTTTTCTCATGGTGTTCAGAATTGGGCATACAAGGTAACGGTAACGTCTTTAACTTGGTAAAGTCCAAAACCAATCCTTGTTCCTATAACCACCTAAGAAGACTCACGAAATCCGACCCTTCCGGGTAGGTGGACACCGGGTAATGGTATTATAACAACCGTTAAAATACTAGCTAATGTGAGCAACGTGGAAAGTCAGTGGCGAAGAAGTGATTGACGTATCACATCTAAGTCGAATGAATCCCACCGCTGCGTCTGTCTCACACTGGGCGGCAGCAAACAGTGTCTGTACTCCAGAGTAGCGGCTGAATACACAGAAGGCGTACTATGGACCCTTCAGAAGGCAACGGGAAACCACTGAAATAATGTCCCTTGAAAATAGTAACAATAACGTACGGCCCTCACTCTCCGGAAATACGAGGGTGCTCAGAATCCCCGGAGGTATAACAAAACAAAAACTTAACATCGGTACATGGATGTACGAAGTCTTTATGAAGCTGGAAAACTAGCTAATACCATAGCCGAAATGAACAGGCTCAAAATTGATATACCCGGTGTAAGTGAAACTTGGTGGCCAGATAGTGAAGAATTTGCTTCCCAAAGTCCGAAAATGTACTACTCAGGCAACTTTAATAATAATCACAGAAATGGCGTGGCGAAATACGTATCCGGATTTATCCCAAAATCGGACAGTCATGCTTATGAAGCTAGAAGCCAAACCAATAAATATAAATATTATTCAAACATATGCACCCACTGCTGATAAAAGTGATGAAGAAATTTAAGTTTTTTATGATGAAATTAAAGATGTTATGAAACTGACGAAACCTCAAGAGATAGCCATCATTCAAGGAGATTTCAACGCAAAAGTAGGAGAAGATAAACTACCTGGTACAACAGGAAATACAGGAAGGAAGAAGTGAAAGAGGCGACAGGTTTATCCAATTCCAATACAAAATGACAATAACTAGCACACTGCTCTGCCTTCCTCCAAGACGACCCTATACCTGGAAACCCCCACAGGATAGAAGAGGCAATATTGTGAGGAATCAAGTTGATTACATACTTATAAATAAGCGCTATAGCTCAACTATAGCAAAAACTTCAACCTACCCAGGTGCGGCCGTACCATCGGACCGCAGTCTCCTAATCGCAAACTTGTATCTAAAAGTCTCCTTAACCACAAAGAGAAAAGTACGCAGGAAACTAGATATTGGAAAACTCGAAGTACCCGAACAAATGTAAAGGAGCGAATAAATCGAGAACTACATAACGTTAGCAGAGAAGATACTCAAAATATATAGAGTTCTGTTAAAAACACACTAAAATCAATAGCAGACAATGCACTGGGAAAGAGCTCAAAGAAAAGAATGGATGACAATGGAAATATTAGAACTATTGAAGGCACGTAGCAAATGCAAAAACTCTAATTATGAGCTATATTATGAATTAAATAGGGAGATTCAAACGGCAATACGGATCGCAAAGAGCGAACACCTGAACAGATAATGCCAGGAGATGGAAACATCCCGAAATGACAATTTCCCGAAATTACAATTTCCCGAAAGCAATTTCCCGAAATTACAATTTCCCTAAATTACAATTTCCCGAAATACAATTTCCCGAACACAATTTCCCGAAACTACAATTTCCCGAAATTACTATTTCTTCAAAAAGTTTGTTGATGGTATTTCCGAAACAATATCATCAGAAATTCCGGCCAAAGCGCGAGCAATCAGTTCATGACCACTTGATGTAGTGGTCCGGGCAAGATCTTTCAGCTCATTAACGATTTTTTCTTTAGCAACGAAAGCCGCTTCGGCACTGTGATTGTTATGACCCTACCGGTACAATGTTTTCCTCGATAAAAGATACAACGCCAATAAATGCTATCAACGGACTGACCGTCTTGTAATTTCGGAAATTGTAATTTCGGGAAATTTTTTTTGGGAAATCGTAATTTCGGGAAACTGCAATTTCGGGAAATTGTTTTCGGGAAATTGTTTTCGGGAAATTGTTTTCGGGAAATTGTAATTTCGGAAAATTGTTTTCGGTGAATTGTTTTCGGGGAATTGTTTTTTCGGGGAATTGTTTTTTCGGGCAACTGTTTTCGGGCAATTGTATTTGGGAAATTGTTTTCGGGAAATTGTTTTCGGGAAATTTTCCGCAGACGATATTGTCTCCATTATTATTCAGTATCTAGTCCGAAAAAATTTTTCATGAATCCATCAGCAACGTTCGCACATTTCTTAACAACATTATGCTGATGACCTTACTGGCTGAAGTATGTCTGGGCTTAAAGATCTAGTGGACAAACTGACGACATACAGTGAATCATACGGTCTGAAGATTAATAAACGAAAAACAAAATACATGATCATTAGCAGAAAAAATAACCACAACAAATTTTCTCAATAACAATTTTCGGTAATAAATTTTGTTCGGGTTATGTCTTTATGATCTGTATTAATTATAATATTTTTATAGTTAATTTCTACGTATCTGCAATAAGTGTTCCAAAAAGTCAGTTACGTATCTTGGAATGCTAGAACCAAATACTTTCTGTATTAAATTTCTTGGCTGAGAGTTTCTTTTATCTGAAGTCTAATAAAAATCTAGATAAATTTTTTCCCTACAAAATATCGTTAATATGAAAATAATAGGAAATCTGAAGAAAAATTTCTACAAAAAAAAAAATTAAGATTCCAATAGCGGGTTAAACCAGTTGTTTTGTGTCTGGTTTTTGGCCTTTTAAGAAATTTTCAATTGTTTGGCACTATTGTTTTCATAACACACATACGTTTTGTTGGATACGTTATTTTTCTCATAAACTACGGCCACAACAACAGCATATAATAATAAAAATTTCATGTCAAGTTATATGATAATTGTATTATTTTGAACTTTTCTCCTCTAACACAAACAGATGATGATGTGATGACGATCACATCAAATTAAAATTCTGGTGGCTTTGAAAAGTCACCCAGCGCCCCTCAAATTTGGCACGTTAATAATATGTGTGTGAAATTGAAAATTTCACTAAAATTAAATTTTGGCGTAATTTCACTTTCTTTACAGAAAAAGAGAAAAAAGAATATGTATTATATATGAAGGCCAACTAAAAAAATAAAAAAAAAAATAAATAAAAAAAATTGCAACACAACCATAACAAAGGAGTTATGAGTTTCTAACAATATGAAATCACTTGTGTTCCCTACGATACACAAGTGAGACTAGCGGCTTTGTCTAGGTTAGTACGTACTTATGTATATAATTACTTTAAGTCATGATTTTGTTTTCAAAATACTTGTAACAAACAAAAACATTAACCTTTCAAAACATGCAGATTATGTCAAGTGATTTAATCTATAATACTCAAAGTCATTGCACTTTTCGTGCTGGTAGTATTAAGTTGGTTCAAAAATATTATTTTTGTGTTCGTAATGCACGTTTTAAGCTTAGACTAAAGCCCTTTTAAGAAGAACTGCCTTTTCAATCATTTCTCTTCCACTAAGTTTCATCCATCTAATATTACTTATACATATACTTAAGTACGTAATCATAGAAAACAAACGTTAAAAACAAGTTATCCACAAAACGTGACATGTGAAATAATCAAAAAGTGAAAGTTTAAAAACTCATTTAAAAACATCCTTGAGTATTTTAGGCAACTTTAAATAAGTGCATTCATATGAAATATATTTGTTTAAAAAAAATATGTAAAAATATTTAAAACGGTATATTTATATTTTACATTGAACGGGGATTACAATTAGTATTAAATTTTTAAAATACATAGACTGAACTACATTTCTAATCACAATTATGGTCAATATTATATTTTCTGCAAAATCGATTAGCCACGTTGAACTTTTATAATGAAAAAGCCAAAAAAGATTTCTAAAATTAGTTTTCATAGGAAGGCACATCATTCATCCTTTTGCAAAAAAAAAAAAAAAAAAAACAAGCACGGAAATTAAAGTCGGCCTGGAGTCCCTATACCATTAGTTGAGAGAAAGGGTCGTAAATCGAACAAACCAAATTTAAGTAGCTCTGTTAAGAATTTGTTGCCTGCGGGTATAAAATAGTTCCTATCGGATGCTATACGTATATGGGAACTAGGTCAAAAAATGGATCGATCATGACCATATTTAGTAGTCACTTATACTTTCCAAAAATATCTTCAAACCAAAGTTGAGAAAAATTATATTCGATTTTTGATAGATTTAAGTACAAATCGGGAAACAGCTTTATATGAAGACTGTAACTAAGAATGGACATATTTTTGGGCTGCTGGGTGTAATAAAAATACACAATAAAATTTTGACCAATATCTATATTCTAATTTGGATATTGGGGTAATTTATAGAGGTAATTTTTATGGGAACTAGGTGTAAACATGCACCGGTTTTTACCAATTTTTGTAGCGATCGTCCAATGCGAACAAAAGCTCATGAATGCCTTTTAACTTAGTTGACTGTCTCTATTGGTTCAAAAGTTATGATTTTTGCAACGAAAAAACTCAATTAGAGCCACTGTGCGACAGACGGATGGACTTCGCTAAATCGACTCAGAAAGTGATACTGAGTCTGTCAGTATAATAACAAGCGGGTCTAGGTCAAGCATTTTTGGAAGCTAGAAACATCGGCACAAATTCATTATACCTTGTTCAGAGAGTGTTATAAGGTATAAATACGAAAACTAAAATTAAAAATTTAAGGAATATGCAAATCAAATTTTTTAAAAGCCGAAGGACCAAATCGAACGTACCAATATTGTTTTAGGAAATATGGTAAAATTTATTTTCTGCTTGAAACACTTCCTTTTAAACACGCCAAAGATCTAATTATTTATATTTATACGTATATTTATTTGTATTTATGTGACAAAAATGTTTTCACCCACAACAATTCGAAATTTATATGTTTTTAAAGTTAAACAAATTAAACAATAAAGTAAAACCGAATTGTTCTAAAGCTTAATAACTGAATACTAACAGATTCCAGCCCTCGAAATTCGAGTGCAAATTCTAAGAAATTTTATTTTTTCGTTAAATAAAACCATAAAGGTATGCTAATCAATTGTAGCCAATTCACAAATCAACACAAAAAACAAACTCATTTTTATTACAAACACATTAACAAATTTAATAAACACACACACAGTATTGTATAATTTTATGTATGTTTTAGTACCAACTTTAAATGCAATTTACTCAACATAAAGGGAAATCTGCAAAACGGTTAAAAAGAAATACCTTTCAAATAATATACGCTTGGTCAAAATCGGAATAAAATGGTAGAACAAAACATCATTCAAAAGAAATCGCCTAGCCTTTTAATATTATAGATTCGATTATATCAACCCATATTTTATAACAACGAACTATTTTCTATTGTGATAAACTATTTACTGTTAAGACAAAAGAAATGTAATTACAATAAACCAAGGTTCAGAAAATACACACATCAAACACACAATGTTCTGTTCTAAAGCAGACAATAAACACATATTTTTATTTTCATATCAATTATGTGTGTTTCTAAATTTTGTACGGTGCCGAACACAATCGTGACAATCAGATTTTTGCAATTGCGAGCGGATAATGTTTTAATTTTTAGATGTACGCGTTCAAGAACATTTTCTTTTTTTTTTAGCAGTCCACGTGTAAGAACACGAGCTTAAAATAAACCTACACTCGAATCTGTGTGGCTTATGTGTGTTCGAAGCAAAAAATATGTGATTAAAACTTGTTCGTGTACATAATGAAATATTAAAATGAAACACAGTCATGATTGTGTTCAGGACCGTACAAAATTTAGAATAACACATAATTGATATCAAAAAAAAATATATGTTTGTTGGTCTGAGCTATGGTTGTTTACATATATGTACGAGTTTTTAATTCAGTGTATGTTTTTGCTGAACTTTGCAATCAACTCACAATTTGTTAGCCACAATGAATAATGTTTTCTGTGTGTAGGTTTTTCAAATTTTCCATTTTCTGAAAATCGAATTTTCTAAATGGGATTAAAAGAAACAAACGCTGAAAGTTTCATCCCAAAATTCGAACACTTTGAAGCAGTGGTTCGGAATGGATTATGATGGATTTTAAAATTCGTGAGCAAATTCTGTTCCATAATATATTACGTGTCGTTACGAGAATATTGCACTTACAAAGTGATCAAAACGACACAAAAAAAAACATTTGACGGCATCCCTCATCTGACATTGCGATAGCCAATATTAAGAAGTTAAAGCTCGATTTCCTTCTATTCTCCAGATGTAGTCCCCATTGGATTATTTCCTCTTTTCAAACATTAAATTATTGCGCGGTTGTAAAATATTTCCCACCAATGAAAAGGCGAGTTTTGCAATAGTTGTCTAGTGTGAGAAGCTCGGCATTTCTAACTATAAACGGGGTAACAAAGCCATTGGATATGCTGTGGTCTTATAAAATAGAAAAAGGCGGCTATCGGTCACTTTTAAAAATAAATTAAATACCAAAAACTTCCTTCCTTTTCAATGGGCATACAAAAAAGTAGCTATATCCGCTTGCTATGTATAATTTTGTCATATAAAAATGTATATTGTGTAACATGTATAACATTCTTAATGGGTAAATCGGCTTATACATTGCATCATTTAAACTGTTATCAATTCATTTCATAAAATATTGGTAATCAAAAATTAGCAAATCAAAAATTAACAATAATTATTAATTATTTATATCGTGAATTTAACAATAAATCTACAGAAAAACAAGTAAGATAATTATAGTCGGTCTAGACCGACTTTACGATACCCTATACCATGCGTTTAGAGACCCTATCTCTCAGGCCCAACTAACTGGATATAGAAAATAGGCATAAACCAAATTTGAGTGGGATTTTTATTAATTTTTTCGGCTGCAGATATGAAAATGTTCATATCGAATGCTATATCTATATGGAACTAGGCCCAAAAATGGACCGATCCTGACCATGTTTGGTAAAGTCTCTTGTATTTTGCAAAAATATATACAAACAAAATTTGAGAAGAATCAGTGTAATATTTTTGTTTTTTGATAGATTTAAGTGAAGATCGGGAAGCATCTCTATATGGGGCCTATGACTAAGAGTTGTCCAATAGGGATCATTTTTAGACTACTGATTAATGGATGTAATATATACATACAAACCCAAATTGACTAAGATTTGTATGATAATTTGGATCTTATGGCAATATATGTTGATTTCATAGGGGTCATTTGTATGGGGGCTAGGTCTGAACATGGACCGATTCTCACCAATTTCAATAGCGTTAATCCGATGGCCGGTAAAAGATAAAATACCAAATTTCGTCAAAATATATTCATATTTGCGACCTGCAGTTTGATTACAAGTTTTACATGGACACACAGACGGACGGACGGACGGACGGACATCGTTAAATCGAATCAGATAGTGATTCTGATTCGATCGGTATAATTAAAGATGGGTGTAGGTCAAATATTTTTGGTTGTTACAAACAGCAGCACAAAGTCATTATACCCAAACCACATAGTGGTATAGGGTATAATTATAGTCGTGATACCCCGTATCATGAGTTTCGAGAAATGGTGGAAAATAGGAATTAACCAGAGTTCAGAGAAAAACACACACTGAATAAATAAGTCGTACATATATGTAAACAAAAATAGTTCAGACCAATAAACACATATTTTTATTTTATTACCAATTATGTGTGTTTCTAAATTTTGTACGGTGCCGAACACAATCATGACTGTGTTTCGTTTTAATATTTCGTTATCCACACAAACATGTTTTTAACACGCATTTTTGTTTCGAACACACATAAACCACACAGATTCGAGTGTAGATTTATTTTAAGTTCGTGTTCTTGCACGTGTACAGCAAAAAAAAAAAAAAACAGAACATGTTCTTAAACGCGTACAACTAAAAATTAAAACATTATCCACTCGCGATCGGAAAAATCTGATACACACCTATAAAAACGACAACAATTGTTTCAACCGAATTTATTAAAAATCTAAAATAATTAATTAGCAGTTTCAAAAAATTAAAAATTATAATAATTAAAATAATAATAAAAATAATATAAAAATTAAAAAATAGTAAAAAAAAAGAAATGAAGTTAATTCATAAACAACATACAAAATTTCTCTGTTTCCTATTTTATTACAATATTTTAATTTTTATTTTTGTTTTTTTATTTTTATTATTGTCTTTTTATTTTTATTTTTTTATAATTGATAATGAAAATAAAAACATGTGTTCACTGCTTTAGAAAAGAACATTGTGTGTTTGATGTGTGTATATTCTGAACCTTGGAATTAACCAAACTTAAGCGGCATTATTAATTTGTGACCTGCTGATAAGAAAAATTTCGTATCGAATTTTATTTTTCTATGGGGACCAGGTCAAAAAATGTACCGCTCATTTGCATATATAGTAAAGTCATTTATTTTACTCTAAAACATACACTAACCAAATTTGAGAAAGATCTATGCAATATATATATTTTTTTAATAGATTGAAGAGAATATCAAAAAAAAAAAAAATTAAGAATGAACTTACACCCAAAATTGATTCTTAAATTTTTACATATTTTTATACCCTATACCACTATGGGGTTTGGGTGTAATGACTCTGTACTAATGTTTGTAACTACCAAAAATATTTGTCTTAGACCCATCTTTTGTTATACCGATCGACTCAGAATCACTTTCTGAGTCGCTCCATGCCACACAGTACACGCTACAATTAATTTAGTCAATGAAACATTTGATGAACGAATAAATTTACGTAATGGTACTGTTAGTTGGCCACCAATATCGTGTGATTTAACCCAATTGGATTATTGTCTTCTTGGTTATGAGTCACTTATATATACCGATAAACGAGAGACAATTGAATAAATATCTAGAAATCAATATTTGACGCGTTATTGGTCAAATACGGCCGCAAATGCTGTGAAATGTGTGTGAAAATTGGAGTTTCAGATTGCACCATGTATACCCCAGCCGTGCCGACCATGTGGCGGAATTAACATTCGCCTATTAATGGCATACAATTATCTCTACAATAAAGTCAGCTCAATTTATATTAAAAATACTTTACTTTGCTTAATTTTAATTTAAAGTTCTATACCTCTAAAGAAAACACCCTTTATCTAAAGTAATATGGTAGTGAGAGCTATGAAATGCAGGATGGCTTAATAAGTTATTAATGTGAGCAGTCATACTAAATATGACCAGTGCTAAGATACAGAAACTATGTCTGAGTTTGTAAGTTACTATATTGAGTAGGTGTGCCAAAGACGGGAGGGAATAGACTGAAAGGCGTGGCAGATCCCATGCAAAGTAAATATTATTATTTCAAATATTATGATAACACAACAATAGTTGTGTGATTATTTAATAATGGAAGTAGTCTGCGGTACCGAAAGAAACTTGGCACCCCAAAATTTAAATAAATATACAGTTGGTCTTATGTTAAGGGTCATAAGTGTATATTTATATGTTCCCAAATTTTTGTGCTTTCTTTATTAGGTCGCTTATTTTAATTTGATTTATTCATGAAAGTATTTAATTATATCGATTAACCTATGCAATGGAGGATAAGCGAAATTTGTAGAAAACATTCTTGAATATAAAATAACATTCATGATGAAAACACTAAAAGCGTGGAAAAATAATATTTGTTTTATTTATCATACCTATTGTTTATATCACGGTATATTTTTTTTTTTTTAAATACTTTAAACATTTCATTTTGCAATTGAACTGGTTTAACATGTAATTCGTGTGAATGTTAAAATAATGATTTAAATATTTTTCTTGAAAGCTGGAATACCAAAATAAAAAACAAAAATTATGATGCACATATATGTATGTAAATAAGTAACTCTATACCAACAACAATTAGTTAAAAAAAAAACTATAGCCAATTGTACGCTCAATCGTTCGCAACGTTTTCCAAGTGTTTCTTTTTCTC
Source organism: Cordilura impudica (assembly GCA_963682025.1). Classification (NCBI taxonomy): domain Eukaryota; kingdom Metazoa; phylum Arthropoda; class Insecta; order Diptera; family Scathophagidae; genus Cordilura; species Cordilura impudica. The sequence continues at coordinate 124,433,229 of OY821517.1, forward strand.
ATACGACAAACTTTATAATTTAAATAATAATTTCATTAGTAAGTTCTAGTTGGTTATATACAACTTTGCTTTAAAAAAAAACTAAAGTATCTAGCCACAGAGTAAGAGCTTCTTTCTTCAAATTAAATTAAAACCAAAAAACCAACATAAAAAACTTTCTTTTTTTCCTAATTATTTTTGAGGAAGGTTAAGAACATTTTTTATTTATGAAAGTAATGCAGAATAGTTATTTTTTTAAATTTTCTTTAACAAGCTGTTACGATAATATTCTTAAACAAAAATAAGCAAATAAATATTATACAGAAATTATAAAAAAGGAATATATTAACAAGGTTCTATTTGAATTATGTACCTAAAGTGTATTGTAGCAGAAATTCGATTATATTTTAGGTCATTGAAATTCTAGCTAAACCCTACAGCACCTACACTAAAAGTGACTTGAATTAGAAATAAAATGCTTTTTAGTGTTATTAAAAATAAATTATATTTTAAATTAAATTTAATTGGGTGCATTTACTTATCGTTTACGTGAGCGTTAAAGAGCTCCCACTGTTTGAAACTATTTGTCCAATTGGAATGGAATTTCAAATCCGGAGGGCGCTTTAGTTTTTAAGCAATTTCTTTTGTGTGACATTTGTTTTGAATTTTTGTAAAATGTAATATTTGTATCGCGGTTTTTGCTCCTTCGTTAAACTATCGTCAACAACCTTGAATTGATTGCTGAGCAGCCACAATTAAAGAGTAAATTTTAAGAAACTGAAGTGTAGAATTCAATTTACTTTGTATAATTTTTTTTTTTATAGAAACTCCAACTTTGATTGTGTTTTACTTTGCTATTTCTTTTGGTAGACGTTCCACTGCAACCCACATTTCTGCGTGAACTACTTATTGGTCCTTCGAACCGGATAAAGCTGAAAGCAGAATGTTATTAGCCCGTTGTGTATACTCGGACAATGAAGTGTTTGCGCATGAACTTATTGCGAGTGCTAATGACGCTTGGGAGAAGTTTCGTTATGCCATGCCTGCGGCCGGGGTACATGAGAAAGATTATGACGCTACGAATCGTCCACTAGAAAACCAATTTGCCACCGATTGCCAACGGAACTTGCAATTGACCACACAAGAGACCGGAATTGGCATGACATGCGAAGAGTTAGTCAATAATTTAGTTAGTCAATAATCGAAGAAATTCTTAAAACCGATCAAAAGGAAAGGCACTACCTTTGAAAATTACTCCAATATTATTGGTCAATTTGGTGTTGGTTTCTATTCAGCGTTTATAATGGCCGATAAGGTTGAAGTTTATACACGTTTCAACTGTTTGAGCTGGTTTTTTTTTAGATGTTCGCCGTGAAATGAAAAATGCAAAATTTTTCTCCGCAGTTTCACGCAAACAGGTTTTTAGTATTTATTGAGACGAAGATTCTCAGCTGAAAAAAAACATAAAAAATCCCCATTCTTGCAAGCTCCAGCAAAATATGAGACGAAAAAAAAACAGCTCAAATTGAACTATGTGAGGTGTAGAGTAATTTGAATGGAACAGTGGCGATTCGACCCACTGTGCGATTATTCGGGTAGCTATGAAATCAAAGAACTGACGGTGTTTCTCATGGCACAAAAATCGTTATCCACCTTAAACCGCACGATCAAATGGAAAAAGAAAATATAGCTAGATTATTGCGTTTGAATCTCAAAAAACTCCCGATGATCAACGTATATCTTTGGAGAGCTTATAATCAAAACCCAAGCTATAACTCTTCACTAAAACTTTTAATTATCTTTTTTCTCTTCCCAACATCAACTTTAATTTACTCAACATTAGTTCCACTGATATCAATATGAGCACTTTAATTTTATGTGTCCATATGATAAAATATTTCCAAAATTTATATTGTAAAATAACTAAAAATATGATGGAACTTTATTTTACATGTTTTCCCTGTTATATCTTTTGTTCAACATTTACTTGGATGATATTTATAATTTTAGGCTCATAAAAAGTGAAAATTGTGTTCTTTCACTGGCTGTCAAATTTTATGGTCTTTATAAAGGTATACGTATAAATTATATGACATCATACGTTATTTAATTCATAATTAACTTGAATGAAATAACAAAAACTTCGAACATTACTCAGTAGTATTAATCATAAGTAGACCAAGCAAAAAAGCTTAAGAAAACATCAAAATAAGCAGATTAAATGAAAATAATAGTTTAGTTAAATTAAAACTATTGGGTATACAACTTGAAAAATAGTTTTCTTTTTTTTTAAATAAGCTTAATTTAAATAAAAACAAGTAAGAAAATTATAGTCTATACGATAACATTATTCCACTATTCCATGCGTTTAGAGACCCTATCTATTAGGTCAAACTAATTGGATATAGAAAATAAGCATAAAACAAATTTGAGTGGCATTGTTATTAATATTTTTTGGCTGCAGATATGAAAAAGTTCCTATCAGATGCTATATTTATATGGGAACTAGGTCGAAAAATGGATCGATCCTAGTTACAAACATCAGCACAAAGTCAATATACCCAAATCACATAGTGGTAGAGGGTATAAAGAACAGGTAGGAAAATTTAGTTAGTTGAGATCGACTATCCGGTTCAACAAATTGGATAGAGAAAATAAGCAGAACCCAAATTTCTGTGGCATCTTTATGTATTTGTCCACTGCAAAAAAAAAAAAATTATTATAAGATGCTATATTTGTATGGGGACTATTTTGTAAAGTCACATAATTTTGAAAAAAAAAGAAAATATATACAAAATTTGACAGCATACCTTTAGGCTCTTGTAAAATTATTTATTAACAATCCTATTTACATTTCTTCTGTGTGTTTGTCAAATATTTAAAATGACATTTTATGAATTTTATTTAAAAATTTACAATTTAATGCATTTTCTTTCAGAGTTAAGCAAAAAACACACACTGAATAAAAAATTCGTACATACATATATGTAAACAACCATAGTTCAGACCAACAGACACATATTTTTATTTCGCTATTTTGTTTCTAAATTTTGTACGGTGCCGAACACAATCATGACTGTGTTTCGTTTTGATATTTTGTTATGTAAACGAACATGTTTCCATCATGTTTTTTTGTTTCGAACACACATAAACCACACAGATTCGAGTGTAGGTTTATTTTAAGTTCGTGTTCTTGCACGTGTACTTCTAAAAAAAAACAGAACATGTTCTTGAACGCGTACATCTAAAAACTAAAACATTATCCACTCGCGATCGGAAAAATCTGATACACCCCTATAATAACGACAACAATTGTTTCAACCAAATTTATTAAAAAAATCTAAAATAATTCATTGGAAGTTATAAAAAAATAAAAATTATAATAATAAAAATAATAATAAAAATAAAATAAAAAATAAAAATTAAAAAAATAATAAAAAAAAAACGAAATTAATTCATAAACAACATATAAAATTTCTGTTTTCTATTTTATTACTATTTTTTAACTTTTATTTATTATCTATAATATTAATAGGCTAGGCGATTTCTTGTGACTGATGTTTTGTTCTACCTTTTTATCCTGGTTTTGACCAAACGTATATTATTTGAAAGATATTTCTTTTTAGCTGTTCACCAGATTTACAGATTTTAAAATTTTTCCCTTTATTTTGAGTAAATTGCATTTAAATTTCCTAGTAACACATACATAAAATTATACAATGCTATGTGTGTGTTTACTAAATTTGTTAATGCGTTTGTAATAAAAATGAATTTGTTTTTTGTTGATTTGTGAATTGGCTATAATTGATTAGCATACTTTTATGGTCTTTATTTAATGAAAAATTAAGTTTCCTAGAATTTGCGCTCGAATTTCGAGGGCTGGAATCTGCTAGTTTTTATTATTATCATTTAATTTTCATTTTTTTTTTTAATTATATTTCCTGATATTTGCTCTCGAATTTCGAGGGCTGGGCGCTGATAGTAGGCTTTTATAATGCATATAATGAACTGGGTGCATGTTCAGTCCTAGTCCCCATGCAAATGGCCTCTATGGTGTGGACATAAATTGCCCTAACATCCATATTGTTGTATATACAATCATGAAATTTTATTTGTGTGATCGCACTAGTTTTGAATCTAGCCGCCATATTTCCAGTAAAAAAATATAAAATTAAAATTATATTCATTACTAACCTCACCTAGTACGTTTGGACCTAAGGGCCAAAGCTAATGGCATAGATCGAATATAACATTCTAATTTGTTTTTAATCTCGTTATATTTTATCTTAAACGCTTTGCGTTAAAATCAAAAATCATTAAACTTCTCAATTAACCCACGTTTTTTATTAATTTAATGTCTCTAGGCAAAGGAATAATTTTATTTTTAGTAGATATACCACAGATAAAAGAAATGATAAACAATCCAGATATCCAAAATGCAGGTGCAAACCTTCATAATTTACAATATAAAGATGTTAATTATGAAAACTTAATGGTTACTTAGACACTCATTTGGGTGTTGAAAACATTAACGCATAAAAAGTTTTATACTTCACAGTAAATGGTCGTAAGTAGTCACAGTTTTAGGGTTTTACAACAGCCAGCTAATTTCCTGTTAAACTGAATATAATGGCAAGACATTGCATTGGAAGAAGAAAAGCACTCACATAAACATTTAGTGGTGTGAGAACTAATCGTAAAATGCCATAAATATGTACATAAGTTTTTTATGGCTACTTTGAAAAACATAAATCTAAAAGTTACTCGGAAAACTATTAAGATTGATTTAAATGCATGTACAAAGTGTTATTGTTGAATAATGAAAGTCTAATATGTTTATTAGAGATAATTTATTTTAAACAATAAGTTTCACTTTCAATGCTAAAGAGGTTGAATGACTTTTTCCGCAACAAATTTACTAAATTATACAGTGTCAGGGTGAAACTTTTGACCTTTTAAAGGTTAAACACATAATGTTAATGTTTAAAATTATATCAAAAATAAATAAGAAAATTATAGTCGATGTAGTCCGACTATACGATACCCTATACAATGCGTTTCGAGAGAGGGTCTTTGATCCAACTTTGCTGAGGCTGTAACTGGATATAGAAAATTGTGATGCTGTTATTATTTTGTGGCGTGCAGACTTAAAAAGTAGATATATGGTGATACTTTGTTTTATGGGGACTAGGTCAAAAAATGGAGCTATCATGATCGTATTTAGCACATTCTCTAATTTTTCTCTCAATCGGAATCAACTTTATGTAGGAACTATGACTCGAAATGATGATACAGGACCACTGATTAGTTGGCAAATATACATTTTATTAATATATGTATATGTTATAGTCGGGACCTTACGATAATTTTAGTCGATCTGATGGATGTTTTTCGCATGAGATCTAGCTCTGAATATGCACCGATTTCCACCAATTTCAATAACATCGTCCTATAATCGACAAAACCTAATATGCCAAATATCAGTAAAATATATTCGTTTTTGCGACCTGCCGTTTAACTTAAAATTTTGTATGTATACAGAGACAGACGGGCGGACAGACGGACAGACATAGCTAGATCGTCCTAGAAAGTAATTCTAAGACAATCAGTATAATAAGCGGTTAAATATTTTTGATAGTCACAAACCTCAGCACAAGATCATTATACTCTGATCGACTATGCGATCAGGTATCATGTGTATATGTGTATAGGGTATAAATAGGGTGAAGTTTTCCATATTAACTGAAGAAAACAACTTGTTTGAATTTGAAAAGAAAAGTAAAGTGATTCTTTTATTTTATTTTATTTATTTTTTTTTTTTAATAAATTTTTATTAACTTAATATAATTTATATTTCAAAACCAACTATATTTTTCGTAATATCATTTCTGCCCTGGTCTATGAAAAGAGAGCTTACATGCGAAAACAAGTTATCGAGAAAACAGTTGTTTATGGTAAAAAAAATCATGTGAGTTCGATCACAGGGGAGATGTGTAAACATCTAGTAATTAAAGATTTTTTGTGGCACTTTTTTAAATCAAACAGAAAGCGTCATCTATGTATCACTTATAGCAATCAACTGCAGGGGCTCTGCCAATATAAAAATATTTATTATTATTTATTATTTCAACCGATTAATTTTGAATTTAGAATTTTTCGTTTTTTATTTTTAATTTTAAATTTTTTATTTTTCGTTTTTCATTTTTTCATTTTTTCCTTTTTAGTTTATCATTTTTCATTTTTCACTTTATATTTTTATTTTTTATTTTTCTTCTTTAATTTTTCTTTTTTCATTTTTTATTATTCATTATTCATTTTCCGTTTTTTATTTTTAGTTTTTATTTTTTATTTTTCATTTTTTATTTTTCATTTTCATTTTTTATTTTTCATTTTCGATTTTCAATTTTTAATTTTCCGTTTTTCATTTTTCATTTGTTATTTTTCATTTTTTATTTATTATTTTTAATTTTTCAATTTTTATTTTTCATTTTTAGTTTTTTGTTTTTTATTTTTCATTCCTTATCTTTCATTTTTAATTTTTCATTTTTCATTTTTCATTTTTCATTTCCATTTTTATATTTCATGTTTTTTATTTTCCATTTTTTATTTTATATTTTTCATTTTTTATTTTTAATTTTTTATTTTTAATTTCTATTTTTAATTTTTTATTTTTCATTTTCATTTTTTATTTTTCATTTTCGATTTTCCATTTTTAATTTTCCGTTTTCCATTTTTCATTTTTTATTTTTCATTTTTAATTTTTTCTTTTTCATTTGTTATTTTTCATTTATTATTTTTAATTTTTCAATTTTTATTTTTCATTTTTAATTTTTGGTTTTTTATTTTTCATTCCTTATTTTTCATTTTTAATTTTTCATTTTGCATTTTTCATTTTAATTTTTAATTTTTCATTTTCATTTTTATATTTCTTGTTTTTAATTTCCATTTTTTATTTGCTATTTTTCATATTTTATTTTCCAATTTTTTTTTTTTGATTTTTAGTTTTTAATTTTTTATTTTTAATTTCTATTTTTAATTTTTTATTTTTCACTTTCGTTTTTTATTTTACATTTTCGATTTTCCATTTTTAAATTTCCGTTTTCCATTTTTCATTTTTCGTTTTTTATTTTTAATTTTTAATTTTTTATTGTTCATTTGTTATTTTTCATTTATTATTTTTAATTTTTCAATTTTTATTTTTCATTTTTAATTTTTGGTTTTTTATTTTTCATTCCTTATTTTTCATTTTTAATTTTTCATTTTACATTTCCATTTTTATATTTCTTGTTTTTCATTTTCCATTTTATATGTTTTATTTTTCATTTTCCATTTTTTATTTTTGATTTTTCATTTTTATTTTTCAATTTTCATTTTTAATTTTTAATTTTTGATTTTTAATTTTTTATTTTTAATTTTTTATTATTCAGTTTTCAATTCTTATTTTTCATTTTCCATTTTTTATTTTTTATTTTTTTTTTATATTTTTAATTTTTAATTTTTCATTTTTAATTTTCATTTTTATATTTCTTGTTTTTCATTTTCAATTTTTTATTCTTCATTTTCCATTTTCCATTTTTTATTTTTTATTTTTGATTTTTGATTTTTCATTTTTATTTTTCAATTTTCTTTTTTTATTTTTAATTTTTTATTTTTAATTTTTTATTATTCAGTTTTCAAATCTTATTTTTCATTTTCCTTTTTTTATTTTTTATTTTATTTTTTTATATTTTTAATTTTTCATTTTTAATGTTTCATTTTTCATTTCCATTTTTAAATTTCTTGTTTTTAATTTTCCATTTTTTATTTTTTATTTTCATTTTCATTTTTTATTTTTCATTTTCGATTTTCGATTTTTAATTTTCCGTTTTTCATTTTTCATTTGTTATTTTTCATTTTTTATTTATTATTTTTAATTTTTCAATTTTTATTTTTCATTTTTAGTTTTTTGTTTTTTATTTTTCATTCCTTATTTTTCATTTTTAATTTTTCATTTTTCATTTCCATTTTTATATTTCTTGTTTTTAATTTTCCATTTTTTATTTTATATTTTTCATTTTTAATTTTTTATTTTTAATTTCTATTTTTCATTTTTTATTTTTCATTTTCATTTTTTATTTTTCATTTTCGATTTTCCATTTTTAATTTTCCGTTTTCCATTTTTCATTTTTTATTTTTAATTTTTAATTTTTTTCTTTTTCATTTGTTATTTTTCATTTATTATTTTTAATTTTTCAATTTTTATTTTTCATTTTTAATTTTTCATTTTGCATTTTTCATTTTAATTTTTAATTTTTCATTTTCATTTTTATATTTCTTGTTTTTAATTTCCATTTTTTACTTGCTATTTTTCATATTTTATTTTCCATTTTTTATTTTTGATTTTTAGTTTTTAATTTTTTATTTTTAATTTCTATTTTTCATTTTTTATTTTTCACTTTCATTTTTTATTTTACATTTTCGATTTTCCATTTTTAATTTTCCGTTTTCCATTTTTAATTTTTCGTTTTTTATTTTTAATTTTTAATTTTTTATTGTTCATTTGTTATTTTTCATTTATTATTTTTAATTTTTCAATTTTTATTTTTCATTTTTAATTTTTGGTTTTTTATTTTTCATTCCTTATTTTTCATTTTTAATTTTTCATTTTACATTTCCATTTTTATATTTCTTGTTTTTCATTTTCCATTTTATATGTTTTATTTTTCATATTCCATTTTTTATTTTTTATTTTTCATTTTTATTTTTCAATTTTCATTTTTATTTTTCCTTTTTGATTTTTAATTTTTTATTTTTAATTTTTTATTATTCAGTTTTCAATTCTTATTTTTCATTTTCCATTTTTTATTTTTTATTTTTTTTTATATTTTTAATTTTTCATTTTTCATTTTTAATTTTTAATTTTTAATTTTTAATTTTTCATTTCCATTTTTATATTTCTTGTTTTTCATTTTCAATTTTTATTTTTCATATTCCATTTTTTATTTTTTATTTTTGATTTTTGATTTTTCATTTTTCATTTTTATTTTTCAATTTTCATTTTTCATTTTTTATTTTTAATTTTTTATTATTCAGTTTTCAAATCTTATTTTTCATTTTCCTTTTTTTATTTTTTATTTTATTTTTTTATATTTTTAATTTTTCATTTTTAATGTTTCATTTTTCATTTCCATTTTTAAATTTCTTGTTTTTAATTTTCCATTTTTTATTTTTTATTTTTAATTTGTTATTTTCCATTTTTAATTTTTAATTTTTAATTGTTAATTTTTAATTTTTAATTTTTAATTTTTAATTTTTAATCTTTAATTTTTAATTTTTAATTTTTAATTTTTAATTTTTAATTTTGAATTTTGAATTTTTAATTTTTAATTTTTAATTTTTAATTTTTAATTTTTAATTTTTAATTTTTAATTTTTAATTTTTAATTTTTAATTTTTAATTTTTAATTTTTAATTTTTAATTTTTAATTTTTAATTTTTAATTTTTAATTTTTTATTTTTAATTTCTATTTTTCATTTTTTATTTTTCATTTTCATTTTTTATTTTTCATTTTCGATTTTCCATTTTTAATTTTCCGTTTTCCATTTTTCGTTTTTTATTTTTAATTTTTTATTTTTCATTTGTTATTTATACCCTCCACTCCAGTGTGCAGAGGGTATATATAAGTTTGTCATTCCGTTTGTAATAATTAGAAAAAAAAATTTGGACCCCATAAAATATATATATTTGTGATCCTTATAACAACCGGAGTTGATATAGCGATGTCCGTCTGTCCGTCTGTCCGTCTGTCCGTCTGTCCGTCTGTGGAAATCACGATGACGGCATCAATCGGGCAGCTAGGGTGCTCGTTGGCATAAAAAATGATTCATTAACATCCTGAAAAGTTTGCTATTTAAAATCGTCCAAATCGGTCGATTAGGGCCCGAGATTTGAATGAAGAACTAAAAAAAGTCTTGAAAAAATATAATTTTCTATGTTGTTCTTGTCACGATCACGCCCTCAATAGGATAGCTAGGGTGATAATTTTTAGTGAGAATGATTCACCAAATTCATGGGAAGATTTCTACTTCAAAAATCATTAAAATCGGTGGAACAGGTCCAGGTAAATCTATGAAAAATTAAAAAAAAAATGAAAAACATGATGTTTCCATATTGTTCCTGTTGTTATTCTAAATGTTGCATTGTTGTCATAGCTGGACTTGTTGTTTTTGTGGTCGTTGTGGTAATAATATAATAAAAACAAACCCTTGTACATTTTTTTGTGAACTCTGGTAGAAAATTTTAAAAGTTTCCATTGTTTTGGCATCACTAAAAAAATTTGTTAGATCATTTCTGTCATTGCCAGAGCCTGCATGCAAAATTTCAGATCGATTGGCTCACGGGAAAGGGGCTAAAAATCGATCCAAAATTTTGTCGACAAGCAGACACTACCAGTTAATATAAAGGCAGTAAATAAAGGGAGTAAAAGTTCACCAATAATTTAAAAAACAAATTTTTATGTGTTAATTTATTTAAAGAAAAAAATAATTAAATGAAATAGTAATAATAAAAAAAAATAATATACAATACAAAAAAAAAGAATATATAAATAAAATAAAATAAAGATAAATGCATTCATAGCATTATAATACATATAAAAGGTCAATGTTTTCTAACCGTAACCGTAACGAGTCAGTTGTTTTTTTTTTACATGAAAATCATTTAAAACAGTTACCGAACGTAACCGGAACGTCCCAATACTTTTCATGTGAAAAAAAGGCTGACACGTTACGTAACAGTTACATGTCGCTAACTTGTTCTTTACACAGGCTACTGCTTTTGCAGCCAACTTCAAGTCTATTTATATAGCTTCGTAAGCATAACTGATAAAATTGTTTCTATTATTTTTTGCTGTAAGTAATAAGTTATAAATATACTGAATTTGCAAACTAAAATGGATACATATATTGGAGGTGCTTTAATACAAAAGAGTTAACGAAACAAAATCAAAAAAAAAAACAACTCTACAACATCAACAATGGCAGTCATATGTTCTTCAAATAGAAAAAAAAACTGCAAGTGTGTTTTGTTGGCTACAAAACAAAAATAGTGTTGACAATATAACAAAATATGTAAAAGAAGTTAGTGCTATGAAATATTTTATTTTGTTTAAAAAAAAATCGCAAAATGAAAGGCTATAATTCCATTAATAATCAAAAGGCGTTAAACTAATTTATTTATTTTTACGTTGTACTAATGCATTTTAAATAAGTAAAAGTAATTGTATATTTAAATAAAAATGCATTTGTATTATATGTTGCTGTCGTATTCAGAAAAATCAAGTAGCTGACTATACGACTACAAATGCTGCTGCCAGCAGTCGTCTATGTGTTTCATTCATGATGTTGCATTTTTTTGCGAGCAATACTTACATATATTCTAAATAAAGAAATAATAGTTCTTTTCATACTGCGAAATCTATACAAATATATGTACAAATACTATATGTCAAATTTCAAATTTGCAATAATTGATACATTTTTGAAAGAAAATTGTATAATATGAAATGTCTTTAATTTATTTCATAGAAAACAATTTTTTGAGGTGCGTGGATTTTCTATATTTACTGTTTTACTATTTTCGTAATGAGGTTAAATGAGTTAAAAAGAATTTAAAATATTTGAAAATATTAGGTGAGGATCCTCAAGATGTAATATACGATCGGTCTAAAACTTTTCACTTAGAGCCACAGTTAAATTCGAAACAACAAAAACCCATATATTTTGTGCATAAAGTTTAACATTAAATGTGCTTTTCTAAAATGTCTATATATTTTTTCTCATTCATTTCTGACCATCTTCAATGTAAATTTACCAAAGTTTTTTTTATTGCAATATGTATATAAAACTTAAAAATTTAATATTTTTTATTGTGTATTAACTTATTATTCTGCGATTTTCATTACATCACAAAATGTTACAAATTGGCACTACTGTTTCAAAAACAAAAAAACTTCTAAATCAGTTGAAAACAGTTGATCTGTAAAACTGTGTGTGAAATTGTGTCAAATAAAATTACAAATATTAATAAATATAATAATACATATATATATATATATTATTAATTTTGTTAAGAATTAGCACAAAATTGATTTTCCATTTTGCATTTCATTTTTAAAGAATTCTGCCATATTTTGTTAAAGGGAAAATCCATTTTTGTTATATTAAAAAAAACAGACTTGCATTTAATTTTTCCGTGACTGCCTCAATAATTGCGTAGATGCCACCACAATATTTTTTCTAATTAAAACAGTTGATCTGTAAAACTGTGTGTGAAATTGTGTCAAATAAAATTACAAATATTAATAAATTAATAATACATATATATATTTTATTAATTTTGTTAAGAATTAGCACAAAATTGATTTTCCATTTTGCATTTCATTTATAAAGAATTCTGCCATATTTTGTTAAAGGGAAAATCCATTTTTGTTATATTAAAAAAACAGACTTGCATTTAATTTTTCCGTGACTGCCTCAATAATTGCGTAGATGCCACCACAATATTTTTTCTAATTAAATATTAACCAATATCTAACTAGAATTATGATTTATTCTGACTAAAAAGTTCCAATTAAAAGTTATTCATCCCAATTATGAATATTCTCAAGGAATTTCTTTCTCACGGAAAATACATTTCTCGAGAAAAAAATTCCTCCAATTATAAATTCCGCGTGAACAAAAAATGATTAACTGGCATCATCGAATTTCGAAGCCACTTGCTTTGCTTATTGACAATTTATTTTCTATTTTTTGTGTGTGTGCAAACGACCCTACAATAAATGTCCCAATAAACATTTTTGTTAGCTATCAACTTGAGGTGCATTTGAGATCAAATACATTTCTCAAATCTCCAACGTTAATTCTCAAATGCCCTCAATAGTTCGAATATAGTCTTCTCAACTTAAAAGGCACATTTTTTATATGGCGATTTTCATAGTTATCAAATTGAGAAATTTGTGATTCTCAACTTGATAGCAAAGAAATATTTCCAATCGGTATCAAATGGAAGGTACGGAATTGCCATATTATACTAATTTTAGAAATGAAAACAATGTACTTTTTTTAATGTTTCAATTTAATTTCATTATATATTTAACATTACTATGTACATATTTAACATTAAATGTACATATTATGTACATTTTTTAAAATCTAGAATTAAAAATAAATGAATTAATTAGTTGTACATTTTTTGAAAAATTCGACAAAAAGCAGAAATAATTAAAAATATATCAATGATTTATTTGTACTTTTTTGGCATTTTTTAATTTAATTTATTATTTATGACATATTTAAATAATATCTCAGACTTAACACAAATCGTATTCAAGTTGAAAAAATGTTTGGTCTCAAGTGGAGAAAAGTGTTGGATATCCAATTGAGAGTAAAAATGTTTCTCAAAGATTGGAAAAAATGTTAAGTCTCAACTTGATGTCAAGTTGAAAGCAAACAAGGAGAAAAATTGTTCAACCCAAGTTGAGAATTACATTTGACATCAATTTAAGAACTTAATATTTCAATGCATACTGGGGAATGACCGAAACTAACACATAAACAGTTTTTTCCTATTTGAAAAACATATGACTGTCATTGTTGCTGTTGTAGAGTTGTTATACCCTCCACTCCAGTGTGCAGAGGGTATATATAAGTTTGTCATTCCGTTTGTAATAATTAGAAAAAAAATTTTGGACCCCATAAAATTTATATATTTGTGATCCTTATAACAACCGGAGTTGATATAGCGATGTCCGTCTGTCCGTCTGTGGAAATCACGATGACGGCATCAATCCGGCAGCTAGGGTACTCGTTGACATAAGAATGATTCACTAACATCCTGAGAAGTTTGCTATTTAAAATCGTCCAAATCGGTCGATTAGGGCCCGAGATTTGAATGAAGAACTAAAAAAAGTCTTGAAAAAAAAATAATTTTCTATGTTGTTCTTGTCACGATCACGCCCTCAATAGTGCAGCTACAGTGATCATTTTTAGTGAGAATGATTCACCAAATTCATGGAAAGATTTCTACTTCAAAAATCATTAAAATCGGTGGAACAGGTCCAGGTAAATCTCTGAAAAAGTAAAAAAAAAATGAAAAACATGATATTTCTATATTGTTCTTGTTGTTATTCTAAATGTTGCATTGTTTTCATAGCTGGACTTGTTGTTTTTGTGGTCGTTATGGTAATAATATAACAAAAACAAACCCTTTGTACATTTTTTTATCAACTCTGGTAGAAAAATTTTAAAGTTTCCATTGTTTTGGCATCACTAAAAAAATATGTTAGATCATTTCTGTCATTGCCACAAGCCTGCCTGCAGTGGTTAAAATCGATCCAAAATTTTTTCGACAAGCAGACACTACGAGTTAATATAAAGGGAGTAAAAATTCACCAACATCTAAAGCAAATAATGCTAAAATACCTAGTTGTTAATAAAAAAAAACAATTGGGCAATTCACAATGGGTAATGTATCGTTTTTTCTCCTGTATCGTGTATCACTTTACAATAGTGTAAAACTGTTGTTGATAATTTTCACTGAAAAATCTGATACACGATCCAACTTCATTTGCTATGTTTAGTAAATGTTGTATATTGTATCATAACATATCAGTTCCAAGTGAATGCCAGTTTTTATGAAAAAGAAAAAACAAATACATAGAATATTATCAGCATAAATAATTATAAAATAAAATATGGCAAATAATGCAAATAACGCAAATACATCGATAAGTTTATTTATATAAAAATTAATGTTTATATTTTTAGTATGTATTTTCTCTTTCAGTACCAACCAAAACATTTAACATTTTTTTTTTTCATTATAAATTAAAATGCAAGAGGTACGTAACTAAAACTCCAGGGTATATCTCACGACCAAAAAGCAAACACTGACAAGTGTTTTCTCTTATACAAAATAGCAGAAGCGACGAAGCGATCTTTCCTCGTTGGATCGAAAATTACTAAAGAAAGCGTTTTACAATATGAAAATACAACTGAGTGTTCACAACAAATGATTGTATTGTGTATTTCAATACAACATACAATGTACAACACCTGTTGTGAATTGCCCAAATGTAAATTTAGCAAAAAATTTATGTATTAATTTATTTAAAGAGAAAAACACAAAAATAACGTTTGATGTTGTATTTTTTGTGTGTAATATTTAAATATACATACATACACATATTAAATAATACAAATAATGTACATATATTATATATATGTATGTATGTATATTCATAGTAACTGCATGTTAGAAATAAATCGGTTATTTTATTTACATAAAATTCTGCAGTATTTTGTTGTGGGGAAAATACATTTCTTTTGTATTAACAGAGTGTCACTTCATTTTGCTCAGCGTGACTATGCCACAGTAGATGCCGGCATAATTTTTGTTTGTTCTAATTAGCTTTGCAATAGTTTTTTCTATTTTAACATGAATGTTAATATTTTCAACTAGATATCATACAGAACAATGTTAAGAGTATACACGGGTTGGTCTTTTATTTCATACGTTTTTTCATTATTCTTTTACAAATATGAACATAAGTTTTGCATATTACCCACCAATCTCACATCACACTGCAAGTTCGAAAAACTCAATACACTCACATTTTTTTTTACTAATACACACACATTTTCCGCAGTGGTCACACTAATGGCACCAAATTTTTCGTGCGAATAGTGGCAGACACTAACGATGATTAATGTTACCCTGTTATAAATTTAATGCAAATTTACTGGATTCTGTAAAATTGTAATTAAAGTTTTAACTTGTTAAATCTATTATAATGATTTATTTTTTGAAATGCGCATACAAAAACGCAAGTTTGTTAATTATAGAGCATAAATATTATTAACTATTATTAAAATAATACTAATAATAATAAATGTAAACATTTTCCCTCAAACATGTGCCTGTATAATAAACTTGGTAACTCTACTTAAAATAAAATAAGAGAGAGAAGTATACAAATTTTTTCAAGTTTACGCTTCGACAACATTTTAAAAATGAGATTGCAGTCAGATGTTTGAGCATAAAATTTAATGGCGATGGATTCGACTAATTCGAACAATTTTTCGTTGATAATACGTACACAACGATTTTACAATTTCAGTGTGATGTGAGATTGGGGGTTAACTTTTTGTTGTCTTTACAAAATAGAGTTACCGAGTTCGTCAATGAGTTTTTTGCTTACAAAACAGTTCTACATAGTTATATAGAATTATTATTCTGCTTTACCTATAAAATATCTGATTGCGATTACATCTAATTTTTAAAAATTGTTTATAATTAATAAAGCATTATTATTCACATAAATACAAAATTTCACTTTTTAAACTGAAAATAAAATTTCCAATTATAAATTAGAAAATATTAATTGAGTTTCAGAAAATCATATCAAAACGTCGGAAATAATAATTTTAAATTTAGAAATATCTTTACATATAAAAATGTTTACATTTAAAAAAAATATTGCCATTCAGGAGATATTAATAACTTTTCAGTACCGCGATTCAGTAACTTCTTTTAACGATAGTCGAATTGTAAAAAAAAAAGAAAATTGCAAAATTATCAGTAAAATTTTGAAACGATATTCGCTATTGTTAAAGTCAGCTGTTGTTGTTATCTAAACGACAACCATTTTCGATAAAAACTTAAATTTTTAGGTTGAAATGTCGTCATACATAAATAAAAATCATGAAATAGTGAAAATATTTTGCTTTAATTAAAAAACTTTTTTATATAAATAAAAAAATTAAATAGCATATTCAATTCATTATTTCATTTTCAAATAAATAAACAGAAATATTAGTAAAAAAAATAAAGATATTAAACATAAACATAAAACCATCCTGTCAAACACGAAGTAATTTGTTTTTTTTCTATTCTTTGTGTTTTTCGCTTATTTTGACAGAGATGCCACTCCTTTACAATTTAAATAAATAGAAAAACAGATTTGTCGATATTAATTTAAATTCAATGAATTTAAGAAAACCTCAAATGATATTTAAGAATTGCTAACATAAAAATTGTTACATAAGTAAACGTAATTTTATGAGAATGTTATTTTTTATATATAAATTTTCAAAATTTTTTTTGGATGAAAATTTGAAGTTTTTCAGAAAATAAAGATAACATTAAATTATTTTATTTAAAATGTTTGGGACTTTGCGTTTTTTGCGTTTTTCATCCCTAATTTGATTATTTATTATTATAAATTTATTCTCTATGTTTTCAAAATATGGCAATATTTTAAAAAAAAGTTGAGAGAGCTTTTTTTTTGGTTATTATTTTGTTACTCCATCCAACCTATATGGCCACAATGAAGAAATATTTGGCCAGTTAAAAGAAACTATACAGCCATCTCCAATTAGCACGATTTAATGCATATAGCCACTCTACACAACCATTACCTTTGCAATGGAGGTTAGGGCGAGCTATTTAATTAGCAAAAACTAAATTAAACGAGAAGTTATGTCATATAACCGGAAACGCATGCATATAGGTATATAACCAAAATGCATGCCGATCAGCAACCACGATGACCAAAAAGCAAACACCGAAATAAATCCGAAATAATAGAAAAGAAGAAAACCAACCCAAAGAATTTGCTGAAATAATTTGGTATTAAGTTTAACAAACCGAGGTGGAGGGTATCAAAGATTCGGCACAGCCGAATTTAACACTCTTACTTGTTTTTCATTTATTATTTTTAATTTTTCAATTTTTATTTTTCATTTTTAATTTTTCGTTTTTTATTTTTCATTCCTTATTTTTCATTTTTAATTTTTAAGTTTTCATTTTTCATTTCCATTTTTATACTTCTTGTTTTTCATTTTCCATTTTTTATTTTTGATTTTTCATTTTTATTTTTCAATTTTCATTTTTAATTTTTAATTTTTTATTTTTAATTTTTTATCTTTAATTTTTTATTATTCAGTTTTCAATTTTTATTTTTAATTTTCCATTTTTTATTTTTTATTTTTTATTTTTTTTTTTATATTTAATTTTTTCATTTTCATATCATAATTTTTTTACCAATGCAATCATAAGTCACACCGATTTTGTCTTACGTCTCACATGTTACGCTGTTTTTGTGATTGTATTGTGAAATATAAATTTACCCCCCTGCGGGTATAGATGCCTACACATAAAAAAAAAATCTTTGCGTCAGTTTCGTGTTAGTTTTTTCATTTATTTGGGTTTCTTGGTGTCTAACTATATTCAAGTGATATTTCTGCTAGGAATATTATCGTATTTAATCGCGTTAAGTTGAGTTTATAAATGTTATAATTTTTAATGCGCCAACCGTCTTTTTGGTCATCATTTTAATGTAATTGTTTCTGTTGGTCTTTTTCAGAAAAATGAGTGCTGATGAGAAGTTCAGTGCCGTCTGCAGTCATTATTTTTATCATGTGAAAAAGCGTCACATACTCTATCCGATTCGGCAAATAAATGGAAAATGATTTTTTTGACACCTAAGCCCCCTTTACATAGACCAGATCACATATCTTATTTTTCTTTCCTATACCACTCAGCGGTCAGGGTAAAATTTGATTGTACTGATGTATGTATATTAATGCAAAAATCCTTGACCTAGATCTACCATTTATCATACCGATCGATTCAGAAAGTGATTTTAGTTTAGCGAAGTTCGTCCAAGGTTTTCTTGCAATCAAACTACAGCTAGAAACATAAACATATATCTATTATTTGTTATGTATGCTTGTATCTTACATAGCGGAATCGCAGAGAGCCATACAAATGTCATCTATTATATCATCTAAAATGACCCTAATGTCCACATATGTACAGGGGATCAGAATACATTGGAAACTTTTACAAAATTCTAAATTTAGGTTTTTAGGTCTATCTGAATATGATAAATTTGTTTCAAAAAATGCAAAAAAAAAGTTAAACGAATAAGTGCTTTTTTTGTAATGCCAAAACAATGGAAACTTTAAAACTTCTGTACCATAGTTGATTAAAACAATTACAAGAGAAAATGCTTTGTATGAAATTTAAGTCGTTATTTAAATATTTCTGGCGTTTATTTCAACTGCTTTTTAACACTTTTTGCAACTGCAATTAATTAGTATTCCCCATTCTATGATTTTCCGAGACTTCTTACGAAGGTGTATTGTGGAACTAAAACATTTTATTTTATTTCTTTTATATATTTTTTATTATTTCAAGGCATATCAGCAATATTTTTGTTTTTTCATTCGGTGCAAAAACTATCAAATTTTCAGCGTTCCTATTCTGGAGCAAGGTGAATATAGCTTCCCATGAGAAAAACATTGATTTTTCAAATTAAATCCAGCAACAATTAGCGATTGGCCTTGAATGTAGGATGTCATTTGGCAATTTTTTATTTTAGCGATTTTTGATTTTGGCGATTTTTAATTTTGCTGATTTTTGATTTTGCAGATTATTGTTTTTTTTTTGGCGATATATGTTTTTTTTTTTATTTTTGGAGATTTTTGATTTTGGCGATTCCGCCCATACTTTCCACGACTACTTACATTGCGAATTAACGCATTTGCTAAAATTTTCAAGACTGTCGCTTGCATAGTACTTCATATATTTGTATAGGAGGTGCCACGTCCACTAATTCTATCCCGCCCATTTTTTATGTGACTAGTCGCTTTAATAATAGATGACCTCGAACAAGTTTGCAAAGCTCTGCCTTTCGTAATACTCAATTTATATGATATTAAAAATTCACTTCAGCTGGGAGATTCCACGCCTATAGTTCCTTCCGGATACACAGTTAGACTCTGCAAAAATTTCAGGAAAATCTATTTAATGGTTTAGCCTCCTATAAGCTACAAACAAACAAACATATATACTTTCGCTTTTACATAGATATATTGAAAAATTTGATTTATAACTGTCTATTACATCCATAAATCAACAGTCCGTAAATTCATTGGTGATAATCACACGTTTCACCACATCCCAATGTAAAGCCAAGGATCATTTTCAATTCCTCGAATGCTCTATACTTCTTTTATGCTAAATAATTATAATTAATCTAATGCGGTTACGAAAATTAATGTCTATAGTTTTAATTACAATTTTCAGTTAATTTAAACGACTAGAGATTTTGTGTGTAGAAATGTTGTTGTGAAATTTTTCAAAATATCTAGAATCGTTGACACCAAAATTTATTGCGTTCGTTAATAACTCTAACCCATCTGTTTTTCGTAAAAACAAAAAATCAACTTCGAAACCTGTATCTTGTTAATTACCATTTTGAATGTGCCACAAAATGTTTGACAAACCAGCCAATACCAAATCACCTTAAAGTTGGCTTGTGTTTGTGACTTTGTGTGTACTTAATTTTTTAGTTATGGTAATGTCGTTGATTATAGTCATTCTCTGATTACAAAAAAATAGGATTATTGAAAAATGTTTAAGATTTTATTGAACTTTCAATAAAAAGTGAATAAATTTATATGGATTTCACTTTCAAGCTCATAAATTTTAACTAATCATTTGTTATTGTAAAATATATTCAAATAATGTCAAAATTAAAAATTTTGTCTGATTTTGTCAACAACAAGACTCTGCAAATGATGATGATGGAGATAACATAAGTACGTCTCACGATTTGAAAATTATTTTTGCCATTGATAAACTTGTGTTAACATATACTCGTAGATACAACAAAAAACCACAACCGACCGCATCAATAACAAAAGGGAACAAAATTTAACTTTTTTGGTGATGACTGGAACTTTATTATAATTTTTTACTAATTTGAGGTCGCTGATTTCAAATCCGCACTTGGTTTTTTTCTATCAGCTCGACTTTTCGCGATATACCGTTATGTCCAAAAGTAAGGCACTTCCACTACATATATTGGAATAACTTAAAAACGATTCATCATATTCAGTTTAAAAAAAAATCCAAAACTCGCCAACAATATCATCTTAAAGCCGTGTTTACATTGGATTTAAATTTGCCTAGCAGTTTCAGAGATATCGTGGAAGTTAAAAAAAAAAACAATTTTCAAAAAAAAATTTTTTTGTTTTTTAAAAATTCATAACAATTAAAAGTGCGAAACACATTACAGGTTTGGTCCAAAGGCACTTAGCTAAATATATTTCAATTTCAATGAGCTTTATTTCATTGTAATCGGTGCACAACTTTTGATTATGTTCACAATTTACTGAGAAAGCTGAATTGATGAAAATCGCGATTTCCATAAGATTTTAAGATTTTGCAAGATTATTTTCATTATGATTTAGGAGAACAGGGTTTTCATTGAGTAAGAACAGAATGTTGTTTTTACGGTTACTTGGGATTCTGAATCCAAACCTTTTTTCTATCAGTTCCACTTTTTGCGATATACCGTAATGTCCAAACTTAAGGCACTTCCACTACATATATTGGAATAACTTGAAAACGTTTCACCATTTTTTTTGGTTTTCAAAAAAATTTTTTTAAAGATGTAAGGTAACAATGCTTTTGGAAAACAATGAAATTTTTAAAAAAACACCAAAAAAAAAATGGCTGAGTAATGGTTGTGTAAGTAAAAAAAATAAAATAAAAAAAAAATATTTAAATTTTGTATATTTCAAAATCATGAAAAATACAAAACTGGAAAAAGTGTAAAGTCTTATTTCTTTCACGCCCCGGTAGGTGAGTAGGTAGCGTGCTCGTCTATCATGCGGGGGTCTTGGGTTCGATTCCCACCAGAGGCTTTGATGTGTCGCTGCAAAAAAAAAAAAAAAACTAGCCAAAATTAGAAACTGCAGACAAGCCACTCGGCTTCGCGGAACTAGGCTTAAAAAAAAAAAGTAAAGTATGAACAAAATGGGATATTGACCATAAAAATCGATGAAGGCGTTTCTCTTTTATTCACAATTAAGTGAAGGTACCTCATTTTGTACCACGTATTAAAAAGCGTTACTATGAAATAAAGCTTTTTCATTCGAAATATGTTTAACTATATGCTTTTAGATCAAACCAGTAATCTATCCTGCATTTTGATTTTATTTTATATGAATTTTTAAAGAACAAAATTTTTTTTTATTTTTTTTTTTTTGAAAATTGTCCTTTTTTCAAAACTTCCACGATATAACTGAAACTGCTGGACAAATTTAAAACCAATGTAAGCACGCCTAAAAGATAATATTGTTGACGAGTTTTCAATTTTTTTAAATTGAATATGATGAACCGTTTTCAAGTTATTCCAATATATGTAGTGGAAGTGCCTTAAGTTAGAACATAATGGTACATCGAGAAAGATCGAGCTGATAGAAAAAAACCAAGTGCAGATTTGGATTCAGCATCCCAAATAACTTTAAAAACAACATTCAGTTCTTACTCAACAAAAACCTTGTTTCCTTGTGTAATATATACATTATTTACCGGTGATAAATAAACAGAGTAATGCCAGTAAGAAATTATGGTCGACTTAAATCGACCATATGATTGTCTGTATTATGTAAGAGTTTCGAGAGTTGATCTAAGACCCAACTTTTCATCTGGCCTACAGATGTGAAAACTTTCTTATCGGATCGATCATTACCGTATTTAGTCACTTCTTTTTATTCATATTTCTTTTTTTTTGATAGATTTAAGTGAATATTGGGAAGCAGCTTTAGATTTTGCTATAAATAAAAAACAGATCCATATCTTTGAAAATGGGCCACGAATAATCAGTTATCATTGCATACATCTTTGTAGAAATATGGTCCACGAATTCCGTCGACCCAAAAACTACAACAAACAGTTCATGATACGTTGTCTTTTCAGCAGTAATATGGGAAACTTTTGTTCGTTTACGTAACCACCGAGTTGACAATGAGTTTCGTCACAATTTTGAACGTAATTTTCTTCAACTTTCGGTAAAGGATTCTCCAATTTGGAAATAAGTTTTTAATAATCGACTCACTTCGTAAATCACATATATTATACTAACTTCCTGTTATAACACAGCTGACATTGATGTTGCGCCGCGTAATCCTAATCTTCGTAGTACCTATCATCCCTTTTAGTGTTATATAAAAATATCCGTTATAATAATTTTGACTGCCTGAGTTCCTTCAGTCCATCAGTAAAGATATTCAGTCGTTCAAATTAGGGACATTACTGCGGACCAATTCTTTTCAGATTCATGCACTATCATAAAATTGGCGATGACTACTTTAGATAATTATTGTTTAATTAACCGACTAAATTATTGATTTAAAAAATAATAAAAAAAAGTAAATCTTATATCTGTGAAAAAGAAAATAGTTTTATTTTGACTAGCAGATGCCAGCCCTCGAAATTCGAGTGCAGATTCTAGAAAATTTTATTTTTCATTAAATAAAAACCCTAAGGTGGGCTAATCAATTATAGCCAATTCAGAAATCAACACAAAAAAAGAAACCCATGTTTATTGCAAACACATTAACAAATTTAATAAACGCACACGTAGCATTGTATAATTTTATGTATGTGTTAGTAGCAACTTTAAATGCAATTTACTCAAAATAGAGGAAAAAATTTAAAAATCTGTAAATCTGCAAAACGGCTAAAAAGAAATACCTTTCAAATAATATACGTGTGGTCAAAATCGGGATAACACGATAGAACAAAACATCGGTCACAACATATTAATAGTTATTATAGATCTGCCACCAGAATTTTGGCAAATGAGTTATCTGTAGCTCCCTTAACATTACAAATGGGTACTCCAAAATGCGCCAAATTGGCTACAATAATCATCACTAAGCCTACTTAACTTAAAAATTCAAATATTTTAATTTATTATTATACTTATCCGCTATTGGACCAGCAAAAAAATTGTATATAAACACGTGTCATTATTGAATCCGGATGTTGCGAAAATTTGAATCATAACCAATGAATTTAAAATGGCCTTGTCGTAATACGGAAGTTGTCCTTGATAGACATGTTCGAAGTAGAGAACGTTGTAAAACCCACGTACATAACTAATACGATATACACGACACGATATCCTAACTAATACGATATAACATAACATACACGACACTAACTGACTACGACCACACATACTTAACGTACATGACGTCACTTTACACATTAACAACACGAACACTGACTGAACATATACCAACCAGATTACATTTAAGTACCATCTTTTATTGATTCTCATTCAGTCAATATATTAATTTAGATAAGTAGCAAGGTTGGTATAGACAAAGCAGTGTTGCCAGAAGTAGGGAAAAATCCCTCCATGTAGGTATTTTTACCACCAAATTGATTGCGTAGGGAAAATCGGACAGATTTTTTTTTTTTGTTAAAATGTAGGTACTTTTTTGAAAAATCCATTAAAAAGAAAAAAAAATAGTTTTTAATAAAATTTTCAAAAAAAAAAAAAAATTGTTTTTAAATCGTTTTTTATTCAAAATGTTGTAAAATAACAAAAAAGTCGATTATAAAATATAATGTGTTGACAACACTAAAAAGTTTTTACTTAACTATCTGCCAACAATAGTAGTTTTTGACAGTTTGTTGCATATTGACGTCTATAT
This sequence comes from Cordilura impudica, assembly GCA_963682025.1. Classification (NCBI taxonomy): domain Eukaryota; kingdom Metazoa; phylum Arthropoda; class Insecta; order Diptera; family Scathophagidae; genus Cordilura; species Cordilura impudica. The sequence continues at coordinate 124,457,768 of OY821517.1, forward strand.
ATGTGGCAAGTGGCAAGTATGAATATGAAATATGGTGGATATCAGTTACTATTTTTCGTAGTAGGCTGAATTTTCAAAGAAAAAAATCCACATTAACGTCGTTTTTTAAGTTTTCTAGCATAAAACTAATTTTATTCAAAGATAAATTTATTTTATAAACATCGATCACTACGTAAGTTTAATTGAATACTTAATAACAATTGACTTAATTAACAACCTTTACTTTATAACACAGAAAATGTCTTCAGATTCGTCAGATTCTTCTGAAAATGAAAACCAGCCAAAAAAATACCGAAAACAAATGTTTCGTTCTCAGTGGTTGGAAGCGGATGAATTTAGAGGGTGGTTAATGGAAATAAAGGAAGACAAATTTAAATGCAAGTGTAAATCATGCGGAAAATTGTTAAATTGTGGAAGATCCGAGCTTAGCAAACATGCTTCAACAAAATTACACCAAAAAAATGTTTCATCTATAAATAACACTAAGCCAGTGGACAAATTTTTTGAAAAACAAGCTGTAGTGGCTGACCCCGTTGCTAATTTTGAAATGCGCATAAGGCTTTTTTTGCGGAGCACAATGTAGCCTTTCATATAATAGCCCACTTAGTACCACTTCTAAAAGAAATAGTCCCGGATTCCCATATTATACAAAAAAGCAAATTGGGAAGAACAAAGTGTACAAAAATAATAAGAAACGTATTGGCTAATGAACAAAAATCTATTTTAATATCAAAACTACAACAATACAAGTTCTCTGTACTTGTGGACGAAAGCACTGACGTATGTTCCAGCAAGACAATGTGCGTTCTGTTAGGTTTTTTGATGAAGAGCGAGAAGAAGTAGTGGTACAACTTTTAGAGCTGCTACATGTTGGAACAGATTGCAGCGCAGAGGCATTGTACAAGTCTTTCAATGAATGCATTTTGAGTTATTCAATTTCATTTTCTAATATAATAGGTTTATCTTGCGATGGAGCGAATGTTATGGTGGGACAATTTAATTCATTTTCTTCCCGTTTACTGGAAGATAATAATGATGCTATTACAATAAAATGTATATGCCACTCGGCAGCAATAATAGCCAACAAGGCCTGTTTTACTTTGCCTAGAGCCCCAGAAGAATTAATTCGTCAAATTGGATCTTATATATCTGGCAGCTCGAAGAGGTGTGCAGAGTTGGAAGAATTCCAAGTAATGTTTTATGAAGAAAAACGTAAAATATTGAGAACTTCAGCTACCAGATGGTTATCCCACCAAAAATTTATAGAGCGTATATTATCAAATTGGCAAGCTCTTCTTGAATATTTTAAATTTAGCTATGCTCGAGATAAATTGAAATCTGCTGAACTGATTTACAACGAACTTACTAATGAGTGCAACGAGGCATATTTACTTTTTCTAAAGTACGTTTTGAATTATTTTAACTCTCTAAATGCTCTTTTTCAATCAAAAAAGCCTCTTATTCACGTGCTGCATTCTGAATCAACCAAAATATTTTTGAAGCTTGGTCAAAATTGCATAAAAAAATCGGAATTAAAGGTTAATTGTTTGGTTCGATCACCGCATAATTCATTACCCATTAAGGAAGTATTTGTTGGATATGAGTGTGAAGAATTTTTAAAAAAACTACCAGAGCAAAATGTCAATCAAATTAAATCTGATTGCCTTCAATTTTTATAACGGCTCTTGAAGAAATTCAAAAAAGACTTCCACTAAAAATTTAATATATTTTTAAAGAAATGGAATTCTTGAATCCAAATAACGTTTTTGGAGAAAACAAAGAAGATTTTACATTCAATTTATTATGTAAAAAATTTAGTTTAAACCTTAATGATATTTTAGAAGAATGGAGAACATTGGAGTATAATTTTTCTAAAACTGAAATTACAAATTTTGAGAAAATGGACTAGTTCAATTTTGGACAAAAATAATTAAAACGAAAAATTTTTCTGATGAAATAGTGTTTCCAAATTTATCAAATTTTGTTAAAATTTTACTTGGATTATTCCATGCAAATGCTGATGCCGAAAGGATCTTCTCCATTATTACTGATGTTCGTACCAAAAAAAGAAACAAATTGAGCCACACAAATTTGAGTTCTATTTGTATTATAAGATCCTTTTTACAGAATAGTGGAAAAGACTGCACCAATTTTAAATGCACCAAAAACCATTTTGAAAAATTTACCACAAAGGAACTTTATGATTAATTCTTAAACTTTTTATTGTACCTGAATTTAATGTACAAACTTTTTATTCTTATTTTTATTTTATGATACATGCAGTGTACTAACTTATTTAAATGAAATACAATTCACTTTTGTTTTTAAAACATTTTTTTTTTTTTTAATTTAAATGAAAAAGTGTAGGGGAAAATTTTTGGGAATGTAGGGAAAAATCGGATTTTTTTTCATAAGCGTAGGTATTTCACAAAAAATCTACTGGCATCACTGAGACAAAGTCAGTCAAGTCGAGTTAATGACAAGACTCTGAGTCAAGTCGAGTTAATGACAAGACTCTGGGTTAAGTCGAGTTAATGACAAACTGTCGGAACAATATGCCACCACGTAGATATATCCAAGGACATATTTTATACTGACGATCGACCTCGGTCGTCATCAATAAATTCTACTCCAGCAACCTTCGGTTGACTGCTCCCGCTAATCCAGCAACTTCTGTTGACTGCTCCCGCTACTCCAGCAACCTTCGGTTGACTGCTCCCGCTACTCCAGCAACTTCTGTTGACTGCTCCCGCTACTCCAGCAACTTCTGTTGACTGCTTCTGCTACTCCAGCAACTTCTGTTGACTGCTCCCGCTACTCCAGCAACCTTCGGTTGACTGCTCTCGCTACTCCAGCAATCTTCGGTTGACTGCTCCCGCTACTCCAGCAACTTCTGTTGACTGCTCTCGCTAATTCTTCTCTTCTGCTTCCAGGTCGGCGATTGCCATCAACCTACGTACCATTACAGCCGACCCTTGCCGAGCAGCCAAGTCAGCCGACAACTAAGCGAAGCAATCGAGCTACCATCACAACAGATCTGTACCGAGCAGCCAAGCCAGCCTACAACTCAACAACGGAGCTACCATCACAACCGTTCTGTACCGAGCAGCCAAGTAAGCCGACAACTAAGCGAAGCAGCCTATGCAACCGATTAAACAGGCGATCTACCGATATAACCGACGGCTACCGATTGAATAACCAAATTACCAATACAACCGACTGCTACCGACCAAGCAGTCGACCCAACGATACAGCCAATTGTTACCGATTAAACATCCAACCTACCGATGCAGCCGATCTGTGCCGATTAATTAACCGATTCACAAATACAACCGATTGCTACCGACAACTCAACGAAGCAATCGAACTACCGTCACAACCGATCTGTACCGAGCGAACCAGCCGACTACGAAGCGAAGCAGCCGATCTAACGATATAACCGAATACTCCCGATTGAAGAGCCGATCTACCGATACAACCGACAGTTACCGATTGAATTACCGAGTTACCAATACAACCGATTGCTACTGATTGAATAACCGAGTAACCAATACAACCGATTGCTCCAGCTAAGCAGCCGATCTACCGATAAAACTGACGGCTGTTGATTAAGTAATTGATTCACCAACACAAACGACTGCTACTGATTACGCAGCCGACTTACCGCTTCAATCAACTACATCCGATATTGTCGGTCTACGAATAAACAAAACCATTTCAACCACCGATAAGAAGCCTAGAAGGTCCGAGTAAGAACCGAAGAGCCATCGCTAGTGTGTCATTATTTATAATATATATATATACATATATATAACAATTAAACAATAAAACTCAGTTTATATGCAATCCTTAGAAAGGACTGTCTTATTATTTAAAGTTTTAAGGGTCCTTGAATAGACCCTGGACGCGACTGGCTACCCCAGCCGAAAGACAAAACACTCGTTACATAGTGCTTAGGAAGTTGTGATAAACCCCTTCTTCTGAATATATAATTTTGAAAGCCATTTTTATGAGTACTTTATGTTACTTTTTAAACTCTTTCTTTTAACTCATACTCTCTGTCTGTCTGTCTGTCTGTAGTGGTTCAACCCCATTCCCCCTTAACCAATTGGTCTGAAAATTGGCCCATAATCTTGATGGGACTACATATTATTTTGGGGAAGTCACGCACAGTCACGCAGAGTCACGCACATTCACGGAGTAATCTAAATGTCATTTTCCCTCATCCGATCGATCTGAAACTTGATACATACACTTGCTGTGAAAAATAGATTAACTTTGACTAAGTCACGCACAGTCATGCATGGTTACGCACAGTCACGGAGAGATTAAAACGGGTTTTCCCTCATCCAATTAATCTGAAACTTGGTTGATATACTTGCTGTAAAGAAATATTAGCTTCGAGATAGTCACGCCAAGTCACGCATAGTCAGGCACAGTCACGGAGTGATTAAAAACCCATTTCCCCTTATCCGATCGATCTGAAACTTGGTCGATAGACTTGCTGTGACGGAAAGACTAAAACATCACTTCCCCTCATCCGATCGATCTGAAACTTTGTCCATAGACTTGTTGTGACCAAAGATTAAATTTAAGATAGTTACGCAAAGTCACGCAGATGCAAGGAGAGATTCAAAACTCATATGCATAAGGCAAGAAAGAGTTGTAATAAAAACTTTGTTTTGATGGGCTAGATTATTTGAATTAAACTTTTAGTTTTCAATCTCAATTTTTCTGTACTTTTCCCAACATGAACTTAACATTTATTTTTGTTTTTTCAATATCAGTTTTACTTATGTCATATAAATTTTTCATAACAATTATTTATTCAACTATTTTGATTTTTATACCCTTCATACCAGTGTGCAGAGGGTATACATCCGTTTGTGACCCATCGAAAAATTAATTTGCGACCTCATAAGATATATATATTTTTGATCCTTATAACAACTTTATTTGATGTAGCGATTTTCGTCTGTCCGTCCATCCGTCTTTCTGTCTGTTGAAATCACGCTCGTTCACAAAATAAATCATATTCATGGGTGACCTTAGGACAATTTTATTTGTCATTACTTCGAGCAGGTTGGTATTTACAAGGGAGACACCTTTAAAAAATTCAGTGTGTTTGTTATAATAATTTATTATTAAGTTTATCGAACTGTTCAATAAGTCCAGATATTAATGTAAATATAAAACCCAGGTGGAGGGCAAGGCCGAATTTAACACTGTTAATTGTTCAAAATAAATATGTTATTCCCAGTATTATTTTGGACACTTAATCTCTATTGCATGTTGTTATACTCTCCAAACCTTATAACAAGCAGAGTTGATGTAGAATATCCGTCTGTTCGTCTGGGGATCTCAAGATCCCGTCCTCAGCAGGTCAGCTGGGTTACTCACTTTTAGTGAATATCATGAGCAGGTATCGTGGGCAGGTTCCGATTTAAAATCATCAAAATTGGTTCAATAGGGTTCGAGAATTCAATGAAAATTAAAAAAAAGAACTCTTGAACTTTTGATTTTCTTGTTAGTGTTGTTATTTTAAATTTTGTAATTGTTGTTGTTGTTCGGGGCATTGTGGTTGTACATTTGCTTAATGAGTGTGTATGTATCATTGGCACACTCTTTTAATGTTATCGCGAAATAAATACAAAAAATAGTCAATATAAATGGTAAATAATAATAAAAAAAAAGTTCAATTTACTAAACAAGTAGCTAATTGTTTATAAAAAAAAAAATAAATAACTATTTATAGATTATAATAAAAACAAAAATTAATCAATCCGATTTTCATATTTTTCTTAAACAGTTTTTCTTTTAAGAACTCTAAACATTTCCTCTATTCCTTATAGAAAATTTTTTATATACAATTTATCATTTTTTGTTGAATTCGAGATATTTTTTTTGTAGAAAACAATAAGATTAGAAATTTTAAGCATTTTAAAAATATCTCCTATTAAATACGTTTAAATGTTATTTGTCAAATTATAATATGTTTCCCATAGTATCAGCGCAACAAAGCTTAAGACAATGATATCTTATATATTAAAAAAATTTATGAAAACTAAAGTCAGTCCGTCTGGCCGTTCTATCCGGCTGATTTCATTATTTTTTTTTTTTTTTGAAAGGTATTTACATACAGATATGTTATCAATCATTTAAATTTACTCAACTCCCACCTTACTTAAGTTATACTCAAACGCGTTTCTTCCCTGTGCATTGCTTGTGGGACACATTCACTCAAGCAGTTCGAATTCTCATAGCTCCTCTTCTAATGAATGAATCTTGGTCGTTTCACCCTCAGAACACTCAGTGGATCAAGCTCTTTCTTTTGAGCTATTAACTTCTTAAATTCGTTTAGTTTGAGGAAAGTTATGCGTGTACAATCAACTTTACATTATACGAAATTAACGGACAGATTGCAGAAAGTTATGCGTGCACAATCAACTTTACATTAGCGTTTTGTATTACCATCACGACAATAAAAAGTGTTGAATTGTGAATTGGCTAAACTTGATTAGCATACCTTTAGGGTCTTATAAAATAATTTATTAAATAAAAAAAAAAAAAAAAATTTGCACTCGAATTTCGAGGGCTGGGATCTTCTAGTATTTTATTAACTAATAATATTATATTAACCTTTTAAAGCCTAAATATAACAATTAAATTGATATAACCTTTTCTCTATAGTATTTGATTTCAAATTGATCGAACACTCAGTTTGTTTAGAATATGATATCATACATAACTTAAATCGCTTGTGACCACAGATATAATAAAAAGGTAATGTGTGTTTGTTTCTTTGTTTGTAGGAAGTAATCTCCGTAACTCCTCATGTGATTTTAAAAATGTTGGTTCCAATATTTAGAAATTCCGTAAGGTTGGTTCCTTAGGTTCCTACAGGTTATAGCCTATATAATTTTTTTTTATATTTTTAGTAGACGTGCCACCTCCCATATAAAGCGAATTTTTAATTTCATAAATATTGAGTACTGTGACAGAGAGAGCTTTGTAAATTTCTGTGATGTCACATGTTATTTATGTTAGTGGCCATGCCGCAAATGTGCGGGATCTAGAGTAGATAGAGACAGCTTTGCAAATTTCTCTGAGGTCATCTACTATTAATGTGTATATTCGGACAGAAAATGAGCGGTATCAGACCAATGGCTGTGGCACCTCCCATACAAAGTAAATACAAAATGTTATATATCTGCGGTACTGTAATAGTGAGCGCCTTGAGACTTTGCGTGAGCCCATGAGATATTCATGTAATTAGTCGAACAAAAATGGGCGTGATCGGAGCAGGGGGCATGGCGCCACCAATACAGAGTAAATATATAATATATAACTGGTGTACTATAAAAGGGATGGCCTTGACACTTTTCACGAGCCCATAAGTTATTTACGTAATTCGTCGGAAAAAAATTGGAGGGATCACAGCAATGGGCCTGGCACTCCCCACACAAAGCAACTATTAAATATCATATATCTAGAGTATTGTAAAAATTAAACCAGTGTGACTTTGCATGAGCCCATAAGTTATTTATGTGATTAGTCGATCAAACAATGAATGTGATCGGAGTAGCGGGCCTATCACCGCCCATACAAAGTAAACGTATAATATCATATAACTGGTTTTCTCTAAAAAGGAAAGCCTTTATAGTTTGTATGAGTCCATCAGAGTAGTGAGCAGAGATAAAAATCAGATACAAAAATCTAAAGTACTATGAAAGCGACAATCTTGAAACTTTTGAAAGTACATTAATTAGCAATGTGAATATTCGTGAAAAATAAGGACGGAATCGCCAAATTCAAAAGTCGCCAAAATCAAAAAAAAAAAAAAAAAAAATCGCCAAAACCGAAAATCCCGAAAAACAAAAATCGCCAAATACAAAAATCGATAAAATTAAAAATGGCCAAATGATATTCTAAATTCAAGGCCAATAGTTTAGTGTTGCCGGATTTCATATGGAAAATCTATTTTCTTCTCATGGCCATCTATGTATATGTATAATAAAATATTTTAATTGTCAATACAAACTTCGTAGGAAAAATTTTTTATGAAATAAAAAATGTCTATAAGTCTCGGTACATCATAGCGAAGCGCGACAGGGCATACTAGTCTATTATAAATGAAGTAGGGTATATGATATGCACCACAGCTAAATATAACAGAGGTTTTGTTGTTATTCATATTGTAATGGTTTAACTTTGAAATGAAAATACCATTTGAATAATATTTTTTTTTTTAAAAGTGTCTAGTGCTAAATTCACAGCTATATATAATAGCTTAATATTGGATTGGAAAAACAAATTAAATTAAAAAAAAAAAATAAACTCTTTATCAACAACGTCAACGTACATACGTACGTTGCAGTCACAAAATGTTGTTGACCATATGTGTTGGTTGAAAGTTTAGTGCCTTACCTAGCCACCTTTATGTTTAGCTGTCGAGTGATTCGATTGATTTGTAAATGTTGCAAGTCTGCTATTGCTACATAAGTTTGCATAAATATTCGCAAGTATGTATATTTATTACACGTTTATGTTAGAGTAACAAACTGTAATTTCAAGGTCTATATCAATACAAATGAAGCATAATAATGACCGTATATATAACGGTAGGCCATAAATATTGTACGTTTCTTTAAAAGAAAATCCAAACACTTGCTATGGATATATCAATACACATACAATCGTAGTCGTATCTACCCAATATGTTGCAACTTGCAAGGTCTAGGTAAACTTTTAAAATTACCTTTTTCATATGATTCCAATCAGTTGTGATGGTTAAAGTTGATACATCAAGTAAACATTTTTAATGAATTTCGTTTCAATTGCTGAACTCAAATGCAAAGTTCATTTTCAGAAGCAACTAAAAAGGTGTTTCCAATGCAGACAACTTTATCTCCCATTTTATGAAGAAAAAATGGTAAAATTATAGTGGCGATTGAACTTGTCATATTAATTTTTTTATCTTGAATAAGTAAAATTATCAGTGGAAAAATATCTTAAATTTTATTAATGGATTTAGTTGCTTATAAGGACTTTCCCTTTTAATTTTCTTAAGCAGGTGCTTTATAAGTATTGGATTCTCTTTTAACAGAATGTAGCGAGATGTTTAAAACTTGTTTGAAAATATTGTGGTAAATTTCAAACGAAATATAAAAAGTGTAAATTGTTTGAGTACATGCATTACTTCTTTTTAATAGCAATGGTTACTTAAGCAAAATTTTCCGTACATAACTTCATCTTGAAATTGTGGTTATTTAAAATATTTTTCATAAATTGTCATATATTCAATAACATCGCAGCATTTAAAAATGAGACTAATAACACTAGCCAACAAGGTTTTGGACTGGAGCAACCAAATATCTTTCCTAGGTCAATTTGGTGGGCTGAATTCGAATCTGTAATTGGTTTCTCTCTATCACGTCAGGTTTTCGAGATACAAAAAAAATATTTTTATTCGTTTTTTACATAAAAAATCAATGAATTTTCAAGTGAATGGCGCTATTTGAACGTCGCACAGTGGACCATATTTTGAGAAGGCGGCCAAAAATCATTTTTTTTTTGTTACCGATTTTAAAGTTATGTTACTCATTTGAAAGTAAATACTAGTAGACCTCGGGAGTCAAAAAATTGCGACTCTATCTTAACTATATCACAGCGAACAGGGTCTTCGAAAATGGGCTTTCTCAGTATTTTGCTAAAATTAAAAATTTCTTTGTAAATTTTTAATTTTGAATGACTGTAACTTTTTTCATTTAAAAGATTTTGAAGTGAAATAAATTTTGTATAATTTTGTTGCTATTAATGTTAAAAATGTAAAATCACTAAGTCATTCCAGTAGATAAGATATAGGAGAACCAGGAATTTTTCATTTTCGCCACCGTTAGATGGCGCTGTTTGGTTGAGGTCTATACTAACTAACTTGAGGACAAGACTATTGAAATTAGTTTGGTTGGTGTCTATACTAACTAACTGTTTGGTTGAGGTCTATAGCAGAACCAGGTTTATAGGAGAACCAGGAATTTTTCAATTCTTGCCCCGTTAGATGGCGCAAAGTTGAATAACTTTTTACTATAACATTGAATAACTTTTTACTTTGCTATGTGTAGCGAAGACAGATTAAATTACTTCTAATCAACTGAAAAATACTTTCTAAAATCTCCGTGCGCATGATACATAAAATGCATACATATAAAAATTTACCACACAATTGCAAGATTGCAACAAATCGACAGTTTGTAAACAATAAAACAAATAGAAACATACCAAAACACTTGAATCAAAACTAAACATGATTGAAACAAATCGACAGTTTGTAAACAATAAAACCAATAGAAACATAAATGTGGTCACTTATCACTACACATGTTTGAAAATTTTTATGTATATAACAAAAATCTAGATAAACATTAGTGTTTTAACATGATCATAAAATCCTTATAAAAAGGCATAGTTTTGGAAAATGATAAGCCTGGTTAATAAATCATAAATAGATTTGATTAAAATTAAAATAAATAACAACACTTTTAAAAATACGTTACTTATTGGAAATTGGGTACCTTTTTCCTATGTTATGTGTAGTGAAGACAGATTAAATTATTGTTTATCATAACTACGGATAGATTAACCAAAATAATATTAAGGAAAAATAGTTTCATTTCGTGCAGTAGTCAACTACACGGGAAACTATTAATTACAAATTTTGATCGAAATAAAAAAATAACAAAAATTAATTAAAAATGGAAAACATGAATTTTTTTAAGTGTTCGCTCTGCACCATTTTCTATGAGGATGAATCAGAATTCCTCAAACACATGGAAAATAGTTTGGAGTGTATGGAAAACACTCCCAGCGTAGAATGTGTTTACTGCAGTAAATACATACCGGGTGTATCCAACTACGTAATACACACAACAAACTGTCTCATTGAAAATGAGATAGAGCGAATCTCTACTCATAATGTTTCTTCATTTGAATATTCATATGATGTGCTGTTCCTTAGCGGAGAATTGATGGATGAAATACCCAACAACCAAATGGGTTTCTGGAATACAGAGGAGTGGATTCCTGAGACACCTGAGACACCACCACCACCTCAAATCACATATAATTTTACAGAGGATTGGATTCCTGAGACACCAACACCACCTCAAATCACATTTTAATTTTTAAATATAAGATTATAAATTTAAGTTTATATATCCATCTCTTTTTAATAAATATTTATATAAAAAAATATTTTGTTGTTGTTGAATTTATTAAATTTTGGAGTATAAATTACAGAACTTCTTACGATTGATTTACTAGAATCATTAGTAAGTTTGATTGAAGCAGTTCAACACCTAAAAATAAATGGATTTTTTAAACGCATTAAACAACTCGAGAAACAATTCTGGAGAAGGCTTTACAAGAGTGGCTAATTTAAAAATCGGATATCCATATACAATAACTGGATGCAAATTAAAGGATACGCAAATTGGTTCTAAAATGACTTTAAATTTGTTAGATGAAGATGGTAATTTCCTATGGATATTTTTACCTAAACGCCTCAGCGAGCTGTTTCCTATGAAGAACCCATTCAAAAAACTGACTGACAATAAAATTGAACAAATAATATATCGTGGTAGAGATGAATCCAAATATAATAGAGCTATTCTTGAGTTTGTGAGCCAAAAAGAAAATAAAGAAAACAAATAAAAGTCAAAATTTAAAATCCATTTTGTTTTATTTACAACACTCCCAGCGTAGAATGTGTTTAGTTCTTAAGGTTTTATTTTCAATTAAGAAATTAGTATTGTACATTCATTCAACTATTCGAGTTGTTTCTCCATAGAAAATTTCAAATACATAAAAATAGTTTGAAGAATGGAAAATTTTCCAATAGTTTTTGTTGATTTGCAAGGATTTAGGGGAAATTCAAATAATTTCATACCAAAAGAAATTGCTATGGTCTTCAATACTAAAGAGTATTATAATTTCATCATAAAGCCACCCTTTGAATTTAAATATTTATTACCAGAAAAGCAGAAACAAGCAAAATGGTTGACTAAAAATCACCATCATCTACAGTGGGAAGACGGAAATGTATCACTTGAGAGTGTATGTAAATTCATTAACGCAAATATCAATTTTCGCGTTTATGTCAAGGGTTTGGAAAAGAAAAAGTGGCTTGAGGAGATGTTGCAGAAAAATATATTCAATATTGAAAATATATGTTACCACAATTTAAAGCGTCTCGAAAGAGAATATCCAGATTGCATCCGTTGCAGTTTTCACAACCATGGAACTTGTGCTCTGAAGAATGCTCTTTTACTTCAGAATTTTTTAGCTCCGCCCATAAATGCAAGCTCTTTTGTAAATATAGTACCCTGATTTCCATAACAATATTGAAAATTAACTAATGCTACAACTTATCTGTTAATTTTGTTAAAATTGTTAATTCTTATATACCAGTTTATATTTTTTGGGCAACTTAGTTTAGTATATCTCCTCAGTTGAAATGGATCATACTTATTGTGAAATAGAAAAACCAAAACTATCTAAAAGGAAACAAGATTATACACTTATCTATCATCTGGAGTACTTACTGAATTTAAAATTAAAATTAAGGTGTGGATTTTCTACAAAAAATAATTTTCAACCTCTCCTCTGGATTCATAGCAATAAAACAAATGCTGTTGGCTTTACTAGAGATGAATGGATTCATCTGATGGCATATAAGGAATATATTCAGATGAGACTTGATCAGTACGAATTTATCGATCTATATGAAGAATTGGATCATCCAACATTAAGCAGAATTTGTTGTGAATTTAAATTCAAAAGAGGCGGACATTGTGTATTAGTTATATCACAAAATGGTCATAAGATCAAAATTGATGGTGAATCTTGGAGAAATATTATTCGAGTTGGAATTTTTTTGACGTCATTTCTGTGTTGGAATACAATATTACAGAAACAAATATCTCATTTTTATCGCACCTATTTCATACCCAGATGTGCAGAACTCAATAAAATCAGTATTCAATTATCGGATCTTGAACAATCATACGATAAAGATGTACAAGTGGACTTGATGCGGCTATGTTTTGAAATTAGTAAAAAAATGCCTGACAAAATAAAATCGGATATTAAAATACATAAGTTATTATTAAGAACTAAAAATAAGTAATAAATAAAGATGAGTAAACAGCAAGTTGTTAATGAAATTCATAAGTCAGTAAGAAAAAATTTTGTTAGACGTAGATTCATACAAAAGGGCTATAATGATACATGGCAAATAGATCTAGTAGAAATGATTCCATTTGCTAAAATGAATAATGGGTATAAGTATCTTTTAACTGGGATAGATACTTTTTCAAAATATGCTTTTGCATATCCAGTTAAATCAAAAAAATCTTTAGAAATTGTTACTGCCATGGTTAAAATGTTTAAACGATTAAAACAAAACCAAAAAATATACAATCTGATCAAGGGAAAGAATTTTTCAATAAAGATTTTAAATTATTAATGAAAACAAATCATATTAACCATTATCATACATATACCCATTTAAAAGCATCAATATGTGAACGTTTTAATAGAACTTTAAAAACATTAATGTGGAAAATGTTTAGTATGAGAGGAAACTACAAGTGGGTTGATGATATTGACAGTTTAGTTTCACAATACAATAACACCTATCACCGTACAATTAAAAGGAGACCATCTGAAGTTAATAAATCTAATCAAATTCATTTGTTACACACAGTTTATAATTTTCCAAAATCATTCCCGCGTCATAAGTTTAAAAAAGGTGATCATGTCAGAATCAGCAAATACAATGGAATTTTTTTTAAGGGCTATGAACCAAATTGGTCAACAGAAGTTTTTACTATAGATAAAGTAAATATTACCAATCCTGTGACATATTTAATTAAAGATTATAGAAATGATATAATACTAGGGTCATTTTATGAATATGAACTACAAAAGGTTAAAAACAAAGATGATTTTCTGATTGAAAAAGTTTTAAAAAGAAGGGGAAAGAAACTCTTTGTCAAATGGTTAGGTTTTGATGAATCTCATAACTCTTGGATAAATAAAAATAAATTATTAAAATAACATATAGTATTGAGAAGTATAAAAGGAGAATATGTTGTTAAATTAATTTTAATTGAATAAAATCATTTAAGAAGGTACCATACAACTGTATTAAGCTAAATGGATCGCATTTTTAAAAATTCTGAAGTCAAGTATGAAAAACTGAAATATTGTAACTACTGTGGTAGCAACGATCACAATGAAGATAGATGTAAGAAAAAAGTGGAAGACAATAAAGTTAATAAATGGCAATGTTCAAAAAAGAATAAATAAATTATATATGAAATAAAACAAATTGTTTCAATGTTTTTTGTTTTTATTTTTATTTAAATAAAAAGTACAATATTTTGTTGGAAATAAAATAAAACTTACAAAACTACATCACTTATTTTATAATGCCCCAAGCTAATGTATCCACATTACTAGGTAAAACATATCTCTTATCATCCTTATAGTTTAAACTTATTTTATTTACAATTTCCGTATATAATTTATGGGATCTACTGCGAATAACCCTTTGTTCACCATAAAATGTTTTTCTCTCTATTATAGATTCTTGATAATTACGGAGTTCTAATTTTTTAACAACTGATTTTTTTACTCCTTTTACTTTTTTAATAGTTTTGGTGTAATTTTCATGATCTCCTACCGTGTAAGCGTATGCTTTTGCTTTCAGACCTGCAAATTCTCTCATAATTTTACCTGAATTTTCGTCTTTCATTAAGCCCAGAACTTTTTTGTTCAAAGACCTAATCCCATAAACATTTTCGGGTTTATATTCTGAAGTGTCAAATTTATCACTATTGTTTTTAATAATTTCGTAAATGTCTTTTTTGGAGGATATAATGAATGAATCAGTGTCCATGTAGATACATTTCAGATTTTTATCTTCTTTAACCAAAAAATTGTAATAAAAATCATACATTAAATATTTTGATAGTTCTAATACTGTTACACATATGTATATTGGCTTGTCATGATGTACCTCTAATTTGTTCAATTCTATACCATACAGTCCATTATCAAATACGTCTATACCAGAAAAGTTGGGTTTAGCTATAAGAGCTCTACACCCTTCGGAATTTCTGCGATTGTCATAATTAGTAACTAATCTCACATCACGACGCTTTTCTACATTTTCCATCGTTTTACCGTATACAGCATTATTCATTAATTTAAAAAAATTCTTTTCAAATTCATTTTTTGATGTTTTACGGTGATTTGTGTTTAAGCTTATATAGGGTTCCAACCAAAAACTTTGTTTGAATTTTAAAATTTTATTAATCTTTACAAGTATTAATCCCTGTTCTAAACACAATTGTAGGTTCTTTATATGAATTTTATAATCTTTTTTATCAGTGAGATCAGCTAATAATTTGGGGAGTTTTCCTCCAGGTGGTATTTTATTTTGCGCACAAAATGGAAGATAGTTATGAGAATTATGAATTAAGTTGGGATATTCAAGATCAACTTCTAGAATATATCCGTAAGTAGATTCATCACTATATTCGCTTACTTTGAAATTTTCAACTTCGTCATGAGATAAAAACGAAAAATCTGAAATGGGGAGTTTTTGTGACATGGCCCAACCATACAAGTTATTAGCATCTATATATGCTAAGTAATTTTCGTCTTTAGCAGAATCATATTCATTCATGTACTTATTGTTAGCCTTCGAAAGTCTATAAGTGCACTGCGTAATTCCTCCTCGAATGGAAGTTTTGAGGAATGAATGTATTTCAGGATCACTTATTAATTCCATTTTAACACTTGTATATTTGAGCATAGCATCCCATGACAAAGAAGGAGCGGTAACATAGTTACATGGATCTAAACCGTAAATTTTCTTACAAACTGATCTAAAATTCTCAAAAATATCCGACAAAATAAAAACATCGCTCTTAAGATACAACAACATGTAGTCTTTAAGAGTACGACATTGAAATATATTCCAAACCTTGTTAGCAAAAGTATAGTCTTCCTCAGAACACTCCCTGTCATCTAAATGATTATAAAAATGCTCTCTGTTGGGTAAAGACTGCTCATTCAGTTTTTCAAAACTATCAACATAGTCATACGGGAAAACACCTTTTCTATTCATAACTTCGAAATGTTCTTGTTTAGGGTATTTCTTTTTGAGTATCTTAAAATCTTCTTTATTTAAGTAGCTTGCCAACTTTTCTATACTGGAATTTAAAAACCTGTTCGAATCTATAAAATTTAATGTGTATTTTATTTTATTCCCGTCTAAAAATTTTTTGGTCATTGAAATATATAGCTCCTTATTGCATGGTATAACTGAAAGATTACTACCTAATTCTGTAATAAAAAGATGGATATCGTACCTACTTAAATTATGAAAGAAAATTGGTACAAAAGGTACGATAAACTTGAACTTATTTTTACAATAACTATGTATATATCCCATAAGAATCCCACTAAAGTAATTATAAAACTTATCTTTCTCACCGCTTATCTTATTACTGCATGCACAACAATTTAATTCTGCTTCTGGTGTTAATGGAACATCTATATGTGGTGCGTCTGTTTTCCAATACATGTCATATACTGCATTCATTCTATTGTAAAGATGATCCAAAAATTCTCGTACACATGTTTTTCCTGAAAAAGAGTATACAACTTAATACGGAATAAATATTTAAGACTGAATAAAACATACCTTCAAATGAATAATATTCATCTAATTCGCCATTATACGTATGTTTTATATAGTATGCTACTGCACACGCTTTGTGGTTTTGAATTACTGTAGTTCCTTTCCCTCTTGTTTTGTTGTATACAGGTAAAAGTACAGATTCCATATCAGCATACACCACAACTGGCGGAGAAATCTTTCTTTCAAAGTGTGTGAATGAAAGCATTGAACCTTGCTTTGGGTATGTTGTTGTTACTTTTGAACATTCCGTTTTGTGGCGCACGGAGTTATTGAAATAAAAATTTTGACATAAGTCACAAAATTGTCCGGGAGTATTAGAATTTACAAATTGCGTTTTCACCAATCTCTGCATATCTTTTATTAGAGAGTAATGATAGTTACCATTATTTACTAAAGTCAGCAAATTAATATGGTACTCTTTAACAGTTTTGGATTGTCTTGCAGGACCCACAACTTTAAACTTATTATTTGCTTTCTTTAATTCATAAATGTTGATGCTGAAGTTTGGGTTATTTTGTTCAAATATTTTAAGTGCCGGCAATAAAACTGGAAATGACATATTCGAAAAGTCTAGAGTTATTCCCCGAAATTTAATTTTATTGGAACTTATATCATTAATTTTATAATATTTGGTATCACATAATTTTTTTTTATCGGAAGCACTCCAATTGTCCTTCTTTAATGCTATTGCGGCTAAAACGCACCATTTAAAGCAGAAAGAATCACTATTTCTTACGTTTATGACAGCTTTTTTTGCTGCTATTGCTTTTGGCACCGGTATGTAATTCCCAATCGGAATACTCTCCAATTTGCATACAGTCATCTCGATATATTTGAAATGGTCGATTGCCCATCCGCTATCTCTCTCCTGGAACTCACTCGCTTGTCTTTCCAACTCATTATTAAAATCTCCAATTACTTCATCAATTTCATCAATATTTCTTATACATTGAATGAAGTTGCAAAATGTTTTAATGATGATATTGGTTCTCCTTCGGTTGAATTTTTCACGTACAGTCCAAATAGCACCATATTCAATTTTATGAAGTCAAATTCTATTAACCTTTCAATTATAAGTTCTTTTACGAATATTTTTGTATCAAGCAAAAATTTTTTAATTTCAATTTCGTTTTTCAAATTACTATAAATCCGATATTGTTTTACAACCATTGGATTTTTTAAAATAATTTCGAAAATGTTTTCCTTCAAAAATCTTTCGGAATTATCCTTATGCACATTTGTCCTCAAATGAATTTTATACTTATTTTCAAGGATATTTTTTTTGCATACTTGACAAAATATTTCTGGTACACTAACTTTTACTTTTTTTGGCATTGGATTGATGTTAAAAATACCACGTCTTTTAGTTTTACCGACGCATTTTTGTAGAAGGTGTAGCTCCAAATTTGCTACTCCTTCAACAACAATTCCGCAATCGGAGCACTCGATTTTAATTAAATTTTCCATTTTTAATTTTTATTTTTTATTTTTTGGGTGAATATAGGAGAACCAGTAAGCTTGATGTTGACGGTACTAAATGTTTGTATATATGGAGAACAACTCGAATAGTTGAGTGAGTGTACAATACTAATTTCTTTATTGAAAATAAAACCTTAATAACTATATATAAAAATCTTAAGCCTTATCTAGAACTAATAACTACACTTGCGTCTACACACAAGCAAAACTTTTATTGATATTATGAATTCCCCCCAATGTGTTATATTATCTTAGAAAAACAGTAGTAAAAACATCCTAAGATAATACATATGTACGTAATTCCAATCAATTAGGGATTTCTTATAATTAAAAATACATAATTACAAATATTCTTAGAAATATCACTGTGTGTGTGTGTGTGTGTAACGCAGGCTAAATTATATGAACTATGTTCATATTTGAATAGTTCACGATAGAACCCTCAACATATATAGTATATTTATATATATATAAAAGGTGTTTTTAGTATAAGCTAGTAAAGAGAATAAATAACATGGCACTGAGAGCAAAAATTGAAACCTTTTTACGTGATTTTAATAGAATCATATGTTTGGATGATATGAACTTTATACTCAATTTTATAAATCTTCTTGATATCTTTGAAAATAAAGTACTATTGGAAACTGTGCATGGAGAGCATTTTAATGATTGTCCTTGGTCTGAAGATACTTGTTTGGAAGGACCTGATACTTGCAAATGCATTGTATATAGCTTTAGAAAGCATTCTGTAATCAATCTAATAGAAAAATATACATATACGACATTTTAATTTAGATAAATGTATATAAGACCAAATAAAAGTTTAAAACTATAAATATGTTTTTCATTTCGTATTCAACATTTAATACTACAAGATGTTTTATCAGTTCACGCATCCATTCACAATGCTGATTAGTGGACCTTCAGGATCTGGAAAAACCACCTTTTTAAAAAATTTTATAAGTTGCAAGCAATTTTTAATAAGTTCACCAATTACCAGAATTATTTGGTGCTACGGAGAAGAAAATGCCAAACCAAATTTTAATAATATAGAATATTATAATGGGATACCAAATGATTTGGACAATGATTTACATGAACCAGTTTTACTTATTTTAGATGATTTAATGATGGGCATTTAATAAGAATGTGTGTGAGCTTTTCACAAAAGGGTCTCATCACAGAAATTTCTCCGTTATTGTTGTAACTCAAAATATTTTTCATAAATCGTCTCATACAAGAGACATTTCGTTGAACTCAAAATATATTGTTGTATTTAAAAATCCAAGGGATACATTACAGTTTCAGCATTTAGCAAGACAAATTGAACCCGGAAATTCAGTAGAATTAATGAGAATATATAAAGAAGTTACTAACAAACCTCATGGTTACTTATTGATTGACCTTACTCAAAGTATAAACGATCTATTAAGATACAGAACAAATATCTTCAATCCAAATTTTTGTTTCTGCTATTGTGATACAACTGAAAATGGTATTAAAAAAGAACTTAAAACGATTGAAGGAAAACAAGCATATGTTGTATGTTCTCAAGACGAATAGCGGAAAACTACGGAAAGCAATACTTGAAAATGTTGACGATGATTTTATAAAAACTATAATTGAAATAATATTCAATACCCTAAATGGAAATAATAAACTTAAACCTAAAGATCATACAATTTTAAATAGATATAAAAAAGAACTTCGAATCATTTCAAAATCAAATGGATCTGTAAAGTCAAAAAGGAAGGTACTAATTCAAAAAGGTGGATTTTTACCTGTATTGCTATCGTCACTGTTGGGAGGCTTTATTGGAAAATTAATAGAAAATGTCTAATAAAGGAAAATTTAATAAAGTTATATTACTACATCCAAATACTTATTATGTAATGTTAGAAGATCAATTATCTTCTGAATTTATTACCAGAAAACTAATACCATACCTAAATGATGAGTCAATATCAGACTTCAACAAATGGATTAAAATCAAACAAGAATTAAATATGTTTATAAAAAGAAAAATTAATCCCGTCAAACCATTAACGGATAATCATAAATCAGTTGTGAAAGAAAACGAAAATCTTGTTATTAATAATACTGATCCAATGATGAATAAAAATTTGGAAAAGAATTTTGAAGTAACTGAAAACTATGATAAGTTTGAAACCCCTGAAAAATTTTCTAACTCTACACCTAAAGTAAAAATAAATCAAAACGAATTAAAATTTTTTAAAGATAACGATTTAGATGAAAAATACCTAAATATTTCCAAACGTAAATTAGAAGATAAAGATTATCCGTACTTAAAAAAGAAAAAAACAGAAACATCAGAAGAAAAAAATACAAGTGTTAAATCTAAAAAGAAATTGTTATTTGATGAAACGACAACAGAAACTCCACATAAAGATACAAGGCCTAAATCAAAGGCGAAACCCAAAATAAAACATCTATACGATACCAGATCTGTTCAAAAGGGGGAAAGTTGGATAAAATGGAAATCACTTTATTAAGAAAATTTTAATAAAAGATTAAACAAATAAAAAATGTGTTTTATTCATATTAGATTCTTTTAACCATGAACATACCAAACAATTTTTATGTAACATTATTAAGTAATAACTCTTTAATGGTTTATGAAGATAATGTTCTTTCCGCATTTACGAATTTGGTTAATTTACCTGCAATAACTTCAAAAGAGGATTGGGAAGTTGGAGTAACTGAATTATATTTAAATGATGGATCCGCCGAGGAACCAACAATTTTATTTATCTATAGTGATATTATAAAACCGAGATGTATTGGAAACAAAAATATAAGATGTCTTCGAGTATTACCATATAAGGGACATAGCGTTTGCTATGATTTTCATAATGTGGAATACTATCCTTTAGAAATATCAATAATTAACGATATTTCAATACTCATAACTAATTTAGATGGAACTCAATACAATTTCGAATCCTCAACAACACCGAATTTTATAACATTACACTTTAAAAAAATTAAAACACTATAAATGTAGAGAGTTTTGTAAAATGTTGTCAGATTGATAAATCATCGTGATGGATCAAGTATATAATGCATACTACTCAAGGCAGCAGGGCGGTGGAATAAGTCATATCGGAACATTATATGTGACTCCACGAGTTTTGCAGCATGGTCGCGGAATCGGTTCATTTTTTTCATCACTATTTAGAACATTAAAACCTTTAATTTTTTCTGGAGTAAATACAATTAAAAATCAAGCAATTGATACCAGTAAAGCTATATTAAATGACTTCGGTCGCAAGCCTTTACGAAATATTTTGGATGAACAAGGAAAAATTGCGTTAAATAACTTATCAGAGAAAGCTGTCAAAAAAATATATTCCAAGTTCCAACGAGGTTCAGGCAAGAGACGTATAAAACGTCGAAATAAAAAAAGAAATCGTCAGTCTCTCAAACATTCTAAAGTGAAGCGCATAAGGAAGAAAAAGAAGAAAAACACCAATATAAATATTAAAGACATATTTTCAAAATGAACATGTCAAAACATATAGAATGTATGAAAAGTGAATTGGATTTATTTGAACCACATCCCATTCAAACTAGTATTTTAAACACCGAAGAAGTATCCTACAATCCTATCGCAACTTTGGACAACCCCAGCTCTATAGAATTTGTGTGTCTCGGTAATGGAGATACATATCGTGATTTGTCTAGCGTATACCTAAGATTAGTAATTCAACTCAAAGCAAAGGATAACTCAGATATTACAGACGATTCAATTGGAGTTGTAAATAATATTCTACATTCTCTGTTTCGAAGTGTTTCTGTCTATCTGAATAATGTTCCCGTATCCCATAGCGATAATAACTATCACTATAAGACTTATATACAAACATTACTTAATTATGGAAGTGATGCTAGTCGAACTCATCTAACATCATCTGGATGGTATCCTGACTATTATACCGATGGTGAACTTCGAAAAGGACAAAAACAAATTAACAAGTTATTTGCACGAAGTAATAAAGTTGAGTTAATTGGACGAGTTCATGGTGATATCTTTAGTCAGCCTAAATTACTTTTAAATAATGTAGATTTACGTATTGTATTTAATTTGGAGAAATCATCATTTTATATGATGGATCTCGAATCAACTGGTGCTGAATTGAAAATTTTGGAGGCTCAATTATATATGAATCACATTACTGTTAATCCGGGGATATTACTAGCTCACCATAAAATGTTGCAGGAAAAACCAGCCATATATCCATTAAATAGAACTGAAATTAAATCGTTTACCATGTATCCTGGAAATCATAGTTTATCTATTGATAATGTAGTAATTGGTCAATTACCTACATTTTTAGCATTTTGTATGGTTGGAAATGTTGCATACTCAGGGAATATAAAAATGGATCCATTTGAGTTTAAACATTTTTATTTACAAACACTAAATTTGTCAGTAAATGGTATTCAAATTCCATCACAAGCATTAGAATTTGATTATTCCGGTGTAACCCATAGAAGTACGAGAGCATACAATATGTTATTTAATGCTATTGGAATAAAGAATTCCGATAGAGGAATTCATATAAATAAACAATCATTTGATAATGGTTCATTCATTTTGGGGTTTGATCTTTCACCTGATCATTCTAATAACGATTTATGTGCAAAGATTTTAAAGCAAGGAAATGTACGCATTGAAGGAAAATTCACACGAGCTTTGTTGGAACCAGTGACATGTCTTGTTTATTGTGAATATGATTCTATGATTGAAATTGATAAAAATAGAAACGTTAAAATAACTTTATAAAAATGAATACCATACAGATTGAAAAAGCGCTTTTAAAAAACAAAGCTACCCGAAAGTATTTCCAAGGTGTTTTTGCTTCAGATAAACTTCCAAAGCGTATACCTAAGCGTCCAGCTATCTTTATTGCCAATACAGATCCATCATACAAAACAGGACAGCATTGGATTGCATTTTATTTTGACGTTTATAATAATGCTGAGTTTTTTGATTCTTATGGACAACAGCCCTTAAATTTAGAATTTCTAACATTTTTAGAAAATAACAGCAACAACTTTAAAATCAATAAACAGCAACTACAGGGATATTTTTCAAAGACTTGTGGTCATTATTGCTTACTTTATAGTTTATATAAATCACAGCAAAAACGTTTGAAACTATTTTTAAGTCAATTTAGAAAAACTGATTATAATTTTAATGATAAAAAAGTGGTTCAACAATGTAAAAAATATTTCTCGCTGTAAAAGATAAGTTATCGATATATCTACATATTAAATAAAACAAAATGGATTTTAAATTTTGACTTTTATTTGTTTTCTTTATTTTCAAAAAATTAAAAATTATTAATATTTTTATATAGAATTTCTATATATATTGTTTATCAAACTTTCATTTTGGCGGTAGGCTTGTACTAATAATAAGTCATCAGATAAGTCATCTTGTGAGTCCCATAAATTATATGTGATTTGAGGTGGTGGTGGTGTTTCAGGTGTCTCAGGAATCCAATCCTCTATATTCAAGAAACCCATTTGGTTGGTGGGTATTTCATCAATCAATTCTCCGCTAAGGAACAGCATATCATATGAATTTTTATATGAAGAAACATCAGGAGTATCAAATGAAGAAACATTATGAGTAGAGATTCGCTCTATCTCATTTTCAATGAGACAGTTTGTTGTGTGTATTACGTAGTTGGATACACCCGGTATGTATTTACTGCAGTAAACACATTCTACGCTGGGAGTGTTTTCCATACACTCCAAACTATTTTCCATGTGTTTGAGGAATTCTGATTCATCCTCATAGAAAATGGTGCAGAGCGAGCACTTAAAAAAATTCATGTTTTCCATTTTTAATTAATTTTTGTTATTTTTTTATTTCGATCAAAATTTGTAATTAATAGTTTCCCGTGTAGTTGACTACTGAACGAAATGAAACTATTTTTCCTTAATATTATTTTGGTTAATCTATCCGTAGTTATGATAAACAATAATTTAATCTGTCTTCACTACACATAACATAGGAAAAAGGTACCCAATTTCCAATAAGTAACGTATTTTTAAAAGTGTTGTTATTTATTTTAATTTTAATCAAATCTATTTATGATTTATTAACCAGGCTTATCATTTTCCAAAACTATGCCTTTTTATAAGGATTTTATGATCATGTTAAAACACTAATGTTTATCTAGATTTTTGTTATATACATAAAAATTTTCAAACATGTGTAGTGATAAGTGACCACATTTATGTTTCTATTGGTTTTATTGTTTACAAACTGTCGATTTGTTTCAATCATGTTTAGTTTTGATTCAAGTGTTTTGGTATGTTTCTATTTGTTTTATTGTTTACAAACTGTCGATTTGTTGCAATCTTGCAATTGTGTGGTAAATTTTTATATGTATGCATTTTATGTATCATGCGCACGGAGATTTTAGAAAGTATTTTTCAGTTGATTAGAAGTAATTTAATCTGTCTTCGCTACACATAGCAAAGTAAAAAGTTATTCAATGTTATAGTAAAAAGTTATTCAACTTTGCGCCATCTAACGGGGCAAAAATTGAAAAATTCCTGGTTCTCCTATAAACCTGGTTCTGCTATAGACCTCAACCAAACAGTTAGTTAGTATAGACACCAACCAAACTAATTTCAATAGTCTTGTCCTCAAGTTAGTTAGTATAGACCTCAACCAAACAGCGCCATCTAACGGTGGCGAAAATGAAAAATTCCTGGTTCTCCTATATCTTATCTACTCATTCCGAAATTTAAAAAAAAGGTCCAAATTTTCCGAAAATCGCCTACTTAATAGAGCATAACTCCTGCCAGTCAAAAGCAGTCAGAAAAAATCTTGCATTTTTCTATAGTCCGGACCCTCCCCTATACCCCATTATACACCCGCCAGTTTCCGCCAGTGTGCACCAGAACAATTTTTCTGACCCAAGGTTAGATATTTTCTGCAAAATTTATGAATACAAAAGTTGTCCATTATGTGGTTAGGATATATTAAGTTTGAGGTGATATTTGTAACTGCCAAAAATATTGGACCTTTATCCATCTTTTATTATACGGATCGACTCAAAAACACTTTCTGATTCGATTAAACGATGTCCGTGCGTCCATCTGAGTGTTATGAATACAAAAGTTGGTCGTACCGGTGCACCGCGGTGTATTTTTTTGCGTTTCGGTAGAGTTGTCAGGAGTTGTTAAATACATATAAAAAAGGGTTGAGATATAATACGCTTAATTGTTACAGGTACATTTACATAGGTTTCTTTCAAAAACATTAATAGTCTGAATTAGAGTTATATAGTTTAAATACCTGACAAAATGGGAAACAATTTAAATAACAGGTAAATGGTAAAAAAAAACTATTGCGACATAGCCCTTTAAGATTTGAGCAGGTATGCTTCACCTCTCAAAAAGGGTTAGGGTGTGGGTTTTTTATGCTTCTAAAAGTGGTAATAAAAGATAAAAATTTGTAAATGGTAAAAAAAAATATTGCGACATAGCAGTTTGAGATATGAGCAGGTATGCTTCACCTTTTAAAAGGGGTTAGGGTGTGGGTTTTTTATGCTTCTAAAAGTGGTAATAAAAGATAAAAATTTTTATATAACATAATTGCAAGAAAGAGTATTTATAATAATGTTTCCACAATTATTATGCATTACAATTTGTGCAATGGCTAAATACTGTTACTGAGATCTGGCAGATATTTATTTTCAACGAAATGATGTAGACGATGTAATTTTGCACATAGTGAGCAACGACTTCTTTAAGAATTGTAACCTAGAAGACATTGAAATGCACAAAGGAAAAATTACTAATTTTGCATCGAATTTGAAAAGACGGTATATTGAATGCTCTCATAGCAAGGCAAAGATGTACAAACGTTACCAAGACTGGCTAATAAAGGAACTTATTTTTGAAGGTGCATCTACAACTGCCAACGAAAGTGGAAAACGGGTCGACCAGCAAAACCAATTGACGGATGTAGTGAAAGAGCTCGAAGGCGCAAGGTGGAGAATATCAATGAAGAAATTTCTCAAAGAATTATTAAGGATTCATTTTTGCACCAAATTCAACCAACCCAAAATAAAAAAAGTAAAATTGAAATAATTGAAAAAATAGTAAAAGCGAGCCCAAGGCGCACCTAGAGGATTTTGAAAAGCATTCCTACATCAACTGAAGATAAGAAATTTACGCCGGTAGAAGCGTTCGCCCTATTTTTGGATTTGAAATTGACCAAAAATCAATATAAGGAATTGCGGAAGCGAACCAATGAAAAGAATTGTGGGATTTTTCCAGAGTATCGAGATTTAGTTTCTGCCAAAAAAGAATGCTTACCTTCACAATCTACTATTAGTATCACTTCAACATCACCAGAAATATAATTGCAAGATCTGCTTGAACATACTGCAGAACGATTGCTAAATACGCTTGATACAAATCATTTAAAAAAATATTGGTAATGGCAGCATTACTTTAATTTCTAAAAGGGGATGTGATGCATCCTCTGGTCAGAAACAATGCAAGCAATTTAATGCCGAAAATTTATCAGATGCTAATTTATTTATGGTATCTTTTCTTCCATTGCGCTTAACAAAAAGTTATAGCGTCTTAGAGCCGTCAACTAGTAGAGCAACATAAATTGATATATGGAAAAATGAAACTCCTTCTTCAACAAAGTATTGCAGACCAATAAAATTTGCATTCAAAAAGGAAACCAAAGATGTCATAACTGAAGAAGTTCAAAAAATAAAAGATCAAATTAAGGAACTTCAACCAGTAATATTTAAATTTGATGACCAAGACATTGAAGTACATTTTAAAATGTGTCTCGCAATGATTGATGGAAAAGTTGCACAAGCTTTAACTGGAACAAAGTCAACGTCAAGCTGCATTATATGCCAAAAGACATCAAGTCAATTAAGCCAACCCCCACCAGAAGACGATAGTTTTAAGGAAGCCTACGAATTTGGAATGTCCCCTCTTCATGCTAGAATACGTTTCATGGAGCATATTATTAAATTGGGTTATGATTTGGAATTTGGTCCGTTAGGCGAAACAGTGAGAAAAAACAAAGAAAATTAAGAAAAAAAAAAGCAAAAAAAAAACAAATTCAACAAAAATATCTACAGCTAGGCCTCGTAATCGACCAACCAAAACAAGGGGAAGGAAACACAAATGATGGAAATACTACAAGGAGATTTTTTTCCGACCTGGAAACTGCAGCATCTATCACAGGTGTAGATCATGAATTAATAAGACGATTCAAAATCATATTACAAGTTCTAGCATGTAGAGAAAAAGATAAATGCAAAAAAATATGGAGAGTACGCCAATAAAACAGCTATACTTTATAATGAAAAATACTCTTGGAGATATATGCCATCCACAGTTCATAAAATTTTGTACCATGGGGAACAAATAATTCAAAACAATATGCTACCAATAGGAGATCTATCTGAAGAAGCGCAAGAAAAAAGGAACAATGACAACAGATTCTTTCGCGAGCACAATACAAGGAAAATGTCCAGATGTTGTACTAATGAAGACCTTATCACTATTTTGTTGTGCACTTCAGATCCATATATGTCCAACATTCGACAAAAGTGAAAAACTACCTGTATTGAATTAGGCGAAGAAGCTAAACAACTTCAAGAAGATGAAAATCAAGGCTATTTAGAAGAAATTTTTACTAAAATTGGTTGATTTAAAGTAATTTTTCATTACACTAACAATAAGTTACACTTTTTTTATATAGTTAAAAAATTTTCTTGATTAAAAAATTTATATATTTTGTAAATTTACAATAACAATTGTTATATTTCATAAATTTACCATAAAAATTGATATAGAAATATTTAAAAAGACAATAAAAAAAAATTTAACTAAAGCAAAAACATACGAGTTTTTCATTGAAACTTCTCTATCTTGAACCAATATAAGGTAACTTTTACGTTCGCTGCTTAATAAATTATATTTTAACTCGGGATCTTTCAAAAAAAAAAAAAAAAAAAAACCTTTGGCCCTTCTGCACATTAGGACTAAAAATTTTACGGGGGCCAAAGTTTGGCATTTTCTGACAAAGTTTTTAAAAAGTATTAGTTGTAAAATTAACTGAAGAAATAAGACATTATATAAAAAAAAACCTTTTTTAACCTTTTAACACTTCACTTTGGTAATAAAATTCAACTTAAAATTAAAATTTTTTTAAACCGTCCATAACTTTTTTTTATTATTGGTCGATATTTACGTTTTAGAGTAAAAATTAGGGGCTAAAGTCCCACCTACCAAACAAAATAAAAAACGCATATCAAAATTCCCATCCAATCAAAAGTTATGGATTTTTGAACGCCTTCTCGTAAAATGGTCCACTGCGCCGCGTTATCTGGGTTAAGTAACTATATTTTTAGTTTGAAACATCATTGTAAAAACTGAATGTATACTCCTTTTTGTGGCTTTGAACTTTACAAAAAAAAACTTCGTTACAGTCCTTGTTGCTACAGTTATTTTTAATACCGGGGTGAATGTATACTCTTTTTTGTGGCTCGGTAATGGATTTCAGCTAAAAATTAGAAAGGCCATAAACACGTTTTTAATGCGTTTTTCACACAATATTTATTTTCATATAAAAACTAAACTTATCCGATATTTTAAATATTTTCCTCCTCATTAGTTAGCAATTAATTTTCAATTTTTACAAGATTATAATTTATTCAAATATATTAATAAACAACAACACCCATAAATGTTTGCATATTTGAACATAACTTGAAATAGACAAGCAAACAAAAAAAAAAAAACGAAAGTCACCATCCTTATTTAACAACATAAAAAGTCATGGTGTCAGTGTCAATGACTTGGCAAAAAATAGAAAACTTCGGCCCACGCATTACGGAGGAAAATTCATTTAAAAGAAAAAGTGATTTAACAAACAAGATAAAATATCAAAATCTATAAAATGATTTGAAAAACTGACAAGAAGAAATTAACATGAGCATTTTCTTACAACAATGCCATTGATGATGGTTTCCAATTCCACCAAACCTAAATGCAATAAAAAACTTAGTGAGTACTACTTGTTTAACAAGGTGGACAAAATTGTAAGCTACACCATTTTTTTGGTTGAATTTTTGCCAATGAAATTCGATTATAGCAAAATTTATAAAACCAACAAGCAAAACCTGAAGACGATAAACAATATCACAGCTTTCGTAGAAATCACACCGCACTAGAGCCAAGAAGCATATTACATATAATTAAATCAGTATAAATCTGAAGGACTTAATGTAGGGTATTGAAAAAAATGTAAGAAAGTCTATGATAGCACACAAATTAATAAACTCTTTTAATGATGATGAACAAATTGATGGCTAAAAAAAATATGGAAAAACAAACTTAAATGAAAAAAGAAACCACATGGTGACAACTCTCAAGAGGAGGCTGGCATGTTAAATGAGCAATCAACAAATAATTCTTTTAAAAGACAATCGGTAAACAAAAATAATATACGGCTTTAGGTTTCGACACACACAACAACTAACAGGTAACTGGCCAAAGCAACAAAAACAAATTGAGAGTCATTACCACAATTGTAAGATGAAAAAATAAAAAAAACAAAAGAAAATTATAGTCGACTATACGATACCCTATACCATGTCGTTAGAGATCCTGTTTCTTAAGTCCAACTAATTGGATGTAGAAAATAAGCATAAATTAATTTGAGTGGTATTGTTATTGATTTTGTTTGCCTTCGGGTATGAAATAGTTCATATCGAATGCTACATTTATATGGGGACTAGGTCGAAAAATTGAACCGATTCTGACCATATTTGGAAAGGTCAAATATTTTTAGTAAAAATTTATATATGTATACCAAATTTGAGAAAAATCTGTGCAATATTTTTGTTTTCTGATAGTAAACATCGGGAATCAGTTTTATATGAAGGCTGTGATTAAGCATTATCCTAAAGGGTTTATTTTTGGACTACTGATAATATATATAATATATAATAATTTTGACATTATGGCAGAGTCGATTTCATAGGGGTCATTTGTATGGCGACTAGGTCTGAACGTGCACCGATTTCCACCAATTTGAATAGCGTTCATCCTATGATTGATAGAAGCTTATGTACTACATTTTTATCAAAATATGTTCATATTTGCGACCTGCAGTTTGATTACAATGTTCACATGGACACACAGACGGACGGACGGACATCGCTAAATTGACTTAGAAAGTGATTCTGAATCGATCGGTGTAATAAAGGATGAGTCTAGGTCAAATATTTTTTAGAGTTACAAACATCAGCACAAAGTCATTATACACCGACCACATGGTGGTATAGCGTATAAACAGTTGTTTACAGCAATAGTGTTTTTGCCAAAAGATAAATGATCATTATGTAGACAGTAAACAGCATCTACTACTCACCTTACAAACAACTGCACAAAAAAAAAAATAAAGGTAAACAACAGTAGCTTTAACAAACAAAACAAATTTATTAAAGTTGCAAGGCAACTTGGAGGCAACATGTTGCAAGTGCATGTTTTTTATTTGTTTTGACTTGTGCAAAATTTAACAGGCTACGATTTATTTGGCTCACTTTTTGTCTCTAATTTTTTTGTTTTTTGTTTTTTTTTTTTTTTTTGTTTTTTCCCAAATATAAAAACAAGCAAAGCCTAAGTTTAGGCCAAAAACACGATTATGATTTAGGATGAAAGTTTTCAGGTGAAACAAGTAAGAGTGTTAAGATCGGCTGCGCCGAATATTTAATACACTAAACCTGTGTCTTAAACTCAATATTATACACAATGTCAGTACTTTTGCCAATATCTAACTTTTAGATTCCAATACAATTTGTATTTAAAGTTAATTGTGTTTCTTATTTTTTAACCAGTTTATATCATAATTTCTAAATTATTGTTTTTTATTTTATTTTAAACTATGGTGGCTTTCTTTGTATAAAGAATTAACTTCAATATGAAAAATTGCATTATTTTTCTATTATTAGAGTATAAAGTAATCAAGATCTTATCACAAGAGACCAAAATCCTAAGTTAAAATATGGAATCAACTTTGCAGTGTTATGACAGCTTTAAAAATTATGCGATATTTCACAACATTTGAAAAAACGAAGGTTAAATATTTTTATCGGAATAATTCAAAGAATACAATAAGTAAGAATACAGTAAGTAAGGGAATAAGTTAAAATCTGTCTATGCGTCTTAAAAAAATTACCTTTACTAAAAGTTTTGAAAGATAAAATTGTTCGCAAAAAAAATACAAGTTTCTCTTGACATGCTAAAATTAATTAAGAGTATATTTATTTGCAGGCACCGAAACAATTTTAAGTGTTTTGATGAACATATTTCAAATCTATGATATTAACAGGCTAGGCGACTTTTTGTGACCGATGTTTTGTTCCCGATTTTGACAAAACCTATATTATTTGAAAGAAATTTCTTTTTAGCTGTTCACCAGGTTTACAGATTTTTAAATTTTTTCCTTTCTTTTGAACAAATTGCATTTAAAGTTGCTAATAACACATACATAAAATTATACATGTGCTATGTGTACTTTAATGAGTTTGTTATCTTCATTCACAATAATAATAAACCACAAAAGTGTTGGTTTGTGAATTGGCTAAGTTGAAAAATAAAGCTGCCTAGAAATTGCACTTGAATTTCGAGCGTTGGAATCTGCTAATTTATGTAAATAGCCTACAAATTTGTAGATGAAAGAAACATCATATCGAATCAAACCCAGTGTTCGATTATTTTCGAAATCAAATATTATAAGAGCTTTCGAAAATTTTAAATATCAATTTATTTCTAGGCTCTATAAAGTTAGCCTATCACTTTGTCCAAATCTACAAAATGTTTAAAAATAAAAATCAATTAAAAACCATGGTCTTGGGGGGTTAATAATTCTTATACCGAACGATCTTTTTGGGTTATTATAGTAAAACCCCCCCAAAGTGTTTGGTCCTGTGTGGGCACGGTCAAATTGTATGGTCGTTTATAGTTTTAATTTTTTCTTCAACACAGTGTATTGAATGAAGCTCAAGAAGTAATTGTTCCTTTGAACTACATTCTGAGTTCGAATATCTCCAACAGAATTTTAAGACGAATTTTTCTTAGAACATTTTAACTTTCTATCTGCACTTTTCATTGGTCAGTTAAGTCCCTTCTTCAACATATACCAAAAAGGTATCCTGAATCGTGCGTTTAATGGTTTAATGTTTAATGGTCTTCCGTGAATATGCTCTGCACCATATTTTACTAGAAGGTGTTGACGACGAGAACGTCAGCCGCACAATGGACCATTTCACGGGAAGGCGGTGAAAAATCCATAACTTTTGATTGGATTGGAATTTTGATGTGCGGTTCTTTGGTTTGGTAGGTGGGACCTTAGCCTTTAATTTTTGCTATAAAACGTAAATATCAACCGATAATAAACAAATTATGGAGGGATTAAAATACATTTTCATTTTTAGTTGAATTTTAATACAAAAGTGAATGGTTAAAAGGCTAAAAAAGGCTTTTTTATAAAATGGCTTATTTCTTCAGTTAATTTTACAACTATTATGTATTTTTTAAAAATTTTGTAAGTTCAATTTTGTCAGAAAATGCCAAACTTTGGCCCCCGTAAACTTTTTAGTCCTAATGTTCACAAGAGCCAAAGGTTGGCTTTCTTTTGAAAGCGCCCGAGTTAAAATATAATTTGTGAAGCAGCGAATGTTACAAAGTTACCTGATATTGGTTCAAATAGAGAAGTTTCAATGAAAAAGTCGTATGGTTTTACTTTAGATAAAATTTTTTTTATTTTCTTCTTAAATATTTCAATATCAATTTTTTGTTGTATATTTATGATATACATAAATATTTAAATCAAGAACAATTTTTAACTATATAAAAAAGAGTATAACTTATTGTAAGTGTACTGAAAAACTACTTTCAATCAAACAATTTTAGTAAATATTTCTTCTAAATAGCCTTGATTTTCATCTTCTAGAAGTTGTGTAGTTTCTTCGTATAATTCAATAGAGGGAGTTTTTCATTTTTGTCGAATGTTGGAAATATATGGATCTGAAGTGCACAACAAAACAGTGGTACGGTCTTCATTAGTGCAACATCTGGACATTCTTCTTGTGTTGTGCTCGCGAAAGAATATGTAGTCTTTGTTCCTTTTTTCTTACGCTTCTTCAGATAGATCTCCTTTTGATAGCATATTGTTTTGAATTATTTGTTTCCATGGTACAAAATTTTATGAACTGTGGATGGCACATATCTCCAAGAGTATTTTTCATTATAAAGTATAGCTGTTTTATTGGCGTACTCTCCAAATTGTTTGTATTTATCTTTCTGCTCCATATTAGAATTTGTAATATGATTTTGAATCGTCTAATTATTATCGTCTGTGATAGATGCTGCAGTTTCTGGATCGGAAAAAAATCTCCTTGCAGTATTTCCATCATTTGTGTTTCCTTCCCCTTGTTTTGGTTGGTCGATTACGAGGCATAGCTGTATATATTTTTCTTGAATTTGTTTTTTTTTCTTTCTTTTTTCTTCATTTTCTTTTTTCTCACTGTTTGGCATAACGGACCAAATTCCGAACCATAACCGAATTTAAGAATATTCTCCATAAAACATATTCTGGCATGAAGAGGTTTCCTTAGTTATGATTTTTTTTAATAAAAATACTAAAATTTCGCTTTTGAAAGATTTTCAGTTTTTTTTTTTACTTTTGTTGCTCAAGGCGAAATAGGGAAGCATTTTTTCGTTAATTTTCAAATCGAAACAAATTCTTACCATAAATATGAAGACAAGGAGAAAATTTTCAGAATTTTCAAATTCGCAATTTAAAAGCGAAAATTTTGTTTTATTTTTAGTATGTCTACTTAATGACTTTTCAAATACAAAGCTGATTTAATGACATATGTAGGTACTTAAAAGGAGTTTTGCATTTTACGGCAACCGAAAGAATTGTTGGCTTTTCCTTTGTTTTTTATATTCATCACTTTCAGTCTGCCGTATAAGGGAACACACGTAGTCACCCATCATTGCCGTGTCATAAAAACCGTGATACCATCGTTCCATTTCCTTTAATTGCTGATGGAAACGCTCGCCGTGCTCATCGCTAACGTCTCCTAAGTTTTCAGGAAAAAAATCCAAATGCGATTGGAGAGAATGGATTTTCAATGACATATGTATTCCTATCCAAAATATAAAATAAAAAATTCCAGAAATCTAATATATAGCACCCTTTGTATAAGAAATAAAACATACCCATAGCCGCATAATTCTTAATTAGATCCTCAACTATTTGCTTGAAATTCGAGCTTTTCGGTTACCCAAACATTTTCTACGACAAGCTTGAATGAGTTCCAAGTTGCTGCTTCGATGGACGATAAAAGTGTTGGAAATATTTCGTCCTTTAAAAGCGTCTTTATCTCGGGACCAGCAAAGACTCCCTCTTTGATCTTAGCCAACGAAAGTTGAGGGAAAATCAGCCGTAAGTGCGCAAAAGCCTCTCCATCTTTATCCAATTTTTTTCAAAGTTTTTGATTAAGCCCAATTTGATATGCAACGGTGGAAGTATAATATTTTCTTTTCTTACAAGAGCATTACGTTAATATTGTCTTGGTCAACTACTAAATTTGTACGCAGCGGCCATTCTTTTTGAAGATAGTGCAGCTTGTCGGCGCGGCTATTCCAAAGGCAAAGAAAACAACAAAATCGCGTATGCCCTCCTGGGAGTCCGGTCAAAATAGAAACAGCTTTGAGGTCGGCGCACATCTTCCACTTAAACTTTTCATACTTAATGCATTGGAGTATGGCTTCCAGTGTTTCACAATTTTCTTTTGAATTGACGGCATGAGCGACAGGAATAGATGGCTTTTCATTCCCATATGTAAGAGAACGGCCCTTAAGCTTTCCTAATGCTGTCAATGAACAACCTCCACTCTTTTGTATTGTGGGTTTCATTTAGCTCTTCAAACATATTTTTTTGGTTTTCGTGTAGAACTTGGCAAACTATTCATGTTGCTTTCTATATATTGATGTTTTAACACCAGGGGTTAAAAATCCTCGCTGTTTCATGCGAGACGCAAAAAGTTCAGCCTTTTCCTTGGTCAGACCAAAGTCGCGCACCCAATCGTTTAATTCGGCCTGCGTTAATACCTGTTGCTCAATAGCAGGCTCAAATTCACTTGATCCAAACGAGTCATCTGACGTTTCCGCAATTTCAAGACTTGGACACGCTGGATAAGGAACGTCATTCGAATGTGGCAATGGAAAAGTAACAGACGTCACATTGGGGTAAGTCCATTTCAAATGTTTTCCAAAGCCAATTTTTTGATAACTCTGAAAGTTTTCTCCTTGTGTTCATATTTATGGTAAGAATTTGTTTAGATTTGAAAACTAACCAGAAAATGCTTCCCTTTTTCGCCTTGAGCAACAAAAGTCTAAAAAAACTGAAAATCGTTAAAAAGCGAAATTTTAGTATTTTACTAAAAAAAATTCATAACTTCTTAAAATGTCCATGGATTTTTATGATTGTGGGCTTGTTTTCTTTCGAAAAGGGTCAGCTATTTGTAAAAAATATCAAGTTGGGGTGGACATTTTTTTTTCTATTTTTCATACGACAAAATATAAATTTTTCACGCCAATTTTTACAGAAGAAACGGTGTTTTTTAAAATATATATATCGCTGGCATCAAAACTGTTTAGCCAATTTGAAAAATTTTAAGGAAGGGTTTGTAGAGGGTTAATTGTGTTCAATTTGTGTGAATATTTATGAAGATCGGTCAAGGGATATGATATGCCCAATTTTGTAGGTGCACCTCCAAAAATGTGATAATAAAATTTCAAAAATTTTTATCTCAAAAACTGGTCCATAGAAAAATTTTTAAAATTCATATTCGTGTTAAGGAGGTCAAAATCCATGGAAAAATTGGTTCCAGATCTTAAAGGCAAAATATTATTGAAAATTTGTTGGCTGGTGTTATTGTCAATACTTTAAGGAAATTGTTATTGAATTGTTATTCACCCCCCCAAATAATGTGTTTGTTGTACGGTATTATTACAATAAGAAAAGAGTTAAAGAAAATATGCGAATATTGTCTGAAAGCTAAGGTTGTCAGACGTTGTGATTTTTTCTTTTTTTGTCCAGTCTACGGGAAATATTCTTTTTTCACTATTTTAAGCTTTGTTAGATTTGCGGTGATTCTATAGGAAAAATATTTGAATCTGACAAATACTAAAGAGCAACCTTTAAACGTATTTAAGACCAAATAAATTTAAAATGCTTAAAGTTTCTCATCTGAGAGTTTTTCTACGGAACGAATATCTTGAATGTATCAAAACATGATAAATGGTATAAAAACATTTTCAATTAGGAATATTGGAATTGTTTTCTAATAAAAAACCTTATAAGTTAAATTTAAGATGATGACAATCTTATATATAACAAGTGAAAAAATTATAATCGGTCTAGACCGACTATACGATACCCTATACCATGGTTTAGAGATCATATCTCTTCGGTCTAACGAATTGGATATAGAAAATAAGCATAAACCAAATGTTTTTTGGCTGCAGATATGAAAAAGTTCATATCGGGTGCTATATTTATATGGGAACTAGGTCGAAAAATGGACCGATCCTGACCATATCTGGTAAAGTCACTTATATTTTGAACGAATATATACAAACCAAATTTGAGAAAAATCTGGGCAATATTTTTTTTTATAGATTTAAGTGAAAATCGGGAGGCAGCTATATATGGGGGCTATTACAAGGAATTGCCATATGGAGTTTATTTTTGGACAAACGATAAATGGATGTGATAAACACACACAAGCCCAATTTGAACGAGTACTATAACAGCAAGGGCTCTGAAACTTTGCACATGTACATATCAATCTAATTTGAAAAGTTTAAAAAAAAATGGCCGGGATTGGGCCAATGAGAGTGGCACCCATCATACAAAGTAAATATTTAATATCATATACCTAGAGTACTGTAATAGACAAAGTCTTGGGACTTGGTGTGAGTTCATAAGCTATCAACGTTAGTACACGGAAAAAATTGGCGGGATGAAACCAGTGGGCGTGGCACCTTGAACACATGGTAAATATCTAGATTACTATGATGGCCAGAGTCTTGAAACTTTCCGCACGTAAATTCGTTGTTAATGTAAGTAGTCGTATCGAAAATGGACGCGATTGGGTTAGTGGGCGTGACACCTACAATACCATACAAAAATATCTAGAGTACTATAAACCTGACGGTCGTGAAACTGGGTGTGAGTCCTCAAGTGATGAGGGCTAGAAGTTATGTGAAAAATGCGCGGGATAAAACCAGTGGGCGTGGCACCTTCCGCACATGGGAAATATCTAGAGTACTATGATGGCCAGAGTCTTGAAACTTTCCGCACGTAAATTCGTTGTTAATGTGAGCAGTCGTACCAAAAATGGGCTCGATTGGGTTAGTGGGCGTGGCACCTACCATAAAAAAATATCTGGATTACTATAAACCTGGCAGTCTTGAAACTAGGTGTGAGTTTACGAGTGATGAGTGTGAGAAATTATGTGAAAAGTGGGCGGGATCAAACCAGTGAGCATGACACCTCCATGCCTGGTAAATACATATCATCATATATTTACAATTTTATGGCAACACAACGTTGCCGGATCAGCTAGTATTTAATATATAATAAAATATATATATAACTAATTAAATTTTTTATAATTAACCAGATACTTTTTAAAGAAAATTAATAATTTAATTGCTATTATTTTTTTTCCTAATGCCGAATTTTTCGATATAGCGTTCAGAAGGGTGTGTCAACACCGGCCTATAGTATAACGATACATATACACTTATTAAGCAAATACTACAAACTGCAACATTCACACGAATTATGAAATTAAGAATAACAACAATAACAAGAGCAACATTGAAAAAACCATTTCTCAAGAACGTTTTTAAATTTTCATTGAAATCTCGGGACCAGTTAAATCGATTTTGATGATTTTACATAACAATCTGCTCAAGATATCAGTGAATCGTTTTTAATAAAAAAAAAGTAAGAAAAATATAGATGGACTAAACTCACTATGCGATATCCTATATCATGCGTTTAGAGAATTGGTCTTAGGTCAAATCCATTGGTTATAGAAAACAAGCTGAAACCAAATCTGAGTTGAATTTTTATTACTTTTTTTGCTATACCTATATGTGGACTAGATGGAAAAATGGACCAGTCCTCACGATATTTGATAAAGTAACTTATTTTTTGCAAAAACGTAAACAAACGAAATGTGAGAAAAATCTGTGCAATATTTTTGCTTTTTGATAGATTTAAGCATCTTTATATGGGGGGCTGTGACTAAAAATTGTCCCGTAGGGTTAGTTTTTGAACTAATGATTAGTGGATGTAATGAAAATACCCAAACCCAATTTGAACGAAATCTGTATGATAATTTGGATTTCATGGCAATTTAAGTCGATTTCATTTGTATCGGCACTAGGTCTGGACGTGCATCGATTTTTACCAGTTTCAATAGAGTTCGTTCTATGGCCGATAGAAGTTTACATACCAAATCTCATCAAAATATATTAATATTTGTGACCTGTAGTTTGATTACAAAGCTTACATGGACGGACGGAAGGACAGACGGATGGATGTGGAAGTGATTCTGAGTCGATCGGTATAATAAAAGATCAGCACAAAGTCATTCAGCCCTGTTCTTGAAACGTTGTTATTTGAATAAAAGTGAATTTAAAATCACATGAAATTGAAATTTTGGGTTTCTTGAAACCACCTTTTGATGTGTAAACATCTATACGCGCAGGGGGGTAAATTTGTATTTCACAATACAATCGCCAAAACAGCGTAACACATCGGTGTGAGCTGAAGTGTAAATCGGTGTGACTTTATCTGATTATATTTGTGAAAAAATTATGATATGTTCTTTTCTAAACATTTTCCAATTGTCTTTCAAAAAACATCAATTGTATTTCAGAAAACATCAATTGTATTTCAGAAACCATCAATATAATTTCAGAAAACATCAATTGAATTTCAGAAAACATCAATAGAATTTCAGAAAACATCACTTGAATTTCAGAAAACATAAACAGAATTTCAGAAAACATCAATATAATTTCAGAAAACATCATTTGAGTTTCAGAAAACATCAATTGAATTTCAGAAAACATCAATAGAATTTCAGAAAACATCAATTGTATTTCAGAAACCATCAATATAATTTCAGAAAACATCATTCGATCAATTGTATTTCAGAAACCATCAATATAATTTCAGAAAACATCATTCGATCAATTGTATTTCAGAAAACATCAATATAATTTCAGAAAACATCATTTGAGTTTCAGAAAACATCAATTGAATTTCAGAAAACATCAATAGAATTTCAGAAAACATCACTTGAATTTCAGAAAACATAAACAGAATTTCAGAAAACATCAATATAATTTCAGAAAACATCATTTGAGTTTCAGAAAACATCAATTGAATTTCAGAAAACATCAATAGAATTTCAGAAAACATCAATTGTATTTCAGAAACCATCAATATAATTTCAGAAAACATCATTTGAATTTCAAAAAACATAAATAGAATTTCAGAAAACATCAATATAATTTCAGAAAACATCATTCGAGTTTCAGAAAACATCAATTGAATTTCAGAAAGCATTAATAGAATTTCAGAAAACATCAATTGTATTTCAGAAACCATCAATATAATTTCAGAAAACATCATTTGAATTTCAGAAAACATAAATTGAATTTCAGAAAACATCAATATAATTTCAGAAAACATCATTCGATCAATTGTATTTCAGAAACCATCAATATAATTTCAGAAAACATCATTTGAATGCAGAAAACATAAATAGAATTTCAGAAAACATCTATAAAATTTCAGAAAACATCAATTGAATTTCAGAAAACATAAATAGAATTTCAGAAAACATCATTTCAGAAAACATAAATAGAATTTCAGAAAACATCAATATAATTTCAGAAAACATCATTCGAGTTTCAGAAAACATCAATTGAATTTCAGAAAACATCAATAGAATTTCAGAAAACATCAATATAATTTCAGAAAACATCATTCGAGTTTCAGAAAACATCATTTGAATTTCAGAAAACATAAATAGAATTTCAGAAAACATCAATATAATATCAGAAAACATCATTCGAGTTTCAGAAAACGTCAATTGAATTTCAGAAAACATCAATAGAATTTCAGAAAACATCAATTGTATTTCAGAAAACATCATTTGAATTTCAGAAAACATAAATAGAATTTCAGAAAACATCAATAGAATTTCAGAAAAAATCAATTGTATTTCAGAAAACATCAATTGTATTTCAGAAAACATCAATTGAATTTCAGAAAACATAAATAGAATTTCAGAAAACATCATTCGAGTTTCAGAAAACATAATTTGAATTTCAGAAAACATAAATAGAATTTCAGAAAACATCAATATAATTTCAAAAAACATCATTCGAGTTTCAGAAAACATCAATTAAATTTCAGAAAACATCAATAGAATTTCAGAAAACATCAATTGTATTACAGAAAACAGCAATTGTATTTCAGAAAACATCATTTGAATTTCAGAAAACATAAATAGAATTTCAGAAAACATCAATTGAATTTCAAAAAGCATTATTTGAATTGCTGAGAACATTAATTGTATTTCAGAAAACGTCAATAGAATTTCAAAAAGCATCATTTGAATTGCTGAAAACATTAATTGTGTATCAGAAAACATCAATTGAATTTCAGAAAACATCGATTGCATTTCAGAAAACATCAATTGAATTTCAGAAAACAGCATAATCGACTTATTTTTTATGCACTGGAAAATATGATGTTGATGTTTTCTTTAATTATTAGATGTTTACACATCTCCCTTGTGATCGGACTCACATGATTTTTTTTTTTATTTATTTAATGGAAACATATGTTTGAGTTAAGAACATATGTTATCTAGAAACCGAGGTGCCATATGGTTCTTTATACAGTTTCACAAAAATTTTAAGTATTTTGTGCATGTTTTTTCTTAAGTTTATAGAAAAAGTATAAAGAAAAATATTTTCTTTTAAAATAACAACTTATTTGTTCATATAATTGTTTTTGTTCTTCAATTTCATTCAATTAAAAATGACTTTTCTATTTTTAAAAAGTTAGGCATCACCAACAAAAATTTCGATATTCAAATAAATTGGATTTGACTGGCATCACTACTGTTTCGAACATATGCAAAAAAATATAAAATATGTGATTTGATGAAAAAAATTTTTTAATTCCTTTATTTGCAATAATTAGTGCATAAAGAATCTATGTTATAATTGAAAAAATTATAATGGAAAATAGATTGTGTAAATAAAAAGTTTTTATTATAGTTATAGAACAGCATCATCGCAAAAAGTGTGTTTTATTAACATCGACCACTTATTACGAGTTTTTTTTTTTAAATCAGCGCAAAATGTAGACGTTTTTTAAAATCGTTTTTTTT
Source organism: Cordilura impudica (assembly GCA_963682025.1). Classification (NCBI taxonomy): domain Eukaryota; kingdom Metazoa; phylum Arthropoda; class Insecta; order Diptera; family Scathophagidae; genus Cordilura; species Cordilura impudica. The sequence continues at coordinate 124,499,615 of OY821517.1, forward strand.
TTTAATAAAATTAATTTTTTTAAATAATGACAAGGTTCAATAAAAAACATGTTAGAGTTTAAATATCAATTAGTTTTTTATCTCTTAGTAGAAAATAAGGGCATTTGTTTTGATTTCACAAAGCCTTTTCTATGTGAATTAAAACGAGAAAAAATATTCTTATTGAAATTAGAGAACAGCAAAAAACTCGTAGATTTAAGAATTTTTTCATTTACGAGTTTTTTTTTTGTGATAGTGGTTTCCAGAACAGGGGTGATTATCTCAACTTTGTGTTTCATGACGATCAGGCAAAAATATATTTTATGGCGTCCAGATGTGTTTCTCTAATTATTATAAGCGGTATGATACACTTACACATATCCTCTGCACATTGGTGTGGGATGGTATGATAAGCAATGAAAGATACATATTTGATAAAGCAAAATGCGTATTTATTTCATATAGTGCCATTAATAAAAAACTGCTAAATTGCCGCCTTCCCATTTCCTTTTGTAAGTGCTTTAGTTTTATTTAATTACAGCAGTTAAGGTTGAATTTTATCAAATGAACAAAGAGTTAAAAGATTAACAAAGAGGATAATTCCACGCGAAGGATGCGATTGAATCTGTAATTTGCAATTTAGACTGTGTTATTGGAAATCAGACAAAGGAATCAGAAAAACGAAATATTGAACGAGAATTAATTCAGTTCACATATGTCCAGTTTTTTGAGATGTCATTTATACCTAGTTTAATTAAACCGAGAATTATTTTTTTCAGACATGTTCAAATTCATAAAGGAATTGATGAATAAATTCTGGGTTTAACAAAACTAGGTTTACCTGATATCTCAAAATCTGGGTCATAGTCTTTTATTTTAGCGAAAAAAAAAATATATTACTCATTTTTCAATAAACACAATGATGTTATTAATTTTATAACAGAAATTTTAAAAGATAGAAATGAGAAGATGACAAATTATGACGAAACTTATTTATTTAATTCAATTAATATCCGTTCATTAAATTGTCAAGTTTCGTTATAGGCATATTCACTTTTTCATACTCAAACGCTGAGGTTGTAGGAGTGTGGCGTGAAAACTGATTTTTTAAAGTTCTTTAGTACATAGTTCCTTGAATTATTTGATATATATTAAATACGGACTAATGATTTTATTAATTCATTCTACCAAATGGTTCTACAAAATAAATAAAAAAAATTTAAATTTTAAATAAAAAAAATTTATTTTAAGATACGTTTTCATTTAAAAAATTAATAAAATATAATAAACATTTTTCACATAGTTTATATTTTTATTGATAGACATTTTATTGATAAAACATTAAATATTTGCGCATTTTACTGTTTTACGATTTTTACATAAAAAAGTTAGCATCGCTGATTACTTGCGAACAAGTAATTACTTTGTAAATAACTACAATTTTGTTTTTATTGTTGCAAATTATTGAATATAGCTCGCACAGTGCTCCTTTTTGTTAAAAAAGTACAACCGCAAATACAAGACCCAATTTAATATTCGTCTTTTTAACGATATATTGGATTTTATAGTGCTTATTTCGTGTATTGTGTTCGACAATATATCGATAAAAAATAAACATCCATTTTCTACAAAACAAACATTTGGTCCCTTAGTTGATTAACTCTTATAACCGCCGAACATTTGAAGCCATTCAAAATGAATAGAAGAAGCCAAACCTGAAATACTGTGATTTAATGATTTTTTTAACTTTACGATGTGTTGTATTTACTAAAAACGGCCACACAAACATATTTGTTATGCAAAAGGCCGTAATTGCTTTCAAACGTAAAACCATTAGTTCGATATTTTTATATATTTACAATGAAATTCTTTTTCCCTTGTCTTTTGATGTGAATATTAATGAAAAATTGATGTACTTTTATTACTTTTATTAAATTCAATGAAAAAAAAAAAAAAAATAATAATAATAATAATAACAAGTAAGAAAATTATAGTCGGTCTAGACCGACTATACGATACCCTATACCATGCGTTTAGAAACCCTATCTCTTAGGCCCAACTAACTGGACAGTGAAAATAACCAAAAACCAAATTTGAGTGGGATTTTTATTAATTTTTTTGGCTGCAGATATGAAAAAGTTCATATCGGATGCTATATCTATAAAGGGACTAGGTCCAAAAATGGACCGATCCTGATCATGTTTGGTAAAGTCTCTTGTATTTTGCAAAAATATGTAGAAACAAAATTTGAGAAGAATCAGTGCAATATTTTTGTTTTTTAATAGATTTAAGTGAAGATCGGGAAGCAGCTCTATATGGGGTCAAAGGGATCATTTTTGGACTACTCATTAGTGGATGTAATGAACGCATACAAACCCAATTTGAGTAAGATCTATATGACAATTTGGATCTTATGCCAATTTATGTCGATTTCATATGGGTAATTTGTATGGGGGCTAGGTCTGAACATGGACCGATTCTCACCAATTTCAATAGTGTTCATCCCATGGCCGATAAAAGCTTATACACCAAATTTCATCAAAATATATTCATATTTGCGACCTGCAGTTTGATTACAAGCTTTACATGGACACACAGACGGACGGACGGACGGACGGACATTGTTAAATCAACTCAGAAAGTGATTCTGATTCGATCGGTATAATTAAAGATGGGTCTAGGTCAAATATTTTTGGTTGTTACAAACAGCAGCACAAAGTCATTATACCCAAACCACATAGTGGTATAGGGTATAAAAATTATTAAAATTACTTTAATTTACTTTTAACGTTTACTAGGACAAATATGTCCTGTTTGCTAATATATGTATATGTGTTAACAGTTCGGACAACAAAAAAGATTGATCCCTGACCACGGAGGTCGAACAACATCCGAGAAAAGGTATCTCACTCTACTACCCTCAAGGATAACTTTGGTCCAATTGATTGCTATAATCTGAAAGTTGCAGCTCTCCTCAGTTTGAAAAAAATCGGTTGGATAATGTGTCAATTATAACAAAAAACAAGTAAGAGTGTTAAATTCGGCTGTGCCGAATCTTTGATACCCTCCACCTCGGTTTGAGTCTTGATAATAAATGTAAACGAAAAAGTAAACAATTTGTTAAACTTAATACCAAATTATTTCAGCAAATTCTTTGGGTTGCTTTTCGTCTTTTCTATTATTTCGGATTTATTTCGGTGTATGCTTTTTGGTCATCGTGGTTGCTGATCGGCATGCGTTTAGGTTATATACCTATATGCATGCGTTTCCGGTTATATGACATAACTTCTCGTTTAATTTAGTTTTTGCTAATTACATAGCTCGCCCTAACCTCCATTGCAAAGGTAATGGTTGTGTAGGGTGGCTATATGCATTAAATCGTGCTAATTGGAGATGGCTGTATAGTTTCTTTTAACTGGCCAAATATTTCTTCATTGCGGCCATATAGGTCGGATGGAGTAACAAAATAATAAGCAAAAAAAACTCTCTCAATTTTTTTATTAAAATATTGCCATATTTGGAAAACATAGAGAATAAATTTATAATAATAAATAATCAAATTAGGCATGCCAAACGCAAAAAACCAAAAGTCCCAAACATTTTAAATAAAATAATTTGTTATCTTTATTTTCTGAAAACTTCAAATTTTCATCCAAAAAAAAATTGTGAAAATTTCTATATAAATAACATTCTCATCAAATTGCGTTTATTTATGTAACAGTTTTTATATTCGCAATTCTTAAATATCATTTGACGTTTTCTAAAATTAATTGAATTTAAATTAATGTTTTCTGTAGTGTGATTCTGTAAATTTAAACGATCCGACAATCGCAAAATATATCGCCAGCTATTGTTGTTTGCACTGTGGATTAAGTGATTCACTAAGTACACACATCTTAACGACAGTCGACAAATCTATTTTTCTATTTATTTAAATTGTAAACGAGTGGCATCTCTGTCAAAATAAGCGAAAAACACAAAGAAGAATAGAAAAAAATAAATTACTTGGTGTTTGACAGGATGATTTTATGTTTATGTTTAATATCTTTATTTTGTTTACTAATATTTCTGTTTATTTATTTGAAAATGAAATAATGAATTGAATATGCTGCTTAATTTTTTTATTTATATAAAAAAGTTTTTTAATTAAAGTAAAATATTTTCACTATTTTATGATTTTTATTTATGTATGACGACATTTCAACCTAAAAATTTAAGTTTTTATCGATTGAATAAACAACACAAAAATGGTTGTCGTTTAGATAACAACAACAGCTGACTTTAACAATAGCGAATATCGTTTAAAATTTTTACTGATAATTTTGCAATTTTCTTTTTTTAACGATTCGACTATCGTTAAAAGAAGTTACTGAATCGCTGTACTGAAAAGCTATTAATTTCTCCTGAATGTCAAGATTTTTTTAAATGTAAAAATTTTTTAAATGTACACATAGGTATTTGGTGTTTTTTTTTTTTTTTTTGGAATTTCAATTTGTGTTTAACGAATAAAATTTATATATTAAAGATGCAATTGATGTCTTCTAAATTTAAAATTATAATTTCCGACGTTTTGATATGATTTTCTGAAATTCAATTAATTGTAATTTATAATTGGAAATTTTTAATTCCAGTTTTCAGAATTGATATTTTCTTAAATTTGAATGGAAAATTTAAAAAGTGCAATTTTGTATTTATGTGAATAATAATGCTTTAGTAATTATAAACAATTTTTAGAAACTAGATGTAATCGCAATCAGATATTTTGTAGGTAAAGCAAAATAATAATTCTATATAACTATGTAGAACTGTATTGAAAGAAAAAACTCATTGATGAACTCGGTAGCTCTATTTCGTAAAGACAACAAAAAGTTAATATGCCAAACTTATGTTCATATTTGTAAAAGAATAATGAAAATACGTATGAAATAAAAGACCAGCCCGTGTATACTCTTAACATTGTTCTGTATGATATCTAGTCGAAAATATTAACATTCATGTTAAAATAGAAATAACTATTGCAAAGCTAATTAGAACAAAAATTGTGGCGCCATCTACTGTGGCATAGTCACGCTGAGCAAAATGAAGTGACACTCTGTTAATGCAAAAGAAATGTATTTTCCCCACAACAAAATATTGCAGAATTTTATGTAAATAAAATAATATACCGACTTATTTCTAACATGCAGTTGTTATGGATATACATGTATATTACTTGTATTATTTAATATGTTTATATAAATTTATAAATAAATTTATACATAAAATTTTTTTTTGTAAAATTTACATTGTTTTTTTTTTAATAACAACTAGGTATTTTAGCATTATTTGCTTTAGATGTTGGTGAATTTTTCCTCCCTTTATATTAACTCGTAGTGTCTGCTTGTCGAAAAAATTTGGATCGATTTTAACCAATTTTCCGTGAGCCATTCGATCTGAAATTTTGCAGGCATGCTCGTTGTAATAACAGAAATAATCTAACAAATTTTTAGGGTGATGCCAAAACAATGGAAACTTTTAAATTTTTCTATCAGAGTTAATAAAAAAATTTACAAAGGGTTAGTTGTTATTATATTATTACCACAACGACCACAAAAACAACAAGTCCAGCTATGACAACGACACAACATTTAGAATAACAACAAGAACAATATAGAAACATCATATTTTTCATTTTTTTTTTTTTACTTTTTCAGAGATTTCCCTGGACCTGTTCCACCTATTTTAATGATTTTTGAAATAGGAATCTTCCCATGAATTTGGTGAATCATACTCACTAAAAATAATCACTGTAGCTGCACTATTAAGGGCGTAATCGTAACAAGAACAACATAGAAAATTATATTTTTTTCAAGACTTTTTTTAGTTCTTCATTCAAATCTCGGGCCCTAATCGACCGATTTGAATGATTTTAAATAGCCAATGCTAATGAATCATTTTTTATGTCAACAAGCACCCTAGCTGCCCAATTGATGCCGTCATCGTGATTTCCACAGACGGACAGACGGACAGACGGACATCGCTATATCAACTCCGGTTGTTATAAGGATCACAAATATATATATTTTATGGGGGTCCAAAATTTTTTTTCTAATTATTACAAACGAATTGACAAACTTATATATACCCTCTGCACACTGGAGTGGAGGGTATAATAAGTAAGAAAATTATAGGTGGTCTAGATCGACTATACGATACCGTATACCATGCGTTTAAACAGGGGTCTCAGGTCCAACTAATTGGATATAAAAATAGAAAATAATTTGGGTAGCATTGCTATTAATTTTTTGCCTGCATATATACATATATATTTTTTTTGTAATTCGTCTTTATTTATTGGATCTTCATATAGGTTTATGAACTAACAATAAGTTATTCAAATCTTAAAACTAAAACTTAAATATTAAAACCAGCCAGTGCCGGACAAAATTTTGTTTATTCTATATACATATGTAATCTAATGATAAAAAAAAAGAAAAAAAATGTATCAATCCATTTTTCATCCAATGGGATCAGCAGTCTCTCTTCTTCTTAAGCGTTTGTGGATACGATTATTGATTAAGTTACGTGCTAGAGGAGTCAGGTGAGACTCTAGCCTTTCCAAATAGTTTGCACTATATCTAGTGATTTCGCATTTTACTAGAGAAACATTTAAGTCTCTGTGCAAATGTGAGTTTCTCACGTGCCACAGTGCGCCTGTAATCATTCTCAAAATCTTATTTTGGCATCTTTGTATTCTTTCTGTGTTTGAAGATGAGGCTGTTCCCCATAACTGAATACCATAACACCAAGTGGGTTTGAAAATCGGTTTTAAATCTGGAGCTTACAATCGAGACTTAACTTTGAGTTTCAGCAAATTTGCCATGTGAATTTGACTAATTTCAATTTTATTTGTGTCAATTTAGCGTCTATGTGGCTTTTCCAGGTAAGTCGACGATCAAGATGTATTCCGAGATATTTAACAAAGGATTTTTAGATATAAGCTGGTTCCTAATTAGAATTTGAGAGCAAGTCTCCCTTCTTAGGGTAAAAGTTACGTGGAAACACTTTTGTTCATTTACTTTAATCTTCCACATATCTAGCCAATCTTTCAGCTGTTCAATATGGCTCTGTAAAAGAAGAGACGCTGTTGAGGGGTTTTTGTGTACACTTAAAATTGCAGTATCGTCCGCAAAAGCCGATGTAAGTGTATTTTCATTTGTTGGCATGTCTGATGTGTAAAGGATGTACAGAAGCGGGCCAAAGATACTACCTAGTGGTACACAGGCATGAATTGTCTGTGGAGTACTCACAAGGCTTTTCTCTCCATTAGCTTATGTGTGTTCGGATACAACAAGTGTTTAACTTTATAGAGGAGTCCCTCGTGCCAAACTCGGTCGAAGGCTTGCTAGACTTCTATAAAAAGTGCAGAGCAGTACTTTTTCTCTTCAAAAGCTCTTCTTATCTTCTCATGATCTTGAGCCTGAATAACTTAAAACTAAGAATAAGACTTAATAAGATTTTTTATTTTTATAGAAAATAATTAAAATCTTTTTGGTAACAAATTTGTTAACTTTCAATACTTTCAATTTTAGGACTAAACGCGAAATTATTAAAAACGAAATTGACAAATTTAGAATTTCGTAACAGTTTCCAATGTATTGCCACCTACTCTAGATAAATACTTATTTCTTATTCATAATAGGTTCGAAAATTCTTCAAATTATAAAGATCAAAAATAAGATTTTTTTTCCTTGGCCAATATATGAGCCTGTGGTGGAATCTATATATAAAATTTCATATTTCTAAATCACTTTGTAAATAAGTACAAAAAGGTAGCCTTTTATATTTACGCGTCGTTTTGACCGCCCTTAACATTCGAATTTAAAAAAGTTTTCCTCTCAGAGGATGAGTACATCTGTAGTGGAATCCACAATCTATATTTTATATTCATTTGTTTAGAAGATATCAAATATACACCTTTTCCCCTTTATGGCGTTTTTCTAACCTAGACGTTAGAATTAGCAATAAACTCATTCTTGTATAAGAAAATTAACTTTTTAAGAATAGGTCTTAATATGAAAAGATGACTTTGGAAGGAAAGGCGCTTTAATATGTAAAGGGTCTTTTTAAGAAACAGTGCCTTTTTTAGGAAAAGGTACTTTAAAAAAAGGCGCATTTTAACCAAAATATACTTTTTTAAGAAGAGGTAATTTCTGCGGAAAATATACTTTTTTAAGAAACTGTTCTTTTTTTTAAAAAAAAAGGTACATTTTTAAGAAACAGTGCCTTTTTTAGGAAAAGGTACTTTAAAAAAAGGCGCATTTTAACCAAAATATACTTTTTTAAGAAGAGGTAATTTCTGCGGAAAATATACTTTTTTAAGAAACTGTTCTTTTTTTTAAAAAAAAAGGTACATTTAATAAAAGGTACATTCAAGAAAAGGTAGTTTTCAAGAAAAGGTACCTTTTAAGAAATGTAGTTTTTAAGACACGGTACTTTTAAGAAAATTTATTTATTAAATTATCTAACCCATAAAAACAAAGTTATTATTAAAACTCTTTCTTTCCTTATGCATATGAGTTTTGAATATCTCCGTCACTGTGCGTGGCTGTGTGTGACTATCTTAAAATTAATCTTCGGCTACAACAAGTCTATGAACAAAGTTTCAGATCTATCGGATGAGGGGAAGTGGGGTTTTAATCTCTCCGTGACTGTGCGTGACTGTGTCAAAGTTAATCTTTTTCACAGCAAGTATATCGACCAAGTTTTAGATCGATCGGATAAGGAAAAATGGGTTTTAAATCACTCCGTGACTATGCGTGACTATGCGTGACAGCGCGTGATGACTATGTCGAAGTTGATCTTTCATTACAGCAAGTATATCGACCAAGTTTCAGATCGGTCGGATGAGGGTAATGACATCTAGATCACTCCATGACTGTGCGTGACAATGCGTGACTGCGCGTGACTAAGTCAAAGTTAATCTTTTTTCACAGCAAGTGTATGGACCAAGTTTGAGATCGATCGGATGAGGGGAAATGACATTTATATCACTCCGTGACTGAGTGTGATAACGCGTGACTGTGCGTGACTACCCCAAAATTAATCTGTAGTCACGACAAGACTATGGGCCAAGTTTGAGATGAATTGGATAAGGGCAAATGGGGTCCACCCATGGCAGACAGACAGACACACAGAGAGTATGCGTTCTAAGAAAGAGTTTAAAAAGATATAGTTTTTAAGAAAAGGTATTGTTTTTTAAGAAAATGTATTCAGAAAAAGCTTTTTTTTAACAAGCTATACTTTTTTGAAGAAATGTAATTTGTTAAGAAAATATGCTACTTGAATAAAAGGTGTTTTTTAAAGTAAGGTTCTTTTAAAGAAAACATGCCTTTTAGGAAAAGGTACCTGTTCAAAAAGGTAACTTTTAAAAAAATAAACCTATTAAGGAAAGATTATTTTTAAGAAAATTAACTTTTTTGAGAAATGGTAGTTTTTCAATATATAATATTATTTTAAGAAAAGGTACTTTTAAATGAAAAAAGAGGATATAAAAGAGGTACCCTTTTAGACTTACGGGCCGTTTTTCCCCTCTTAGCATTCAAATTTCCAAAAGTTTTCCTCTCATCTGATGTTTCCATCTCCACAGGAATCCACATACTACATTTAATATTCCTACATTTGGTTGTTTAGAAGATATTAAAGATATCTTTCCCCTTTTTGGCCGTTTATTCTCACCCAAATGTTAGAATAACTTCATTCTTGACTGATGCCCACGTATCCGGCGGAAGGTTAGGTTGGATGGGTCGCCAGCTTGAAGGCGGGTACACTCGGAGGCCATATGACCTATTGTTATACCCTTTAGAAAGTGCCGGAAGGTAGAGATATTCCTATCTATCTATACCTTCTGGCAGAGATTAAAAAGAAAAGAAAAGAAAAGAATAGAAAAGAAAAGAACAAGTGAAAAAGACCCCTTTCGTCCGTTATGCGTCCCTCCTGAACCAGCCCGATTCCCTCAAGAAGTCTGCATGTACGCCGTTTACTATGCAGCCCAGGTTATCGAAGAATCTTTGCACTAGATATCTAAGGGGCCGCTGCTTCACTCCTGGACATTCACAGAGCAAATGTTGCACTGACTCCTCCTCGTCCACATCCATACAGCTCCTACAGAAGTCAGCTCTCGGAACGCCTGTGCATTCAGCCATCCGCCCTATTACACAGTGTCCGGTGAGTACTCCTATAAGTAGGAGTATTTCGTTCTCCTTGGATTAGGCAAGGGCCTTATGATTTGGGATATTCTGCAAGAGGACAATTGCGTCCATCTTGTCCTTAATTCAAAAACAGCTGCCTCTTGAATCAGATTAGGCAGCTCTGATAGAGGGATTCTAATATCAGTGTCCATCGTCCCGTTCAAAGAAACTAAGTGTTTCCGCGCACACTCGTCAGCCAGCTCGTTATTTTTGTTGCTATCAGAATTGCGTGAATCACGGCATGTCAGGGATTCTCTGAGTTACCTGAATGTCAAGTTGCTCGGAGTAGACCCCTGACCTGTACCCTCTTCTATCTTTGAACCGTTGCACAGTGGACCATTTGAAGAGAAGGCGGTCAAAAATCTATAACTTTTGATTGGATTGGAATTTTGATATGCGGTTTTGTTTTGTTTGGTAGGTGAGAGTTTAGCCTTTAAGTTTTGCTATAAAACGTAATTCTCGACCGAAAATAAAAAAAGTTACGGAGGGTTTAAAATATATTTTCATTTGTAGTTGAATTTTAGTACAAAAGTGAAGTGTTAAAAGGTAAAAAAAGGTTTTTTTTTAACCGTACGATTCATAACCAGCAAAACTCCTTTAATTTCATAACCAAGGTACCCGGGTACCCGAAGTAGGTTGTTTTGCGTTTATTGAAATAAAATAATATTTTCCTGTAAATTTTTTGTTGTTGATTATATTTTGCGTTCTCAACTGTACAAATTTGATATTTGGAAAAAAAAAACTGGTTTTTGTTCGTATATAAGTACCTAAAGCGACACAAGTCATTCTAATGACGAAAACGCAAGAGATTTGTGGACGTCACAGGCTCACCCAATATTCCGCGCCACCATGGGAATAAACAGGTTTTTCGATTTGCTGCGTTTTATGCGGTTTGACGACCCCAGAACACGGGTAGAGCGGCAGCGTCAAGACAAAGCGGCGCCAATTCGCGATATTTGGATAATGCTCAATGCAAATCTTGCCAGATATTATGTGCCATCAGAATATTTGACCATTGATGAACAATTATATCCATACCGTGGTAGAACCAAATTCACCCAATATATACCCTCGAAGTCAGCAAAATATGGCATAAAAGTATGGTGGATTTGCGATGCCAAAAACTCATATCCACTTCATGGCCAAATATATACTGGCAAACAAGAAACTGGTCGTGAAGTTGGTGTTGGCGAAAGAGTGGTGAGAGATTTAGTTGGGCCATACTACGGTAGCGGACGAAATATAACAATGGATAATTTTTTTACGACGCTGCCGTTGGCTAGCCAACTAAAAGTAGAAAAGCTCAGCATTGTGGGTACACTCCGCCGCAACAAAGCTTAGATCCCTGCGGAGATGAAAGAAGACAAAAAAAAAAGACGTTGGTTCAAGTTTATTTGGCTTCTACAACAACGTAACACTGCTCTCATATAAGCAGCGGAAGTCCAACTCGGTCATCCTTCTTTCTAGTATGCATGATGATGCACAAATTGACGAGAATGGGAAACCAGAAATTATAAATTTTTATAACCAAACAAAAGGTGGGGTGGACGTAATGGACCAAACGCTCCAAGAATACACGACCCAGCGACAAACAAGAAGATGGCCGATGGCATTTTTCTATAACATCATTGTTGTGAGCGCATTTGCATCACACATCATATATTATGGAAATAATCCAACTGCACGATACACCACGACGCGCAGGAAGAATTTCCTGCGTCAACTGGCAGAAAACCTGTGCATTCCTGTTATAGAAAATAGAATTTCAAATGTGCAAAGCGTGCGCCAATTTTCAACAAAAAATGCAATTGAAAGCATCATCGGAAGGCCGTTGGAGAGTGTGCTTTGTGCTGTAGGTCCGTCAACATCTCCGTCAGCACGACGAAGGGGCAGAAAAGTACATACGGGCGTGTGCTACATGTGCAACCTTCTTCCAAATAAGCGCAGAAGAAAAACTAGAAAAAATTGCAGCATATGTAGCACGCCGATATGCGATGAGCACGCCATAACAATTACTAAATGCTACAATTGCCACAATAACAACGATAGTGATTCGGATGAATTATAATATAATATATATAAAATATGATAAAATAAATAAAAAAGACATTTATTTCCAATAAAAACAACACAAAAAAACGTTTTTTCATTTACATGTCAGGCATTTACATAGGAATTGCATTAGGGTACCCGGGGACCCCGGTTGTGTGTTTATGGGGGTAAAACATTTAAAATCATTTTTTAAAGAAAATATTGAAAATATTTTGAATTTTTTCGTATTTAAATCTTAGTTTAGCCAAAATCTCTCATGATTCGGAGTTTTATGTCCATATCTCAAAAATTATAGGCACAGCAGCACTTTAAAGTCAAAAAAGGTACACGGCTACCCGGTTATGAATCGTAGGGTTAATATAATGTCTTATTTTTTCAGTTAATTTTACAACTAATACTTTTTAACAATTTTTTAAGTTAATTTTTTCAGAAAATGCCAAACTTTGACCCCCGTAAATTTTTAGTCCTAATGTGCACAAGGGCCAAAGGTTGTTATTTTTTTTTTTTTTTTTTTTTTGAAAGATCCCGAGCTAAAATATAATTTATTAAGCAGCGAACGTAAAAGTTACCTTATATTGGTTCAAGATAGAGAAGTTTCAATGAAAAACTCGTATGTTTTTGCTTTAGTTAAATTTATTTTTATTGTCTTTTTAAATATTTCTATATCAATTTTTATGGTAAATTTATGAAATATAACAATTTTTATTGTAAATTTACAAAATATATAAATTTTTTAATCAAGAAAATTTTTTAACTATATAAAAAAAGTGTAACTTATTGTTAGTGTAATGAAAAATTACTTTAAATCAACCAATTTTAGTAAAAATTTCTTCTAAATAGCCTTGATTTTCATCTTCTTGAAGTTGTTTAGCTTCTTCGCCTAATTCAATACAGGTAGTTTTTCACTTTTGTCGAATGTTGGACATATATGGATCTGAAGTGCACAACAAAATAGTGATAAGGTCTTCATTAGTACAACATCTGGACATTTTCCTTGTATTGTGCTCGCGAAAGAATCTGTAGTCATTGTTCATTTTTTCTTGCGCTTCTTCAGATAGATCTCCTATTGGTAGCATATTGTTTTGAATTATTTGTTCCCCATGGTACAAAATTTTATGAACTGTGGATGGCATATATCTCCAAGAGTATTTTTCATTATAAAGTATAGCTGTTTTATTGGCGTACTCTCCATATTTTTTTGCATTTATCTTTTTCTCTGCATGCTAGAACTTGTAATATGATTTTGAATCGTCTTATTAATTCATGATCTACACCTGTGATAGATGCTGCAGTTTCCAGGTCGGAAAAAAATCTCCTTGTAGTATTTCCATCATTTGTGTTTCCTTCCCCTTGTTTTGGTTGGTCGATTACGAGGCCTAGCTGTAGATATTTTTGTTGAATTTGTTTTATTTTTGCTTTTTTTTCTCTTAATTTTCATTGTTTTTTCTCACTGTTTCGCCTAACGGACCAAATTCCAAATCATAACCCAATTTAATAATATGCTCCATGAAACGTATTCTAGCATGAAGAGGGGACATTCCAAATTCGTAGGCTTCCTTAAAACTATCGTCTTCTGGTGGGGGTTGGCTTAATTGACTTGATGTCTTTTGGCATATAATGCAGCTTGACGTTGACTTTGTTCCAGTTAAAGCTTGTGCAACTTTTCCATCAATCATTGCGAGACACATTTTAAAATGTACTTCAATGTCTTGGTCATCAAATTTAAATATTACTGGTTGAAGTTCCTTAATTTGATCTTTTATTTTTTGAACTTCTTCAGTTATGACATCTTTGGTTTCCTTTTTGAATGCAAATTTTATTGGTCTGCAATACTTTGTTGAAGAAGGAGTTTCATTTTTCCATATATCAATTTATGTTGCTCTACTAGTTGACGGCTCTAAGACGCTATAACTTTTTGTTAAGCGCAATGGAAGAAAAGATACCATAAATAAATTAGCATCTGATAAATTTTCGGCATTAAATTGCTTGCATTGTTTCTGACCAGAGGATGCATCACATCCCCTTTTAGAAATTAAAGTAATGCTGCCATTACCAATATTTTTTTAAATGATTTGTATCAAGCGTATTTAGCAATCGTTCTGCAGTATGTTCAAGGAGATCTTGCAATTATATTTCTGCTGATGTTGAAGTGATACTAATAGTAGATTGTGAAGGTAAGCATTCTTTTTTGGCAGAAACTAAATCTCGATACTCTGGAAAAATCCCACAATTCTTTTCATTGGTTCGCTTCCGCAATTCCTTATATTGATTTTTGGTCAATTTCAAATCCAAAAATAGGGCGAACGCTTCTACCGGCGTAAATTTCTTATCTTCAGTTGGTGTAGGAATGCTTTTCAAAATCCTCTAGGTGCGCCTTGGGCTCGCTTTTACTATTTTTTCAATTATTTCAATTTTACTTTTTATACCCTATACCACTATGTGGTTTGGGTATAATGACTTTGTGCTGCTGTTTGTAACAACCAAAAATATTTGACCTAGACCCATCTTTAATTATACCGATCGAATCAGAATCACTTTCTGAGTTGATTTAACAATGTCCGTCCGTCCGTCCGTCCGTCCGTCCGTCCGTCCGTCCGTCTGTGTGTCCATGTAAAGCTTGTAATCAAACTGCAGGTCGCAAATATGAATATATTTTGACGAAATTTGGTATATAAGCTTTTATCGGCCATGGGATGAACGCTATTGAAATTGGTGAGAATCGGTCCATGTTCAGACCTAGCCCCCATACAAATTACCCATATGAAATCGACATAAATTGCCATAAGATCCAAATTGTCATATAGTTCTTACTCAAATTGGGTTTGTATGCGTTCATTACATCCACTAATGAGTAGTCCAAAAATGATCCCTTTGACCCCATATAGAGCTGCTTCCCGATCTTCACTTAAATCTATCAAAAAACAAAAATATTGCACAGATTTTTCTCAAATTTGGTTTGTATATATTTTTTCAAAATAAAAGTGACTTTACCAAATACTGTCAAGATCGGTCCATTTTTGGACCTAGTCCCTTTATAGATATAGCATCCGATATGAACTTTTTCATATCTGCAGCCAAAAAAATTAATAAAAATCCCACTCAAATTTGGTTTACGCTTATTTTCAATGTCCAGTTAGTTGGGCCTAAGAGATAGGGTTTCTAAATGCATGGTATAGGGTATCGTATAGTCGGTCTAGACCGACTATAATTTTCGTACTTGTTTTATTTTGGGTTGGTTGAATTTGGTGCAAAAATGAATCCTTAATAATTCTTTGAGAAATTTCTTCATTGATATTCTCCACCTTGCGCCTTCGAGCTCTTTCACTACATCCGTCAATTGGTTTTGCTGGTCGACCCGTTTTCCACTTTCGTTGGCAGTTGTAGATGCACCTTCAAAAATAAGTTCCTTTATTAACCAGTCTTGGTAACGTTTGTACATCTTTGCCTTGCTATGAGAGCATTCAATATACCGTCTTTTCAAATTCGATGCAAAATTAGTAATTTTTCCTTTGTGCATTTCAATGTCTTCTAGGTTACAATTCTTAAAGAAGTCGTTGCTCACTATGTGCAAAATTACATCGTCTACATCATTTCGTTGAAAATAAATATCTGCCAGAACTCAGTAACAGTATTTAGCCATTGCACAAATTGTAATGCATAATAATTGTGGAAACATTATTATAAATACTCTTTCTTGCAATTATGTTATATAAAAATTTTTATCTTTTATTACCACTTTTAGAAGCGTAAAAAACCCACACCCTAACCCCTTTTAAAAGGTGATGCATACCTGCTCATATCTTAAAGGGCTATGTCGCAATAGTTTTTTTTACAATTTACAAATTTTTATCTTTTATTACCACTTTTAGAAGCATAAAAAACCCACACCCTAACCCCTTTTAAAAGGTGAAGCATACCTGCTCATATCTTAAAGGGCTATGTCGCAATAGTTTTTTTTTACCATTTGCAAATTTTTATCTTTTATTACCACTTTTAGAAGCATAAAAAACCCACACCCTAACCCCTTTTAAAAGGTGAAGCATACCTGCTCATATCTTAAAGGGCTATGTCGCAATAGTTTTTTTTTTACCATTTACAAATTTTTATCTTTTATTACCACTTTTAGAAGCATAAAAAACCCACACCCTAACCCCTTTTGAGAGGTGAAGCATACCTGCGCATATCTTAAAGGGCTATGTCACAATAGTTTTTTTTACCATTTACAAATTTTTATCTTTTATTACCACTTTTAGAAGCATAAAAAACCCACACCCTAACCCCTTTTGAGAGGTGAAGCATACCTGCTCAAATCTTAAAGGGCTATGTCGCAATAGTTTTTTTTACCATTTACCTGTTATTTAAATTGTTTCCCATTTTGTCAGGTATTTAAACTATATAACTCTAATTCAGACTATTAATGTTTTTGAAAGAAACCTATGTAAATGTACCTGTAACAATTAAGCGTATTATATCTCAACCCTTTTTTATAAGTATATAACACCTCCTGACAACTCTATCGACACTCAAAAAAATTCACCGCGGTGCACCGGTACGACCAACTTTTGTATTCATAACACTCAGACGGACGGACGGACATCGTTTAATCGAATCAGAGAGTGTTTTTGAGTCGATCCGTATAACAAAAGATGGATAAAGGTCCAATATTTTTGGCAGTTACAAACATCACCTCAAACTTAATATATCCTAACCACATAGTGGACAACTTTTGTATTCATAAATTTTGCAGAAAATATCTAACCTTGGGTCAGAAAAATTGTTCTGGTGCACACGGGCGGAAACTGGCGGGTGTATAATGGGTTATAGGAGTATAGGGGAGGGTTCGGACTATAGAAGAGTGCAGGATGTTTTCTGACTGCTTTTGACTGGCAGGAGTTATGCTCTATTAAGTAGGAGATTTTCGGAAAATTTTGACCCTTTTTTTAAATTTCGGAATGACTTAGTGATTTTACATTTTTAACATTAATAGTATGGAAGCAACAAAATTATACAAAATTAAATTTTTTTTTTTTTTTTTTTTTTTTTTTTTTTATTACTTCAAAATCTTTTAAATCAAAAAAGTTTCAGTCATTCAAAAATAAAAATTTACAAAGAAATTTTTAATTTTAGCAAAATACTGAGAAAGCCCATTTTCGAAGACCCTGTTCGCTGTGATATAGGTGAGATAGAGTCGCAATTTTTTGGCTCCCCAGGTTTACTAGTATTTACTTTCAAATGAATAACATAACTTTAAAATCGGTAACAAAAAAAAAATGATTTTTGGCCGCCTTCTCAAAATAAACTGAGATCGCAGCCCTGTCTATGACCGAGTTTAAGGCCCACTCTTCCCTAGTCGGTATTTGGATTGTAAAAATTTTGCCCTTTTTGGCCGTTTATCCCCTTAAATTGCCGAATTTATAAAAAAAAAAATAATCCTGAGCCCATGTTTGTTTCTCGGATGGAGTCTATACACTAAATTTCATATTCATAGATTCATTTGTTACCATTTTCTCTCTTTTTGGTCGCTTTTACCCCCCTTAGTATATGAATTTCTAAAAATCCCTTCTTAGTGGATCAAGTTTCTGGGTCCAAGGGTTTGGGCTGGGCGATGATAATCAATCACACAACTCTTTTATATATGTATATAGATGTCTTAGGACTTTTTTAAAAAATTTTAAAAATTGCACGAAAATGACTCTATGAATTAGGGAAACGTATGTTGGCGAATCACCGCAATAATTAATTATCGCAATTGTCAATTATTTTCACTTTTATACTCTATACCACACCTGTGGTCAGGGTATAATAAGTTTGTGCTAATGTTTAAAACAACCCAAAATACTCTGTACATAAAACAATGTTTGTTTAACAGGCTGCAACTTTTTAATTTCTTAAAATAGAAAAAATAAGGTTCTATCGAAAAGTAAAACAAAAATAAATTATCCCTTAAAAGTTTTAATTCACCACGAAAACTCATTCAATACAAAAATTCAATTTGATATCAAAAGATGACATTATTTCAAGTTTAATCTAAAAAGTTTGATATAACTTTTAAAAATTTGTTGACCTTAAAACTTTTTCTCATCTAATTTGAATATGATACAAATCAAAGTATCGGTGTATGAAAAAAAATTTAAAATTAAGATTATTAAATAAAGTATTTACTTTTAAATTAAAAAAAGTACATTTTCAAAAGCAGGTTACTACAAGATGCCTAACTTATTCAGATTTACTACGACCAGCATTTTATTTTTTAAAGTTGCAAGACATGTTGGAAGGTTCGAATGAAGTTTGAAAGAGAGAAAGAAATGAGTCTTTCTGAACTTAATCAAAACAAAAGAAAAGAAAGAAGAATCCAATTGAAGAGTTATTCACACAAACGAAAGAAAAACTAAAAAAAAAAAAAACTACTTAAATAAAACTTATGAATGGTTTGTATAAAAGTATAAACACCAAACAACATTGGCATTAGTAATATAGAAGAATTTATAGTAAGCACTACCGAAAGAAAAAGATCACACAAAAAACTAGAAAAAAAGTGCTTACTGCAAAAAGGATTAAACATTTTTCAAGCCGAAGCCAAGGACTAACAAACCAATATACACAAAGAAGTGCAAGAAGTTTAAGTGCCAAACGAACAAAGTGTTGAAAATAAATAAAATCAAAGTTAAAAAAAAAATTAATACAAATTTCCACAACAAAATGTTGTCGAAAATAACATTTTATAAATCTCAATTGATTTTAGTGTCAATATACTTGTGTGTTTTGTCAATAAGTGCCAGCACTGAAAATATTTCCTCAGCTTCATTTCAAAATGCTGGAACTCGCACCGTCTTACGTATCTACGACGAATGTACTCGTGCCGATGGCGGTTTTGTGCCATGTATAAAGAAAAAAGCTATATCCTTTATTGATCGTATATCGTATATTGACGCCATCACTGTTGCCGATGGCATTAAAGTGGTACGTTTACCCGGTTCAACAGTTCCCGATCTACCAGCTGTCCGTCCGATGTTCAGCGAAAATGAATTGGAATCGTCTTTGTCGCGATCCGTAGAAGATCGTGACACGAAATTGACGAATATGTTAGTCGAACGTCTAAGTCATTTCTTTAATGGTCATACGTTGCAAGTTAGTTTTCCGAAATTGACCTCAGATGAAATTGGCCGAGGTTTGGAAGAGGGTAAGTTGAAAATGGGTGAATTAAAAAACAAAACATTTGAAATGAGTTTATAATGTGATTAGAATTGAAATATAATAAGGGTACTCATGATAACGCTTAAAACCCCCGTGAACTGTACAAACTACGCATTTTTCCACTCTCGCAAATGAACTGTCAAAAATTGTTTGAAAATTCAATTGTAAAACTCTTGTAAATTTGGCAGACAATTTAGTTTCGTAAAATTGAACTATTTAATTGTGCAATTGATAAGTCAGTTGTTTTGTTTATTTTTATTACAAAAAACAAATAATATGTAAATAAGTAATATATAAATAAATAATATATAGTGTATAATATATAAATAATAATATAAATAGTAGTGATATAAATGAATTATGTTTAATGTCGTTTGGTGAAAAAATTTTAAAGTTAATAAATCACCATAGTTTCTTCAAAGTTTTTATTTTTTTTTCGCTTTCTTTAGCCATTTTTATTGTTAAATAAAATTTTTATGCTTTATTTTTAATTTAATTAATTTTTTGTTTTGACATTTCTATCAAATTGACATTAACTATTAAAAATTGCACAATAGTTTAAAAAGGGGCTTCATGAATCAAGTCTAGCAAATTTGCCCAATTGCTCAAATGTTATTTTAAGCGTTTTCAAGAGTACCCTTAATATGTTTGTATAGTAATTATTTAAATGAAGTGATCACATGTCGAATTATCGAACTTTAATACGCTTAATCTTTAATGAATAACCTGAAACTGCCTGTAAAGAACCACAATTAAAACCATTTTTTATGAACATCCTCAGCAACAAACAAAATTTCAAATAAGTGCAATATTATAATCTAAAAGCCAGTGATGCCAACTTAGCGCTTTTCGCGTTAGATTTATCATCTCTATTAGATTTTCAGTTAAAATGTTCTTAATGCCTTTGTTTATAAAAACAATACGTTTAGTCAGAAAATGATAGAATTTTATTTTTAAATGAACATTCGTAGTTTATATAATTTTTTTTTATTGATCATCATCATCATCAGTAATCACCAAGTACTAATTTTAATTTTTTTTTTTATTAATAAATAATTTTTTCAAGCATTCGGTTGCCATCGCTGCTAAAAGTAGCTCAAATTTTGCAGAATCACCAACGAATTTAAAAAGCAGGTATATCTAAGGGTAGAAATTTAGCAACTTTTCCCCTTTTATGTGTTTTATATAAAATCTACGAAAATAATAATTAATTAATTCGCCAATCGAATTTGACCTTTAAGAGCTCAATATCTGCGGTTTCATATATAGATGGTATGGAATAATGCCAGGGCAAGTTGTATACTGAATGTTTTATTTTGAGTTATTTGTAGTTTTTTATGAGCTTGATTAAGTCATCATTCCACCAGTTCATTCTTAAAAAAAATGTAAATTTTCCCCTTTTTTCAATAAATTTTTTTAAATAATATAACACAGTGAGGTGTGATTACACTAGCCAACAAGGTTTTGAACTGGAGCAACCAAATATCTTTCCTAGCGAAATTTGGTGTGCTGAATTCGAATCTGTAATTGGTTTTTCTCTATCACGTCAGGTTTTCGAGATACAAAAAAAATGTTTTTATTTATTTTTTTTTTATAAAATATCATTAGTTTATTTAAAAATCAATGAATTTTCAAAAGTTAATAGCGTTGTTTGAACGTCTTTGTGTTTTTTTTGGCTCAGTTTCACGTATTAGAGTCCAGCAATAGTCTCCCAGCATGCTTTTGTCCCAAAATCCTTGATAATTTCTTTTAAATTACATTAAATCTTGGTGAGCACGCTCCCCTTGTTCGTCGCTCACCGCACCTAGGTTTTGTGCAACAAAAAATCTAAGTGCGAATGAAGCAAGTGCATTTTGAGTGACATTCGTTCACCTAATTCGTGATAACATTTCAATAATTCAGCAACAAATTGTCTATAGTTTTCACTCTTATTGCTTATTGTTTCCAAGAAAACTGTCCACGATGCTCTTGAAAGATTACCAGGCTGCATATTCTTTCTCCAATAAACATTGTGAAAAATTGTCATCATTCAATAGCTTCCTCATCTGAGGGCCAACAAATATGCCTTCGTTGATTTAAGCATATGAAATTTTAGGAAAACCCGCTACCAAATATTTAAATGCTGAACCATCTTTGTCCACTGCCTTGACAAAGTTCTTAAAAAGGCCCAAATTCATGGACAGCGGCGGAAGAAGAACGTCATTTCTATCAATTAATGGTTTATTTGAAGTGTTTCATTTTCCTGGTAGAATACTCAGTTCTTTTTTTGCCACTCTGTTCTGACGTAATGATGATATGTAGCGCGACTATCCCATAGACAAATTTTTTGAAACCTTCTGGCATACCAGTCAACAAACCATTGACCTGAAACAGATTAATTTACAGTTATTTACGATGGTCTATACTCTATATGTAAAGAAATTTAAATCACACACCTTAAGGTCACCACAGATCTTCCATTTATGATCGCTGTATTTCAGTAATGTCAAAATCTCAGTCATTGATTCGTAGTTCACCTTTGCATTAATGGCATGAGCAATTGGTATGGATGGCTTTTCCTTCCCATTATGCAAAAGAAGAGCCTTTAAACTGTACTTAGAGCCATCAATAAATAATCTACATTCAGATTTGTCATATGGATGGTTCATTTTTGGAAATAAACCACCAACATCAGTACAATATAGAATAGAGTGTTTCTTTTCAAAATATGCAGCCAATTTCAAGCTTCTATCTCTATGGATTGTTACTTTTGTGCCAACTGCAAAATGTTTCCACTTCTGGATGCGTGAATGATCATCAACGTTCATCACCAGCCTCATACAAACTACCACTGCTGGTGAAAGATTCGGACTCACTGCACGTAGCACTGGGAATCACTGGTAATGGATCATTTGGTGGACGTTAACCTGGTTTGGAAACCGATGCGATATTCGCGTAAGTTATATTTATTCGATTTTTCATATTGAATCCAGCAACTTTTGTTAAACAGAAATAAAAGTCGGTACTGGAATTGAAAAATCGAAATAGATCTTCTTGCCATTTGACCACTTGTATAAAACAGTACTGCAACTATTATAAATCATTGTCGGTATCACCACACACGAAGCAAAATCAGTAACACACGATCAACCTGACATGCTTAAACGCTACAATTATGAAGATTTAGAAGGAATGTGGACTTCTGTCAAATTAATAATTGTGAAATTGTAGTGTCTGTATTGATTGTTTTACAGTATTGTCAGCATGCGATAAAAAATGAACAAGGCGTGATAACCCAATTTGTATGCCAGATTCGAACTCAGCGCACCCAGATTAGTGAAAAAACATGCTTCGTTTCTTCAATCAACTTTTTTTTTTTTTTATAGACCAGTGTTATTATTTATTTCACGTATGAGTGATAATTATACCCTCCACTTCAGTGTGCAGAGGGTATATATAAGTTTGTCATTCCGTTTGTAATAATTAGAAAAAATTTTGAACCCCATAAAATATATATATTCGTGATCCGTATAACAACCGGAGTTGATAAAGCGATGTCCGTCTGTCCGTCTGTGGAAATCACGATTACGGCATCAATCGGGCAGGTAGGGTGCTCGTTGACATAAAAAATGATTCGCTGACATCCTGTGAAGTTTGCTCTTTAAAATCGTCCAAATCGCCCGAGATTTGAATGAAGATCTAAAAAAAAAGTCTTGAAAATATGTAATTTTCTTTGTTGTTCTTGTCACGATCATGCCCTCAATAGGATAGCTAAGATGATCATTTTTAGTGAGAATGATTCACCAGATTCATGGAAAGATTCCTATTTCAAAAATCATTAAAATCGGTGGAACGGGTCCAGGGAAATCTCTGAAAAAAAAAGGAAAAATATGATGTTTCTATGTTGTTCTTGTTGTTATTCTAAATGTTGTATTGTTGTCATAGCTGGACTTGTTGTTTTTGTGGTCGTTGTGGTAATAATATAATAAAAACTAACCCTTTGTACATTATTTTATCAACTCTGGTAGAAAAATTTAAAAGTTTCCATTGTTTTGGCATCACTAAAAAAATTTACTAGACCATTTCTGTCATTGCCACGAGCCTGCCTGCAAAGGTTCAGATCGATTGGGTCACGGGAAAGGGGTTCAAATCGATCCAAAATATTTTCGACAAGCAGACACTACGAGTTAATATAAAGGGAGTAAAAATTCACCAGCATCTAAAGCAAATATTGTTAAAATACCTAGTTGTTATTAAAAAAAAACAATGTAAATTTAGCAAAAAAAAAATTAATGTATTAATTTATTTAAAGAGAAAAACACAAAAATAACGCTTGATGTTGTATTTTTTGTGTGTAATATTTACATATACATACATACATACACATATTAAATAATACAAATAATATACATATATTCTATATATGTACATATATCCATAATAACCGCATGTTAGAAATAAATCGGTATATTATTTTATTTACATAAAATTCTGCAATATTTTGTTGTGGGGAAAATACATTTCTTTTGCATTAACAGAGTGTCACTTCATTTTGCTCAGGGTGACTATCCCATAGTAGATGGCGCCACAATTTTTGTTCTAATTAGCTTTGGAATAGTTATTTCTATTTTAACATGAATGTTAATATTTTTGACTAGAAATCATACAGAACAATGTTAAGAGTATACACCGGCTGGTCTTTTATTTCATACGTTTTTTTATTATTCTCTTACATATATGAACATAAGTTTGGCATATTAACTTTTTGCTGTCTACCGAGTTCATCAATGAGTTTTTTGCTTTCAAAACAGTTCTACAAAGTTATATAGAATTATTATTCTGCTTTACCTACAAAATATCTGATTGCGATTACATATTATTTTTAAAAATTGTTTATAATTACTAAAGCATTATTATTCACATAAATACAAAATTGCACTTTTTAAATTTTCCAATCAAATTTTAGAAAATATCAATTCTAAAAACTGGATCTAAAATTTCCAATTGTAAATTAGAATATATTAATTGAATTTCAGAAAATCATATCAAACCGTCGGAAATAATAATTTTAAATTTAAATTCCAAAAAAAAAACACCAAATATGTTTACATTTAAAAAAAATATTGGCATTCAGGAGAAATAACTTCTTTTAACGATAATCGAATCATTAAAATAAAAAAAGCGAAATTATCAGTAAAATTTTTAAACGATATTCGCTATTTTTAAAATCAGCTAAACGACAACCATTTTTGTGTTGTTTATTAAATCGATTAAAACTTAAATTTTTAGGTTGAAATGTCGTCATACATAAATAAAAATCATAAAATAGTGAAAATATTTTGCTTTTATTAAAAAACTTTTTTATATAAATAAAAAAATTAAATAGCATCTTCAATTCATTATTTCATTTTCAAATAAATAAACAGAAATATTAGTAAACAAGTAAGAAAATTATAGTCGGTCTAGACCGACTATATGATACCCTATACCATGCGTTTAGAAACCCTATCTCTTAGGCCCAACTAACTGGACATAGAAAATAAGAAAAAACCAAATTTGAGTGGGATTTTTATTAATTTTTTTGGCTGCAGATATGAAAAAGTTCATATCGGATGCTATATCTATATGGGGACTAGGTCCAAAAATGGACCAATCCTGATCATGTTTGGTAAAGTCTCTTGTATTTTGCAAAAATATATACAAACAAAATTTGAGAAGAATCAGTGCAATATTTTTGTTTTTAATAGATTTAAGTGAAGATCGGGAAGCAGTCTATATGGGGCCAAAGGGATCATTTTTGGACTCCTCATTAATGGATGTAATGAATGCATACAAACCCGATTTGAGTAAGATCTATATGGCAATTTGGATCTTATGGCAATTTATGTCGATTTCATAGGGGTAATTTGTATGGGGGCTAGGTCTGAACATAGACCGATTCTCACCAATTTCACTAGTGTTCATCCCATGGCCGACAAAAGCTTATATACCAAATTTCATCAAAATATATTCATATTTGCGACCTGCAGTTTGATTACAAGCTTTACATGGACACACAGACGGACGGACGGACGGACGGACGGACGGACGGACATCGTTAAATCGAATCAGAAAGTGATTCTGATTCGATCGGTATAATTAAAGATGGGTCTAGGTCAAATATTTTTGGTTGTTACAAACAGCAGCACAAAGTCATTATACCCAAACCACATAGTGGTATAGGGTATAAAAATAGAGATATTAAACATAAACATAAAATCATCCTGTCAAACTCGAAGTAATTTGTTTTTATACCCTACACCACTATGTGGTTTGGGTATAATGACTTTGTGCTGCTGTTTGGAACTACCAAAAATATTTGACCTAGACCCATCTTTTATTATACCGATCGGATCAGAATCACTATCTGATTCAATTTAACGATGTCCGTCCGTCCGTCCGTCCGTCTGTGTGTCATGTAAAGCTTGTAATCAAACTGCAGGTCGCAAATATGAATATATATTGATGAAATTTGGTATATAAGCTTTCATCGGCCATGGGATGAACGCTATTGAAACTGGTGAGAATCGGTGCATGTTCAGACATAGCCCCAATACAACTGACCCCTATGAAATCAACATAAATTGCCATAATATCCAAATTATCAAATAAATCTTAGTCAAATTGGGTTTGTATGTGTTTATTACATCCATTAATCAGTAGTCGAAAAACGATCCCTATGGGACAACTCTTAGTCATAGCCCCCATATAAAGCTGCTTCCCGATCTTCACTTAAATCTATCAAAACACAAAAATATTGCACTGATTCTTCTCAAATTTTGTCCGTATATATTTTTGCAAAATACAAGAGACGTTTCCAAACATGGCCAAGATCGGTCCATTTTTGGGCCTAGGCCCCAAATAGATATAGCTTCCGATATGAACTTTTTGATGTCTGCAGCCAAAAAAATCCCACTCAAATTTGGTTTATGCTTATTTTCTATATCCAGTTAGTTGGGCCTGAGAGATAGGGTCTCTAACCGCATAATATAGGGTATCGTATTATCGGTCTAGACCGACTATAATTTTCTTACTTGTTTTTATTCTTTTTTTTGCAAGCATATCTTAAAAAAATCATTTATTCAAGCCGCAGCTATAATCTTTCTCAAGAATGAAATTATTTTGACCTGAGAACGCAAAAGTTTTTAGAGGTTTTACTATGGTGGCCTAGTGCTTTCACTCTGACTTGGAATATTTCACCTCCCACCCTCCCCCAATGACCACTAGTATGTTCCACATTGATATAATCAGCGGTTTCTAAGTAAGTTTGTCTTTAGTGTATTTTTCCAATATTTTACTTACTAATAAAAGTAAGGTTATTGACCTGTATGATTACTAGACTGTATACTAGGCTTTAATATTGGTACTACTTCAGATGTTTTCCACGTTTGCGGAAAGTAGCAGAAGCGAAGACAAATATTTATTAGCAGGGTTAAATATATTACACCTTCCCTGCTAAAGGTGCTATTACACGACGCATTTTTTACATATGTACTGTCAAATTTTCCCACAGTTTTTTTTTTTTTTGCAAAAAAAAAACATAATCCCCTTCTAGCTCAATACACTTAGTCCAACGTTTCTCCAAATTTTGTATCCATTTCTGAGCCACAAATTTTTAAATTAGAACAGGTTCTATTTTGATATGACAAAACATATGAAAGTACAACACTGCTTGTGGCGAAAGAAAAACAGAGTAAATTGAAAAGACTAATCTTAAAAGGAAAATAAATTGTTTAACATTAATTAATAATTAAAAAAATAGAAAATATATAATTTTATTTCTACAATTAATTTTGTAAATTCACTTGTATATGCAAGTGTGATAGCAATAATTATGAATCGCATATGGGTTAAAAAAAGTGACAGTACGCACTGTAAAAAAACACGTCGTGCAATAACACCTTAAGACTTTTAAACATTTATTATTTATGACGTCGATGCCTGAATCCGTTTTGTTCTTTTTTTTTTAGAAACAAGATAATAATTTATTAGTTGGAGACTACTTATAACGTCATCAACCTGTGTTAGCGTTGAAGGAACACTGATATAGCATGATTCAAATTAAAATTTTGAGCCAAAATTTCGCATTCTGCTTATTGAGATGTGTTTAGAATTGTAATTTTTTCGATTTCTTTTACAAGAGTTTGAAATATTCTAAAAAGGATATGAGCCCTGGTCTAATGTAGACAATGTAGAATTCCATGATAAATTTCTATTTGGTAATAATATTATTTCGATATTTTAGTTGTAAAAAGTCCATGTGCTCGCTGTAACATATCCAGTTCCTTAAAAAAATTCATCATCTAAGTTAAGTGGAAATGGATTTTTTATATTTTATACATATAAATATAAATCAAACTCTTAAAATTTTTCATAAATGTCCTCCAATTAGTCGCGTATTTAAAACTATTATTTTAAGAGTTTTAGATCAGTGAAGCTTTGAACAAATTTTGGTTTAATTTTATATATATTTAATACATTTCATTTCATACATTCATTCTATATATTACCCGAAACCAAAAACAAGTAAGAAAATTACAGTCGGTCTATACCGACCATACGATACCCTATACCATGGTTTAGAAACCCTATCTCTTCGGTCTAACTAACTGGATATAGAAAATAAGCAATAACCAAACTTGAGTGGCATTGTTATTAGTTTTTTTTGCCTGCAGATATGAAAAAGATCATATCGGGTGCTATATGTATATGTGGACTAGGTCAAAAATGGATCGATCATGACCATATTTGGCCATATATATACAAACCAAATTTGAGAAAAATCTGTTCATTATTTTTGTTTTTTTTTTATAGATTTAAGTGAAGATCGGGAAGCAGCTCAATATGGGGCCTACGACTAATCCAATAGGTATTATTTTTGGACTACTGATTAATGGATACAATAAACACATACAAACCCAATTTTACTAAGATCTATATGATAATTTGAATCTTATGGCAATTTATGTCGATTTCATAGGGGCCATTTGTATGGGGACTAGGTCTGAACATGGACCGATTTTTACCAGTTCCATTCCATCAAAATATATTCCATCAAAATATATTAATATTTGCGATCTATAGTTTGATTACAAGGTTTACATGGACACACAAACGGGAGGACGGACGGACGGACATCGCTAAAACGACTCTGAGAGTGATTCTGAGCCGATCGGTATAATAAAAGATGGGTCTAGGTCAAATATTTTTGGTAGTTACAAACAGCAGCACAAAGTCTTTATACCCAAACCACATAGTGGTATAGGGTATATTTAATATGGTCATGCATGAAGCATTTTAGGGTATCGTAAAATCCGCCTAGACCTAGTTTGGTCACAAAAAATACAGACATAAATAACCTAGAAAAAAATATATAGACCTTAATCAATATTTTTAATTAGTTGGGAATAATTTTCCTTTAATATCATGATTTTCACTTTCTGAGTCGATATATCGATATCCATCCCTCCGTCCGTCCTTCCATCGGCCATAAGGCGACCGATATTGAAAATCGGTGCATGTTCACAAATATTTATTTTATTTATTTATTTTTTTATTTGTATCTTGGTCTATGGAATTAATCCTTACAGACTATTTAGAAAGAAAAACATTTTAAAATTAATTTTAGTACATAGATATTCATGAATTTAGAAATCATAATATTTTACTTTTAATTAGATTAGTGTTTAATGAGAAATCAATAGATCTATAAAGTTCATTAAATCGAATACAAATTCTCCTGAGAGGGTCTGCATTTGCATAATTAGCTCTATAAAACTGTACCGATAAAGGTGAGAAGTAACGTGTTGGTCGTTGAGGAATGTTGAATAATATATTGTTAATCAGGAAACCAGAACAAACGTCACCATTATTTATATTAAGAAGAAATGAAACATTCAGCATAGTTCTCCGACTTTTTAAAGTTGGTAGCTTAATAAGTACAAGTCTGCTGGTATAAGATGGAAGATTACTTGGATTGAAGTTTAAACTCCGAAGACAAAACATAAGGAATTATTTATGCACAGATTCCAGGCTTTCAGTATGAATTTGGTAGATTGGGTGCCAAATTATAGAAGCATATTCCAGGATTGGTCTCACAAGTGACGTATATAAAGTTTTGGTGACATACATACATAGACCAATTAAAATGGTCGTAAAATTCAGATTATTTAAAATTTGGTGTATCCGTGTCTATTATACCCACTACTCAATATTCCAAAAACTAAACCATATTTCACCATTTTTACACATAGTCCCCATATAAAGTTCATTTCCGATATTCAATTAAATCTATCCAAAAATAAAAGGATAGTGCATAGATTTTTTTGCAAATTTTATTTTATATTTTTTTGAGGAAAGTAAAGTAAAACTAACGTCCGATATGAACTTTATCAGAACTACATGCCACAAATTAATAACAAAACCACTCACTACAATTTCTTCTAATCTTATTTTCTATATTCAGTTACAGCCTCAGTAAAGTTGGATCTAGCACCATATCTCTAAACGCATGATAGAGGGTATTGTGTAGTTGGTCTACCCCGATTATAATTTTCTTCTTCTAACCCATAAATCCAAAGTTTTTATTAAAACTCTTTCTTTCCTTATGCATATGGGTTTTGAATCTCTCCGTGACTGTGCGTGGCTGTGTGTGACTATTTTAAAATTAATCTTTGGCCACAACAAGTCTATGGACAAAGTTTCAGATTGATTGGATGAGGGGAAAAGGGGTTTAAATAACTCCGTGACTGGGCATGGCTATGCGTGACTGTGCGTGACTATGTCGAAGTTAATATTTCTTTACAGCAAGTATACCGACCAGTTTCAGAATGATTGGATGAGGCGAAATCCGTTTTAAGTCCCTCCGTGACTGTGCGTGACTAAGTCAAACTTAATCTTTTTTTACAGCAATTGGGCGCGTCCTTTTAAATATTATATATTTTTTATTAATTAACTTATTAACTTAACGAAAGTCTCATAAATATAGTGAATATAATATAGAAAACAATTTTTTATTAAAATTATAGTTACATTGGCAGAACTACACAATGAGAATTCTTTCTGTGTAGGCAGATTCCAACTCTGACGTAAATATATCTTTCTTGTCATTCATGTTATGAACGAATCGAAATAGTGTAACCTAATAGTAGATTAATTTGAAATTTACATTTTACTATAATTTGTTTTGCCTTGAAAAGTTAACTAGATACCAGAGTTCAGAAAAAAAACACACACTGAATAAAAAACTTGTACATATATGTAAAAAAAAACACAGCTCAGACCAACAAACACATATTTTTATTTTTTCATATCAATTATGTGTGTTTCTAAATTTTGTAATTTGCTGAACACAATCATGAATGTGTTTCGTTTTAATGCTTGATTTTGAACACAACATGTTTCTATCACGTATTGTGTATTCGAAGACACATAAACCACACAGTTTCAAGTGTAGCTATATTTTAAGTTCGAGTAAAGCTTTATTTTCAGTTCGTGTTTCTGAACGCGTACAGCTAAAAATTAAAACATCATTCACTCGCGATCGAAAAATTCCATACACCCCGATAAAAACGACGACAATTGTTTCAACCAAATTAATTTAAATATCTAAAATAATTCATTAGCAGGTATAAAAAATTAAAAATAAAAAATAATAATAATAAAAAAACTAATACAAAAAACGAAAATAATTCATAAACAAAATATAAAAATTTCTCTGTGTGGTTAAAATTAAACTGTCGTTATTCACTGAACTCGAACCTGTTTATTATTATTAATGTTCTGTTTTTCTGCAGTACACGTGTCAAAACACGAACTTAAAAAAAGCTACAATCAAACATGTCTATTGTTCATGTTCATGTTCTGTTTTTTTTTTTTTTTTTTTTGATGTGTAAACATCTACACGCGCAGGGGGGTAAATTTCTATTTCACAATACAATCACAAAAACAGCGTAACTCATATCGGTGTGAGCTGAAGCAGATAACGCTGTGTGACTTATGATTGTATTGGTGAAAAAATTATGATATGTTCTTTTCTAAACATTTTCCAATTGTCTTTCAAA
Organism: Cordilura impudica; assembly: GCA_963682025.1. Taxonomy (NCBI): domain Eukaryota; kingdom Metazoa; phylum Arthropoda; class Insecta; order Diptera; family Scathophagidae; genus Cordilura; species Cordilura impudica. The sequence continues at coordinate 124,531,149 of OY821517.1, forward strand.
AAACATCGATTGTATTTCAGAAACCATCAATATAATTTCAGAAAACATCATTTGAATTTCAGAAAACATCAATTGAATTTCAGAAAACATCAATATAATTTCAGAAAACATCATTCGAGTTTCAGAACACATCAATTGAATTTCAGAAAACATCAATAGAATTTCAGAAAACATCACTTGAATTTCAGAAAACATAAATAGAATATCAGAAAACATCAATATAATTTCAGAAAACATCATTCGAGTTTCAGAAAACATCATTTGAATTTCAGAAAACATAAATAGAATTTCAGAAAACATCAATAGAATTTCAGAATTGCTGAAAACATTAATTGTATTTCAGAAAACATCAATTGAATTTCAGAAAACATCACTTGAATTTCAGAAAACATAAATAGAATATCAGTAAACATCAATATAATTTCAGAAAACATCATTCGAGTTTCAGAAAACATCATTTGAATTTCAGAAAACATCAATATAATTTCAGAAAACATAATTCGAGTTTCAGAAAACATCAATCGTATTTCAGAAAACATCAATTGAATTTCAGAAAACATCAATTGCATTTCAGAAAACATCAATTGAATTTCAGAAAACAGCATAATCGACTTATTTTTTATGCACTGGAAAATATGATGTTGATGTTTTCTTTAATTATTATATGTTTACACATCTCCCTTGTGAGCGGACTCACATTATTTTTTTTTGTTTTTTGAGAACACGAACAGAACACGATCTTAAAATATAGATACAATAGAAATTGTGTTGTTTATGTGTGTTCGAATAAAACAATACGTGATAGAAACATGTTCATGTTGACAATCAAGAATTAAAACGAAACACATTCATGATTGTGTGCGGCAAAGTACCAAATTTAGAAACACACATAATTGACATGAAATTAAAATATGTACTGGTTGTTTTAGAACAGAACTCTGTATGTTTGATGTGTATATTTTCTGAAACTTCCTAGATACTACTGTGTAGCTTACAGGGTTTCTAATTAAAGGACAAAAACAATTAGGCAAAAATAGAAGATCAAAAGAAATGCAATTTTATTGCTAATAAAAAAGTGCTCCGATATCTTTAAAACAATCAAAACTTGTTATGAAAACATGACCAAAATTATAAACATTTAAATTTCCGGCATTTTTTTTAGGGTTTTCCTTTCAAGACTTTAAAGAACACGTACACGAAGTTTAAGCAAAATCGCTAACATGCCACAAAATTCTTAGGATCACCTAACCTTAAATTTAAGTAGAATTCATTAATGATACGGCGATGGCCGTTAAAACTGAGCGTTATCTTTATCAAACAACTTTAATACTCTTTTCTTGACAAAATTGTTTAACTTAAAAATTTTTAAAACCATTTTTATATAATAGTCGATTTAAAAGTTCTGTAATAAACTATTTATTGTTAATTTTAAATAAATTAATAAAAAAAAAAAACAGCACCCAATACCGCAGGAAACACTCTTACTTGTTTTTTTCCTGCAATTAAATCGTAGAATTCACCTACTTCTCCTATTTTCATAATAATCTTTCAACGTTGCTTAGAAGGTACTAATTAAATCACTCACGACATTACATTCTTATATTTAGAAAAACATGGAAATCTGGTAATGATGTCACAACAACAAGAAAATTCTAAATAGTAAATAGATCAAGTTCTATGAATTATTCTATTTTTAACTTAGTTTTAAACACACTTCTTATACGAAAGTTAATAATAATGCAAGAGTCTTTGAACAAGTACAGAGGAAATTATGTTAAAGCTTATAGCTTGTAATATAAATATAAATATACTGAATATTATTAACATAATTTTTGTTTGCAACTAAAATAATCTTTTGACGGAAACAATGAAAAAAAAAGAATTACAAAGAAACAAAGAAAATCTTATAAAATCAAATTAAAATTGATGATATTTTTAACATAAAGTTGATGAGGGAAAAACACAGCAGTTGTTTCGTTAAAAATATAAATATGATTTCGACGCATGTTGGCTGAGAGGGACAAATTTTTCCCTCTAAACAATTAAAGAGTTGCAAGATTTCTTAATCAAAGATCTGAGATCACAGACCTACAAAACTTAGTCGTATAGGCAATATTAATAATTAAATATACGAATATACAACGCTCTGTTGTCAGGGTAAAAAACTTGCTTAGAAACAACGTTTGTAAAAACAATATACTAAATCATATAATGATTGATGTTTAGCAAATACACTGTACGACATTTATTTTGGGATGAATAATTCCAAGCCCAGATGAATGTTCTAGGTTAGTATAGCAAAACCCCCAAAGGGCTTGGTCCTGTGTGGGTAACGTAAAATTTGATTCCCGTTTTCATTTTCATTTTTTGCCAACACTACGTTACATTATATTCCGATTTATATTCTGAGTTCGGATGTCCCCGATACAATTTTAAGAGGTATTTTTTTCGTAGAATATTTTAACCCTATATCTGCAATATTATTAGCTCATTGTAGTTCTTTTTTTAAGAGATTCGAAAGGGATGCTCTAAAACATGCACGTAAAGGGTTAAAATGATCTGTGAATATGGTGTGAAGACGAAAATTTCTTTGGAAGATTGTATACATATGATCTAAAGTTAAGAAAAAATAAGATTTTGAAATTTCCAGCCGCGATAGCTTTAATATTTTTCTTAAAACAAATTAAACACAAATAAAGAATAATATGAATTGAAAATTTTGATATTCATATTATTTTTTTGGCAAAAGCGTCAATCCCATTTCGTTTTAACATTACACTGTGAGAAAAGTGAAAATAGTGATATATGTAAATTTGCAAGTCCGATATTAAGAATTATTGTTTTGGTTATGGTAAGTTTGTTCCAAGAAATGAAATGAAATGAAACTTACATTTTAAACAAGTAAGAGTGTTAAATTCGGCTGTGCTGAATCTTTGATACCCTCCACCTCGGTATGAGTATTGATAATAACTGTAAACAATATATTGGAAAAATATGCATGCGTTTCCTATATTCATGCGTTTCTGGTTATATGATATAACTTCTCGTTTAATTTAGTTTTTGCTAATTAAACAGCTCGCCCTAACCTCCATTGCAAAGGTAATGGTTGTGTAGGGTGGCTTTATGCATTAAATCGTGCTAATTGGAGATGGTTGTATAGTTTCTTTTAACTGGCGAAATATTTATACCCTATACCACTATGTGGTTTGGGTATAATGACTTTGTGCTGCTGTTTGTAACAACCAAAAATATTTGACATACACCCATCTTTAATTACACCGATCGAATCAGAATCACTATCTGATTCGATTTAACGATGTCCGTCCGTCCGTCTGTGTGTCCATGTAAAGCTTGTAATCAAACTGCAGGTCGAAAATATGAATATATTTTGACGAAATTTGGTATTTGATGTTTTATCGGCTATGGGATGAACGCTGTTGAAATTGGTGAGAATCGGTCCATGTTCAGACCTAGCCCCCATACAAATGACCCCTATGAAATCAACATATATTGCCATAAGATCCAAATTGTCATACAAATCTTAGTCAAATTGGGTTTGTACGTAAATATATATTACATCCATTAATCAGTAGTCCAAAAATGATCCCTATTGGACAACTCTTAGTCATAGGCCCCATATAGAGCTGCTTCCCGATCTTCACTTAAATCTATCAAAAAACAAAAATATTGCACTGATTCTTGTCAAATTTTGTTTTTACATATTTTTGCAAAATACAAAAGACTTTACCAAACATGGTCAGGATCGGTCCATTTTTGGACCTAGTCCCCATATAGATATAGCATCCGATATGAACTTTTTCATATCTGCAGCCGAAAAAATTAATAAAAATCCCACTCAAATTTGGTTTATGCTTATTTTCTATATCCAGTTAGTTGGGCCTGAGAGATAGGGTCTCTAAACGCATGCTATAGGGTATCGTATAGTCGGTCTAGACCGACTATAATTTTCTTACTTGTTTTTCATTGCGGCCATAAAGGTCAGATGGAGTAATAAAATAATAACCAAAAAAAAGCTCTCTCAACTTTTTTATTAAAATATTGCCATATTTGGAAAACAGAGAATAAATTTATAATAATAGTAAATAATCAAATTAGGGATGCCAAACGCAAAAAACCAAATGTTCCAAACATTTTAAATAAAATAATTTTTTATCTTTATTTTCTGAAAAACTTTAAATATTCATCCAAAAAAAATTGTGAAAATCTATATATATAAATAACATGCTCATCAAATTGCTTTTATTTATGTAACAATTATTATGTTCGCAATTCTTAAATATCATTTGACGTTTTCTAAAATTCATTGAATTTAAATTAATGTTTTCTGTAGTCCGATTCTGTAAATTTCAACGATCCGACAATCGCAAAATATATCGACAGCTATTGTTGTTTGCACTAAGGACTAAGTGATTCACTAAGTACATACATCTTAACGACAGTCGACAAATCTATTTTTCAATTTATTTAAATTGTAAATGAGTGGCATCTCTGTCAAAATAAGCGAAAAACACAAAGAATAGAAAAACACAAATTACTTCATGTTTGACAGGATGATATTATGCGATCTTTACGTTTATTATCTTTATTTTGTTTACTAATATTTCTGTTTATTTATTTGAAATAAATAAAATAATAAATTGAATATGCTATTTAATTTTTTTATTTATATAAAAAAGTTTTATAATAAAAGCAAAATATTTTCACTATTTTATGATTTTTATTTATGTATGACGACATTTCGATTGAATCGATTGAATAAACAACATAAAAATGGTTGTCGTTTAGATAACAACAACAGCTGACTTTAACAATATCGAATATCGTTTAAAAATTTTACTGATAATTTCCTTTTCTTTTTTTAACGATTCGACTATCGTTAAAAGAAATTACTGAAAAGCTAATGCCAATATTTTTTTTAATGTAAACATTTTTTAAATGTAAACATATTTGGTGTTTTTTTTTTTGGAATTTGATGCAATTGATGTCTTCTAAATTTAAAATTATTATTTCCGACGTTTTGATATGATTTTGAAATTCAATTAATATTTTATAATTTATAATTGGAAATTTTAATTCTAGTTTTTAGAATTGATATTTTCCAAAATTTGAATGGAAAATTTAAAAAGTGCAATTTTGTATATATGTCAATAGCAATGCTTTAGCAATTATAAACAATTTTTAAAAATTAGGTGTAATCGCAATCAGATATTTTGTAGGTAAAGCAGAATAATAATTCTATATAACTATGTAGAACTGTTTTGAAAGCAAAAAACTCATTGATGAACTCGGTAACTCTATTTTGTAAAGACAACAAAACGTTAATATGCCAAACTTATGTTCATATTTGTAAAAGAATAATGAAAAAACGTATGAAATAAAAGACCAGCCGGTGTATACTCTTAACATTGTTCTGTATGATATCTAGTCGAAAATATTAACATTCATGTTAAAATAGTAATAACTATTGCAAAGCTAATTAGAACAAAAATTGTGGCGCCATCTACTGTGGCATAGTCACGATGAGCAAAATGAAGTGACACTCTGTTAATGCAAAAGAAATGTATTTTCCCCAGAACAAAATATTGCAGAATTTGATGTAAATAAAATAATATACAGATTTATTTCTAACATGCAGTTATTATGGATATATGTACATATATAAAATATATGTATATTATTTTTATTATTTAATATGTGTATGTATGTATATGTAAATATTACACACAAAAAATACAACATCAAACGTAATTTTTGTTTTTTTCTCTGAAAATAAATTAATACAAAAAATTTTTTTTGCTAAATTTATATTGTTTTTTTTTATAAACAACTAAGTATTTTAGCTTTAGATGCTGGTGAATTTTTACCGTGACCCAATATATCTGAAACTTTGCAGGCAGGCTCGTGGCAATGACAGAAATGATCTAATAAATTTTTTTAGTGATGCCAAAACAATGGAAACTTTTAAAATTTTCTACCACAGTTGATAAAAAAAATGTACAAAGGGTTAGTTTTTATTATATTATTACCACAACGACCACAAAAACAACAAGTCCAGCTATGACAACAATACAACATTTATAATAACAACAAGAACAATATAGAAACATCATATTTTTAATTTTTTTTAATTTTTCAGAGATTGCCCTGGACCTGTTCCACCGATTTTAATGATTTTTGAAATAGGAATCTTTCCATGAATCTGGTGAATCATTCTCACTAAAAATGATCATCTTAGCTATCCTATTGAGGGCGTAATCGTGACAAGAACAACATAGAAAATTATATTTTTTCAAGACTTTTTTTAGTTCTTCATTCAAATCTCGGGCCCTAATCAACCGCTTTGGACGCTTTTAAATACCAAACTTCTCAGGACGTCAGTGAATCATTTTTTATGTCAATGATCACCCTAGCTGCCCGATTAATGCCGTCATCGTGATGTCCACAGACGGACAGACGGACATCGCTATATCAATTCCGGTTGTTATAAGGATCACAAATATATATATTTTATGGGGGCCAAAATTTTTTTTCTAATTATTACAAACGAAATGACAAACTTATATATAACCTCTGCACACTGAAGTGGAGGGTGTAATAAAAAAAATATAGATATAAAGGTAAAAATTCGCCAGGGGCCATACTTTGAGAAATAAGTTGGTGGAGTAAGCACGTATTCCAGGAAAAAGATAATGAAGAAGACTAAAGATTCCAGTTGGATATTGTTTGTGACTCATTTACTGATAATAGTGATGAATAAAATAAATTAATAATTAAATTGTTTCGAAAAGTGCATAAAAATAAATCTGTAAATTTAAAACATTAAAATCCTTGAAATTCCTTAGTTTCTACTTTTGGCAACATAAAAAAGAATTACCAGGAAAAACACGATCTCAGTAGTAAAATATTAAATAAAAAACCCCATTAAAGAATTAAATTAGGTGTAGAAAAATAAATTTAGAAAAATGTAACTAACAGTGTTAATGGACTTGGCTTCACGTGTTAATAAAAGTTAATTTTTACAGTTATTTAGCATGAGCGGATGACGACACCTCCTAGTAAAATTTTCTGCAGAACATATTGACAGAACATTTTAACCAACTAAACGGAAGTTTCAGTATATATTTCTGGTATTTATTAAATGACCCATAAAAATCATCTATAAAAAGATTTCTCTAAAAATTCTGTTGCAGGCACTACTTTTTTAGTTTGATTCAATATAGTGTTGACGAAAAAATGAAAACTTTAAACGAACATGAAATTTGATTGTGTCCATGCTGGACTAAACACTTTAGTGGTTTTACTACAACACGTAATACAATCGTTCGGTATAAGTATTATCCAAGCCCAAAACCATGACCATCACTTCGTTGCACTGTGCTATTAATCGCATCAAAATAAAAGTAATTTGATGTGATACACCATCTCATTGCTTGACTAGAGAAGATCTCTATTGAAATAAGTGCATATCAGTTCACGACCCATGTCAAAGTGAAAACTTTTTAACAGATCTTAATTTTTTTGCCGAAATTGCATAACATGTTCAGCTTTGAACAAAATAATTCGAAAACAAGAAAGAAAATTATAATCGTTATAAACTGCCTATGCGATACCTAATACCATGAGTTTAAAGAAGGGTTCGTAGGTCTAACTAATTGGATATAAAAAACAAGTAGGAAAATTATAGTTGCTCTAGACGAGCCATGGCCAAAGTTTTCGACTGACGGGCCATTATCTAATTAGAAAACAAGTAAGAAAATTATAGTCGGTCTAGACCGACTATACGATACCCTATACCATGCCTTTGGAAACCCTATCTCTTAGGCCCAACTAGCTGGACATAGAAAATAAGCAAAAACCAAATTTGAGTGGGATTTTTATTAATTTTTTTGGCTGCAGATATGAAAAAGTTCATATCGGATGCTATATCTATATGGGGACTAGGTCCAAAAATGGACCGATCCTGACCATGGTTGGTAACGTCTCTTGTATTTTGCAAAAACATATACAAACGAAATTTGAGAAGAATCAGTGCAATATTTTTGTTTTTTAATAGATTTAAGTTAATATCGGGAAGCAGCTCTATATGAGACCAAAGGGATCATTTTTGGACTACTCATTAATGGATGTAATGAACGCATACAAACCCAATTTGAGTAAGATCTATATGACAATTTGGATCTTATGGCAATTTATGTCGATTTCATAGGGGTAATTTGTATGGGGGCTAGGTCTGAACATGGACCGCATTTCACCAATTTCAATAGCGTTCATCCCATGGCCGATAAAAGCATATATACCAAATTTCATCAAAATATATTCATATTTGCGACCTGCAGTTTGATTACAAGGTTTACATGGACACACAGACGGACGGACGGACGGACGGACATTGCTAAATCAACTCAAAAAGTGATTCTGATTCGATCGGTATAATTAAAGATGGGTCTGGGTTAAATATTTTTGGTTGTTACAAACAGCAGCACAAAGTCATTATACCCAAACCACATAGTGGTATAGGGTATAATTACTCGGGGGCCAAAAAAAAAAATTTTTTTTTTTTAATAAAGTAGTCAAATTTAATTAGAAAGTCTATTTAATGCGATAAATGTACTCGTTTACAATTAGTGCTTAATTTTTCGATATCTGAATCAAAATTACTTGTTCAAAATTCTTAGTATTGCATACAAATGTTCATCACTTGTCCCAGATCGCGATTGACTTATATTGTGGTTCATTGTAACCAACATTATTATTATTTTTTTTTTTTTTTGCCAAATTTCGAACATTTTAGTAATTTTCTTCATTTAGATAGAAGACGATAAAAATTTGGTAAGTTGTCCGTTTGATGATTAAATAAATCTTGCATAGCCGCAATACATTGTGAATCAACAAATTTCAGGTGAATATCACTTGAATCACTAGACATTAGTAGCAATTGAAATACGAATAATTGACAAATCATTTTCAATTATACGAAAACAATTAAATCTTCGATTAATTTCATTTGTTAAAAAACTTAAAAAAAATGTACGATCGACTGAAAAGGCTAAACTCAGGAAAGTCTTCCTTTTCGGGTAATATAAAAAGGTTATTACTTCTTCTTTAAGATCCCATACCCGTCGCAGATATTTACTAAAGCCTAACAATCGAACATGGCTGAGTAGTCAGCGTCGAGCTCTTCCAGCAAAGATATAAATTGTCTCTGTCTTATACCTTTTGATCGAAGAAAATTTACCAGTTACATGTTTTATTTTTAATAGATTTTTACACAATGCGTGTTGATATATAATACAGTGAATCATAATAAGCTGTTTATTTGGATCAATCGTGTGAACTTTGTCTTGAATTCTTTTCAGCAGGCTTATATTTGAACCCGTGAAGTTTGGGAATCCATCGGTAGTCACATTAACAAGATTTTCCCATTTAATATTATATTTCAAAAGACATTTTTCACCTTTGATAAAAAGTTCTGCACCGGTAGTTCTATTTTTCACAGCTCCTGTGAAATTTCAAGTTCCTCATTAATTGACCGAACAAAAATCAGTAGTTGTACAATAACTTTTTATCGCAGCTCTAGTCTAAAGCTGTAGCACAGTATGGTCTATTTGTATTTTATAATTTTTCTGACAGCTGCTCATTAAATTATCACTGATTTGCTCTATTCTTCGCATAACAGTTTGCCTTGACAGGGAAATACTTTCAAATTTTCAACCTAGTTGTGGACACAGAAATTTTGAAACACCTACCATACAATTTTTTTATAAAATCACCATCTGAAAAGGGTTTACCATGTTTCGTAATATTGTAAAAACAAAAAGGCTAGCTTTTGTAGCTGCTTCTTGCAGTTTATCTTGCCGTGTGAAAATATTTTGCTAGCTTGTCAATACATTTCCGGGATTCTTGGCATGGGCTTTATGCCCTTCGTCACTCAGATTTAGAGAAATATCTCTTTTATTTGTACTTTTGTATAACTGCAACCGTTGCTCGACAAACTAGGCATAATGGTTAATTCCTAAACACCGTGAAAAATTATTTTTATTTCCGATAACTTGTTCCCCAAGTTACAGTTTCAACTTCAATATTGATGCAATTCATAAAACACGTCTCAGTGATACTATTGCTAATATTAGGGAGTTTAATCGTTTTTTCTATAAATTGTACTAGAAATTTTGGAAAAAAACGAACATCATATTTTGAATTTTTATTAACTAAGCGGCGCATATAAACTGTTTTTTTATTATACACACAGCGGGCCACACAAAATATGTTGGCGGGCCTTATGTGGCCCGCGGGCCGTAGTTTGGTCATGGCTGCTCTAGACCGACTATACGATACCCTATACCATGCGTTTGGAGACCCCTCTCGGTGCAACTAATTGGATATAAACTAAATTTGAGTGGTATTGTTATTAATTTTTTTGCCTTCGGATATGAAATAGATTTCATCGGATGCTATATTTATATGGGGCCTAGGTGGAAAAATTGACATATTGGCTAAGGTCACTCACTTGCAAAAACATATACAAACTAACTTTGAGAAAAATCTGCGCAATATCTTTGTTTTTTGATAGATTTAAGTGAAGATCGGGAAGTAGACTGAATAAGAATTGCCTTATAGGGGGTCATTCCATTGTGACTAACGTAACATTGGAAACATTTCAGCAAGCTATAATATGATGAAATACTCTAAAATAAACTCTGAAAAATGCCAATAGCTTTGCATATCATCTAAAACTAGTAAATCTAACATATCCATATAAAAAGAATTTTAAAGGATTATTTATTTCAAAGTATTAATTCAATTTTGCTTGTGTGACTAACGTAACATTTTTGTTACCACATGAAAGATATGTTAACTTTGGAACAAAATTCTTCTGAATTTTAATAATGGAAAAATATATAATTAAGTATAGCAATGCATGATAATGTTAAGTATGTAGTAAGGACAGTTTTAATGTGATAAATAATTAATAATAAACATTTATTGATTTTTTTATAATTTTATATGTGTGACTAACGTAACGTGACGAACGTAACAATTGGATCTTGAACTCAGTCACAACCTCTTGAGACTCCAAAAGCTAAAATAATATATTACAAATGTTCATTAATTGATTTTATACACACACAATAATACCATAGATGACAGAGAAAAACTTTTTAAGAAATTAATTAAAATAATTATGAATATTACCTACTTTTTTGTCCAAACTCTCTAGAAAATGTTTTGAAAACTAAAAATGAAAAAAACACTTATTTTTTCATAAAATATGAATGATTTTTATCAATTAAACAAGAAAAATTCAGCTTTATTGAATGAAAATTTATATAAAAATACAAAAGAAAAAGAAACATTTGGATACTGAGATAGAGATACAAGAATTTAATTTAAACGTAGTCCTTTCTTATAATTTTTATATAGGAAAATAATGTTCCTTCTAGTTTCGTAGTTTATTTGGAAAGGTAAGTTTCCCATTAGCTGGATGGGACCAGATAAAATCAATTTTTTTTTTACCATTTGCACATCATCTATTCTTGGCCACTTAAAACCTATATCAGTCTCATGCAAGAACTTTATTTTGCACATTTCTGAGTTTTTATCAAACTCAATTATTCTACCAATATACCAATTATCATCATAAAATATACTGTAGTAATTCCCCAATTCAATAGAAATTGCTCCACCAGTTAAAGAACAATTCACTTTTGTTTTCAACAGATTGGGTATAGTGCTGAGTGGGTTTTCATCTCCAGTGTTTAAAAACATGTCAACGCTAAACGAGCTTGTTGTTTTCCTCACACAGTGACAAGACTGTATACCCTTCAGTTCTTCTATGGACTCAAATCCATTTTTGATATCAACCAGTTCTTGTAAGATTTCTTTTTCTTCAATAAAAAGGCATGTTATATTTGTGTCTGATCAGTTTGCTACTTCTTTAAAAAATTCAAATGCATTTTTAATTATTGTTTTTCCTTGCAACACCTTTTTCCACACATGCCGCTTCAAAACAGCCTCTTTGCCATCATGTGGCCCTTTTCCGTGGTACGAAGCACTGAAGCTCCATTCAACATATAACGCATCAGAAAACATCAATGATATGCTGTACCTGTTCTTAAAATGTGCTGCTGCACTATCTGACCATATGATATGCTTGTAATTTTTAAATTCACCGATTTTTTAATGTCTTCAATTATTGCTTTATTGAAACCTTTAACAATCGCAGAAGTGTGCCGATTGTAATCGGATATCACAGCATAACATTTAGTTTCCAAATCTTCATCTTCTATTCGTCGGAAATAAGCTACCGCAGTGTAGGCTGTTACAGATAAATCTTGGTCAGTCTTCCAGTGAGCAGCCATCACTTCATTCTGGTGTTTGATTTGGTAATTTTGAGAGAAGTCGATCTGCATTAACAGCTGACCTGGAAGTAAACTGTCCTTTTGTTTTCTGATCTCTTTTGCTTGGCGACTGATATTATAGATATGCTTTAAGATGGCGGTTAATTGTGAAACCAGCTCTTCAATGAATTTTTTAGCTTCTAGAACATTTTCTTCTAATTTTCCTTTGTTTCATTGATTTACACACACCTTATCTTCATTTAAATCCAATTCCTCATCAATGAATTTTTTAATTTGCATCGGGCAATTTTTACAATTTTGTTTCATACAATCAGCATTATTTTTATTGCAAATAATTAAATCAGTTATGCCATTTGCGGTCTTAATATTATTGTTTTTCCATTTGCACACTTTTAGAAGAAAGGCAAAATTTTCACAATATGGGCAACAGCAAACTTCTTGATCTTTACATCCGGCAGTTTCTACTTCTGAGATTCGAAGCTCACAAAACTTTGACAAACCTATTTCAATATTAGGATGATAAATTTTGAACAATTGAAAAGTATCTTTTAAGTTGTACATTAGTAGCCGTTTCTGCAAAAGTGTTCTTTTATTTGTCTCTGGATTTAAAACTGATTTAACATCTTTTTTCCTGGAAGTTGTCTGGAAATATCATCTCGATAGTAAAATACTTTTACACACTCTTTAGTACCTTTAGAAAGGCCATAATTCTTTACAGGTTTTGTTGATGGACTTATAAGCCCCCAAGTCTGAAGCTATTTTCTCCACAACTGCTTGCTTTTTATTTAAATGGTGCGTGGTAAAGAAAAATAAATTCTTCTCACCGCTTTTCCTAATGATTGTGATGTTGAATATGCTTTGTTTGTAGCCTGTTGACTCAAAGAGGACTCAGACATCTTTTTCTCTCTCATTTTTCTCATTCTCAGTTTTGAAGCTTCAGCTTCTTTTTTCTTTAATTTCTTATCTTTTCTTTTGAGTCATAAAATTTTCATTTCATTCTTTGCTTTAGCTCTATCTTCAAGCTTTTTAACCTCACTCTGCTTAGCCCGACTTTTTCTTTTCCTTTCAGCCTCGCTTGGTCGGTCCATTTGTTAGCAGAGAAAAATACTTGTTTTCTATGGTATAGATAAATTGTGAATGAAATTTTATTTTCTCTATTTGACTAAAAACTAAGATACAAATCAATGCATATGTGTCTATAAAAACAGAAACATAACAGTGTTTTATTGCAAAGTATGAATGAATATATTTATAAACAATTTGATTCTCAACACCATTTTAATTTCTGAAAAAGAAAAAAGTTGTACTTTACAATATCTTAAAATACTTGAAGATATTTTAAAAAGTTGATCTGATTTTAAAGAGTCAAAAATTATGTGACTAACGCAACAAAAATATTTTTTACGTTAGTCACATTTGCTGTGTTACGTTAGTCACAGCTCTAAATCCGTAACAAATTCTACTACTTTAAAATTTTTATATGATTCTTATAACTTAACTAATAGGTTAAGAAAATTAAGAAAATAAAAATTCTAAATGCATTATTTGTCATCTAAGAGAAAAAAACTCAGAATTTTGTGACTAACGTAACAAAGAACAGCTTGCTAAAATTTAATGTGAAAAGTATACATATCTCTTCAGATATTCAAAATTTATTTTCTATATAGGAAAACAACAGTACTAGTTTCCATAAAATGTGTTCATTGTACAGGAAAATTGCGTTTAACTACCTAAAACAGTTGTGAGCATAAGTAGAAAATATAGGCTTAAAAATCATTACAATCAGGCATGTGTTCTTAACCAAAATACAACTCCAAGCAGCCATTTTTGGCAAGTTCTGTTGCCAGATTCAGAAACTAAAGATAATATAGAAACAAAATATGTATCACAATTGCAGTTATAGCGAAAATATTTTTTGAGGTCGGAGGTAACATTTTTCATGGAATGACCCTAGGGTTTATTTTTGGACTACTGATTAATGGGAGTAATAAACACATATAAACCCAATCTGACCGAGATCTACTATATATGATAACTTGGATCATATGCCAATTAAAGTCGATTTTATAGGTGTCATTTGTATGGGGACTATGTCTGAACATGCACCGCTTTTCTCCAATTTCAATACTTACCCTCTGCACAGTGGTGTGGAGGATATAAAAAGTTCATATTGGATGATTTTTTTATAGGGGGGCTAGGTCGAAAAATGGACAGATTTTGACCATTTTTGGTAGAGTCACTTAATTTTTGAAAAAATGTATACAAATTTTGAGAAAAATCTGTGAAATATTTTTGTTTTAGATAGACTTAAGTTAAAATCGGAAAATCGGCTGTAGAATTGTTCGACAGCGCTAATATTTGAACTACTCATTGTTTGCTTAAATAAACATTCACAAACCAAATTTAACCAAAATCCATATAATAATTTGGATCTTAAGGCGATTTAGGTTAATTTCATATAGGTCATTTGAATGGGGACTAGGTCTGGACATGCAATTATTATCACCAATTTCAGTGGCGATCATCCTATGGCCGACCAAAGCTTATATGTTGAAATATATTAGCTGCATGAAGTTTGACAAGATTTGCATGGACACAGAGATAGACGGACAGACAGACGGACGGACGGACATCGCTAAATCGACTCTTAAAGTGATTCTGAGTTCATACGTATAGGTTAACTATTTTGGGTAGTTACAAACATCAGCACAAACTCTCTATACCCTGACCATACAATGGTATAGGGCATAAAAATAGAACCCATCTCTTCTCAATTTTGCAATTTTAAGGTTATATTTGAAAAATATGCCGGACATTAAAATATTAAAATCTGGAATTTTTCAAAAAAGCAGGATCTTCAAAGCAACATTTATTGAAAATCGTATAGATTTTTTATCGATAAGTCTAATCTGAGCTAATGTTAAATTACATAAAGACCGAAATAATTATGCATATAATGGTAGGGTGACAGCGGTTTCTACGAAAAAAAATTGTTGGTCGAATTTTTAAGTGTGCGGGTCGGATTATTGTGACGCTGGATTTAAAACCTTAGTGCGCCAAATTTGAGCCAAAAAAGGACAATGCTTTCCGGACGCGCATTGAGTTCAAAGTTCAAATATGAATTTATATGTAAAAATTAGCCAAAAAAAATAAATTTTCTCAAAAAAAAAAAAAAATTCATATCACTAATTGCGTATCAATTAAGTTAATTAATAAACCACAATCTAGAGTAAATTATCTTTAAAAAAAACAACAAAATCTATTATCGTTGAAAAACAGCCAAGTTATATCAAGTCCCCAGGCAGTAAATGCTCCGCAGACCACTGGATTAAGAAAATCGAGCTCACATTTTTAAAGACTTTGAAATAATTTACAACAGCAACATTTTTGTATTCTCCTGATCCCAAGATGGTCTTATGTAAAGTATTTTGTATCTCGTCTATTGTTATGCCGTTCTAAATTAATGTCAAAACGGTACGTATTTTTGAGCACTATTTAAAAATCTCCAATTTTACTTTTTCAAAAATTTTGTTCAAGAAATTTTCAGAAATCAACGAATGGACTTTCAGGTATTATTAGCAAAATATATATGATTCAAAATGCCATATATTGTATGTATCCAGTTCTTAATTTGGCGTGGGCAGCGTTTTTATTTCAGGGGATTTGAAGAAAAATGTGATTTTTCATACTTTTTCAACTTTAGGCTACACTTTTTTGGTGTTTTCATATTTCAAATATCTTATATCAAAATATTATACTACTTGATATAAGTTCTCAATTGAAACACTATAAACTGTCCCTTTTTAAAGTCAAAAGACAAATTTAAGGAGATTTACATTTTTTTAAAACACAATAACGAAATAATATATATGGGGGATTTCATGTCAAGTGCACCAACTTTTGAAACCGATGTCTTCCGATCGGGATGAAATTTGCACCAAGATTAGTCCTATTGGATAGTAGTTTAGACACAATTTTTCAACAAGATCGGTCTAGATCTCACTGAGTTAGAGGGGATCAAAATTTGACATTTTGGCCAAACAGGTGTTTTTTCTCATCCATGTAACTTATTACCAATTGTTCTTAGAAAATTTTCTCCCAAAGAGTTTAGATAGCTATTTCTTCAATATTTCGGAAAAAAATACTTAAAAAAAAAATTTGTAGACCTTTTTTTTTTGCTAAATTAAAGCATTTTTGCCTTTTTTTTCAAAAAGGGCATTTTTTTTTTCATATGATAGCTTAGGATTTTTCCTTTAAGAGCTTTTTGGTCGCTTAGTGGCATGGGAGTGGGATATCTATCAAAATAAATGTTTTGTAACTCAAGACAACGGTTTTTCAATTTTTTACAAATGCACTATTTTGAATTTTTTCCTATTTGTGTCTAAAACCTTACAAATAAAACTTATACTGAGAAACTAGACAAACTAAACTTTCCGAAGGTATGTAACATACCTAACTAAAATTTCATACCCTCGAAACTATACTACTAAGAATATGTTAACCTAAAAAAAAAATCACTTTTTTTCTATAGAAATGTTGAAAAATTATTATTTTTATGTATTTGTAATAATAATTGAATTAATATATAATAAAAATAATATTAAAAATAAAAAGATAAATAATTTAATAAAATTTAACCTTAATTGCATTAGATCCATTTATATCATAACTATTTTTATACCCTATACCACTATGTGGTTTGGGTATAATGACTTTGTGCTGCTGTTTGTAACAACCAAAAATATTTGACCTAGACCCATCTTTAATTATACCGATCGAATCAGAAACACTTTCTGAGTTGATTTAACAATGTCCGTCCGTCCGTCCGTCCGTCCGTCCGTCTGTGTGTCCATGTAAAGCTTGTAATCAAACTGCAGGTCGCAAATATGAATATATTTCGATGAAATTTGGTATATAAGCTTCTATCGGCCATGGGATGAACGCTATTGAAATTGGTGAGAATCGGTCCATGTTCAGACCTAGCCCCCATACAAATTACCCATATGAAATCGACATAAATTGCCATAAGATCCAAATTGTCATATAGATCTTACTCAAATTGGGTTTGTATGCGTTCATTACATCCATTAATGAGTAGTCCAAAAATGATTCCTTTGACCCCATATAGAGCTGCTTCCCGATCTTCACTTAAATCTATTAAAAAACAAAAATATTGCACTGATTCTTCTCAAATTTTGTTTCTATATATTTTTGCAAAATACAAGAGACTTTACCAAACATGATAAGGATCGGTCCATTTTTGGACCTAGTCCCCATATAGATATAGCATCCGATATGAACTTTTTCATATCTGCAGCCAAAAAAATTAATAAAAATCCCACTCAAATTTGGTTTTTGCTTATTTTCTATGTCCAGTTAGTTGGGCCTAAGAGATAGGGTTTCTAAACGCATGGTATAGGGTATCGTATAGTCGGTCTAGACCGACTATAATTTTCTTACTTGTTATACTTAATTTATTGTAGCTGATGAAGTATTTAAGTCTTGTAAATTTTTAAATACCCAGTCTTTCATCCAGCGTTTTTGTCGCCTTTATTTACTGCGTTTTTTTGTCAATCCTTTCTTGGCGTTGCTAGGTTCAGCTGTTGATTTCGCTGCTGGTTTATTTGTTGTCTTTGGAAAGAAATCGCATTGAATAGAGGCAGAAAACTTTTTCAACTTGAGCCTTCCATCGACAAGCGGTATAAAAGCATGGTATTGGGCGGTGCCATCGATTGTTACCGCAGCATCGAATCTGCTCTTCAGTGTTTTCAATGTTTCCTGATGATCCTCTTTGCTACTAAAAACTATTTTAGTTTCTTTACAATAATTCTTTGCCCAATGGAATAAAGCAGTCGATCTTGATGAGAGCACTGGAGGCTATACCTTGCTGCATTTCTTTTAAGGTTTGCTCCAATACCATCACATGCTCCTTTACCATGAGCAGTAGGATGAAAATGCCACTCAGCTGGCATTCCAACATCTTTTTCATGATTGCCATATTTTGTGTTCCAGTTTTTCATATTTCATGTAGTAAATAACTACTGTGAATATAGTTGCTTGGTCGTTATTGAAGTGGAATGCTTGTATGGCATCCAGAAGAACGTATTTATAGTTTTCTGCGAAATCATATGAAATAACGAATTCACCAGACTTCAAATGTATCTTCAAATCCTTGAAGAATGACCATTGCTCTTTGACAAAAAAGTCATGGGTTCTCAAGTTTAGTAATCCTGTACACATTTGTTCCACAAAATCTTCCACATTTAAAATGATTGTTTTCAATGTGCATCTGTCAGTCTGAATACAAGAGTCAAAGAGTTAATTAAATTTTCTTTGATGAATACGGTTTCCGGGCAATTGGTACATTCACCTAAGTGGCAAGAAGTTGTTGCATTAGGACACATAGTCAATTTAAGGCAATCGCGGTAATCGTGTAAATCTTCTGCCGAATCATCTGTTAAATACTTTAAGTTGATTTCCTTCAATATCAGTTTAACATTTTCATGGTAAATGCAAACGCATACTGTGTGAGTTCCGCTGCTTTCTGCCAAAACGCAATCTTTTGGCCTCATTTGGTTTAATTTCGTGAAACCAATTCTAACATCCTCGTGTTCAGATTGAAATGTTGCAAATAACTCTTTCAGGTTACAGATAACCATTCTCTTCTGTTATGTTATGAAGGTATGTTACATACCTTCGGGAAGGTTAATTTGTCTAGTTTCTCAGTATACGTTTTATTTGTAAGGTTTTTCACACAAATAGGAAAAAATTCAAAATAGTGCATTTGTGAAAAATTGAAAAACCGTTGTCTTGAGTTACAAAACATTTATTTTGATAGATATCCCACTCCCATCCCACTAAGCGACCACAAAGCTCTTAAAGGAAAAATCCTAAGCTTTCTTATGAAAAAAAAAAAAATAAAAAATGCCCTTTTTGAAAAAAAGGCAAAAAAGCTTTAATTTAGCAAAAAAAAAGTCTAAACATTTTTTTTTTTTTTTTTAAGTATTTTTTTCCGAAATATTGAAGAAATAGCTATCTAAACTGTTTGGGAGAAAATTTTCTAAGAACAATAGGTAATAAGTTACATGGTTGAGAAAAAACACCTGTTTGGCCAAAATGTCAAATTTTGATCCCCTCTAACTCAGAGAGATCTGGACCGATCTTGTTGAAAAATTGTGTCTAAACTACTATCCAATAGGACTAACCTTGGTGCAAATTTCATCCCGATCGGAAGACATCGGTTTCAAAAGTTGGTGCACTTGGCATGAAATCCCACATATTTGTTGGTAATCTTAATATATAAAAACGTTGGTGCGTATGTTGGTACTCTAATAACTGTTGAACCACTAACGCTAGCGACTGCGTGTTCATACCATATGTTCCTTTGGTTCTCCGATTTGCCTAACTTTTTTTTGTACCTGATAGGTGGCGCTGGGGTCGAGATTTTCCCAAAAAATTTATTTACGGTCCAATTTAGCTCAAATTCGCAACATATATTATGTACATAAAACTAAAGTTGCTGACAAAGTTTTTCAGCTGTAGGTGGCACTGGTGTTAAAATATTCAAGAAAACGTATATTTTTTTTCAGTCATATTCATAATATTATTAAATCGTGCTTTACTTTTGCCCGACACTCGGTATTAAAATTTAGATGCAATATAAAATCCAGATGTTTTCTTCGGGCCAGCAACGCGGACCGGACTCAGCTAGTATTTTAATAATTCTAAAAAATAATATTCTGGATTTATTTTCTGAAACTAATCCGTGGGGTACTCTTGATGTCAAAATTACTATACAAAATATATGTTTGGGCAGGAATTTTCCCAAAACTTGTTCTCGATTTTATCCAATTTTTGTCGATATTGTCCAAAACTTAAGTGTCGCTAATAATACTGCAGAAAGAGGCAAAAAGTTTATTTAAGAATACAATGGCAAAATTATAAAAGATGAGGAGCAGAAACAATATTTAATGAAAGTAGCTATCTATTATTTACGTGTGTGTTAAATCTTTTTCTTTTTTCATTTAACAGGTGGTACAAAGTTATAGGCAACAGTATTCGAAAAATCCAAATTTGCAACTTCTACTAAAAGATTATGATATATAAGATTATTTAGTTTTTTAACTAATTAATTTATTTCTTAAATAAAAATTTTTTTAAATTTTTCATATATTATATATATTTTTCTGAATTACTATATTCATGTAAAGGTATATCGAGGGCTTATATTCAAAAAGTGCTATCTACATTTGACAAATTGATATTAATTTTTATATCATACATTATTCGTACGACTATTTCTTGATAGATATTTCAGCAAATCGATCGACAAATACTTTCAGATCTTATTAATAAATTAGTTTTACAGGCTCTCTTTAAAATGATTATTGATGCAGATAGCACTTTTTGAATATAAGCCCTCGATACACACATTTGTTTATACTGTATTAAATATAAAAACTTATTAATCTACATATTTTCATAAAATAACGAATAAATTTGAGGAATTTTATGAATACATTAAATTTGTTTTATTTTTAAAAATTCTAATCCCTACGGATTAGTTTCAGAAAATAAATCCAGAGTAATATTTTTTAGAGTTATTTAAATATTATCAACAAGTTTTTATCGCAATCCTTCCACAAATATATATTATTTCGATATTTTATTGAAAAAAAAACATAAATCTGCTTAAATTTGACTTTTCACCTTAAAGGGGGACAGTTTATGGTGTTTTAATTTAACCCTAATTTGCAAGGTTGGAAGTATATATCAAGTTGTATAATATTTTGACAAAAGAAATTTTAAATATGAAAACACCAAAAATATGTAACCAGAAAGTTGAAAAAGTATTAAAAATCAAATTTTTCTTAAAATCAGCTGAAATAAAAGGCGTTTTCAATCACATGTATTTTGTTAATAAGACCTTAAAGTCCAATCGTTGATTTCCGTAAATTTCTTGAAAGAAATTTTTGAAAAAGTAAAATTGGAGATTTTGAAATAGTGTTAAGAAATACGTTCCGTTTTGACATCAATTTAGAACGGCATAACAATAGACGAGATGCAAAATAATTTACATAAGATCGTTTTGTGAGCAGGAAAATGCAAAAATGTTGTTGTTGTAAATTATTTCAAAGTCCTTCAAAATGTGAGCTCGATTTCCTTAATCAAGTGGTCTGCGTACGCCTAAAACTCTCTTACTGCGAAAAAAAATAATAAAAAAACTATCTGAGCTAAATCATAATTTTTTTTTATATATAAAGGGTTTTTCAATAAGAGCGCTAGAAAAGTTTTTTTAAATAAAACAAAAACGGTTTTGAACATAAATGAATTTCTTTATTCCTGTGAAAGTACGTTCGATGCCATTATGTATGGAAATCGATCTCTTTTACATGGCCACCACGGGCACGCTTGCAGAAGTTCTGACGCTGAACCCAATTTTCGACGCTTTTCAAGCACAAAAATTTAGCTATTTCTCTATTTGTTCATATAAATGGTCATTTACATAGTGAATGACATATTTTTTTTTATTGTTTTTTTGGTAAAGGGTTGCATACGTTTTTATTAGTTCAAAAAATTTTATATATCTTTTCAAAGAAGGTATAATTATAAGTTAATGGTGTATGAAATATTTATCTAATGAGTTTCAACTGATCATAAAATTGCCCGAAACTCTCATGCTGATTTTATACAAAAAAAAAAAAAAAAAAAACAGGTTAAAAGCCAATGCCTAAGTTATTTTCATTATTAAATAACAAATATAACTAAATTTTTTTAATGAGTATTTTTATACCCTATACCACTATGTGGTTTGGGTATAATGACTTTGTGCTGCTGTTTGTAACAACCAAAAATATTTGACCTAGACCCATCTTTAATTATACCGATCGAATCAGAATCACTTTCTGAGTTGATTTAACAATGTCCGTCCGTCCGTCCGTCCGTCCGTCCGTCAGTGTGTCCATGTAAAGCTTGTAATCAATCTGCAGGTTGCAATTATGAATATATTTTACGAAATTTGGTATATAAGCTTTTATCGGCCATGGAATGAACGCTGTTGAAATTGGTGAGAATCGGTCCATGTTCAGACCTAGCCCCCATACAAATTACCCATATGAAATCGACATAAATTGCCATAAGATCCAAATTGTCATATAGATCTTACTCAAATTGGGTTTGTATGCGTTCATTACATCCATTAATGCGTAGTCCAAAAATGATACCTTTGACCCCATACAGAGCTGCTTCCCGATCTTCACTTAAATCTATTAAAAAACAAAAATATTGCACTGATTCTTCTCAAATTTTGTTTGTATATATTTTTGCAAAATACAAGAGACTTTACCAAACATGATCAGGATCGGTCCATTTTTGGACCTAGTCCCTATATAGATATAGCATCCGATATGAACTTTTTCATATCTGCAGCCAAAAAAATTAATAAAAATGCCACTCAAATTCGGTTTTTGCTTATTTTCTATGTCCAGTTAGTTGGGCCTATGAGATAGGGTTACTAAACGCATGGTATAGGGTATCATATAGTCGGTCTAGACCGACTATAATTTTCTTACTTGTTTTATTTGTTTTATAATAGGCTTAAAATTACATAACAATTGTCTGCTTTGTTACTAGTTATTTTCTACAAAACAATCAGAAATATCAAAAGATAAAAGATGTTTTATATCCATAGCTTCAGAATCATCATTTTCTATTTCAAGATTTATTTTTGGTAGCCATTTTGTTCTTATGGAGTATATTACTGGATCTGATGATATCAATAAATATTCTATTAAATCGGAATTTTGGGCGTCTTTGCTACATTTTCTTGTATCAAAAAGTCTAAAGTGTTTGACATCTCTGTTTCTAGCTTCTTGTGCTTCTTCAGTCAGTTCTCCCAAGGGCAGGATGCTATTTTGTATTATTTCTTTCCCATGAGCTAATACTTTGTTTACAGTTGGTGTCATTGGCCTCCAAGGATATAAGTTCATTATTAATTCCTTAGTTCCACTAGCATATATTTTCAATTTCTCCGCATTAATTTGTTGTTTACTATTAATGACAGCTAATATTACTTTAAACCGTGCGATTAAAGCCGTGTCAATGCCAGTAATCAAAGAAGTAGTTTCGGGATCTTCAAAGAAACGTCTTGCTGTATTACCATCATTTGAACTTCCATAGCCACAGAGAGGCTTATCGATAATTAGACCAAGTTGCATTTTAAATTCATCCTGAATTCTTTTCTTCTCAGTTTTTCGTATGGCGTGTAGATCAGTATTATTTTTAACTGGTATATTTTCTTGTCCTGGAATTTGCCGGTATTTTAGATCATGCGAGATGCAAGCAATATTCCATAAATCGTATTCTTGCATGAAGTGGTGGTATTCCAAATTTTAAAGCATTTTCATTAATAGGAATTTCATCACAACTGTTATGCAATTCTGAACTTTTCTTTCCACAAACATATTACATTTCCAAGTAGATGTTATATCTGTAACGGCATTGGCTACTTTCCCATCAATCATTGTAAAAAGTGGTTGAAATAACACTTTAATGACACTTCCAGATATTTCCACAAAAACTGGAGACAATCTCGAAATTTCCTGATTTATTGAACTCACTAAGCTTTGTGTTGTAATTTTGTCTTCCTTTGTGTACTCAAATCGAATTGGCCGACATAGAAACTTAGATCCGGGTGTTAAATTACTCCATATGTCCTGATATTCTCTCTCACTAGAAGAAGAACTTGTCTCATTATATAGCCTCATTTTTAATGGTACTAATGTTGTCATAAAAATTGTTGAAAAATCTATTTCTGAATTGCTTCCACTTGGTTGTCTATACTCAGAAAATCCAGATGTTCCATCGCATCCCCATTTTCATATTAACGTAACTTCTGAATTGCTGCATATTTCTATTTCTTCTTTGCTAAATGTGGATATTATTCTAGATGCAGTGTTTTCAAGCTGTTCCGCTAATCCAACATTTGCACTTTCAGTATTGGATTTCACATTAGATGGTAGAATTTTATTTTTTGTTTCCTTTATGGCTCTGCTGGTAGGAAAAATATTAAATCCTTTTTCTTTGATAGCTTTTCTCAAAATACCATATTTATTTCTTGTCAATCCCAAATTTAAAATAAGAGCTAACGCATCCTCTTCTGTAAATGATGTTGACGATTTTGGCGTTGAAATACTTTGCACCATACGCTTTAACCGCTTAGGAGATGCAGTTGGTAACACATCTACAATTTTAGCAGCTTCCTTTGGTTGCGTGCGTGTCAAGGCTGATTTAAAAGAATCCTTAATTTCACTAGGCGAATGGTTACTAATGTTTTCTTCTTGTTTTTTCTATTTTGTCCTTGATTGAACATTTTCTTAGTCCTTTTTAGGTCGACCAAATGCCTTTTTCTCAATTTGTACTGTGAGGCCCGTTTTCAACCATTCTTCATTTTTAATCATAAACCTTGATTTTGATAAGCCCGATTGGCTAAATCTTCTTTCGTAAGCTTTGTAAAAATTTTCAACATCTTCAGATCTCACATTTAAACCGTAAGTGTTGTTAATTGTATAAAATAATTTCGAGATTTTTTCCGAACGTTATGAATGAATAGTAGAATCGGAAGGATTTTCCCAAATAACTTTGCAAAGTGAATAATGCTTTAATGTAACCTCCATGATAGATTATACGTAAGTGATCTTAATAAACAAGAAACTCATGGTTATATACTGAAAATACTTTTTGAAAGGTAATATATCGGGCAAGTACTTCAACCAATACTTACATTTTGTTTTAGTGAATCTAAGGATTTGGCTTTTACCTGTTTTTTTTTTGCATAAAAAGGTATTGTGGATTACAGATATTTTTGCAATAGGTATCAGAGTTTCGGGCAATTTTATGATCAGTTGAAACTCATTAGGTAAATATTTCATACACCATTAACTTATAATTATACCTTCTTTGAAAAGATATATAAAATTTTTTGAAGTAATAAAAACGTATGCAACCCTTTACCAAAAAAACAATAAAAAAAAATATGTCATTCACTATGTAAATGACCATTTATATGAACAAATAGAGAAATAGCTAAATTTTTGCCTGTGGAGTGTGGTTTGGGGTCATTATTTCAGCATGTTGCAATCGATTTGATAGACATGTTATATATCGTTGAATAGATAAATATGTCTTCTTTAACAATATATATAATAATAAGTAAAATTAAAAAATTTTGGGAACACTTTATCAAAAAAACCAAAAAAAACGAAAAACCATAGTTTTTCTATATTTTTTTCTGAAATTTGAATATCAATATCTCAAAAACTATTAACGTTATCAAAATGATTGTTTGAAGTGTTTTAGATAATTTAAGGGCCGTTCTGAATCAGTAAACAAAATATAAAAATAACTAATCTTAATGTGTTTTTTATGTTAACAAAAAAAATTCGTATGAAAATTTGACTTTTTTCACCATTTAAGCCCTCCTGACCACGTTTATGTAACGGCGGTGAATTTTGTTGCGGAAAATAAATAAAAATATTTGGAGCTTTAATGCTGCGGTGAAATATTTGAAGAAATCGAGCGGATATTTTTGTATTAACTTTTAAAACTTAGTTTTTTTTTAAAAAATTGCCCAATTTCGTCCAATGCTGGACGTAGGGTGCATGTCCAAAAATATTAAAAATTTCGCTTACAACCATTCTTGAAGCATATTCTTTTAAAATATGTAGAAAAATATATACATGTTTTACCAAGGTTGTGAGAAAAAAGTGAAAGAATGAAGGGTATTTTTTGGCAAAAATTTGCAATTTTTAGAACCTGATTCAAAAAGTCAACTTTAAGATTTTGTGCTCACTAAACGGTTTGAAATAATTCAAAAAATACTTCAACGTATCTTTTTAAAAAGTACTGGCTATCGCCACATATTTTTAGATTTTTTTTTATCTATTTTAATAAAAATGTTATTTGCGAAAAACCAAGAAAGAATTTGGTGAAAAGTTCAAATGTTGAATTTTAAAATCAAATATTTTTTAAACCATAATCGATAACTAGGTAGTTTAAGCATGTTTTTTGTTAATAATTTAATGGTTATTGGAAAAATTTTAAAAACGTAAAAATCACTTCATATTTATAAAAGTTACAAGCTTTGAAAACATTTTCCACCTCGAGGTGGTCGACTTTGGCACCCTGTAGCTCACCCTGTGTTACAACAGAGTATCTCAGAAATAAATATTTTGAAAGCCTATATCCTTGACTACAAGCGCCTAGAATATACTATTCCAATCCAACCAATAGTTTAGAAGTTCCAGACTTATTACCTCTTTTTTTGGTTTTGAACCACTGTGCGTTGCCTGCCATACATCTCCAAACCATAATTCAAACTCCGCTGTATTTGACCGTTGGAAAAATAGTTTCCTAATTTAATGCAGTTCCACTTTTTCGTCAAACTAACTTTTTTCCTTTAATGTCGAAAATGTAAAACTTGGTTTCATCTGAAAATAAAACACGTTCCCAAAATTCCAGAGCCTTAGTTACGTACTCATTTGCATACGTTTATTTGTTTCTATCGACATCGAAATTGAATGCTTTTGTACGTGCTACATGATCATGATGGGCAGATTTTTTAATATTTTGTGAACGGTATCTTCATGGATGTCTGTGGGAAGCAGTAATTCTGGGATTCTGTTTTATTGAGGCCAAAACAGACCACTATTCGCTTTTTAGTTAGTTTGGAGGGGCGATCAGAGCAAAGTTTTGACAAAATTGTATTGGTGGATTTGTAGCTTTGGGGGCGGTCCTTCCCCGAGGAGTAGCTCCTGACTATGATCCGAGATATTTCACGGAAAGATTTACCCTCATCTCCAAGCCCTGGGATAATTTTTCTTTCGTTAGCACTTTGATATTCGGACTCGTCCCAAAATGTAGCTTCCAAAAGAAATATAAATAAGTCAAATCTACAAAAATAAAATTGATGTAACAGACCTGTGCATCGTTTCATAATTCACGGAATTTTCCTCATTGTAAATATACGAATACTTTTTCTGGCACTTATAGTTGCCAAACTGCGTTTTTTGCGTTGTAAACAATAATCTAACGCATTAAAACAAAGTTTTTATTAAAACTCTTTCTTTCCTTATGCATATGAGTTTTGGATCTCTCCGTGACTGTGCGTGACATTGCGTGACTATTTTAAAATAAATCTTTGTTCACAACAACTCTATGGACCAAGTTTCCGATTGACTGGATGAGGAGAAATGGGGTTTAAATCACTACGCGTGACTGTGAGTGACTATGTCAAAGGTTAATCTTTCTTTACACCAATTATATCGACCAAGTTTCAGATTGATTGGATGAGGTGAAATCAGTTTTAAAAATCTCCGTGACTGTTCGTGACCATGCGTGACTGTGAGTGACTAAGGAAAAGTTAATCTTTTTTCACAGTAAGTGTATGGACCAAGTTTCAGATTGATTGGATGAGGGGAAATCCATTGTCAATCTATCCGTGACTGTGCGTGACCATGCGTGACTGTGCGTGACTAAGTCAAAGTTAATTTTTTTTTACAGCAAGTATATGGACCAAGTTTCAGATCGATCGAGTGAGGGGAAATGACATTTATATCACTCCGTGACTATGCGTGACTATGCGTGGCTTTGCGTGACTACTCCAAATTTAATCTGTAGGGGGAATGGGGTTGCCCCATGACAGAGAATATGAGTTAAAAGAAAGAGTTTAGAAAAATAAAAACGTTCCGTAAGTTTTTTGAAAAAACAAGAAAAATTTTCAATGTGTCAATGATAAAAAGTTCGTAATTCGAATTATTTTATTAAAATTTTTATTAATATTTAAAATTTTCGTCTTCATATTTATTTTTTTTATGTAGAACCCTTTGTGGCGTCAAACAATCTTAAGAGCTGTGACCTCTTTCCGAAATTCTAAGTATAGTGTTGTCAAGATCTTATTTTTCTTCCTCTAAAAAAGTTATAGGAACCCCCTGTATTAGGATGATTTTCAAGAAAAAGCCTTACAAATTATTTAGTTAAAATAATTTCTTTGTTATCTGAATAAAATATATCCAGATTCACTTTGAGAATATTTAAAAATTTTGTGTACTATTGTTACACAATGTTTACAGTGAAATTTGTGCGTATTGATTTTTTGAAAATTCATATTTTTAATATGTTTTAAATCTATAAAATATTTGAAAATTAACCCACAGATTCCTACAAACACTTCGGCAAAATATATAGTCTAATAATTTTTACGTTTATAATAGAATGTTACAAAAAGTAGTTGTTTAAAATGCTTTGTTAATATTATTATTATTAATATTTTTAAAATAAACTATAAAATATATTTTTTAAAGCCCGAAAAAAACCCGAAAAATATATCAAATTTATGCCCCTAAAATATCCTCTAACTGGCAAAACTGGCACAGAGGGTTATATAGTTTATGGTATACTAGCAGTATACCCGCTACGTTGTTAATAATATTTAAATATAATAAGAAATATAGTGTAAGTTACAATACGACGAAAACTTTTTAAAAATCTTTTAAAAATCTTTTATTAATATAAACATTTATATGTTTTACTTATTTAACGAAGAAGAAATATTAACAAAACTTCAGACAAAAATAAAAAAACTTAAAGGTATTCATTTTTATGCTGTTGACAAAAAAAAAATGGAAACCTTTACTATACAATTACACTGTGGAATAATATAATGGTCATGGTCTTGGGGGTAAATGATTCTTATACCGAACCATTGTATTGCATTATTGTAGTAGAACTTCCAAGCGTGTGGTCCTGTATAACTAGGCAAATTTTATGGCCGTTTTAATATTTAATTTTTTGCCAACACTATTCGCGAACAATATTCTAATTCCAGTTCATGCGTTCTTTAGCAAGATTTATGCTAGCCAGACGGTTTTTCCTCTGATATCAGTGGTTTCCTCACAGAACGATAACAACAAAGATTAGCCTCAATTGCTCGTCGGAAGCACACAGTTTTACTTTCACTTGGTTAATGACCTCTTTAAGTAGCATTTTTGGATATTTTTAAACTCTCTTGCTATTAAATTATCCTGTCTTTGACTCGTTTTATTGTGCCTGCAAAACAAAATGAAATTATTGATTTATTCGTAGAATATTTCTCACAAATATTCTTTTGCTTACGACTAGCACTAAAGTCGTCATCATATTTAAATAACGGTTATTATTTTTTACATTTTCTTTCACACCTTCTTCTGTTTTTATTGTTTTAATCAACTCGGTAAATAAGTTTAAAAGTTTCCACTGTTTTGGTATCAATAAAAAAGATATATTAATTTCAAATGTTGCGCTGGAGTTATAGATAAAGTGTGAATAACTTAAGTTCAAAAGTTCAGATGGTTCCTTGAAATATAAAATCTATCTTTGCATACATGTATATCGATGGTTTATTATACGAGGGATGTAACTCAAATTTCTGTGGTTTTCTGGAATAACCGCGTATGTCCATTTTTGTCAGTTTTGAGTTAACGATGCCAAATATATTAATTTTTAACGTTCTTTATATGTGTTAAATTTAAAAAAAAAAAATATTGACCATTTCTGTGTTTTTTTCTTTAAATAATGACGTAACTTAAATGTTTATCAAATTAATTTGCAGCGCTAACGACGTGTGTCAACCTACGTTTGATCGCTGACAAATTATTTTCTCAGAAATCGACACATAGCGACATACGTTGTTATTAATAAAAAAAATGCAAAATAATTTTGGAATATTTTTCAGTTTATAACCTGTTACATTCTGTTATTTTTTGTCACTATTATTCTTGATACGTTGTTATATTCTCATCCTAAGTCCCGTTAACTTTTTGTTGACGAACAAAAAAATCCATTTTTCAAGCAACAACAACTTATGTCTACATGGGTGGATGCATTGGTAGTTTTCTTTTTCAAAGAAAGCGACGTTTGTCGACATAAGTTGTTTTATCTGCACACACTTTAAGTGTTATTTACATATTGTTTTTTTTAGTTCTTCTCTAGGATCTATTCCTCTGAAGATTTTTGACTCAAAATTTTATATAAAGTATTTATTGCACATATCTACAGGACTGTTAAAAAAGCTCTCAAAACTTTATATCGAGTCCCTAATTTCAAATATAACGTTTTTTTGGCTTCCCTGAACATTTTGATTTTATGACATATGCAGTTGTTCTAGAAAACCTACAGATTTGGGTTTTATTACATGGGAAGGAAAAAAATTATTAAACATAAAAACTTAGTGGTATAGGCTATAATTACTTTGTGCTGATTCTTGTAGCTACCAAAAATATTTGAACTAGATTCATATTTTATTATACACATCGACACAGAATCACTGTCTGGGTCGATTTAGCGATCTCCGTCCGTTCGTCGGTCTGTCTGTCTGTGTAAAACTTGTAAACAAACTTCAGGTCGTAAATATGAATATAATTTGATCTAATTTGGTATATAAACTTCCGCCAGCCACAGGATATGTATTCCAAACATAATGGGTAGTCAAAACATAAACTTTGTTGAAGATTTCTTAGTAACAGCCCCCATAAAGCTCTGCTTCCCGATCTTCACTTAAATCTATCAAAAGCAGAATATTGCACAAATTTTTCTCAAATTAGGTTTGCATAGGTTTTTGCAAAAAATAAGTGACTTTACCAAATATGGTCAGGGGCGGTCCGTTTTCCGACCTAGTTTCCATATAAATATAGCATCCGATATGAACTTTTTCAGATCTACAGGCAAAAAATTAATAAAAATTCCACTCAGATTTGATTTATGCTTAGTTGGACTTAAGACCAGTTCTCTAAACGCATGGTATAGGGTATCGGCAAACTATAATTTTCTCACTTGTTGTTTTTTTTAAAGAAAATGTACTTTCAACTGAAAATTTACCAGTTGAAAAGTACCAGTTTTCCCATTTTTTTTTGGCACTTTTACCCACCAAAGGCTCGAATTAAAACAGTTTATTTTTGTCCGCTGTTTGTGTCTCTGGTGGAATCTCATATTCCTAAATAACTTTCTAAATTAGATACAAAAAGGTACCATTTTACACTTACGGGCCGTTTTTGTCCCCCGAAACATCCGAATTTCCGAAAGAGTTCCCCTTATCTGATGTTTCTGTTTCCAGTGGAACCCGCAAACTATATTTTATATTCGTTTGTTTATAAGATACCAAATGCGCAATTTTTACCCTCTTTGGCCCGTTTTCGTCCCATAGACGTAATAATTACCAACAAATTTATACTTGACTGATGCCCACGTATTCGGTGTAGTCTGTTTACCAAACTTCATATATATAAACTAATATGTTAAGAAGATGCAAAAAACGTACCATTTTTACCCTTTTTGGACCTTTTTTCCCCTTAAATGGCCGTATTTCGAAAAAAATAATCCTAAGTCCACGTTTATTTCTTGATTTTCATCCTTTTTGGCCGCTTTTTTTTAACCCCTTAATGTACGAATTTCTAAAAATCCCTTCTTAGTGGATCTTCACGCCGACAGGGAAACCCACAGTCCAAGTTCCAAGTTTCTGGGTCAAAGGGTTTGGTCTGGGCGATGCTGAGCATCCACGCAACTCTTTTATATATATAGATATAATTTTTTTATCCGAAACATAATTCACTAGTTACAGTTATTAAGGACAAGTTTCTAAAGAAACAAGAGAGGCAAATTTAAAATTTTTAAAGGTGGGTACAATTGAGACTTAACAGAGGTGAATAAACACAAAAAAAAAGAAACAAGATCGTTAAACTCGGCTGTTCTAAATACAATATTATAGCCAAGGTTGTCAACACTTAAAAAACAAAAAGGCTAGATTTCAAATTATAATGGCTACATTTTTTAAAATATTAATTAAAAAAATTTAAGGTATTTTCGTGCTTCTGGTAGGTAGGGCAATTTGTTTAGAAGGTCTCGGTATCCAAAGAGTGGTTTTAAAAAAAGTATATCCAATATTTGCACGATTGCTGTAGTATATTGTATCAGGAAAAATATTGGAAATTCGTTGGCATGAATGTCTTTATCGTGTGAACCTCCAGAAAAAATATTAAAAAAAATGCTTGTAGAAATTGCAACCATTTTTGTTTTTTGTAGTCCAGTGCACAAAAAAAGTAAAAAATTGTTTTCGATGATAATCGAGATTTACACGCAGTTTATTCTGCGTCGTTTGGCGCTTATTTCATCAAAATCGATTCAGAAAATCTTGAGCTATCGTGCAAACATGTTTTAAAAACATGACGATGAGGCCTCTTTGATCGTTCTTCATCGCATTTTGCGCATACTGACATATCTGTGGGCTGTATTAGTTTAACTATTTCAAGTTTTGAAATATCCTTTTTGGAAAATATTTTTGAATGTCTAAGCTAAACATATATGCAAAAAAAATTTTAAAAAAATTCCAAACTAGACGATCCAGTGAAAACAGTGATTAGATGCAATCAGCTTAAAAGTAAACAAGCATACATATTTTTTTTTTCTTGTTGTTGTTCACACGTACAAAAAAATACACTAAAGGCAACCTGCAATCCAAAAACGTGTAAACATCGTCATTACATATCGATGTGTGAGATTTTATCGGAGTATCTTTACATTTTTGTAGGCTAATCCTTACCTATTTCGGCTACAGGTGCCAAATTTAAATCCAAACTGCTGAAGATTATGATGAAAATCATAGACCTAAGTAGTGCCACTCACATGACCTATTGCAGACAGCAGAATGTTTTCAGCAGACGGACAGACAGACGGACATCGCCAGATCGACTTCTCCTTTTATAAGGATCAATAATGTTTGTGGGGTCTCCGGAATATATTTCGATGAGTTACAAATGGATTGACTAACTGATATATAAACTCTGCACAGTGGGATGGAGGGTATAAAAAATTATTTAAAAATTCACTTCAAAATAAATTTAAAAAAATATATATAATTAAAGTTTTTTACATGTTTCCATTAAAAATATTTCATATTTTTTCCATTATTTCACATTACGCTTGTTAAAGTTTTGTTAACAACAAAATGAATATTAAATGTTCAAAAATGTATGCGACTTACAAAGAATTTAAGGCAAAGAATTATATTACAACAAAGACAAATTATATAAAGCTATATTTAAATTATTTTTTTTTTACCAGGTAATTGGCTTGTTGTTATTAACATAAACAAATGCCTTTGACAAGTATTTTAAGTTTTTGGTTAAAAGTTAGTTGTATTTATGAGTCGAAAGTCTTGCCAACTTTCTTTAAAATATATTTTTTATTTTTTGCTATTTCTTTTTTTTTCCTTTTGTTACGTTTAAAGTATTGTATCAAAGAAAAAATAACAAGTTTTTAAAATCAAATTCAGTCAAAACCATACCTGGGTACAGTACACCATTTGGCTATTATGATTCAATAAGTGACCTTTTAAAGTTTGAAAAGTTAAGCGAAATACTGTTTAAAGAAAATGTAATGAGTCTTTAATTTAAGACATATGAATTATATTTAGGCTACTTATCTGCAATGGAGCAGAATTTTTAAATTGAGATAAAATTCAAAATCTATTCAATTCTCATAATATTTTGTATAACAAATATGTGGATTTGCTAAATAAATGATTGTAAACTGCTTTATTATAATAATAATATCACAACATACTTCTTTAACACCATATTACAGATAATTGTAGGGTATAAATAGTGAATTGTATAAATGCCAAAATTTTATGGTTAATTTTTTTTAATGTTTATTTAGAGTGCCACATTTTTATGATCGTGTCGTTTAAGTTATGGTTTTAAATGTGTATTTTACAAAAGTTTTTATACAATTATGACTGTCTTAGCAACATCAAGTATCAAACGTCTTAATGTTTACATTTTAATTTAATACCATGAAATTGACCTAAAAACCTTGAATTATTGTTGTTCGAAATATTAATAAAGATTTGAAAATATAATGGCACATGAAATTAGATTTTAGAAATATGATATTATAGAATGGGCACAAAATTATTGTTGAGTTCATTTAGATTGCCACAAAGAGTATTACAAGGAATGTGTCTAGTTCATAGTAATATCATTAATGAAATTGCTGAAATTTCTTCTTAAAGAGTCATTGCATTAGTTTCTGGTTTAAATTGTAAATTATAATCTAGTATTTGGCAATATTTGGAATCAATTAAAATTCTCATAATTACATTTAATTAATTGTAATTACGTATGATACAATATTGATTTTGAAGATTGTACGTGTAGTATGTTAATTCGTTTATGGTTATATCTACATATATGTAAAAATATGTATAATAACAACAAGACATCGAGTAATGTATGATATATTTGGAGTGGACTGAATTTAAAATAATTCAAACGGGAAAAGAAGGAAAAGTTGTGTAAAAAAAATTTTCATCACATATTTTGATTTATTCATATTTAAATCAGGGTTATAAATGATTTAGGCGAATAAGGTCATCAAATCCAAAAAAACAAATTAGGTAAATTAAGGCATAGTTAGCCACACGTTGTTAAAATGTATCCGTACCGTAAATGTAACGTTGGCATTTAGTGTAATTATAGAACGTACAAAATTAACCAGCATGTTGCTGTGTAAAATTAATCAAACTTTATCAGCTGTTCACAAATGTCACGTACAAACGTAGCAAAAATCTATTTTCAACAGATTGGGACTTCCCGTTTACGTGACAGTTGAGTTCGGTAACTGCTCTAAATGCTTTTCATGAAACAAAAAAAAAAAAAAACAGCTGACACGTTTGGTTACGGTTACAGGTGCTTTTAGATGAGATGAAAAACGTAAAAACCCATCAAAAATAATTGTTTAACATTTCTTTAATTCTATAGGGATTAGCCATTAACCGATGAATAAAAAATAATTTAAAAATTTTAAGTAGAATTAGCGACAGATGTGTTTTAAGTTTGTTTGTCCGATCTTTTTGATATTTTTACAGAGTCTTACTGTGTATCTATAAGCAGCTATAGGCTATAAATTTTTGGATATTTTTAGTGGGCGTGGCACCTCCGATATAAAGTGAAATTTTATTATCATATATATTGATTACTATGTCTTGGAGAACTTTGCAATTTTATTTTAATGGGCGGAATCAGAGAAATGGGCGTGGCAACTCCCATACAAAGTAAATATTAAATGTCATATACCTGCAGTACTGTAATAATGAGAGCCTTGGGACTTTGCGTGAGCCCATAGTTTACGCATGTGATTAGTCAAACAAAAAATGGGCGTGATCGCCACTTAAAAGTAAATATATAATATAATACAATTGTATTACTATAAAAGGGAAAGCCATGACACTTTGTACGAATCCATAAGATACTAATGTAAGTAGTCAGATAAAAAATGGGCAGGGTAAGATTAGAAGGCGTGGCACCTCTTATACGAAAAAAATATGAATTAGTATGAAAGCGACAGTCTTGAAACTTTTGACAAGTACGGAAATGGCGGAATTGCTAAATTCAGAGATCGTCATATTCAAAAACCGCTAAAAGTAAATATCTTCAGAAACAAAAATCGGCAAAATCAAAAATTGCTAACATAAAAATGTTAAATGGTGTCCTACATTCAAGGCCGTTAAGTGTTGTTGCTTTTCTGATCGGCATGTTTTGCTCCAAAGTAGAAAAGCCGAAAAATTTTATAATTTTTGCATCGAATGACAATACAAAAAAAAAAAAATACTACAGCAATCATTGAATTTAAAAAAATATAAAATAAAATATTTTAGTTACATGGTGAAACGTCGTAGGAAACATCGTACATGTCAATAAGTCTCGGTAAGTCGTACCGAAGCACGACAGGGCATACGAATAAAATTGATTTCGTGTCGTGGCAAAACACTGAAGCAATTAAGTTCATATCTCAACTATTTAGGACAAAGAACAAAAATTTTTGGTAAACTCGTATTATTCTTGGCTAGAAGGAATGTTTGAGATACCCGTTACTCCACAACCTCGACTTGGAAGACCATCCAAATTATTTAACGAATCAAGTGAAAGAAATAAGAGAGCGAAAGACTGAAACAGAGAAAAAAATTTAACTGAAAAAAACTCGAAATCCAGAAAAGATTTCGCGAAGAAACTGGTTTACTAGTAGACATTCCAAAGGCACATTTTGGCAATACTAATTACGTTGATACCAGTATAAGGTTTTTTGAGGACCCAAAATTGTCTTCCGACTTCACCCGAAAATTCTCTAGGAAAGATTGCAACAGAGCACATTTTTAATAGGCTTCTTTTAACGTCAGACCCTCTTATAAGTAGCATAAGGAACGTAAAAAGAAGAATAAGAAACTCGCTTGCCTCAAACTATTGCTCTGCTTATGCCAGCGAAGCCCAATGTTCGTGAAGAATCTTCAGAGAGTGACGAAGACGATCATTAGTTTTTAAAATGTGTTTTGCGCTTTTTTTTTAATAAACGTATTTCTTACAATTCTATCGTCCGGAATAGGTTTCTCACAAAAAATAGTTTCTGCCGCGTAGATCATCAAAATACCCGTATGCGGGTGTACGATTAATAATGGTTAGGGATCGTAGAATCAAAGGTTCTGTTCTGGAGTTGACCTTTAAGTTTTCTATCACAACGTCAATGAGAATTATAAAGAGTGATATCTTCGAACATATCAAAAGTTGGAGAAATAGAGGATCGAAAATTGACTCCCATAAAGAGGCACTCTATATGTTCTCAGTAGGGATAGTGGATATATCTCGAACCAAACAACATTGATGGCGAGTCCCTGGCTGATCAGCAAACATGAGGAAAACTGGGACTTCTGACAATAAAAAGTGACGTAGCTAATTTAAACATAATATACCATATTCTGGGAAGGATAGATCATTGAGCATTAAGTCACTTATACCTAGCAATAATCTACAGCTTAAGCAGATGAATGAATAATTTTCTAAAATACACAGTGTTGTGTTCTGCAAAAATTTTTTTTTCGACTCACTATACACACATACATATAATGCTTTACAGGTTATTATGTGAGGACTCAGTCACTTACAATTATATTCACAATTTTATTCAAACCAATGTGTGAGAAAATTATATTTTATTTTTTATTTATGTCCTAACACATGAGAACTATGACTAAGGTGGTCGTATATTATACATTACAGAATTGAAGCATACAGACCGAATTATCCCAATATTTATAAGATTATGTAGTACTTGAGGGCACAGCTTTAGGAGGGAGATTCATACTGAGAGTGGTGTAGCGTAAAATTAAATTGAGAGTAAAAAAGGGATATAAAAATAAACAAGTTGGAAAATGCAGCCAGTGTAGGTCGGCATTACAATTACCGTATATCATGCATTTCTTGAATGCAACTTTGCTGAGGCACTTACTGGTTATATAAAATAAGCATAAACCAAATTTTAGTGCTATTATTATTAATTTTTGGCATGCAGATACATATGTAAAATTTTTTATCTGATGTTAGTTTTTTTTACTAAAACAAGATTACTTAACAAAGCTTGTTTTAATCCAAATTGGAATCGACCTATGTATATGTAATACGCATGTTTTGTATACGCGTTGATGAATAATTTTCAAAAATATTTTCGACGAGTTACACATTACACTAATAAATCTATAGTCCTTACATCTTCTTGTGCTATTCTTCTTCGGCAATGATATTATTTTGCATTTAACCATTTTTGTGGATAAAGAATTTGGATACCTCTTTTATCAAAAAGTTTTAATATTTCGGCTTATAATACAATAATAAAAATTTTTTTTTCAAATTAATTCCTTAATAATTTCCGATTTTGTTCTCGGTAGACTTTCTAGATACGAAATTTGTATTTCTTCGATAGTTGATAGCCTAGCTTCTTCTCAAAATAGATTTCTTATACATTGCATCCATATATATATTTTACCAGACGCCTCTGTGATGATTTCAATAGATTCTTTTAGGAAAATATATGTATTCTTATAATTTATAATACTGCACCACTCCTTTATCTTTTTGTGTAGATTTAAATCAATATGATTAGTTTGTAGATGTTCGATTTCTATGCACTCTTATTTCAACCACAGGATATTTGCTTCGCGGATTCTTCTTGTGATAAGGCGTAGTAAATGATTATATTAAATATTATGCTAGTTTCTGTATTTTCTCCTTTCATCCATCAATGGAAGTACTTCATCGGATATACATTGTTGTTGTTTTTTCACTTAGAGGGTAGCTCTTGTTGGTCCTTCCAGATCCCTGTGATACCTGTGGTTTATATTGCATGGTCAGTTGCATAGGATTCCGATACGAACCAGTCGGAGTACCGGATGCATAATTATACCTTGTTGATAATCAAACCTGATCCTCCATTATCGGACTGCCAAGTGCAGATAATGGGTTAATCAGACGGTGATTTTCCATAATTCTGTAATTTTTTTTTTTAATCAGAAATAATTCAGCCATATTCCTTTCTTATACCCTATACCACATTGTGCCGATGTTTGTAACTAGGAAAAATATTTGACCTTTCTCCGTCTGTCAGTCTGTGTGTCCAAGTAAACCTTGCAATCAAACTACAGGTCTCAAATATGCATATGGCCATAGATCGAACTCTGTTGAAATTGGTGGAAATCGTTTTATATTCAGACCTATTCCCCATACAAATGACCACCATCGATTTAAATTGTCATAAGATCTAAATTATCATAAAAGTCTCGGCCAAATTGGGTTTGGGTCAAAATATAGTCATAGTCCCCATATAACGTTTCTTCCTGATTTTCACTTAAACCTATCAAAAACAGATTTTTCTCAAATTTAGTTTGTATATGCTTTTGCAAAAAATAAATGACTTAACCAAATATGGTCAGAATCGGTCCATTTACTGACCTAGCCCCGATATAAATATAGCATCCGATATGAGCTTTTTCAGATCTGCAGGCAAACAAAATAATAAAAATTCCTCTCAGATTTGTTTATGCTTATTTTCTATACAAATTTGTTTGACCTAAGATACTTTTCCGAAGCTCATGTTATAGCGTAGCGCATAGTTGGTCTAGACTGTCTATAATTTTCTTACTCGTTGTAATTTACTTTGCATATTCTTTGTATAGTTGCTGATACCCACTCTTCAAGTTGTAAGTCACAAGATATTTGATTTTTTTTTGACGATTCCCCTCATATCTCAAAATTACGAATTTACAGCGAAAGCTATTTTGATGTATGTAAGTGCATACTCTTAAAATGTTTACAAGTGACTATTAAAGATAAAGCAAAGATTAATAATAAAAAAAACATTTTCCTATAATATCTTGATTTTAGTGTATATTTCTTTTTGGCGTCTATGGCTTGATATATTAAATATAAACATGTAAACTAACACCTGACAAAATTGAGATGAAATGAAAGTGTTTAACTGATTAGTTTGGTAGATGTAGAGAAACCAAATGAAAAACAATAATTTTGTGTAATTTTGGCAGGGGAAAGTAATTATTATTATTTAAGAAAATTTTTTAACTGAAACATTAAAAGATAATAAAATTTGATTAAATAAAATATAAAGATTGCCTAACTAAAACATGAACATGTGAAATATTTTTTTTAATTTATTAGTTTTTTTCATTTATCTGTTTTTAAAGGTCGCGGTAAAATGAAGAAAATGATGGGCATGATGATGATGGGTATGGCCATGAAAATGATCGGTATGATACCCGTAGCTATGGGTATGCTGTATATGATGGCTGGCAAAGCTTTGATCATCTCTAAGATTGCTCTACTGCTAGCGGGTATTATGGGCCTAAAAAAGTTGCTACAAAGTAAATCATCGGGTGGCAGCTCTGGCTGGTCATCTGGCGGCGGTGGCGGAGGCTGGTCGTCAGGTGGAGGCGGTGGCGGCAGTGGTGGTTGGGATAGACGTTCCCTAAATGAGGCGCATGATTTAGCATATCGGAGTTATACAAAACAACTGCAACAGCAACATCAACAGCAGCAACAACTTCAACTACAAAAACAGCAGCAGCAACCACAACAGCAAAAGTCAACAACGGAACAAAAATCATAAGAAATATATATTAATTGAAAAACTGTAATTATCTTATAGATAATTCATATATTTTTCATCCTGACGTTTTGTAATTAAATTCTTCTTTTCTTCTTCTTCTGCTGTCTATTTTCGTTCCTTTTAATATCTTGTATTCATTTCAATAATTTTTTTCAATACAATACTTAGAATTTCTATTGGTAATCTTTATTGATATTTCACAGTTATTATCATACATATATATAAAAAAAAAAAACAATTTATCTCATTAAGTTCTGCTATTGGATTTCAGTTCATTTGAAATTATTCTATTATAATCTTTTCTTACACTATAACGTTTTAAATATCATTTTCTCAACTTTGAACTTTTTTCTATGGCTCATCTAAATGTGCAAGTAGAAAATGATTTTCTTTTCTTATTTCATTTTTTTTAATATTCATCTGTTGCATGTTAGAATTTCTCTACATTTTAAGACGTGTTATTGCTTTTTCTAGACATTTATGCTATTTTACTGGTACACAGACAGACAGACAGATAGGCGGACAAACGCACGTTAGTATTATAATTTGCTTTCATATAACTCATTTGTTTACTATTGCTATATTCTGTACTATTTTACTGTTATAACTTTAACTTCCGTATAGAGTCGTGTTCTATTCCTCCGTTAGTTTTTAAGTTATTTTTTTTTCTCCTTCTTAATTTATTGTATGTAATATTAAGTTTCATCTCGTGTCTATCCAAGGTATGTTTTACTTTTCGTTTAATTGTATTTGTGCTTAATATTAATGTATTTTAATTTATTTATTTAAATTAATTATAATGTGTTTATTTATTTGAGCAATGAGAATAAAAATTCTGCATTTATGAAAATTACTTTTTTTTTGTCTTAAATTTATTTGCATTACCAATCAATTTTGTAAGTATATCTTTCAGAAAGAATCTTCTCGGTTTAGTTTCTTTCATTGTATTGAAAATCAAATAAGAGGGGTAAACTCGGCTATTGCGAAGCTTTGATACCATCCACCTGAGTCTAAAACTCTGTATTATAATCAATGTTGGGTATGGTTACCATTTGAAAAATGTTTCTCCGCAGTTTTATGCCAAAGTTTTTTAGCATTTATCGAAATGAAGATTCCCCGAAGAAAAATATTCTAATAAAAGCTCCATTCTATTTTTTTCGTAAAAACCGAATGGTATACCAGCACTGGTGCTGAAACAGTGCTCTTCGACGCTAGCCAGAACAGAAATTATATAGCAGCTAACGATTTTCTATTATGAATAAATCTGTGGCCACAAGGAATAACAACTAAACTCTATTTTGAGAAGATTTCAGCAGAGCATTTTTAAGTTTGAAATTGGTGCCTGAAATCAGGGAATTAAGATTAAGCTAATATTTGAAAGCTCGATGTTAGCAATTTTATTATATTTTAATTTGCAATTCAATTCATAATGAAAAAGCAGCTAACTTAAGAGAAATAAGCAAAACAAATTGTTAAGCTTCTTTTCCGTTTTCGTTTCTAAAAATTTCTAAGTCTTATCTCGACTTTAGCTGTTATACCAAACTTAATGAATTGACTTTAGCTATTATGCACTTTCATTTTGTTACTTTTGCTGAATAAAAAGTTATTAGTTAGATATAGCAAGTTTTTTTTTTAATTTTTTTTATTTATAAGGATTATAAAATTGTTATATGTATATTTGTACTTCAGTTGCTGTGATTAGAATTAATTAAGGAACATAAAAATATACATACGTCAGACCCATATGTTTGTCATATTTAAATCAAAATATAAAAAAGAAATTCAGTTAATAAGATTAAAAATTAATGAAAGGTTTTAAAATATAAAATAATCTGTTATACAAATGACCACTTGCAAGATTATCTAAAAATAAAATTTATAATACGAAATGTTTATAAAAATGCAGAAATAGCTAAGCATTGACATCTTGCTCTTCATCTACCAAATCTGGATGAATATTATCAGGAAAT
This sequence comes from Cordilura impudica, assembly GCA_963682025.1. Taxonomy (NCBI): domain Eukaryota; kingdom Metazoa; phylum Arthropoda; class Insecta; order Diptera; family Scathophagidae; genus Cordilura; species Cordilura impudica. Next base: position 124,573,531 of record OY821517.1, read on the forward strand.
TATATTAGAAAATGTATACATGATCTCGAACCGAACTATAAATAACTAATTATTATTATCAGGTTCATTTGAATTCTCATTAAGATTTCTATAAAAAGCGTGAAATTCTGGATCGATAAGACTTAGCATATCCAGAAGATCTTTTTTTTTTTCATGTGATATAGCTGGGATAATACTTATTGCTTTTAAATCACTATTGGTGATAGAATAAACTGCTCTTTTGCCTATTTTGAGTACCTTCAATGGCTCTTCGACATCTAAAGAGGTTTTATAAAAAATAGAAGAAATATCTTTCGTATAACGAAGCCATCGCACTTCGTTCCAAATGAATCTGTCACCGTTTTCATTGCAACATCTCCAAATAAACTTTGTTTTCAATAATTCCGAGAAATTAAGAAAATGTTTTTCTCTCATTTCAACTACATTCATTTTTCGATGAACGGATCTTACAAACTGATACTAGTCCCTCGGAATTTGAATCTCAACATTGGATTTTTTCTTCTTCCGTTCAATTAGAGCATGATCCGAGTCACACTGCATATCTGTATGCCCTGGTTCCAAAAACTTGTGATCTATTAACTCAATATGTGGATTATTATGCACGAAAGTAATGAACATTGAAGACACATGAGAGTTTTTGTTTTGTCCAGTGCAGGAGTCGCTATAAAAGGATATTTTAGTCACATTTCTGTCAATCATATTTAATTGTCTATAAACACAAGACGCGATTTCGTTACCACCTCTACGAGCAATAGCTTCATGCCATATGAAACACTGAACTGAGTCGTCTTCTAAGTCATGAACTGTAAGATTGTACGTCCACAGTTGACGCTTGTAAAAGCTAATTGAGCTTCTTAGAAAGGGAGTAGGTAAACATTGCTGCAAGTCAAATGCAAATGCCTTGGTATTTTTGTTATCCTTTGCAGCCTTTTTATCAGCTCGTTTGCAATTGTAAGCAGTATCTGCTTTTTCAACGTGTTGCATTTTCAGTTCCTTAAACTTACTTTTTTCTTCCGTTTCAGTGGCATACTTAATTTTCATTTCAAACTTGTCACAAGTAGAACAAGTGTCTAGCTGCGGTGATTTGAATTTTAAATTCATGCTCCTAAATACTTGCGAGTATTTTGTAAGGCTTACAGGAGCTAGGGCTTCATCAGTGTAGAGTTGGTACATTTTTGAAATCGGTAAGTCAGAGTTCAGGTATTTTTGGCTGGTATCTCGTCTAGTGTAATGACTCTCATAGGCTGGGAATTTATTGATATGGTTTGCAATTTCATCCAGTTTCTCTGAATTTATTTTACTCGGTGGTGATGATTTCCCACGAGAATTTTTTATTGACATGGTTGGACATGCAACTTTCTTGCGTATTACACTTTTCAGGGAACTTTCAGTCTCACCAAAGCACTGGGTAAAGTGTCTACGACATACTCTTATTGTTTTTCCGTCCACGCTTAAAGAATATTCTACACTGTTCTCCCGTTGCCTTTTTCTGGCAGTAGAGTTCAGTAAAGTATCACATTTCTTGCTATTAATATTCACTAACGATTGATTAATGATAAAGAACTCTAAGATCATATGTGCCCAGACACCAATAGTGATTAAATAACATCTTGCAGGCCTCAAAATTAACCTTTGTTTGGCAATTGAATCGGCAAATATTAAAAGGCTTGCAAACTCTTTCTTTAATTACTTTTCCAGATAATGTTTTGTACGTCTGACCACTATTACGACATTTTTGGCGAATGATCTTCTTATTTTTACCTGATTCCGCTTGTAACTCATTTTCCATTCGTTGCCCCAGTAACCTCATTTCAAAGTCTGATTCAAACGCACTTCCTTCAGTGTCACTTGAAGAAAGCTGAAACTCTTTAACTACGGCGTTATCATTACTCGATGTACCACAATAGTCTGGATCTTTGACGGAGTCATCACAATTTTCAGATAATGATGAATCATTGTTAATTGACTCAAAAATTTCAGTTATAAACAACTCTTCTTTGTTTCCAGAATTTGAACCTGCAAAAGATGCTTTCATAATTTGTTGCACATAGTTTCCATAGGAGACAAGACAGATGTTAATATATGAACTTATATAAAACTATACCTTTTAATATATTATTTAAGTCAAAATCAAATCCGTTGATTGAGGATTTGGTCTCATTTTGAACTACGGGTTCATAAAACGTCTGCAAAAAAAACACTGTTGTGGGATCAGGTTGATATCTTAGAGAAATATTAGGCCATTGCTTCAAACTGAATTCCTTATTCCTCATGTCGTCTATAAAAAATTTAAAAATCTTTTTTGTTAAGATGGTCCAGACCCTACTCTACGTACCATACTTTAAAAAAGTTAAACTTACTTTGAATATCTGTATCAATTTGATACTGCCTTTCAACATTTTGAATAAGAAAAGAATTACTCGAGGTTGTTTCCACTATAAAGTTTAAGTTTAAAAATTAATTTTAACGTTTCATCATAAGGAAATATATTATTTAAAACTTACCTTGAACGCTCGATGACACTTCTGAATTTTTTTTTACTGCTAACTCTAACATTTTTTTTGCACGGTTAGACATCCTGATATCATTTTCTGTATGAACTCTTACACTTAACAACCAAATTCGATTTAAGATTTTATTGAACTGCACATAAAATTTGGAAAATTAACTTAACTTTACTTTAGAAATGCTTCAACTGAAAACCTGTTACGGAAAAACGACTAAATTTAACTTAGCATGAAGGATTTTTCAATTCAAATGGTAAAAAATAACTTAAGTGGAGTTAGGCCTTGAACATATTATTCTTCACATTTAGAATAACGACCAAATTCGACTTTGTCTTTTACTGGAAACTCGAAAAAAACTCAATAATGACTAAACTCGAGTTTGGTTGTTATTCCTAATTTGAAGAATTATCAATTTAACATACGGAATAATGACTAAACTCGAGTAAAGCAGACATTTTACGTCTGAATACACGCACGGCACTGTTTGGAATAAAATCCTAATTCTACTTAAGAAACTTTTTTAAAAAAAAAATTTAAGCAAATTGCAATAGGCTGTTATTCCAAAATCATACGAGCAAAATTTCGACTTTAGCTGTTTAGTTTTTTAGGTATAAAATACTCATTTTTTGAGCTACGATGATAAAATTTTGTGTGGTAGTGCGTTTGAATAGAGTGAATACAACAGTAGTAATAACTCTACTTTGTCCTAACTCGACTTTAGCTGTTATTCCTTGTGGCCACAGAAATATTAACTGTTAAGAAAACAGAATTGGGCATGTAAGCAACTCGAAATAAGGTTATTAAGGTTATCGCAAATCAGTTGGGAATAAATTCGGTAGGCACAATTAATCCGTGTTCAGTTTGTAGCTATTTAGGGAATTCATAAGGTGTACTAAAGTTGTATGTTGTAAAGAAATACAAAATGTCAAATAGTACATATATGTGAACAACCTGTCGTATATTCATATACTACAATCTGAAAAAATCGAATAAAGGCAAGATAATTGTTATTTTACACCAAAACTTAGCTGAATCTAATTACTACCTTCCATTTTATTTTATTTCCACTATTTTTACCAGAATAGTTACAAGATGTGTAAAAAATATTTGAAATAAACTCAAAAAGCTGATTAAATAATAAAAAAAAAAACAGCTGATCACATAGTACATCGCAAAAACATACCTGCTTATGTTGTATAGTCGTAAAATTTTTTTATATGAAAAATATCCTAAATAATTATACAACTCTTGTAAAATTTTAGCACATACGACCAGAGATGGCAAGATTAATCGCAAAGACTGAAATAATCGATTAATTTTTAGCAATTAATGATTTAATTGTATTGTAGACTTCCTTTCAATTAATTGAATTTTAATCGATTAATTACAATAATAATTGAAACAAATTTTTTACATGAGCATTAAATAACAATTATTAGGAATTTTAGAAATAATTTTTACTTGAGCAAATGAATCTTTGTCAGTGCTTGGCAGCACTGCTTTATTGTCACCTCTTGTCATTGCCTTTTTACACATCATTCTCAATTGTCAATTGTTCATACATCATTGTATAAAATGGCGCCAATCAAGATTGTAGCGTGGAGATATTTCACAAAAGCAGAAAACGATATTGTTGTTTGCAAATTTTTTGCTAAACATTTAAACAGTTGCCTTCGACGCTAGCCAGTACATTGGCCAACCTTTCCAGCCTTTCGTACCGTGCGGGAGTCTTTTCCTCTTGCTGGAAGGTTGCTAATGCCCAAACAATCCCTAAAAAGGGTGTGGCTAATAACCCTGAAAATTACCGTCCAATTGCAATCTGCTCTGCGCTCTCAACGGTGATGGAGAACATGATCAATTTCCATCTTGTGAACTACCTAGAGGCCAACTCACTTCTTAATGATAGACAGTATGGCTTCCGTAGAAATCGTTCCACGGGAGACCTGCTAGCTCTACTTTCTGAGCGCTGGAGTCGATCCATTCGCAATTTTGGCGAAAGTAAAGTGGTTGCTCTCGATATTTCCAAGGCATTCGATTGTGTGTGATACGGTGCATTGATATCAAAGCTTATTGCGTTTGGGTCGCTAATGACTTCTCTCGATTTATATCGAGTTTTTTCAGAGAGCGAACACCTTAATTCAGGGGTACCCCAAGGTTCCGTTCTCTCTCGTTCTCTTTTCCTCATCTTTCTGAACGACCTTCTTGGTCAAACTTACCATTTGAAAAATGTTACCGTCCAATTGCAGTCTGCTCTGCGCTCTCAAAAGTAAAGTAGTTGCTCTGAATATTTCCAAGGCATTCGATCGTGTGTGGCACGGTGCATTGATATCAAAGCTTATTGCGTTTGAGGTCGGAAATGATTTCTCTCGATTTATATCGAGTTTTCTCAGAGAGCGAGCAGCTTAATTCAGGGGTACCCCAATGTTCCGTTCTTTCTCTTTGTCTTTTCCTCATCTTTCTGAACGACCTTGTTGGTCAAACTTTTAATTCTATATACTCTTTCGCAGATGACAGCAGCATTTATCATTCATTTTCCTTTAAGTGTTGGCCAAGCCTCTTGGATGTTGGAGGCAAAAGGTGGACAATGAACGACACACTCAATCAAGACCTGTTAACAATCTCCAATGGGGTAAAGAGAATAGGGTTGATTTTAATGCGCTGAAAACTCAATGTTGTAAGTTGACCTATAGGGCCATGTATTCGACAATATCATCAGTATATATGGGTGGTATATGTTTTGAGGAATCGGATACTCTTGATGTTCTAGGCATCAGAATTCAATATGATGTTCGTTGGAATGAGCATGTTTTTCAAGTGTCGAAAGAAGCATTCAAGTGTCTTGGTTTTCTAAAACGGTGTAAAAATTACATCACTCCTTCTGATCTCCTTAAAATCTATACCACTTACATCCGACCGAAAATGGAATACAACTCCCAGGAGTAGGAGCTCAAAAGTCTATTTTGGAGCTACTGGACCGTGTACAAAGGAGGGCGTTGGCGCTCATCAAAGACAGTAGGGTGTCCAACTCTATTGACTCATTGGAACATCGTCGGAATGTGTGTTGTGTAGCACTGTTCTATAGATATTACCATGGGAAATGTTCTTCTGAGATTAGCGAACTTATTCCAACTGCCCGAGTTTCGGTTCGCTCTATCCGCTTCTCTAGTAGATCATATCCGTTTATAGTATATTATCCAGTTGACCTCACAAGGCATTACAGAGATAATTCGTTTATTAGTCGAACTAGCCGTATGTGGAATAAGCGCCCTGCACAGGTCTTTCCTGACAGTTACAATCTAATAAAATTTAAGTCAAATATCCACAAACATTACTCTCTCTCTCCTCCTTCCCATAATCTATTTTCCTGAAATGAACACAATGCACTGCATTTTTAGGGGGCATCCCCTGAGTGTTGGTTAACAAAAAAAGCAAGTTTTGAAGAAAAATTCCAGAAAAATATGAGCCAAAATCAAAATTCCCTAAAGAGAGATCGATGGGTAAACTCAAGACGAACATTTGAAAAAAACACCCCAGCTCAAACAGTAGATTTATGTGAGGTGTAGAATAATTTTGGTGCAACATTGGCGCGAATGACCCAAAGTCAAAGTAAGGGATCATACTTTCGAATGTGTTTAGAGCTTAAAAATTATGCGATATTTCGAAATATGTTTCAAATTAATCCTATAGAGAACTTGTGGGATTTAGTGGAACGCAGAATCCGTCTACATATAAAAATCTGAACGGAAAGTATAGTTTTTGTATTAATATTTTAAATGTACGGATAATTTTTCTTACCCATTATTTTCTGTTTTTACGTTTTTTACCTTAATAAAATTTTTTGAAGGCAATAAACTTAAATTAAATTATAAAAAACTAGTAAATAACTTAATAATTTATAAAAAAAATAAAATACACCTCTGTTAGCTTTTTCCCATTTGTTTTTCTTAGAATGACAGTTGAGATTTTAGGTGTACGGATACAACAAAGTAAAATGATTTCGTATTAGAAAAATAGTAAGACCGTTGCTAACGAAAAGAAATATGGCAAAAGAAACAGATTTTTTTTTTGTTAGAAATGTTAGAGTAACATCCCGGTGTATGAAAATTTAATTCTATTGGATTGCTTGTAATTTTTGTTCCTGTAAAATAAATAGCGAAAAAAAATTACATCACGGAGCAATTTTTATATACATACAAATACAAATTTTTCAATTTCAATTCATTAAAACAAACCTTAATAAGAAATTCAGACACTAATATTATGATAAATATACCCCTAATTATGTCCCACAAATCCTTTTTTCATTTGACTGCGTTAGTCCCTTGGATGTACTTAGAAGCTATCAATCTATAAAGTCTAATGCAATAGGAATTGATCGTTTCACCCTACTTTTCTCAAACTGCTACTTCCCTTCATTTTTCCATATATCACGCACATTTTTAACAAAATAATTACAGTAACAACGACGGCAACAAGCTAAGATCTCACGTGTACCAAAGTCGGCAACTGAATATCGACCCATAGCTAGATTAAAATATCTGTCGAAGGCATTTGAACGGCTCCTTCACTGTCAAATAATGTCCTACATAAACGATAATAACCTGCTTACTAAGCGTTAATCTGGTTTTCGCTTATGTAACAGAAGATATAAGGAGAGAAATTGATGATGGTCGTGTGGTAATGTTAGTGCTGCTAGACCATTCAAAAGCTTTTGAAACGGTGGATAACACAGTTTTGCTACAAAGGCTTAAGAACATGATGCACTTTTCAGCAACTTCTGCTGCACTTACCTAGTAAATCGTTCGCAATGCGCATAAACTAATAAAAATGCGTCGACATTCCTTCCTGTGGTAAGAGGTGTTCCACAGTGCTCTATCCTTGGTTCCCTCTTTTTCTCAATTTATGCTTCTGATCTACCTAAATAGTTAATTCACTGCAATATAAGAATATATGCCGATGACGTACAGTTATACATTAGCAGCAAGAAAGAAAAAATCGAATACTGCAGTAGAATATTGAATAATGACTTAGAACGTGTTTCTCATTGGGCAGCTGCAAACGAACTGAGTCTCAATCCACAAAAAAAAAAGTGTATTTTGGTGCGTAACTGATTAACAAGAATTTCAGACAATCTTAACATATATAAAAACGATCAAGAAATCGAAATCGTAGAACGAGTAAAAAATCTGGCTGTTATCTTTAATACGTTAACAGTCCACAGCCCATATATGGGCTTTGAACGGAAAGCGCCAGCTTTAGAATTATGGACGTTGAGAGAACATCGTTGATTTGACTTGGACTTCACAGGTAAGACCATAAAAAAAGACAATATGTGCTGGGCCATAGAGGAAATCTCGTTTGTTTGACGTGGACCTGACAGGGTGGAGATAGAAAAAAAACATGAAAAATATATAAAATAACATACTTATTGCAAAAAACAACAATTATTACTGAATTATTATTATTAACTCTGGTAGAAAATTTTAAAAGTTTCCATTGTTTTGGCATCACTCTAAAAATTTGTTAGATCATTTCTGTTATTACCATGAGGCAAAATTACAGATGGAATGGCTCACAGGAAATTGGTTAAAATCGATTCAAAATTTTTTCGACAAGCAGACACTACGAGTTAATATAAAGGGAGTAAAAATTCACCAACATCTAAAGCAAATAATGCTAAAATACCTAGTTGTTCATAGAAAAAAAACAATGTAAATATAGCAAAAAAAAATTTTATGTATATATATATTTATAAATATAAATTTATTTATAAATTTATATAAATAAACATATTAAATAATACAAATAATATACATATATTCTATATATGTACATATGTCCATAATAACCGCATGTTAGAAATAAATCTGTATATTATTTTATTTACATAAAATTCTGCAATATTTTGTTGTGGGGAAAAACATTTCTTTTGCATTAACAGAGTGTCACTTCATTTTGCTCAGCGTGACTATGCCACAGTAGATGGCGCCACAATTTTTGTTTGTTCTTATTAGCTTTGCAATATTTATTTCTATTTTAACATGAATGTTAATATTTTCAACTGGATATCATACAGAACAATGTTAAGAGTATACACGGGCTGGTCTTTTATTTCATATGTATTTTCATTATTCTTTTACAAACATGAACATAAGTTTGGCATATTAACTTTTTGTTGTCTTTACAAAATAGAGTTACCGAGTTCATCAATGAGTTTTTTGTTTTCAAAACAGTTCTACATAGTTATATAGAATTCTTATTCTGCTTTACCTACAGAATATCTGATTGCGATTACATCTAATTTTTAAAAATTGTTTATAATTACTAAAGCATTATTATTCACATAAATACAAAATTGCACTTTTTAAATTTTCCATTCAAATTTAAGAAAATATCAAATCTAAAAACTGGAATTAAAAATTTCCAATTATAAATTACAATAATTGAATTTCAGAAAATCATATCAGAACGTCGGAAATTATAATTTTAAATTTAGAAGACATCAATTGCATCTTTAATATATAAATTTTATTCGTTAAACACAAATTGAAATTCAAAAAAAAAAAAAAACAGCAAATACCTATGTTTACATTTAAAATCTTTGGAAACATTGCAAACAATAGGGTTTAGTACAAATATTGCATATTTGTGATACTTATTTTACTTTATTAGTTGCAGCTGCTACTGTATCGCCCTTCAGTCTATGTTCATTGTAGCACCCTACATATCTACGTCTGGTTAGTTTTACGTCTTTTCTATCCAGTTGTGAAAGAAAATGCTTGTTCGAGACAGTCGGTGGATCATTAACTTTTTGGGAGATACCTGTAAATGACCCAGTCTGCGGCGTAATTGGTACCGGTAAATTAGGCAGCCAATTTTGTACGCCAAATAGATTTTTTACAATACCTGTTTGTGCCTGCAAAAGATTACATTTTGTCTGCTGGTTCAATTTATTGTACAAATAAACTGCATTTATCATGGCTACTCCAAAAATTACATCGACCGCAATTTTTTTGTACCATGTCAGACACTTGCGAATTAGCTTGATAATTCGACAGATAAGTCGATACCGTTCTTTCGACCATTGTATTCCAATATCATATTCGGTTTCAGACGTTGATTTCGGCCCTTGGACATCGTTTGTTCATCTGCGTGGCATGTAGATACCATAAGGACATCCTTCTTTAGGATAGTAACATGGCTTTTTTGAGCAGCCATTTGATCGCCTTTCTTTAGTTTCTTGTTTTTAACCAATAAAGTCTTTACTGTTTTTTCTCAAACTTCCACAAAGATCAATTTTACGTTGGAGCAAACAGCCACTGGTATACTTGTGTACCAATTATCTGCAACGTCCATTTTTCCCTGATGCAAAAGTTCCTCACACAGACTGACAACAACGCTTAAAGGCTTATCTAAGTTAGCGATTTGAGGATCCTGGCCACTATAAATTTTATAATTCCAAACATATCCATCATCAGTTGTTGCCTTGTATATCTTTATCCCTTATTTATGTCTTTTGTTGGGATTGTACTGGCGAAAGGAAACATCGATTCCTCCACAACTATGCAGTGTTTCGGTGAAAGAAGTTTTCTGAAATTTCTCATTATCATATCTACAAGTGGTGAGATCTTACACAAACGATCATTGACATCTCTTTTAGCTGTTTTGTCAACAAAATGTCAGCAACGCAATATTGCAACAAAACGATTATAGGACATTTCTATGTTGTGGATCAGCGGATGATAAAAATATCGGATCTTTTTTTCAGCAACATTCTAATTTGGGGAATTTGATTATACCAGTTAGCAAGTAAATGCCCAAAAACTTTTCCATATCTTCCTTGTTTACTGGTTTCCAGCGACTCATACGATCTCCTGGATTATTACTTATAAGTTGTTCAACGTATATACTAGTCTGTTTTTTCACCAAGTCTAAGACATTGTCGTCAGCTAAAAGGCAAATACCGTAAGTAGATCGGCATTTTCTGGAATGTTTTTAGTGTGTATGTTGGGTCCTTCACCACTAACATTTGTCGATCTAAAGACTGAATTCCAAAATTCCATACATTTTGTTCATCATATTCTTTCATTTGGCTTTCATTCAATGAGTCATTTTGTGGACTTTGTTCGACTGCATTTATTGCAATGTTAATATCTATGTCGGAATCGGAATCAGTTGGTGAAATTGGTTTTGGATCATCAGGAAGAAAATCAGGATCCGCCGTATTATCTTCACTATCAAAATCAGATACATCATATTCTTCTCCATCCGATGAACTTGACTCAATGGACTCTATATCACTTTCTTCTAGAATTCTTTTAAATTCTGCGTCTGTATATTTTGCTTTTCGACTCATTATTGCTCAAAGTCTAATCAATAGTGTGTTATTTTGTTTTAAGAATAACACTGTCTGTAAAAAAAAACAAGTAAGAGTGTTAAATTCGGCTCTGCCGAATCTTTGATACCCTCCACCTCGGTTTGAGTCTTGATAATAAATGTAAATGAAGAAGTAACCAATTTGTTAAACTTAATACCAAATTATTTCAGCAAATTCTTTGGGTTGGTTTTCGTCTTTTCTATTATTTCGGATTTATTTCGGTGTTTGCTTTTTGGTCATCGTGGTTGCTGATCGGCATGCATTTAGGTTATATACTTATATGCATGCGTTTCCGGTTATATGACATAACTTCTCGTTTAATTTAATTCTTGCTAATTAAATAGCTCGCCTTAACCTCCATTGCAAAGGTAATGGTTGTGTAGAGTGGCTATATGCATTAAATCGTGCTAATTGGAGATGGCTGTATAGTTTCTTTTAACTGGCGAAATATTTTTTTATTGCGGTCATGTAGGTCGGATGGAGTAACAAAATAATAACCAAAAAAAACTCTCTCAATTTTTTTTATTAAAATATTGCCATATTTGGAAAACATAGAGAATAAATTTATAATAATAAATATTTAAATTAGGGATGCCAAACGACAAAAAACCAAATGTCCCAAACATTTTAAATAAAATAATTTGTTATCTTTATTTTCTGAAAAACTTCAAATTTTCATTAAAAAAAAATTGTGAAAATTTATATATAAAAAATAACATTCTCATCAAATTACGTTTACTTATGTAACAATTTTTATGTTAGCAATTCTTAAATATCATTTGAGGTTTTCTTAAATTCATTGAATTTAAACTAATATTTTCTGTAGTGCGATTCTGTTAATTTCAAATTCAACGATCTGACAATCGCAAAATATATCGACAGCTATTGTTGTTTGCACTAAGGATTAAGTGATTCACTAAGTACATACATCTTAACGACAGTCGACAAATCTGTTTTTCTATTTATATAAATTGTAAACTAATGGCAACTCTGTCAAAATAAGCGAAAAACACAAAGAATAGAAAAAAACAAATTACTTCGTGTTTGACAGGATGATTTTATGTTTATGTTTAATATCTTTATATTTTTTTACTAATATTTCTGTGTATTTATTTGAAAATGAAATAATGAATTGAATATGCTATTTAATTTTTTTATTTATATAAAAAAGTTTTTTTTATTAAAGCAAAATATTTTCACTATTTTATGATTTTTATTTATGTATGACGACATTTCAACCTAAAAATTTAAGTTTTTATCGTTTAGATAACAACAACAGCTGACTTTAACAATTGCGAATATCGTTTAAAAATTTTACTGATAATTTTGCAATTTTCTTTTTTTAACGATTCGACTATCGTTAAAAGAAGTTACTGAATCGCGGTACTGAAAAACTATTAATTTCTCCTGAATGGCAATATTTTTTCTTAATGTAAACATTTTTTAAATGTAAACATATTTGGTGTTTGTTTTGGAATTTCAATTTGTGTTTAACGAATAAAATTTATATGTATATTAAAGATGCAATTGATGTCTTCTAAATTTAAAATTATTATTTCCGACGTTTTGATATGATTTTCTGAAATTCAATTAATATTTTCTAATTTATAATTGGAAATCTTATTTTCAGTTTTTATTATAATTGATATTTTCTTAAATTTGAATGGAAAATTTAAAAAGTGCAATTTTGTATTTATGTGAATAATAATGCTTAATTAATTATAAATAATTTTTAAAAATTAGATGTAATCGCAATCAGATATTTTGTAGGTAAAGCAGAATAATAGTTCTATATAACTATGTAGAACTGTTTTGAAAGCAAAAAACTCATTGATGAACTCGGTAACTCTATTTTGTAAAGACAACAAAAAGTTAATATGCCAAACTTATGTTCATATTTGTAAAAGAATAATGAAAAATCGTATGAAATAAAAGACCAGCCCGTGTATACTCTTAACATTGTTCTGTATGATATCTAGTTGAAAATATTGACATTCATGTTAAAATAGATATAACTATTGCAAAGCTAATTCGGACAAAAATTGTTGCGCCATCTACTGTGGCATAGTCACGCTGAGCAAAATGAAGTGACACTCTGTTAATGCAAAAGAAATGAATTTTCCCCACAACAAAATATTGCAGAATTTTATGTAAATAAAATAATATACCGATTTATTTCTAACGTGCAGTTACTACGAATATACATACATACATACATATATATAATATATGATTATTATTTGTATTATTTAATATGTGTATGTATGTATATGTAAATATTACACACAAAAAATACAACATCAAACTTTATTTTTGTGTTTTTCTCTTTAAATAAATTAATACATAAATTTTTTTGCTAAATTTACATTTGGGCAATTCACAACAGGTGTTGTATATTGTATGTTGTATTGAAATACACAATACAATCATTTGTTGTGAACACTCAGTTGCATTTTCATATTGTAAAACGCTTTCTTCAGTAATTTTCGATCCAACGAGGAAAGATCGCTTCTTCTATTTTGTATAAGAGAAAACACTTATCAGTGTTTGCTTTTTGGTCGTGAGATATACCCTGGAGTTTTAGTTACGTACCTCTTGCTTTTTAATTTATAATGAAAAAAAAAATGTTAAATGTTTTGGTTGGTACTGAAAGAGAAAATACATACTAAAAATATAAACATTAATTTTTATATAAATAAACTTATCGATGTATTTGCGTTATTTGCATTATTTGCCAAATTTTATTTTATAATTATTTATGCTGATAAAATTGTATGTATTTGTTTTTTCTTTTTCATAAAAACTGGCATTCACTTGGAACTGATATGTTATGATACAATATACATACAACATTTACTAAACATAGCAAATGAAGTTGGATCGTGTATCAGATTTTTCAGTGAAAATTACCAACAACAATTTTACACTATTGTAAAGTGATACACGATACAACAGATACAACGATACATTACCCATTGTGAATTGCCCAATTGTGTTTTTTTTTTATCAATTAGGTATTTTAGCATTATTCGCTTTAGATATTGGTGAATTTTTCCTCCCTTTATATTAACTCGTAGTGTCTGCTTGTCGAAAAAATTTTGGATCGATTTTAACCACTTTCCCGTAACCCAATCGATCTGAAATTTTGCAGGCAGGCCCGCGGCAATGACATAAATGATCTAACAAATTTTTCTAGTGATGCCAAAACAATGGAAACTTTTAAATTTTTCTACCAGAGTTGATAAAAAAATGTACAAAGGGTTTGTTTTTATTATATTATTACCACAACGACCACAAAAACAACAAGGCCAGCTATGACAACAATGCAACATTTAGAATAACAACAAGAACAATATAGAAACATCATATTTTTCATTTTTTTTTACTTTTTCAGAGATTTCCCTGGACCTGCTCCACCGATTTTAATGATTTTTGAAATAGAAATCTTCCCATGAATTTGGTCCTACTGAGGGCGTGATCGTGACAAGAACAACATAGAAAATTATATTTTTTCAAGACTTTTTTTAGTTCTTCATTCAAATCTCGGGCCCTAATGGACCGATTTGGACGATTTTAAATAGCAAACTTTTCAGGATGTTAGTGAATCATTTTTTATGTCGACGCGTACCCTGGCTACCCGATTGATGCCGTCATCGTGGTTTTCACAGACGGACAGACGGACATCGCTATATCAACTCCGGTTGTTATAAGGATCACAAATATATATATTTTATGGGGTTCAAAATTTTTTTTCTAATTATTACAAACGGAATGACAAACTTATATATACCCTCTGCACACTGGAGTGGAGGGTATAAAAAGAGTTAATAATCTTATAAATCGTTATCTCTTTGTAGAGATCGTAAATGTGCATTTTTCGAATACTGTTGCCTATAATTTTGTACCACCTGTTAAATGAAAAAAAAAAAAAATTTTACAAATGGCACAAAAATACAAGTTTAGCATAATATTATTTAGAACCAACCCTTTAGTATTCTTATAATTCAGTTAAGACTTTTAGTTTTTTATAATAGACTGATATTGACCCATAAATACTTAAGGCTTAATTAAAAAAAAATAATAATAATCGAGAACCCCACAGGTTAATTTCAGAAAATAAGTCCGGAATATTATTTTTTAGAGCTATTTAAATATTATTTACAATTACGATTGAGAAATTATATCAAGTAGTATAATATTTTGACAAAAGATATTTGAAATATGAAAACACTAAAAAGATGTAACCTAAAAGTTGAAAAAGTATGAAAAATCACATTTTTCTTCAAATCCGCTGAAATAAAAACGCAGCCCTCGCCAAGTTAAGGACAGGATACCTACCATATTTGGCATTTTTAATCACGTATATTTTGTTAATAAGACCTTAAAGTTCAATCGTTGATTTCGGTAAATTTCTTGAACAAAATTTAAAAAAAAAAAAAATTGGAGATTTTGAAATAGTGCTAAAAATTACGTACCGTTTTTATATTAATTTAGAACGGCGTAACTATACACGATATGCAAAATACTTTACACAAAATCATTTTGGGATCAGGAAAATGCAAAAATGTTGTTGCTGTGGATTATGTCAATGTCTTTGAAAATGTGAGCTCGATTTTCTTAATCAAGTGGTCTGCGGCGCATTTATTGCCTCGGTAACTTGATATCACTTGGATGTTTTTTAACCGATAATAGATTTTGTTATTTTTTCAGAAAGATAATTTACTGTAGATTATGGTTCATTAATTAATTTAATTGAAACGCAATTATTAATATCAAAATTTTTGTGAAAAATGATTTTTTTTTGATAATTTTAACATATAAATGCATATTTGAATTTTGAACCCAATGCGCATCCAGAAAGCATTGTCCGATTCGGCTCAAATTTTGCACACTAAGGTTTTAGATCCAGTATCACAATAATCTGACCCGCACACCTCAAAATTCGACCAAAAATTTTTTTTCATACTAACCGCTATCATCCTAATGTATATATACTAACTTGCTGTTAAAAAATATATATTGAAAATTTTTACTATATACTTTTTATTTGCTTTTTAAATTCTATATGCCATTAATAGATATATATTATTTGTATATATGTAAATCAATATTGTTTTTTAACATTTAATATTTTCATAGTAATTTTAAGTTGTATTGTAAATCAAACTCCAACTAACATATTTAAACCTGTTCCGTTTTGAAGATTTCATGTATTGTTGAACAGGATACCAAATTTAAATAAATAAATAAGTAAATAAAATAAACCTAAAAAGATAACAGGATTCCTAACATACAAATCGTGTTTTTCAAGGATTATTATGTAAATATAAAATAGCTGCCTCTTAACATTAAAATAGTTTACTAAAACTTTTCATGGAATTTATTATAACCATAACTGCAACACAGAAATATATTGTACGAGTACGTATGTTATTTATCAAGCCCTAGCTTTGTTTGAGATAAATACTCAGCTCAAATGCTTTGGGAAACAATGGAAGCAAATGCGGAAGTTGTAAAAAAAAACAAATAGATGCTTTCATTTTTCCTTTAATACGAAGAGGACTTCCTAGAATCCCAACAAATTCTAATTAAATCCGCTTATCCGTGAGAGATAAAATTTTACATGTGTTAAGTAGAGATGCCAATCGCGATTAAAATTTGCAAATCTCATAATTTGGGATTTAGTAAACTAAGATGTCGGTATTTCAGGATTTTTCAGAAATTCGTAATTGTTTTTCGTTAACTTTTCAATACACATTTTTTTATATTTATAACTAGCAAAAATATTTGTGCTAGACCAACTTTTTAGTATACCGATCAATTCAGAATCTGATCTTGACTTAAATTGCCCTATTATTCGGATTATTACACTGTTGGACTATTTCAATTCATAGTCCACATATAATTCTGCTTGCCGTGAATATCACTTTAATATATCACAAAACAAAAATAATGAACAGATTTCTTTCAAATTTCTTTTATTTTCTTTTTTATATAACAAAATGGCTGGTATCCAATATACATTTTTCATATCTGCAGGCCCAGAACTAATCGAGGGTTTATATCAAAACTGCTATCTGTTATTTATAATATAATTTATGTTTGGTTTTAAGCTATAATAATGATTTTGATTTTCAACATCAGTAGTAAATTTTGTTTATCTATTTTTTTGCGATTTATCAGTTTTTAACTTCCCAAAAAGCGCGTTTTTCCATTTATAGCGTTTAACAAAAGCGCTAAATTTATTTATTTCATTTGTATCTGTCAAGAATGCATACAGCAAAAAATAGATCTTATTAATATTACAGTATTGGGGAGATAAAGGTAAGGCAGAAAGAGAGAGATTTTAGACTTTTAAATAAAAGAGTTTGTCTTGAACAATATTGTACATATTTGAACAACTTCCCTCCAAGTTTAAACTTTTTGGTTTAAGAGACACATAATTGGTTCTCTTGAAGGATCAGAAGAAAATATTTTAAATGCAAATGAAAAGATTACATCTTCTAGCAAAAATTAGCAGTTTGGAAGAAACGAGTATCAAAAGATAGCAACGCAAATTTCCCGACTCTTGCATTGATTTTCGTAGATAAGGACTTACATATTAGGGGTAAAACCGATATATTAGAACACTTAGAGAATGTCAAAAACTTTTTTAACAAATATTTTTTAAAGACAATTTTGAAAAATAATCAATGGAATCAGAACCATTTCTGATATTCTGTAGGATGATCTTGTCGATTTGCAGAGAAAAGCATGTTGAAACAAATATTTACCAATCAAAATATTGATATATTTTGATGCTCGCAAATAGATTCCTTTCCAGATTTGGCCAATAAAGGCCTTTCAGCCTTGACACCGTTTGCAACAAAATGCAGTCCAAGGGATACTACAAAAATATTTTCTCGCAAGTTAATGTAAACAGAAATAAAATAATATTATATACAGTAACAAGTTTTAATTTTTTATACCCTCCACTCCAGTGTGAAGAGGGTATATATAAGTTTGTCATTCTGTTTGTAATAATTAAAAAAAAAAAGTTTGGACCCCATAAAATAAATGTATCTGTGATCCTTATAACAACCGGAGTTGATATAGCGATGTCCGTCTGTCCGTCTGTGGAAATCACGATGACGGCATTAATCGGGCAGCTAGGGTGCTCGTTGACATAGGAATTGATTCAATAGCATCCTGAGAAGTTTGCTATTTAAAATCGTCCCAATCGGTCGATCAGGGCCCAAGATTTGAATGAAGAACTAAAAAAAGTCTTGAAAAAAATATAATTTTCTATGTTGTTCTTGTCACGATCACGCCCTCAATAGGATAGCTAAGGTGATCACTTTTATTGAGAATGAGTCAACAAAATCATGGGAAGATTTCTATTTCAAAAATCATTAAAATCGGTGGAGCAGGTCCAGGGAAATCTCTGAAAAAGTGAAAAAAAAAATGAAAAACATGATATTTCTATATTGTTCTTGTTGTTATTCTAAATGTTGTCTTGTTGTCATAGCTGGACTTGTTGTTTTTGTGGTCGTTGTGGTAACAATGTAATAAAAACTAACCCTTTGTACATTTTTTTTTTATCAACTCTGGTAGAAAAATTTAAAAGTTTCCATTGCTTTGGCATCACTAAAAAAATTTACTAGATCATTTCTGTCATTGCCACGAGCCTGCCTGCAAAGTTTCAGATCGATTGGGTCACGGGAAAGGGGTTGAAATTGATCCAAAATTTTTTCGACAAGCAGACACTACGAGTTAATATAAAGGGAGTAAAAATTCAGCAGATTCTAAAGCTAAAATACCTAGTTGTTAATAAAAAAAAACAATGTAAATTTAGCAAAAAAAATTTTTTTTATTAATTTATTTACAGAGAAAAACACAAAAATAACGTTTGATGTTGTATTTTTTGTGTGTAATATTTACATATAAATACATACACATATTAAATAATACAAATAATATACACATATTTTATATATGTACATATATCCATAATAACTGCATGTTAGAAATAAATCTGTATATTATTTTATTTACATAAAATTCTGCAATATTTTGTTGTGGGGAAAATACATTTCTTTTGCATTAACAGAGTGTCACTTCATTTTGCTCAGCGTGACTATGCCACAGTAGATGGCGCAACAATTTTTGTCCGAATTAGCTTTGCAATAGTTATTTCTATTTTAACATGAATGTCAATATTTTCAAATAGATATTATATACATATAACAATGTTAAGAATATACACGGGCTGGTCTTTTATTTCATACGATTTTTCATTATTCTTTTACAAATATGAACATAAGTTTGACATATTAACTTTTTGTTGTCTTTATAAAATAGAGTTACCGAGTTCATCAATGAGTTTTTTGCTTTCAAACAGTTCTACATAGTTATATAGAATTATTATTCTGCTTTACCTATAAAATATCTGATTGCGATTACATCTAATTTTTAAAAATTGTTTATAATTACTAAAGCATTATTATTCACATAAATACAAAATTGCACTTTTTAAATTTTCCATTCAAATTTTAGAAAATATCAATTCTAAAAACTGGAATTAAAATTGCCAATATAAATTAGAAAATATTAACTGAATTTCAGAAAATCATATCAAAACGTTGGAAATAATAATTTTAAATTTAGAAGACATCAATTGCATCTTTAATATATAAATTTTATTCGTTATACACAAATTGAAATTCCAAAAAAAAAAAAACACCAAATACCTATGTTTACATTTAAAAAATTTTTACATTTAAAAAGAATATTGACATTCAGGAGAAATTAATAGCTTTTCAGTACCGCGATTCAGTAACTTCTTTTAACGATAGTCGAATCGTTAAAAAAAAAGAAAATTGCAAAATTATCAGTAAAATTTTTAAACGAAATTCGCTATTGTTTAAGTCAGCTGTTGTTGTTTTCTAAACGACAACCCATTTTGCGTTGTTTATTCAATCGATAAAAACTTAAATTTTTAGGTTGAAATGTCGTCATACATAAATAAAAATCATAAAATAGTGAAAATATTTTGCTTTAATTAAAAAAACTTTTTTATATAAATAAAAAAAATAAATAGCATATTCAATTCATTATTTCATTTTCAAATAAATACACAGAAATATTAGTAAAAAAATATAAAGATATTAAACATAAACATAAAATCATCCTGTCAAACACGAAGTAATTTGTTTTTTTCTATTCTTTGTGTTTTTCGCTTATTTTGACAGAGATGCCACTCATTTACAATTTAAATAAATTGAAAAATAGATTTGTCGACTGTCGCTAAGATGTATGTACTTAGTGAATCACTTAGTTTTTAGTGCAAACAACAATAGCTGTCGACATATTTTGCGATTGTCGGATCGTTGAAATTTACAGAACCGGACTACAGAAAACATTAATTTAAATTCAATGAATTTTAGAAAACCTCAAATGATATTTAAGAATTGCGAACATAATAATTTTTACATAAATAAACGTAATTTGATGAGAATGTTATTTATATATTATTTTTCACAATTTTTTTAGATGAATATTTGAAGTTTTTCAGAAAATAAAGATAAATTATTTTATTTAAAATGTTTGGGACATTTGGTTTTTTGCATTTGGCATCCCTAATTTGATTATTTATTATTATAAATTTATTCTCTATGTTTTCAAAATATGGCAACATTTTAATAAAAAAGTTGAGAGAGCTTTTTTTTGGTTACTATTTTGTTACTCCATCCGACTTATATGGCCGCAATGAAAAAATATTTCGCCAGTTAAAAGAAACTATACAGCCACCACCAATTAGCACGATTTAATGCATATAGCCACCCTACACAACCATTACCTTTGCAATGGAGGTTAGGGCGAGCTATTTAATTAGCAAAAACTAAATTAAACGAGAAGTTATGTCATATAACCGGAAATGCATGCATATAGAAAACGCATGCATATTTTTCCAAAATTTTGTTTACATTTATTATCAATACTCAAACCGAGGTGGAGGGTATCAAATATTCGGCACAGCCGAATTTAACACTCTTACTTGTTTTTATTTATTTTGTGAATATTCATATGTATATGAGTCGGGAAAAATAAATTAAATTTTAGGTGAGTTATGAATTATTAAAGGTCAAGAATCCCTGCTTTATTCTAGGCATATATTTAAAGCTGCATACATTTCATTATTTATATTTAGTAAATTCATTTTATAAATAATATTTAATTGTACAGTTATGTAGTTTAATGGAATTACATAACACATGCTGATATATATATATAGTATTAACTAATTTGCTTTTGTACATAGAGAACCATTTATAAAAAAAAAAATATATATATCTTAGTGTAAGACTACAGTAAAGGAAAATAAAATACTATTTTTAGTGTCTTATTTTGAACATGTTGCAAAAATTTTACTTCAGTACAGCCGTATAGAATTATCAAATATTTCAAATGGCTTTGTACTAAAGCCTGAAAAAGCATTAATTTCGTCTTCGCATTAAACTTGTTTTAAAAATTTTATTTCCTTAATATGTAAATTCCATAACAAATTACATTATAAATTGATAGCCAGTTATTTTATTGATTGGCTTTCAACTACTTGATCACCATTTCCAAAAAAACTAAAGTTCTTCATTATTTAAATAAGGACGGAATCTGAGAAATTTGGTTTTCCCACAATGTATTGCATCCAGAGTTGTGAAAATTCATGTAAAAAATTATTTTTTACGTTTTTACCGTAAAAAATGTAAAATATGCGTATAAAATGTAAAAAAAAAGTAAAAAATGTAAAAATTCCAAATAATGTAATAAATATAAAAAAAAAATCACTAAATATGAATCGCAACACTAAACTGAAACCTTTTTATACTTTTTTTTATATAGGAACACTGAAATGAAATGGAACAATTAAAATAAAGGCACAGAAGCACTTAGTTTTCTTTTTTTTTATATGGCAGCACTGACATTTGACACTTAATGTAAAAATGGCAGGCAGACCGCAAGCTACTAATTTTTCTGAGTTAAATTTTGATGTTTTAAAAGTAAAAATAAAATTGAGTCCAGCATTTTCGTGAAATGGTAAAAACACTCCGCCCGGCTTATGTGAAAAAAATTTTCGAAACAGGAAAACGTTGACTTACCGGCTGTTAAATGAAGTATATGAAGACTGTCTAGAGCAGTCACGATCTATTTTACCCAATAATTCCGTTGTATTAATCGATGGATGGAAAATACATCCAGCAATGGCAAAACGGTAGTATGCATGACTCACAACACGACTTCTTTCAGTGAATCCATTGGGTGTTTTGCCAACGCCTGGGATTGCACTGGAGAATCAGAGACAGCGGATAAACTGTGCAGTATTTTAACTGAATCTATCGATATAGCCAAAACTTTATATGACACCAATGTATACGCCGTAGTGTCAGACAATGCACGTCCTATGGTACGCATGGGAAAAAATTTGCAAGACGTTCTTTGGCATAACACCTGCAACAGTCACATAGCAAATTTACTAGCAAAAAATGTGACAAATAAAAGTATCATGGATGACGTCAATTCAATTCTAAAAGAATTTAAAAATAGCGATTTAGAAAAATCTATTTTGGACTTGGGTGGCAGGCGTATGAAGCTAGCTTGTGAAACCCGCTGGTGTTCTAACCGTGACGCTTGCCAAAGCCTTCTCTCGAATTTGCAGCATATGAAACAAATTATTATAAACGAACAACCCAGAAAGGTTAAATCCTCTGTATCTAATCTGGTATTTGATGATGAATTTATTGGAAATGTAAACAAAGAAAAATATTTATTAGATCCCATTTGCGAAATTATTAATGTATGCCAGAAAAAGGAAGCTTCCATTGCAGATGCTGCGCGTCTTTGGCTCAAATTTGAAACCACAAACATTCCCTTAAGCTGTTTGGAAAAATTCGAGAAAAGGTGTTAAATGGCTCTAACTAAATGGTGCGTGGTAAAGAAGAAGAAAGCATATATTTCAAAAATTCATAACTGCACTGTATTCTTAATCGGACCGGTTTCTGGCATTTCAGCCTTCATCAGCGATTTATTGAACATTGTGATAATTGTTATGTTTTAATTGAATAGATTGTTTCTATATGAAAATTTTTTTCTACTTAGGGCGGCCGTGAGGTTTTGAACCGTGAACTTCACATACACTCGTACTTGCACTTTTTGGTCAGCGCTTTAACACACTCACCTAAAGTCAGGCCTACGAGCAGTGTGGTTAGTTTTCAGTTTTCGTACCATACAGCTTTACTTTGTATTAATTTCAGAAGATACAACTCTGTCCAAACAAACAATCGTTATTTTTTGAATTTTTTTGAATATTTTTTGCATTTATCTTCTAATTTCCACTATTCTCAGTTTTCGTAAGAGTTGTCATATGTGATGTACGGTTTTTGTACATAACTACATATGCACTTTACATATATTTGAGATGACGCTTTGAAGCGAAGAAATTTTTTGTTTGTTTGATTTATCGTCATTTTTCAGACATATTGCAATTACTACTGTAATTAATATGCAATTTTTTAATTTTGTTTAAATGGTGCGTGGTAAAGAAGAAGAAAGCATATATTTCAAAAATTCATAACTGCACTGTATTCTTAATCGGACCGGTTTCTGGCATTTCAGCCTTCATCAGCGATTTATTGAACATTGTGATAATTGTTATGTTTTAATTGAATAGATTGTTTCTATATGAAAATTTTTTTCTACTTAGGGCGGCCGTGAGGTTTTGAACCGTGAACTTCACATACACTCGTACTTGCACTTTTTGGTCAGCGCTTTAACACACTCACCTAAAGTCAGGCCTACGAGCAGTGTGGTTAGTTTTCAGTTTTCGTACCATACAGCTTTACTTTGTATTAATTTCAGAAGATACAACTCTGTCCAAACAAACAATCGTTATTTTTTGAATTTTTTTGAATATTTTTTGCATTTATCTTCTAATTTCCACTATTCTCAGTTTTCGTAAGAGTTGTCATATGTGATGTACGGTTTTTGTACATAACTACATATGCACTTTACATATATTTGAGATGACGCTTTGAAGCGAAGAAATTTTTTGTTTGTTTGATTTATCGTCATTTTTCAGACATATTGCAATTACTACTGTAATTAATATGCAATTTTTTAATTTTGTTTAAATGGTGCGTGGTAAAGAAGAAGAAAGCATATATTTCAAAAATTCATAACTGCACTGTATTCTTAATCGGACCGGTTTCTGGCATTTCAGCCTTCATCAGCGATTTATTGAACATTGTGATAATTGTTATGTTTTAATTGAATAGATTGTTTCTATATGAAAATTTTTTTCTACTTAGGGCGGCCGTGAGGTTTTGAACCGTGAACTTCACATACACTCGTACTTGCACTTTTTGGTCAGCGCTTTAACACACTCACCTAAAGTCAGGCCTACGAGCAGTGTGGTTAGTTTTCAGTTTTCGTACCATACAGCTTTACTTTGTATTAATTTCAGAAGATACAACTCTGTCCAAACAAACAATCGTTATTTTTTGAATTTTTTTGAATATTTTTTGCATTTATCTTCTAATTTCCACTATTCTCAGTTTTCGTAAGAGTTGTCATATGTGATGTACGGTTTTTGTACATAACTACATATGCACTTTACATATATTTGAGATGACGCTTTGAAGCGAAGAAATTTTTTGTTTGTTTGATTTATCGTCATTTTTCAGACATATTGCAATTACTACTGTAATTAATATGCAATTTTTTAATTTTGTTTAAATGGTGCGTGGTAAAGAAGAAGAAAGCATATATTTCAAAAATTCATAACTGCACTGTATTCTTAATCGGACCGGTTTCTGGCATTTCAGCCTTCATCAGCGATTTATTGAACATTGTGATAATTGTTATGTTTTAATTGAATAGATTTGTTTCTATATGAAAATTTTTTTCTACTTAGGGCGGCCGTGAGGTTTTGAACCGTGAACTTCACATACACTCGTACTTGCACTTTTTGGTCAGCGCTTTAACACACTCACCTAAAGTCAGGCCTACGAGCAGTGTGGTTAGTTTTCAGTTTTCGTACCATACAGCTTTACTTTGTATTAATTTCAGAAGATACAACTCTGTCCAAACAAACAATCGTTATTTTTTGAATTTTTTTGAATATTTTTTGCATTTATCTTCTAATTTCCACTATTCTCAGTTTTCGTAAGAGTTGTCATATGTGATGTACGGTTTTTGTACATAACTACATATGCACTTTACATATATTTGAGATGACGCTTTGAAGCGAAGAAATTTTTTGTTTGTTTGATTTATCGTCATTTTTCAGACATATTGCAATTACTACTGTAATTAATATGCAATTTTTTAATTTTGTTTAAATGGTGCGTGGTAAAGAAGAAGAAAGCATATATTTCAAAAATTCATAACTGCACTGTATTCTTAATCGGACCGGTTTCTGGCATTTCAGCCTTCATCAGCGATTTATTGAACATTGTGATAATTGTTATGTTTTAATTGAATAGATTTGTTTCTATATGAAAATTTTTTTCTACTTAGGGCGGCCGTGAGGTTTTGAACCGTGAACTTCACATACACTCGTACTTGCACTTTTTGGTCAGCGCTTTAACACACTCACCTAAAGTCAGGCCTACGAGCAGTGTGGTTAGTTTTCAGTTTTCGTACCATACAGCTTTACTTTGTATTAATTTCAGAAGATACAACTCTGTCCAAACAAACAATCGTTATTTTTTGAATTTTTTTGAATATTTTTTGCATTTATCTTCTAATTTCCACTATTCTCAGTTTTCGTAAGAGTTGTCATATGTGATGTACGGTTTTTGTACATAACTACATATGCACTTTACATATATTTGAGATGACGCTTTGAAGCGAAGAAATTTTTTGTTTGTTTGATTTATCGTCATTTTTCAGACATATTGCAATTACTACTGTAATTAATATGCAATTTTTTAATTTTGTTTAAATGGTGCGTGGTAAAGAAGAAGAAAGCATATATTTCAAAAATTCATAACTGCACTGTATTCTTAATCGGACCGGTTTCTGGCATTTCAGCCTTCATCAGCGATTTATTGAACATTGTGATAATTGTTATGTTTTAATTGAATAGATTGTTTCTATATGAAAATTTTTTTCTACTTAGGGCGGCCGTGAGGTTTTGAACCGTGAACTTCACATACACTCGTACTTGCACTTTTTGGTCAGCGCTTTAACACACTCACCTAAAGTCAGGCCTACGAGCAGTGTGGTTAGTTTTCAGTTTTCGTACCATACAGCTTTACTTTGTATTAATTTCAGAAGATACAACTCTGTCCACATTGCACATTGTTGCATCCATTTTATGATAATTGCGTATCTTTACGATAAAGATATTACAAAAAGTGATGTTTTTTGGGCGACAGCTGAAATTAGATACAAAAACTTAGCTTTGTTGGCGATGAAATTGCTCAACATTCCAGCATCGTCGGCGCAAATCGAGAGATTGTTCTCCAATTGGGGACAGGTTCATAGTTCTCTAAGGAACAGATTATCTTTTGAAAATTCCAAAAAATTAGTTCATGCATACTTAAAAATTAAATTCGTAAAGCTTCATGTATACAATAGAATTTTTTTTTTAAATATTTCTTCAAATTCAGTGAACAGTAACTTTCGTTCGAATTTATTATAAATTACTTACATTTTTATCTACAAATAAAAAGCAAAAATGATAAAAAAAAAAAACAAAAATAATTTTCTTTGATTATACGTATTTCTCAAATATTCGTTCATTTTACGAGCGCATCATATCAGGTGTTTGTTAAGAGCAATTATTTACTGCCCCAATATAGAGAAAGAATACATAAAATTGCTTTAATCATAAAATCTATCACTAATTATGTTTAGAATATGGTTAGGAATTTTTTACATTAATTACATTTTTTACCTAAAAGATGTAAATAATTCAGCACGTAAAAAATTAAATTTTTTACATGTAAAAAATTACGTAAAAAATTAAATGTATTAAATTCGAACAACTCTGATTGCATCGATACTTCTGTACAATACTTTTTTTAATGTGATATAAATATTTTGAATTCTGTTTTATATGAGTCATATCATCAAATTATCATCAAAATCAGATTTAATATTTGGATTTTTGAAAAAAAAAAATCAAAATAGTTGAGTAAACGGTTTTCGTTTCATTTTAAATTATAAATAACAAAATATGATTTTCAAATTTGGGGACTCCGGGATCCCGAAGTTAAGATCCCGGAATTCAGTATTTTGGGTTGGCATCCCTATTGACAACAGATTTAAACAGTTTAGAAAAATTATTTCGCTTAAAAATATACTAGGCCACATCGTCAGTAAACAATTGCGGGCGTTTTTAATATTTATTCGGCCGCACAAAAGTATGCTTCTTTTTTTCTTTTTAACAACATTTAGTTATAAATAACTGCCTCATTGCAGGTTACAAATATTAACAAAAAGAAAAAAATTACTTGGCGCATGCTCAAATTTAGCAAAGACAAACGGTATTTCAAAACAGTTAACAATATTAACAACCCATTAAACAGTTTTCTAAAATTTATTTTTGTTTGTACCTAAAAAACATATACCAATTATTTATAACAGTTACCCATATACCCATTTTTCATTAAAAAGAAAAAAAACTAAATAGATATTTAGTACATGTTTTATATTCAATATGATACACTAGTCTACAATTCATGAAAAATAAAGAGACAATGGCACGTGCTGTACATTTTTCTTCCTAAATAAAAATAATATTGCAATAAACGTTGAATGCAACTGGATTCAACTGACACAGAAAACACAAATTGTAAATATCTTCAAGTGTGCCGCGTTAAGAACAACTTGATTAAAAATTGATTATAACTTTAGAAGCGAAGTTCTTAAACAATGAATGTATAATGGTTTACACTTTGCCCCAAAAGCAACTGAAATTTTCGAAATAAAACATCTTTTAAATAAGAAATAATTCTTTGAAACAAAACATTGAATTTTATTTTGAATACATGGTTACTTTTTCAACTCAGTGTTAGAATGAAAGAAAAAAATGTTTGTGGTACATCGCACAGTGGACTTTTTCAAGAGAAGGAGGTCAAAAATCCATAACTTGATTGATTGGATTGGAATTTTGATACGTGTTTTTTTTTTTTTTTTGCTATAAAACGTAAATATGGACCGACAATAAAAAAAGTTACGGAGGGCTTAAAATACATTTTAATTTCTAGTTGAATTTAAGTACAAAAGTGATGTGTTAAAGGGTTCAAAAAGGTTTTTTATGTCTTATTTTTCAGTTAATTCTACAACCAATACTTTTTAAAAATTTTATAAGTTAAATTTTGTCTGAAAATACCATACTTTGGCCCCCGCAAACTTTTGATGTGTAAACATCTATACGCGCAGGGGGGTAAATATCTATTTGACAATACAATCACAAAAACAGCGTAACCCATATCGGTGTGAGCTGAAGCAGATAACGCTGTGTGACTTATGATTGTATTGGTGAAAAAATTATGATATAAAATTGTTTTTTTATGTCACTTTTTTAAAAGCGTCATCTATGTATCACTTATATACGTTTATATTAGGATATTTTTAACGTTTTACAGCAAACGGTTGTTGAATTAGCTGAAAGAGTTTTTGCTATAAGTGATACATAGATGACGCTTTCTGTTTGATTTTAAAAAATTACATAAAAAAATCTTTAATTACTAGATGTTTACACATCTTCCCTGTGATCGGACTCACATGATTTTTTTTTAGTACTAATGTTCACAAGGGCCAAAGGTTGGATTTTTTTTGAAAGAGCCCGAGTTAAAATATAATTTATTAACTTAAAAGATAAATGATATTTGTTCAAGATAGAGAAGTTTCAATGAAAAAGTTTTTACTTTAGTTAAAATTTGTTTTATTGTCTTTTGAAATATTTCTATAACAATTTTTATTGTAAATTTATAAAATATATAAATTTTTAAATCAAGAAAGATTGTTAATTATATAAAAAAAAAAGGGTATAGGTTATTGTTAGTGTACTGAAAAACTACTTTAAATCAAAAAATTTTAGTAAATATTTCTTATAAATAGCCTTGATTTTCTTGATTTTCTAGAAGTTGTTTAGTTTCTTCGTGTAATTCAATAGAGGTAGTTTTCCATTTTTGTCGAATGTTAGACATATATGGATCTGGATATGGTCTTCATTAGTGCAACATCTGGACATTTTTCTTGTGTTGTGCTCGCGAAAGAATCTGTAGTCTTTGTTCTTTTTTTCTTTCGCTTCTTCAGCTGGATCTCCTATTGGTAGCATATTGATTTGAATTATTTGTTACCCATGGTACAATATTTTATGAACTGTGGATGGCATATTTTATTTTTCTTGGAAATTTTTGTCTGGTTTTGGAACCTAAACTAGTCTTCAACATTTCCTCTTTCCAAAATCTTGTTTATTTTCTTGTTGGACTAACAATTATCATGTGGACCTTTCTTACTTCCCGAGCCAGGTTTCCTATGAATGGTCAAATTATCCTGATACTTTCTAATAATATTGGAAACAGTCTGGCGGCAGCCCTTTGGATTTTCTTGAAAATAATAAATAATTCCAGCACGTACTTGTATTTCATCACTCATTTTAATCAAACTAACAAGAAATGGGCACGGGTGCCATTAAATATAACTAATAATGAAAATCAAGTTTATTTTTTAAACGACCGAACCCCCCGCCCCTTCACACTTACCCACCCGCGCGACCGAGGGGGCACGCTCCTCTGATGTTGGAACCGCGTACAACACTGGCGGATTCGAAGAGCGGCAAGTAAATTGTGTGGTCGTAAATCAGCTACAGACTACGCCATCAGCTAATATTAGGTATAGACAAACTTAAAAAACAAACGTGAAAAAAACAAAAAAATAGTTTATTGAGGTATTCAATTATATCACGCTTCACTTTCAATACATTACAACTAAAATCAATGCAATCGTGTAACACATTATAATCATGACAAATTCTTCGGAAAGGATAAGAATTAGCATAATTAGTCCTAAGAGAGTCCAAATGAAGCGGACTAAAATGTTTTGTGAATCTACAAGGTATTTTATAATGCAAATTTTATAAAAGAAACACCCAACATGGTCCTCCTACTCTCAAGAGTTGGAAGTCTGATAAGCTTTACTCTATTAGTATATGATGATAAGTCATCATAACTCCAACCTAAACCACGTAGACAGAATATCAAAAACATTTTCTGCACAGACTCAATTGCATTGGCGTGAACCTGATAATATGGATTCCATATTATTTATACATATTTCAAATTGGTCTTACAAGTACTGTATAAAGCTTGTTAGTAACATATGGAACCAAGAGTAGATCTTGCCTTATTAACAATCATACTAATATGACCAATGGAGTCAAGTTTCCTATCCATAAGTACACCAAGATCCAGAAATGTTTGAACGGTATCCAATACTATTCCATTAATGCAATACTCGTTAGAAACCTTTCTGTAATATATAATCTTTCAATTTCCTAAGATTTAGTTCCATTAAGTTCACATTACACCATTCAACTAATAAATCAAGCTCAGGCTGAAGAGTAATATGACCATTTATGTCATTGAAAATGGGAAATAACTTAACATCATCTGCATACATAAGGACGTTGCATTTCGAAATTACAGTCGGAAGATCATTTACGAATAGTAAAAACAATAACGGGCCCAAACGACTGCCTTGGGGAAAGCCAGAAGTAACTCTTATAATTGTATATTCAATATTGCGAAACATGATCCTTTGAGATCTAAACGTGAGATAATTTTCAATCCACAAAATAATAGATTCATGTATGTCAATGAGTCTACCCTATCAAAAGCTTTACTAAAATCAATGTATCTCACATCTGTCTGCTCACCATGCGCGAAACCTTTGAAAACATGAGTCGAAAATTCTAGGAGATTAGTAACTGTTGATCTTGATTTTAAAAAGCCATGTTGAAATTGAGACATAGTCGACTTTAGGTGATATGAGAGATAATCAGTAACAAGTTTCTCCATTAATATTATAATATTTCATTATAAAGTGTAGCTGTTTTATTGGCGTATTCTCCAAATTTTTTTGCATATAGCTTTCTGCTGCATGCTAGAACTTTTGAATCGTCTTATTAATTCATGATTTATACCTGTGATAGATGCTGCAGTTTCTGGATCGGAAAAAAATCTCCATGCAGTATCTCCATCATTTGAGTTTCCTTCTCCTTGTTTTGGTTGGTCGGTTATGAGGCCTAGCTGTAGATATTTTTCTTGAATTTGATTTTTTTTTGCTTTCTTTTTTCTTAATTTTCTTTGTTTTTTCTCACTGTTTCGCCTAACGGACCAAATTCCAAATCATAACCCAATTTAAAAATATGCTCCATATTCTAGCATGAAGAGGGGACATTCCAAATTCGTTGCCTTTCTTAAAACTAACTGTCTTGTGGCATAATTGATTTTATGTCTTTTGGCATAGAATGACGATGACTTTGTTTCGGTTAAATCTTGTACAACTTTTCCATCAATCATTGTGAGACACATTTTAAAATTTATTTCAATGCCTTGATCATCAATATTACTGGTTGAAGTTCTTTAATTTGATCTTTTATTTTTTTAACTTCTTCAAATTTTACCCATTTATATAATTTAACAATTAAGCGCATTAAGTCTCAACCCTTTTTGATAAGTATATAACAACTCATGTCAACTGTACCGTTTCCTTTTTCTGTCAGTATAAAAAACAAATAAACTCACGAAAAAAATACACCGGTAAGACCAACTTTTGTATTCATAACACACAGAGACGGATGGACGGACACCGTCAAATCGACTCAGAATGTGATTTAGAGTCGATCCGTATAATAAAAGGTCCAGTTACAAGCATCAGGGCAAACTCGTCATACCCTAACCACATAGTGGAAAACTTTTGTATTCATTAATTTTGCACAAAATATCTGATCTAGGTCAGAAAAATTGTTCTGTTGCACACTGGCGGAAACTGGCGTATATACAATGGTGTATAGGAGTGTAGGAGAGAGTTTGGGCTACAGAAGAGTGTAAGAGTCTTTTGATGGCTTTTGATAGGCAGGAGTTATGCTCTATTAAGTAGGATATTTTCGGGAAATTTGGACCTTTTTTTAAATTTTTTTTTTTAAATTTTTAAACGACTCAGTGACTAATTTTTAACATCAATAGCTTAGCAGTTACAAAATTATACAAAATTTATCTTTAAAAACAAAAAAGTTACAGTCAATTAAAAATTAAAATTTACAAAGAAATTTTTAAGTTTAGCAAAATACTGAGAAAATCTATTTTCGAAGACCCTGTTCGCTGTGATATAGTTGAAATAGAGTCGCAATTTTTTGGCTCCCGAGGTTCGCTGGTATTTACTTTCGAATGAATAACATAACGGTAACCTAAAAAATAAATGATTTTTGTTTGTCTTCTCAAAATATGGTCCACAGTGCGTCGTACTTATGAGTGCTATTGCTATCCATGAATGCTGCATCATGATTCTTAACAATTTGTTACACATATTTTTAGTTCAACTTCATAATATTGGCACGTTCAATATAATCGTGCTTAGAGCACCACACAAAAACATGACATGGTGAAGAAAAAAAAAAACTTGTACGCAACACTTAACGATGCCACGGAATTTTCTAAACACATTTTTTTTTTGGACAATTATGTTAAACGCAACAATATTTGCCTGCATTTTTTTGTTAGATAATTTTGACACTTTTTTGTATATACATATGTACATTAGTGTTATAACTTTTTTTGAACGTCATTCTCCCGAGGGCCTATCTAATGGCGGATATTGTATTGATGGTAAAAAAACAATTTCAGTTCAATTTGGTAAAAAAAAACCTTACGCACCTACTCCGATTTCTAAAATGCCTTTAATAATTTTTTTAATTATTTTTTAAATAACAAATTTTTTTAAATATGGTTAATACATAAACAAGTGTGTAAATAAATAATAACAATAAATTATTATAACTAGGTATTGAAAGAAATAAACTTTAAGTTCAGAGTACGCGATGTTTAACAAAGAGGATATATGTCTTGTACTATTTTTACTCCACGTTCCACACATATATTACTGCGTTGTTGGTTTGGAATTGTAGATGGTGTAGGTACCCAATGTCTGAAGAAACATTCGTGAGCTTTCGTAAAATTTATTAATGACCTGTTTAACTGTTCAAAATCATTTTCATGGTAACAGTGGTCCGAAAACCAGATTTGAAACTATACATCAGCAATGAAATCACATATAGGTTGTAAAAGTTTTCGGTAACCGGGAACAAGAATAAATGCTAAAATAGCAAATATTGCTCTCGAATTCCACCTTGCATTACTAACCGATGGTACCGTTTAAAATTTTATAAATGGGAATATTCCGTTGATTTCAAAATATTTGTATGCAAAGCAAAGTTCATACAAAAACTGCATGTCATCTCTCCACTTAATTTTGGTTAATTCAAGCACAACTTTATTTTGTTTATAAGACGCCTTTAGATTTTCGTAATTATTTAATAAATCTGATATGAACGGGTACGCAATGTTTGGAGATGAAGTTTTTCCATCCAGTAACTCATCCATTACATGCCTTAATACTAAAGCAAGGACATGGTGCTGGCACCCGATGTATTGTGGTGGAGTCAATGCCATATGTATGAAATGGTTCTGAAGCAAAGTTACGACACCATTTTTTACGCCAGTATTTACACTTTTAGTGTCACATATTATCATTCTGATAGACGTCCATAAATTAAATTTATTTAAAGTGTCCCTGATGCCGTTGTATATTGTAAGTGATTTCCCATTATCAAGCACTAGAACTGCTAACTATATCTCTGTCTGTTCATTTTTATTTATTACTACTTGAATTTCTTTTTTGATGTGTAAACATCTATACGCGCAGCGGGGTAAATTTCTATTTCACAATACAATCACAAAAACAGCGTAACTCATATCGATGTGAGCAGATAACGCAGTGTGACTTATGATTGTATTGGTGAAAAAATTGTGATATAAAATTGTTTTTTTATGCCACTTTTTTAAAAGCGTCATCTATGTATCACTTATATACGTTTATATTAGGATATTTTTAACGTTTTACAGCAAACGGTTGTTGAATTAGCTGAAAGAGTTTTTGCTATAAGTGATACATAGATGACGCTTTCTGTTTGATTTTAAAAAATGACATAAAAAAATCTTTAATTTCTAGATGTTTACACATCTTCCCTGTGATCGGACTCACATGATTTTTTTTATACCCTCCACTCCAGTGTGCAGAGGGTATATATAAGTTTGTCATTCCGTTTGTAATAATTAGAAAAAAAAAATCTGGACCCCATAAAATATATATATTTGTGATCCTTATAACAAGCGGAGTTGATATAGCGATGTCCGTCTGTCCGTCTGTCCGGCTGTCCGTCTGTCCGTCTGTGGAAATCACGATGACGGCTTCAATCGGGCAACTAGGTTTCTCGTTGGTATAAAAAATGATTCAGTAACATCCTGAAAAGTTTGCTATTTAAAATCGTCCAAATCGGTTTATCTGGTCCCGAGAATTGAACGATGGAGTAAAAAAAGTCTTGAAAAAATATGATTTGACTATGTTGTTCTTGTCACGATAACGTTCCCAATAGGACAGCTAGGGTGCTTGTTGTTAGTGAGAATGATACACCAACATCACGAGAAGGTTTCTGTTTTTTAAATCGTGACAATAGGTTTCATAGGTGCCGAGAAATCACTGAAAAGGTAAAAAAAAAATATGATGTTTTCCTATATTGTTATTCTAAATTTTGTATTTTGTCACAGCTGTACTTGTTGTTTTTATGGTCGTTGTGGTAGTAATATAAAAATTCACCAATATCAACATTTTATGGTGTAATATTTAAGTTAGTTAATTAATAAACGAAACTATATAAAATCAATATCGATATCTGCGATTTTTATAAGATCACAAAATATTATAAATTGACCATACAGACTACTGTTGCAAATATCAAAATACTATAAATAACATTCATATATTCTGTATTTCGATAATAAGCGCATATTAAAAATAATAAAATATAAATTATTTTATTTATACAAAATATTGCAATTTTTAGGGTTGCAAAAAATAGTATGATTTTAAGGGTTCTACTTTTAGTACATACTTGCATTCAAAAGTAGTATTGAAACCATAAAATTCTACCCTGTTAAAAATTGGTGTTTAAAAAATTTTTTTTTCTCAGATGATAATAATATAATGTCAATAATATTTAATTATAATACATTTTTAAAATTTATTATTTAATGTTTGGCGCAGGCAAACGCCATTCCCGGACTACCGAGAATTTAATGCACGATTTATTCCGCATTAGGAATAATCGCGGAGCTCAGCTCAATCAAAGTGCAATGATTAAGCCTCGCTCTGGGAAACAAGTGTTCTTGCTTCCCTTTGCACAAACGCCATTCCCAACTACCAAAAATTGTAGGCACGAGCTATCCACATCAGGAATAGTCGCGGGCTCAACTCAATCAAAGTGCAATGATTAAGCTTCGCCCTGGGAAGCATATATTCATTCATTTCTTAGCACAAACCGAACTTCTTATGTCACATTAAAAATAAACTAATTGAGAAGTACAATTCATCATTACGCTGTATTATAATACTATTTTCTTATTTTACTACTAGCTAGTAAACAAAGTGATCGTATCATTGTAAACGAAATAGGATTGAAATTGTGTGCAGATTTTTTTTTACTTAAAAAACTGTTTCTACAGATAGTGAATAAAATCCCAGTAAACATTTTATGCAATAAGTGATCATGTGGAGTCTTTTTTGACTCCTCTGTGCTATTAAAACAGTCAAAAATGCGCTCTTTTGCTGATCACAAATTATTCTTTTGTTGGGAGGAAATATTACCTTACCCCCGACTCATCTTGAGAACCTTTTTTATCCAATTTTCTGATTAATTTCGACTTATTTTTGAGTCATATTTAATGTCATTTTTCTATAAATCACTTTTTAAGCGTAAGAAAAAATCATTTCTTAATCTTTTTCTAATACCGCATGTGATTAATCAGTTTTTAATCATCAAAAGTGCTCGAAGAAGACACAGTAAGATGATTTTTGTTAAAACAATCTTCGAAATGATTACTGGGATATCGTATATTTTTGTTTACACACACATATACATAATGGCACCAGTTAGCCGAACTCTCTCATGAAACACATAGACGACAGCGGCTACACGACTACAGCCTGTCGAAAATAAAATACACACGTTTATATGAAAACGATTATTTTGACACCAACACAGCTACACGACTACATGACCACTTTTGCTGCTGTAGTCAACTTAGGCTAATTTCTGTTTTTGTTGGCTACAAAATAAAAATAGTGTTGACAATATAACAAAATATGTAAAAGATATTAGTGCTATGAAATATTTTATTTTGTTGAAAAAATTAATCGCAAACTGAAATGCTATAATAATTCTATTAATAAGTAAATTTATTTATTTATTTTTACGTTATAATAATGCATTATAAATAAGTAATATATTTAAGACAATTTTATATAGAATCAATTTTATTAAGACAATTTTATATTAATGAAATAAAAATGATTTTTTATAAAAACAGCTGTTTATATTGTTGTTATATGTTGCTGTCGTTTTCAAAAAAATTAAGTAGTTGATTACACGACTACAATTGCAGCCAGCAGCACTTGTATCCGTGTGTTTGTGTAGCCTCTGTCGTCTATGTGTTTCATGCATAAGTAACAATTTCATTTAGTCTTATGAAAGCTTTTGAACAAAGCAGATATACGTCGCATTGTTTTGTGAAATCTTACATTGTTTTTTAATAGGTACCAGTGATGCCAGGAGATTTTTACAGAATTCTCTACGCTAATAAAAAAAAATCCTTTTTTCCCTACACCCACTTTTTTCTCTCTACATTTTTCCATAAACTACTTTTTCAAAAAAAAAATTATTTTTAATTTGTTAATTTTCAATTTCAATAATGCAAAAATAACATAAAAACGAAAAAAATATCATAAAAAATAAGAAAAGAATATCATTAGAATTACATAAAAACAATATAAAAAATCAACAGATATTATAAAAAAAATATTTTTACTATTCTGTATAATTCATCTTTTATATGGCTAGATGTGCATTTAAAATTTACACAATTAATTAAAATGGCTTGCAAATGGGATCTTATAACGTAAACAGAATTTTGGTTGTTGGTTTTAAAATATATTTTTTTAAGACATTGGTTATTAGCATGTATACTTAGATCTGATTTATCGCAATTTAATATTTTTCACAAGCCTTGCATCTGTATTTACAGTCGTCATCTTTGACCTGTTCTATCCCATTAGCTTCTCGTCTCTCAACTAACTTGAGTAAAACCTTTGTTTTCTGTATTTCTTTGATGTGTTTTCAGCATCATCGAAAAACGAATCGGACATTTTTCTAAAATCAATTATGTTTACATTTATAATATTTTAATATTCTTTTTATTTACAAACTTACTTAAGGTGCTATTACACGAAGTGTTTTTTACATATGTACTGTCACTTTTTTTATCCATATGAAATTCCTCATGTCTGTCAAAATTGTCTTTTACATACGATTCATAATTTTTGCTATCACACTGCATATGTATTTCCGTATGACATAACCTCTAAATGTAAACAACAGCTGATTTAATTTGTGAATTTACAAAAATTTATTGTTAAAAAAAAGGTTATATATTTTTTAATTGTTAATTAATACTAAACAATTTATTTTGCTTTCAATATTAATCTTTAAAATTTACTCTGTTTTTCTTTCGCCACAAGCAGTGTTGTATTTTCATTTTTGTCATGCAAAAATAGAAACTGTTCTAATTAAAAAATGTACATGTGACTTTCTTCATGTATTGTACATAAACAATGTTTCATATGTATCACACGATATGTACAACTTTTGTTGTGGGAAAATTTGACAGTACATATGTAAAAAACACATCATGTAATAGCACCTTTAATATAATCGAAGAGATCTACAAAGATGGCGTACTTATGTATGTATTAAAAAAAATGCACAAAACAAGTAAACTGCACAAAAGTGTTTTTTACTTGTCATTCTTATTAAAGAAGCCACGTATTTTCTATCTCCATATTATAGAGTTATTACCAGATTTAAAAAAGATCGATATTTTTTTTAAAGTTTAAAATTGAAACGTATATAATATTAAGTTGTTAAAAAAAATTTTTCAAAAAATCCCTACAATTCGACAAAAGTAAGAAATTTTTTGCATTAAACACATAGACGCAAATGCATTTATCGATGCGTTACAAATGGAATGTCATAATAAGATCGAAAAAATAAAACTGATTAACGCTAGTGCTTTTAAAATATAAGACATGGTCAAGTATTCCGAAAAAGATCCGAAATTTAAAATTATATTTTCTTCTATTGACTTTAAAATTGTTAAACGTAAATGCTGAAAATTCAGAGTATTTGTTGTAATAAATTACTAAATTGATCAAATTGTTTACATTTTCAAATATTTTATCTAAATTTGTTACAAATAGTGTAAGAAAACCTAGGTGGAGGGTATCAAAGATTCGGCATAGCCGAATTTTACACTCCCACTTGTTTTCATTATTCTTGCCATCAAAATGCAAACACCACTCTTTATCTTTTAATGTTCGCATATAAAACTGTTCTCTTTGCTCAGCCTATAAATTCCAGCCTGTGATGACGTAGGTAGAGCTATTCCAGAATTAGCAAAATTTTGACAAATTTTTGATGCTTTGTTTGTACTAATTTATACATCAGTAAATAAGTTTACAGCTGGTTTTATTGACAGTTTAGTTGGTCTATGTCATACTGTTGGCGTGTAACTATCGTCAGTTTCATTATCAGCATCTTGATCACTATCGAATATTGACGAAGAATCTGAATCAGAGGATATATCTTCAATAATTTCTGATTCAAATTTTAAATCAATTGCTTTGGTAGTAATATTAAATAGTGTTTCAAATGTAATACCTTTAGGACGTTTTAATATCTTCTTATAATAGTTAACTAAGACTTCAATTTTATGTTTAACTCCATCATGACGAATTGTTTTCAGTTCAAGCTTCTGCCATAGATTTAAAAGCTCATCAGCTATAATTACATACCTTTTGTTTTTACACTTTTCAAAACTGACCAACGCATTAAATCTTCCTATAACAGATTCTTCCTTTGAAATTCTGTTTAAGTCATGTAATGGTATATCAACGACAGGTATATCTCTACAGTTTTTAACAACTTCTTGAAATTTAGTTAAGTTATTGGTTCAAATTTTGCCATTTTTTCAACACTTATTTTGCTTTTCTTATAATTCATTTTGACCAAACCGATTTTATTTTATTTTATTTATTTTTTTTGCAACCAATATAGGAAAATGACAAGAATTGTAACGAATTTCGATTAAAATATTATATTATTTCAATAAAAAAAAATACCCGTTTGTAACGTAGTGTTAATAAAAACTTCGACGTGTTTGGTGCGTAAACTTTTTTAACGAAAAAATAAAAACGCAGTTCTTAATATTTTTCCATGGCCTACACCATTTTGCCTCGGGAGATTTGATATTTGAAAAAAATGCAAAAAGTTATAACCCTAATGTACATACATTCTGTCAAAAAAAGTAGAAAATTCTCAAAATTGATTGTTTCGCCTTGAATATACTTTTTCATACAGACGTCAAAACATTTTTTAAATGCATTTTTCGGTGTGCAATTTAAGGCTTTCACCGAATTTGTTTTTATACCATCTATTGAGTCATCTGCCCTTGTAAGATAGATATGAGATATGTTTAGTTCATATACTAACTCCCTCAAACTAACTCCCTCAAGCAATATTTCTCTCATTTTATCGCTGGTTTCATCATTGATGGACGATCGGGACGAGAAAAATCTTTAACCGCTTCTCGACCTTATTTTTACTTGTTGTACCACTCATATGCTAGTGTTTTTACAAAACAGGGCGGATCTTCCGAACATTTACACGATGTCGCTAATTATATATTTTTTTTTTGGTAACTATTAGGCAAATTCTTTGTTCAATAGTTTTATCTAAAGACAAAATTGCACTACACAACTGACGTCAGCTCGTAAAATCAATAGCTGGCAAGAAGCTGTCTAATCGATAGTGTTCAAGCTCTACAATTTAATAGGGACAGCGTTACAAGCTTACATAATATAATTAATTTCATTTATGAAGGGTGTCCAAAAATTCTTCCAAAATTTCTTGTATGAATTGAACGTTATAAACATGGAGATTCAGATCTTCAGTGAGTATACGCTGCTCAGTGGCGCCCTTAGAATTAATGAGGTTGCAAAAATCAAAAATTTCATGTGCGCTACTTGAATAAGCTTATCGTTTGGGAAATTGTTCAAAGATTACAAATTTGCTACCTTCAATAAAATCAGGTATTTAGTTTAGAAGATACAACCTTAAGAGTTGACCGCTTTTCAGTTTTCACTACATTATAGAAAAAGTTTTTACTATTAGCTTAATGTTTCCCCACGTAAATCGTTATTTACCAACTGTAAATATTTTTTTTTTTCACTATTTTTCAACTTTGATGGAAAAAAAAAAGGAAACATAAAAAATATAAGATGGTTATAACTCGTTTTTTAGTTAGTATAAACTTGGTTTTTTCCATGCCGTTAACAAATTTCAACTTTGCTACCCATAAGTAAGCATCTAGAAGGCTCAACACCTCGTTCAGACACTTATTTCATAGGTCGGACAATTATCTATCATATTCCTTTGAACTTACTTGACTGTCTGTATTGGTTAAAAAGTTATGAATTTTACAACGAATAAACTAAAATACCGCCACTGTGCGCTGTAGAGTTCTACTGGAAATTTGCAATTCTTGACCACGACGCACAGTGGCTGAA
Source organism: Cordilura impudica (assembly GCA_963682025.1). Classification (NCBI taxonomy): domain Eukaryota; kingdom Metazoa; phylum Arthropoda; class Insecta; order Diptera; family Scathophagidae; genus Cordilura; species Cordilura impudica. The sequence goes on from OY821517.1 coordinate 124,614,418, forward strand.
AATTATTTTTCATTGGCCAAAATTCTGTAATTTTTGAACCGATCAAAATATTTTAGTAATTCTTTTTCAAGTGGGAAGATATTTAGTTAAGCATGAGCCCGTTTTAATTTTTTTTTTTTGAAATTGAATGAGTACCTTTTAAGTAATTCTAGGTCAAAGTTGAACTTTTATTTTTTGTTACTTTTAGCGTGAAATATGGGTTTTTATTTTTATTTATTAAAAATGTCATATTTGGATTTTAATAATAATTACAAGCATTTTTTGTAATGGGATTTTTTTGATGTTTACACTCAAAAAAATTTGTACACTCAAAAAAAAAAAGTAAAATCAACAGGAAATGTAAAAACTAAAAATTTTTTACTGTAAAATTTGTAAATTCGTTTACATTCAAAGAATATTTCCACTTAAAAACGTTAGCAGTATTTTCTAATAGTCTTGCTAATACTACAGAAAACTTTATAATTTTTTGCTGCCAAATTTGTTAATTTTTGCTAAATAAATCTGCTGAACATTAGCGCAATGATTTTGATTTTGATATGAAAATAAGGGTTTTTATTTTTTGAATCGTTCTTAAAAAAAACTGCAATAGATTTTAATAGCATTTGTAAAAATAGGAGGATCTATTTATTATTGTTTTTACTAGTACTATGTTTTTTGTACTTCTAATTATTATTCACGCAATTATAATTACTAGCAGATTCCAGCTCTCGAAATTCGAGCGCAAATTCTAGGAAATTTTATTTTTTCATTAAATAAAGACCCTAAAGGTATGCTAATCAATTATAGCCAATTCAAAAATCAACACAAAAAACAAACTCATTTTGTTACAAACACATTAACAAATTTAATAAACACACACATAGCATTGTATAATTTTATTTTATGTATGTGTTAGTAGCAATTTTAAATGCAATTTACTCAAAATGAAGGAAAAAATTTAAAAATCTGTAAATCTGCAAAATGGCTAAAAAGAATTACCTTTCAAGTAATATATGTTTGCTCACAATCGGGATAAAATGGTAGAACAAAACATCAGTCACAAGAAATCGCCTAGCCTATTAATATTATAGATTTTTCATTTGATTCAAATATTGATTGCAAATATTCTTTATTCTGTTTTTTTGTTATTTCTGTTCTTGAGTAGTTTTTTGACTGCTTCATTTAAATCCCAATGTTCCACTATCCACTGATTTCGAATACTGGAGATGAACGTATCTGACGTTGCCAATCTTATATATTAAAAGAATTTATGAATAAACTTTGCATTCAAGATTTTTTTTCAATATTTTTCTTCTCTCAAACCTCTATAACTAGAATTCTAATTAACGTAGGCTGTTGACATAGGTCTAAAAACACTCAATGGATCAAGCTCCTTCTATTGAGCTATTAACTGCTTAAATTCGTTTGGTTTGAGGAAAGTTATGCGTGGAGAATCAACTTTACTTTTACTGTACGTTAACTTATCTTGGCATATTTTGGCATTACTGTACGTTAACTTCTCTTGGCAAATTCGTTGGCTTTGAGGAAAGTTATAAGTGGACAATCAACTTTACTTTTACTGTACGTTAACTTCTCTTGGCATATTTTGGCATTACTGTACGTTAACTTCTCTTGGCAAATTTCGGTATTATATTATAAAAATTAATATAATATAATATAATGCTGCGGAGCAGCAGGGGTCCTCTAGTAATATATTAAATAGATCTTCATTTGTGGAATATCGTGAAATTGTTCTAGTATAGTGCTCTCTATAAATGGTATTTAATGACATATTCTGCATGATAAAGAATTTTGTGAAATGTTGCAGATATATTTCTCCATGGGTACTTGGTCGTATATATTTTTGCAGTTTCCTTAGCATGAGCTCCTAATTTTTTGGAGTCAAGTTCTTCATTGCACGCAAGTACTTCTAGGATAATTTTAAAACTGAAAATAAGGTTTACGTCCACTCCTGTTATTTCAGATGCTGTTTCTGTATTTGAAAAGAATCTTCTTGCGGTATTGCCATCATTTGTATTGCCTGACCCTTATTTTGGCTGATCTATAATAAATCCAAATTTACGATATTCATCTTGAACATGTTCCTTTTTTGAACTTTTTAACTCCTTGTTGGTTCCGTTGTTTCTTAAACATCCTGAAGACCCGAAATCCAAATCATAACTTATTATTAGTATGTGTTCCATTCGTCGTATTCTTGCATGTAGTGATGACAATCCAAATTCATATGCATCAATATTTTCTAGATTAGGTAAAATCAAAAGGTATACTTACTTACAGATATATCAAAAGGGTGGTGTATTTTGTAAGCAGATAACATTACTGGTAATAGAACAAATAATGACTATTATAAGCTATAAAATATCTAAATCACAAATTTAACATACCATTGTATACTTATAAAAAAATGTTGTACACACGGATCGTCACGGGTGAAAAAGTATGTATGGGGTTAAAGAGGACACTTTCACCTTTCTCCGGGGGTATACGTTTTTTGTTCCCTTTTGTTCCCTAGAAGTTCTATATCACTAAATTTGAAATTTGACAAAAATATGGTAATTCAGTAAATATTTCATAACGCCCCTAATATTAAATGGCAGTGCTGTGACCCCCTACAACTACTAAAGACTACAATCCAACCAGCTTTGCAAAAATGATCGCAGGTCATTGTCGATGATAACTTGTGAGTAGTAACCATTTATCTTTGATAAAAAACAAACAAAAATCAACTTTTTCTGAGATTAACAAAACAGTTGAGTTTGACAGCATGCCACGCCCACAATTGGAAAAAATTAAACTTAATTTTTTGTCTGCCTTAATCTGGATATATTGGATAGAAAATGGCGTTAATATTTTAAAAATCGGAAACAAAAAATTAAACTTTTGGCCAATGAAATCAAAATTTCAGCCACAGTGCGTAGATCCAACTAATAGGATAGATGTGAATAAGTTCATAGCAGTAGCCATTTTTATATGAGCGACCACGTCAAGAAATTGTTTGATCAAGACCATATTTTTCTCAAAAGCACACAAAAGTGTTTTGATAGAATTATCTGAAAATCGGGCAAAAGCTTTATATAGGAACTATAGTGAATCAAGTTTTATTTTTGGATGACATATTATAGGGGTCATTTATATGGGGGCCTGAACATTTACTAATTTTCTCCAAATACAATAGTGGCGCATGCTTATACCAGTGGTTTGACAGACAGACAGACGGACGGAGGGACGGACATCGCTAAATCGACTCCAAAAGTGATTTTGAGTTGATCGGTACAAGAATATGGGTATAGGTCAAGCATTTTTGGTATAACAAAATCAGAACCAATTAAGATTATTTTAAAAATCAAACCAATATATGTACATACACTCCGGTTCACTTATTTAAAGGCACTAAAAATTCTATATTCAGCAGCCTGTACCTTTTGCAATTTTTAACCGATTGCAGAATTCTAAAATGGAAATGGAAGCTAGACATCTTGAGATATAAAAAATATGAACCAAAGAACTTTTTTTGAGAAATTTATAAAAAAAAAAGTCCAAAAATGTGTTATTTTTTTGGTTCACTTGAATAAAGGCACTTTAACTAATTTTAATGAAAAACAGTTTTTCGTGTTTTTAAAATTTATTTTACTTTATTTAAGAACTATTAGTAATGGGTACAGGGTTTTCATTGACAGATAAAGAGAATTTATATAATCCAACGAAATTTGATTCCAAGCATCCTTAATGGCCTGAATTAGTGACAGCTTGTCATCAAATTGTCTACCTCCTTCATAGAACTTACGAGATAACCAACCCCAGACTTTTTCGATAATGTTTAGATCTGGCGAATAGGGTGGCCAGTCAAGAATATTAACATTTTGGCTTGCACTTAACTCCTTTACTACTCTGGCGTTGTGTATAAGGGCATTATCCTGTTACAATATCCAAGATATGGGACCAAATAGTTCACTGAACTTCGGAAAAGCCGATTCCAGTAACGTTTTATAGCTTGCACCAGTAATTTTTGCACTTTGAAATTCAAGATCGATGGTGCCATAGTACGTAATAGCACCCTACACCATAACGCCGCCCTCTCGGCGGTGATGTCGGTTCAAAAATCGCTTTTCTTTGCGCAGGTCATGGAGATAATAGTTGCAGCCATCAGGCCCATCCAAATTAAACTTCTTCTCATCCGTAAATACGACGGTTCTCCAGTCATTTACATCACCTCTTTGCTGCACATCCCATACCATGTAGACTCTTGCGAATTAAAGCCGCTTTTCCTTACGAGGTGCATTAAATGGCGGCTTTTTTTTGTAATTTCAGGTATTTAAGATACTCACAGCTCTTAAATACTCTCCGTACTGATGACTTGCTCGCTTCCACTCCAGCTTGAGCTCTTATTTTTGCAAGGATAAGGCAGAATTAGAAGCAATTCTAATGATTTTTCTTTTCTCATACGTACATAATGACAATGAAACCCTTCCTTTAAAATTTTTTTCCATACCCCTCGGAGTCCTTGATGTAATTATCGACAACTGTTGGGCTTCGTCCAATTTTTTTAGTTATTGCGCGGTTAAAATATCCTTCAGAACGGTAAACATCGATTTTAGTTTTTTCCGATAAATTTAAAATTTTTTGCTTAGCCAGTTTGACTCGTAAAATGATTAAGATGTAATAAATTGTAATAAACAAACGCTCCCTACAAAAAATCAATGCTTATTGTAAAAATAATAAAAAAATAATAAAGTGCCTTCATTCAAGTGAACCAAAAAAATAGCACATTTTAGACTTTTTTTATTATAGTTCTTTAGTTCATGAATTTTTTTATGTCTCAAGATGTCTAGCTTCCATTTCCATTTTAAAATTCTGCAATCGGTTAAAAATTGCAAAAGATACAGGCTGCTGAATATGGAATTTTTCGTGCCTTTAAATAAGTGAATCGGAGTGTATATCTTTCATTGTTGAAAACACTTTTTATGTTTTTTTTATAATTTTATTAGCAGCTTTTTAATGTGAAAAAAATGCTCCAGGCCATTTTCCGGCATTGAAGGCACAATGAATACTCAATGAACGCTCAGTGATTTTATTAAACATTGTAATGATTGTTATGTTATAATTAACAATATTGTTCGTATGAAACTTTTCTACTAAGAGCGGTCGTGACATTTGAACCTGCGTCTATCTCACTGTTACTTGCAATTTTTTGGTCATTGGCTTTAACACATTCACCTAAAGTCAGGCCCAAGACTGTAACTGAATTGTTTTATATATGTATATATTTTTTAAACTCTTTCTTTTAACTCATACTCTCTGTCTGTCTGTCGTGGGGCAACCCCATTCCCCCTTATTCAATTGATCTGAAACTTCGCCCATAGTCTTGTTGTGACTACAGATTAATTTTGGGGTAGTCACGCACAGTCACTCATAGTCACGCACAGTCACGCACAGCCACGTAGTGATCTAAATGTCATTTCCCCTCATCCGATCGATCTGAAACATGGTCCATACACTTGCTGTGAAAAAAATTAACTTTGACTTAGTCAGGCACAGCCACGGAGAGATTTTAAACGGATTTCCCCTCATCCAATCAATCTGAAACTTAGTGGATATGCTTGCTGTAAAGATAGATTAACTTCAACATAGTCACGCACAGTCACGCATAGTCAAGCACAATCACGGAGTCATATAAAACCCATTCCCCCTTATCCGATCGATCTGAAGCTTGGCGATAGACTTGCTGTGAAAAAAGATTAACTTTGACATAGGTTAGGTTAGGTTACGTATACACATAGCTCATATCCGTTACGTCCGGATATACACCTAAGCCAGTAGGTTGGCTTGTTGTGCGCTCTACATCTCTACGTTCATCTGGTCATCTACCCCTCTACTAACTTAGTAAATCGGTTTCATCAGCAAATTTCCTGTTTTCCAGCTTATCCCCCTAAGACCCCTCAGGCATGGTAGAATGTCGTTGGATAGATATCTGACCCTTGTTCTCGCAAATGCAGGACAGTAACAGAGGTAGTGTTCCAGGGTTTCGTCAACCTATCCGCAGCTCTACAAGTGGCCGATTCCGCCCGTCCTATACGGTATAGGTGAGCCCTCAATTCAGAGTGTCCATTGAGGATGCCAATTACCCTACTAAGTTTTCCCCTACTATGATTAAGGATTCTCTTAATTTTCGTAGTGTTGGGAGTACCCCATAGTATCTTTGTAACCTTACCCACGTCAGTCTCTTCCCAAATTGATAATGCGAGCTGGTCGCCCAGTTTGCCAGTTCTAATTTGAGAGACTTGAAAGGTATTGGGTTTTCCAAATTGACTCTTTCCAGGAAAGAACCCTTCCTGTCCAATTCGTCAGTAATCTAGTTTCCCATTATACCACTGTGTCCTGGGATCCAAACGATTTCAAGTCTGCCTCTGCTGGAGAAGTTTGCAATCTCTACCTTACACTCGAGGATAGTCCTTGATCTAGTTTTGTCTGCGGATGTCGCTCTGATGGCCGCAAGACTGCCTGTAATTATTTTCACATCTCCGGGACTTGGGGAATCCCGTGCGTTAATAAACTTAATACATTCCATTATCGCGACCAATTCAGCCTTAAAGACATAGTTATGGTCCGGAAGAAGGAGGTTTATCCCTGTAGAACGGTCCTCATCATAGAAACCAATGGCAGTCTTACCATGCAGACTAGATGCGTCCACATAGTAGTGTGACCCTGGAAGGTTTTGTAGAATATTTCCGTTCGAGATAGTCACGCATATTCACGCACACTCACGGAGAGATTAAAACCTCACTTCCCCTCATTCGATCGATCTGAATCTTTATCCATACACTTGTTGTGACCAAAGATTAATTCTAAAATAGTTGTAGTGATAGCATGACGTCACGCACAAGTTAAATATAAACAAATGATACGTGTGTCATACATACCCAACTGTACAATGTAATGTTAAGTTGTTAATATTAAAGTAATAATTATACCAAGCAAACATAAATATTGTAAGTAACCATACATGTACATACATATGAATATCCCATTAGTTTAACAGGCAAGTGTTTTTATTTTTGTTTTAATGTAAACAAACCATTGCACTGGGGCAAAACTAGAGCAAAAGGGTTTAGGATTACACTTTTGATTTTTGTAATAAAAAGCGAGATTTAAAATATTGAGTGACGTTCAATGAATATGAAAATCACTCAGTACGTTACTATTGACCGCAATCGCTTTCTAAAAATACTGGGACGTTAATACAATGTACATAGGTTACAATAGAATTTTAAGAATTAGAATTTATATAAAGTTATTAAAGAATTATTGAGTGACTTCTAAACGTCACTCAATACTAGACTAAGAAATAGATTCTCAAAGCAGCTTTATAAGCTGAAGCAAATTTGAATAAAACAAGAATTGTCATACAACCATCAAACGCTTAGTATTATTTACATTAGCGTGATTTAGGCAATGCTCCATGAGATGAGCATTGACTTTGTTCAACAATAAACTAAGATTGTCTGCTCCACAGATATAGCGAATATCTGTTTCCAAACACAGTGGGAGGAAAAAGACAACAATCATTATATGGCGATCCTAGCCTAAACGTTCCTGTGGATCATCCTTATATATTTTTTTATAAGAAGAGCTCCTAGATCGAGCTGGAAAGGAACCTAATCCACGCCGGGGATTAGAAGGATTGTTCGGCCAAAGAACAATCAGGATCTTCAAGCAGAACCAACAGAAGAAAAAGACGAGGAGTAAAACACATGCGGATAATAAAATAATAAAAAATATAAATAGTGTGCTCTTAAGTGAGAACCTATTAGGGTGCGGAGGCGATTTCGCCCATGCATAAGGTGTAGCATAAATTACAAACAAAGAGTAGTTTCTTTTTATTATTATTATGAACGATAATACAATTGGTCCTAGACCATTAACCATTGAAGAATACCTAAAGAGAAGCAGACCAAAAGCAACGGAGGAAACTTTGAAGATACCTAAGGTTAAACCACCGAAGCGTCGGGGTGGATTCCTGGTGAAAAAGAGGAGAGAGTTAGCAAATCTAAAGAGAATCATCAATTCATCGCCACCTCCACCGTGGGACTTAGCGGCAAAATATTGGGTAAAGATCGACGAGATCGAACATATAATAAATACCCACATGAGAACCAGCGGAAAGAAAACTGGAAACTAAAAAAAAAAAAAAAAAAAAAAAAAAAAAAAAATAAAAATAAAAAAAAAAACAAAAAAATATATTCTTTTTCATTATATAAATTTAAACAATTATTCTAATAATTATTTAACATGAAGACTATTAAAATATCAATTATTATTATGTTAATATTTATGATTTTATTTATAATAGGGGTTATTGTAAAAATTTATGTAACTAATACAATTATATATAGGGTTAACAAATTAGCTACTTTAGGACAAAATCAATTAAAAGACTTAATGGACATCAAAAGTACACTCTTGTCACTATTTGAATAAATTAAATGAATTTATAATCCATACTGATACTGAATCCATACTAATAATAAATAACTATAAAATACAAAAATAAAGGAAAGTGAGTTATAATTTTCAAATGGAAGCGCAGAAAGCTCTGGAACAGATTACTTTAAATGCAAGAAAATCATTGTCGAGGCCATACACTTTAGAAACCATCAAGGAAAAAAGTATAGAAATACAAAGATTAGAAGAAAATTTCAAGAATTATATCAAGAATTCAGATTTAGGAAAATTAGACAATAAAGAAGCTTTAGAAAGTTTCGAAAAAACCAAAGAGGAAGCTCTAAAACTGCTAGAACAACATTCAAAGAGAAAGACAATGACGAGTCCAATCATGTCTAACTTGGATATGAATGAATTGTCGTTGATCACCAAATTAGTGCCAAAATTTTCTGGTAGGTCAGATGAACTGCAAGATTTCTTGACAGATTTGGAGACAGTTTCGATGACGGTGACAGATGAAAAAGCAAATGCATTTTTTAATTTCATTTTTAAATCACGGTTAAACATAACAGTTCAGAATAGAATAAAACAAATTTCTGTACCAACAACTATCGATGATTTGATAGAAGTGTTGAAATTGACATATAAACCGACAAGATCTTCAAATACGGTTTTAGGCGAAATAACGCGTATAGTACAAAGGAACAATAATGTGTTGGGTTTTGCGAATAAAATAGAAAGTCTGGTAACAGAGTTGAACGAAATTCAGATATCAGAACAAGGCGAAGTATATAGAAATGCTATAATAAATACCAATAGTAATATTGCTTTCAACGCATTTGTAAATGGTATAACAGATCCACATATAATGGCCACGATAGACGCAAGCCAGGTAACAACATTTGTGGAAGCTTTGAAAATTGCCGAAAAAATTGCATCAAGAACGCAGCAGAAGCAAGTACTACATCAAACCGCACAACAAAATAGAACGACTAATATTACAAACTATAGACTGTCAGAATGTAGAAATTGCGGAAGAAGACATGGCAATAAATGTCCCGCAGAAGGCGCGAAATGTCGCAATTGTGGAAAGTTGAATCATTTTGCAAATAAATGCATGAGTAGAATTGCAACCGCTGATAACAACATTTACCGCAGAAATGATTATAACAACAGAAATCGTAACAATAATAGAAAGATTACCAATAATAGAAATGTTACCTATAATGGCAACAACAGTAGCAACAGAAATAACTATAACCAAAGAAGTAATAACAATAATAGAAATCGCACAATAAATCAAATACAGGGAAACTTCCAAGACCCGGAGACCGAACAAACGGAATCTCCAGTAGGGAACAATTATTAGAAAATAAAAGAATATATAACATATCATCCGAACTCGAAAACTACGTAAGATTAAACATCGTGAATGCAGAAAATGAACTAACATTTCTGATTGACACAGGGGCTGACGTCTCATTATGCAAGAGTAAGTTTTTAACGGGTTATGAGATAAACCAGGATGAATACTGCAACTTGACAGGAATTTCAGAAGAGATTGTGAAATCACTGGGTTCCACGACAATTGCCTTTAATATAAATAACAACACTATCAGGCAAAAGATACAAATAGTAGAGAATAATTTTCCAATAAAAACAGATGGAATTCTGGGAAGAGATTTTCTTTCACAATATAAATGCAATATCGATTATGACAGATATGTGCTAACATTTAATATTGACAACGAGACGATAATGATGCCAATTCATGATAATACCTTCCAGATTAATAGAGTAAGAATACCAAATAGAAGTGAAATCATAATACCATTTAATATTGAACTAGAGGAAGATGCGATAATATTGAATAAAGAAATATTTAAAGGTGTATTTTTGGCAAACGCAATAATACCCAAAAATGGCAATCAACATATCAAATTGTTAAATGTAACAGATAAAATAGTTACGATAAATAACTTAAAAATCGAAACAAGACCACTACGAAATTATCGGATATGTTCGTATAACAGGAGAACAAATGACAAATCTTATACACAAGAGAGATTTAAAAAGTTAATGGAAAACTTTGAAATGAAGGACTTGGATAATGAAAATATAGAAAAACTAACTTCAATTATAAGGGAATATCAATCAATATTCCACATGGAGGATGAGGAGCTGACTGCAAATAATTTCTACAAACAAACAATAGACTTAAATGACAACAGTCCAGTATACATAAAAAATTATAGGTTGCCACAGGCACAGACAACAGAGATAAATTCTCAGGTTCAGAAACTTTTGGAGGCTAATATCATTGAACCATCGATTAGTCCGTACAACGCACCACTGTTATTAGTTCCAAAGAAGGGACAGACAGATTTGGGAAAATGGAGATTAGTTGTCGACTTTAGAAAATTGAATGATAAAATAGTTAATGATAAATTTCCTTTGACTCGTTTAGATGACATTTTGGATAAATTGGGTAGAGCCAAATATTTTTCTACTTTGGACATGACAAGTTCTTTTCATCAGATTGAACTTGACCATCAATCACGTCCTTACACAGCTTTTTCTACTCCAAACGGTCATTACCAATACACAAGACTACCATTCGGTCTAAAAATATCATCGAACAGCTTTCAACGCATGTTGACAATAGCCCTATCTGGCTTGGAATCTGAAGCTTTTCTTTACGTAGATGATATTATAGTTTTTGGTTGTAGCCTTAATCACCATAACGCCAATTTGGTAAAGGTTTTTGACAAATTACGAAAGTATAATTTGAAGCTGAACGCTAGTAAATGTTGTTTTCTAAAGCCTGAAGTAATATATCTTGGACATTTAATAACACAAAGTGGAATAAAACCAGATCCTGAGAAATTTGACGCGATAAGAAAGTATCCAGTACCGAAAAATGCTGACGATGTTAGAAGGTTTGTAGCATTTTGTAATTACTACAGACGATTTATTGAAAACTTTGCCGAAATAGCAAATTGCTTGAATAAATTATTGAAAAAAGATCAAAAATTCGAATGGACAGAACAATGTAGGACAGCGTTTGAAACTCTGAAAAATAGACTAATAAGTCCGCCCATTCTACAGTACCCGAATTTCGAAAAACCATTCATACTCACTACTGACGCATCTGATTTTGCGTTAGGAGCCGTGTTATCGCAGGGAGAAGTTGGTGAAGATAGACCAATATCTTTTGCCAGCAGATCACTTAATAAACACGAGAGAAACAAGTCAGTAATCGAGAAAGAATTACTTGGTATACACTGGGGTATACAATTCTTCAGACCATACCTATTCGGTAGAAGATTCGTAGTAGTAACTGACCATCGTCCACTAATCGCACTGTTTACTCACAAAAACCCAAGTTCAAAGCTAACTAGAATTCGTTTGGAATTGTCTGACTACGATTTTCAGATAATTTATAAAAAGGGAAAGAACAACACCAATGCAGATGCTCTATCTAGAATACAAATAGATTCCGATAAACTAAAGACAATGATACCTCAGAATATTGATGAAAATATAAAAAAATCGCTGGTGATGACAAGAAATATGAAAAGAAAGATGATACAAACTGAAGAAAATGAAAACAAAACTGAAACAAGAGATAAAGATACAAATGAAACAAAAAGAGGAAATAAACCTAAGAAAGAGGTTAATGATGATACAAATCTTACTGAGCCTGATCAACTCAACATGTGGGAGTGTACATCCATGAATGATATAAAACTTGCAGTAAAACTGAAGTTTATAATTGACGAGTCGACTAGAGAATTTAAAATGGAGAACAATACTGCTCTAAATCAAATGGCCATCAGATGTAGCGATAATCCCGATTATATATGTAATATGTTGGAGAAACTACCTTCTGTTTTAAGCAGATTGAATTGTGTTATGTTCGCACTAGAAAAAGGTGACGAAATATTTAAGAAAATAAAGATAGAAAAAATGAAAGAAATCATTAATAAAAGCAAAGAAAAAGACGTCAGAATTCTCCTATATAGCAAACCTCAAAGAATAACTAATGAAAAGGAAAAACAAGAATTAATAAAATTGTATCACGACACACCATGCGGAGGACATTTCGGAATAAGAAAAACATTGATAAAACTAAAACAGAAATACATATGGAAGAATATGAATAAAATGGTGAGAAAGTATGTCTCAAAGTGTGATCTCTGCCAGAGAAGTAAGCAGATAAGACACACTAAGGAACCATTATCCATAACAGATACACCGGAAAATAGCTTCAGCACTGTAGTTATCGACACAGTTGGACCTTTAAGGCCGTCAGAGAACTTTCGATACATTCTAACGATGCAGTGTGAGCTTACCAAATACATTATAGCAGTCCCGATGAAGACAAAAGAAGCTAAAAGTGTAGCAAAGTGCTTAACTGAAAGCTTGATATTAAAATATGGCATTTTCAGTACTCTAAAATCTGATAGAGGTACAGAATTTGTAAATGAACTAATGAAAGAAATATGTAATTTGTTAAAAATCGAACAAAGATTGTCTACACCATATCACCATGAAACTTTGGGCACAATAGAAAGAAATCACAGAGTGTTGAACGAATACTTTTTATCGTTCGTTAATAATGAAAATTGGAGTGATTGGATACCTTATTATTCTTTCGCATATAATATAACACCACATATAGACACCAATTATTCACCATATGAGTTAATTTTTGGTAAATTACCAAGACTACCGGGTGAACAGGTCATGAATAGTGATAGAGTATATAACCTAGACAATTATGCAAATGAATTAAAGATGCGAATGAAAATTTCATTAGAGAATGCAAGAAAACTGATAGACGTAACAAAAAAGAATAGAAGTTTAGAATCATATAATAAAATAAATAGTATAGATCTTAGTGTAGGAGATTTAGTTTTAGTAAGATTAGAAACTAGAAAAAAGAATGAAAGACCTTATCATGGTCCATATGAAGTAGTAAATATAGATAATTTAAATGTAACAGTAAGAAAAAATGAAAAAACAAAAACTTTTCATAAAAATTTATTAAAAAGATATAATAAGTGACACATACAAAAACTATTTTAATAAACAAAATAATAAAATGTTAATATAAGTTTTTCTTTACAAAATTAACAAAAATGTACACATACATATAAGAATAATATCAATAACGAATATGAAAACAATTATTATATAACTTAGCACCTAAATTATCATGTAATCATATTTCAAACAAAAAAAAAAAAAAATAAAAATTACAAAATAAGTGTCACATCACTTAGTCACTACTTACGGCATAATCAATTATCAAAGAACAAATTTTTTGAATAGATGCAATTAGAAACCACTTATAATGTATTCAAATTTCATATTTTGTAAAACAACCAAACAGTAATTAAGTGAAATCACACAATTTCTGTTAACATAAATGGTGTGATTTAACTGAAAGGGTAGGGGTGTAGTGATAGCATGACGTCACGCACAAGTTAAATATAAACAAATGATACGTGTGTCATACATACCCAACTGTACAATGTAATGTTAAGTTGTTAATATTAAAGTAATAATTATACCAAGCAAACATAAATATTGTAAGTAACCATACATGTACATACATATGAATATCCCATTAGTTTAACAGGCAAGTGTTTTTATTTTTGTTTTAATGTAAACAAACCATTGCACTGGGGCAAAACTAGAGCAAAAGGGTTTAGGATTACACTTTTGATTTTTGTAATAAAAAGCGAGATTTAAAATATTGAGTGACGTTCAATGAATATGAAAATCACTCAGTACGTTACTATTGACCGCAATCGCTTTCTAAAAATACTGGGACGTTAATACAATGTACATAGGTTACAATAGAATTTTAAGAATTAGAATTTATATAAAGTTATTAAAGAATTATTGAGTGACTTCTAAACGTCACTCAATACTAGACTAAGAAATAGATTCTCAAAGCAGCTTTATAAGCTGAAGCAAATTTGAATAAAACAAGAATTGTCATACAACCATCAAACGCTTAGTATTATTTACATTAGCGTGATTTAGGCAATGCTCCATGAGATGAGCATTGACTTTGTTCAACAATAAACTAAGATTGTCTGCTCCACAGATATAGCGAATATCTGTTTCCAAACACAGTGGGAGGAAAAAGACAACAATCATTATATAGTCATGCAAAGTCACGCACAGAGATTCAAAACTCTAATGCATAAGGAAAGAAAGAGTTTTAATGAAAACTTTGTTTTTATAGGTTAGATTTTTATGTTTATTTGTACGAATTGTTTAATTTTGATGTGTAAACATCTATACGCGCAGGGGGGTAAATTTCTATTTCACAATACAATCACAAAAACAGCGTAACTCATATCGATGTGAGCTGAAGCAGATAACGCTGTGTGACTTATGATTGTATTGGTCAAAAAATTATGATATAAAATTGTTTTTTTATGCCACTTTTTTAAAAGCGTCATCTATGTATCACTTATATACGTTTATATTAGGATATTTTTAACGTTTTACAGCAAACGGTTGTTGAATTAGCTGAAAGAGTTTTTGCTATAAGTGATACATAGATGACGCTTTCTGTTTGATTTTAAAAAATGACATAAAAAAATCTTTAATTACTAGATGTTTACACATCTTCCCTGTGATCGGACTCACATGATTTTTTTTATACTAAGAATAATGTCTGGAATATTTTCAAATTCCTTTTTTTATTTGTTATTTGATCGATTAGTCGAAGATAGTTTAGAGCTTGATCGCTAGATCAATCAATAAAAAAAATGTTTTTAATTTTTAATCGACCGATTGGAACATATGTGGTATTCAACACTAACAAATCTATTTGGACACCAATGTCCAAAATAATCCTTAGGCCACTGTGCTTAGGTATACTATGCTTACCGATTACTTAAGTTCACGAAAAGCTCCTGATGATGATTGCAATATCATTTCATGCACAGCCTCGATATTTTTTGGCAAAGTAATCGATTTTTCATAACCTTATAAAAATTTTTATTTCACACTTTATTCTTGAGCTAACCACACAAAATTGGTGGATTATTCCAATTTTTTGGGCGATAACAATTTTTTAAGTCTTGATAAATCAATATATTAATCAAACTTTGTGATAATCGTACTAGAATTAAGTGATGTTCTGTGGCAAAATTATGAAACTAACATGCTACTTTTATCTGTCAATTTATTCGTATTGTTAATATAGTACGTACATTCGTTACTCTTTCACTAATGTTGAATAACAAGAAAGTGGGGAAAAAAATATTCGTATGTAAAATTAGGCAAACCCAAAAATTCGTTTTGATATCACTTTCATAGAACGTGAGCGAATATATTGTTAAGCATAGCGCCAACATTAAATCTAATAATCGTTTTTCTAAAGAAAATACTGTGGAAACTTTACTTAGCTGGACAAATTATATGAAATAAAAAACAGTAAAGTTTCTATAAAAACTAAGGATACTTAACATAAGAATACTTTCATTGGCTGTCATGGGCGGTGTCACTGTATAGCAAAAGGTTCGTTAGCTACTTACAATTAGAAACAAATAATTGCACATGCAATTACCACCATATAATTTGCATGTCCTACATTAAACTTGTGTCAAAATTTAGCTGTGATAATTTTGTACCCTACAACACTCTGTGGTCAGGGTGTAATGAGTTTGTGCCGATGTTTGTAACAACCAAAAATATTTAAGAATATATTTTGATGAAAATTAATATATAAGCGAACACTATTGAAATTTGTGAAAATCGGTGCATGTTCAGACTTGGTCCCCATACAAATGACCCCTATGAGATTGACTTATATTGGCATCAGATACAATTAAATTTTGATCTCGGTCAAATTTGATTTGTATGTGTTTATTACACCCATTAATCAGTAGTCCAAAAGTAAACTCTATAGGACAAATCTTAGTTATAGCCTCCATATAATGCGGTTTCCCGATCTTCACTTAAACCTATCAAGAAATAAAAATATTGCATAGATTTTTCTCAAATTTGTTTTTGCATATGTTTTTGCAGAATATAAATGCTTAATCAAATATGGTCAAGATCGGTGCATTTTTCGACCTGGTCCCCATATAAATATATCAGCCGATATGAACTTTTTCACATCTGCAGGCAAAAAATTTATAACAATGCTATTCAAATTTGATTTATGGTTACTATCGTTATCCAATTAGCGGGATCCTAGATCCTTTCTCTCAACTCATTGCATAGGGTATCGTATATTTTTCTAAATTTTTTTAATTTAAAATTAAATACGATAATGTAGATCGTATCAGGTGGCACTATTTTATATGAAGAAAACAATTCAACAAATTTTAATTTAAAATATTCAGAATAGGTGAAAAATTAAGAAAATAATTTCTGTTTCAATCTAAAGAATTTATATTGATTCTCGATGGTACCTTTCCATCATATCAGTGATACAACCATTCAATTTTGTTTTTATCCCAATTACTAGCAAAACTCAATGATAAATATCATTTCTTTACTTCTTTGAGACTACATCATGAAGAGTAGCGTGCATCACTGAGTCGTTAATACTTAAATTACCTCCGGTTCAGCAGTTAACTGTATAACAAGCCACATAAAATTAACACAGTTGCAATTTCACTGGCTGCAGCATTTAAATATGTTGACATGGATAATAAAACCAAGTCACCAGGGTTTTCTTTTTCCAAGTTTAAATACTTTTCCCTCGAGATCTTGCAGTATCAGTTTTATCAGTTTAGTCTTTCAACTGTGTTGTGCAATACGCTTACATTTTCGGCAGTAGATTTAAAATAATAAATACAGCTTGTTTTGAATAAAATCGCAGTACAGAACTATTTACTGTAATACTGTTTAACTTGTTTGATATTTAAAAAAAGCTAATAAAATAAACTATATCACTTAAATCTTTTAATGTAAGTGTAGTTATTTAAAATAACAATAACATTTTAATTATATATTTTTGGTTAATAAAATAATAGACCAAATAGTAGAGAAAAAAAGAAAACATTTTTATGGGTTGGTAATTTCGAAAGTGAGTAAATAATTGATGGATTTAATGACGTCGAAAAATATAGTATCACTGAACGCTATCAGAAATGAAATACTCGTTTATAGAAAATACGTGTAATTCAAAATAACAATACTAATAGCATCAAAGTGACATAATTTGTGGTTATTAAGACAATGTAATGAAAAACAACAAAATTTAAAAAAAAATCTATATTTTATAGTTAAGAAGAATGAAACTAATAGAGACAGTTCATAATTGTTTTGAAAAGACTAACTTCGTTTGTCCATTACTACTCAAATAATATTTTGAAGTACTGAGCCGGTTTGAATAAGTAACTATAAAAAAATAGGAGTGTTAAATTCGGCTTGCCGAATCTATAATACTCTCCCCCTGTATCATAAACTCACTATTGGATACAATTTAAATACAGTTGCCGATAATGAGCCTTTAACTATCAGTTAGAGTTAAAGTAAATTGTGTTTCTTTCTTATCAAATATCACTGTACAACAACCATACTGGGGGGGTGAGAAAATTTCAAAGGTTTTGGTGTTCTCAGGCCAAAATTTTTTATAACCTTTTTATATTTTTTTTCCTAATCTTGATGCTTAGTTTGATTGATTGATTTGATTGCCATTGATGTTTTCTCATTTCTTTCCTCAGCAAATAAATTCAGCAAATCAAGTTGGGATAATTTTATCAAATGAAATCTTAGAAAAATAAAATTTTTCCCCTTTTTAATTTTTTAATAACAAAACATACTCAGGGCATCTGATTATTATTTGTGAGTAGAGTAGAATAATAGAATACGTATGAGTAATATTTTTTGATATTAATTCAAACATACTTCAGTGTATTTTGTTACATTTTTTACAGTGATATATTAATCTATAATATTAATAAGCAAGGCGATTTCTTGTGACCGATGTAACTTTGTTAGTTTTACCCCGGCTTTGACCAAACATACCTAATTTGAAAGGAATCACTTTTTAGCTGTCCACCAGATTAAAAAATTTGTATATTTCTTGGAAGAAAATGCATTTGAAGTTGCTACTAACACATACCTAAAGTTATATAATGCCGTGTGTGTGTATTTATTAATTTTGTTAATGTGTTTGCAAAAATTGAATATGAATTTTGGACATAAACGAATAATGACAATAACGCAATCGAATTCCATTATAATAATTGCATATCACACGCCCTGTGTTGAATTGTCAATTGTGAATAATATACCTTTAGGTGGCATAAAACATTTAAAGAAATAAATTGAATGAAAAAATAAAATTTTCTAGAATTTACACTTGAATTTGGAATTTTGTTTAAGGCTTAGCTACAATTTTGCTGAAGAATGAAATGAGAAATAAATGTTTCATCAGTTATAGCAGAAAAACTAAGCAAAAAATCAGCAAGATAAGGAAAAAAAAATATAAAAGGTTATAAATTAAAGTTTGCCCTGAGAACGCCAAACCCCTTGAAAGTTTTAGTACGCTGTCCTAGTACTTTGACCCTGACTTGTAATTTCTAACCCCCCAGACTATGACCCCGAAAATGTATTTTTTTATTGGTTTTTTAATAAAGACAGCGATGGCTTTCTTTATAGAATGAATTAATTTTTATCTGAAAAAATTGCATTATTTTTCTATTACTAGAGTAGAAAATTTATTAAGATAATTTTATAAGAAACCAAAGAAAAATAATTTTTTGACGAAGCTGGCGTTAGAAAACCCAAAGTCAAAGTATGGGATCAATCATACTTAGCAATGTTTTGAGGGCTTAAAAAAAGTTTCAACTATCATAACTATCCGGAAAAAAAATTGTAGCAGAAATAAATACTACAAGTTAGAGTGTTCAATTCGGTTATACCGAATCTTTAATATACTCCACCTGAATATTTCTAACAAATGTAAGCAAAATATTTGAAAATGTAAACAAATTGATAAACTTAATAATAAATTCTTAAATCACACAGAATTTTTAGCATTTTTACAGGTTTTTCCATATTTTTTTTTACATTTTAACACAATATTGCTCGTTCTACCCCATTTTAAATACCAAACATAAATAAATAATGAAAAAGAATATTATCCTAAGCTTACCCAGGTCAATACCTTATTTTGTGAATGAGCGTGATTTCAACAGATACATGGACAGACTGACATACGGACATCTCGAGCTGATATAAGGATCAAGGAAATATATATTTTATGGGATATAATTTTCGATAAAATTTTCTATGCACTACAAACGGAATAATTAACTGATATACACCCTCTGCGCAGTGGTGTGGAGGGCATAAAAACAATTAGAAGAAAATAGTGGTGTATATAAAATAGAAATAAAATTGGTCTTCGACTATTTTCCAAATCAAAGACTAAATAAGTAAGAAAATTATAGTCGGTTTAGACCGACCATATGATAGCCTATACCATGGTTCAGAGACCCTATCTTTCGGTCCAACTAATTCGATATAGAAAATAAGCATAAACCAAATTTGAGTGGTATCGTTATTAATTTTTTTGGCTGCAGATATGAAAAAGTTCATATCGGGTGCTATATTTATATGGGGACTAGGTCGAAAAATGGACCGAACCTGACCATATTTAGAGAAGTTACTTATGTTTTGAAAAAATTTATACAAACCAAATTTGGGACAAATCTATGCAATATTTTTGTTTTTTTTGGTAAATTTAAGTGAAATTCGGGAAGCAGCTTTATATGGGGGCTATGACAAAGAATTGCCACATGGGGTTTATTTTTGGATAACTGATAAATGGGTGCAATAAACACACACACACACAATGAAATTGACCGAGATCTATATGATAATTTGGATCTTATGGCAGTGTAAGTCTATTTCATAGGGGTCATTTGTATGGGGAAAAGGTCTGAACATGGACCGAATTCACCAATTTCAATAGCATTTATCCTATTGCCGCTAAAGGCTAATATACCAAATTTCTTTAAAATATATTCATAATTGCGACCTGTAGTTTGATTACAAGGTATACATGGACAAACAGACGGACGGACGGACGGACATCGATAAATCGACTCAGAAAGTGATTCTGAGCTGATCGGTATAATAAAGGAAGGGTCTAGGTCAAATATTTTTGGTAGCTACAAACAGCAGCACAAAGGTAAAAGCCTTTTTTAACCTTTAACAATTCACTTTTGTACTAAAATTCAATAAAAACAAGTAAGAAAATTATAGTCCGTCTAGACCGACCATCTGATACCCTATACCAGGTTTAGAGACCCTATCTTTGGGTCCAACTAATTCGATGTAGCAAATAAGCATAAACCAAATTTGGGTGGCATTGTTATTAATTTTTTTGCTGCATATATGAAATAGTTCATATCGGGTGCTATATTTGTATGGGGACTAGGTTGAAAAATGGACCGATCTTGACCATATTTGGTAAAGTCACTTATATTTTGAAAAAATATATACAAACCAAATTTGAGAAAAATCTGTGCAACATTTTTTTTTTTTTTTTGATAGATTTAAGTGAAGATCGGGAAGCAGCTTATATGGACCCTTGACTAAGAATTGTCATATAGGTATTATTTTTGGACTACTGATTAATGGATATAATAAACACATACAAACCCAATGTGACTGAGATCTATATTATAATGTGGATCTTATGGCACTACATATCGGTTTCATAGGGGTCATTTGTATGGGGACTAGGTCTGAACATGGACTGAATTTCACCAATTTCAATAACGTTCATTCTATGATCGATGAAGGCTCATATGCCAAATTTCATCAAAATATATTCATATTTGCGACCTGTAGTTTGATTACAAGCTTTACATGGACACACAGACGGACAGACGGACGGACGGACGGACGGACATTGCTAAATCGACTCAGAAAGTGATCGGTATAATAAAGATGGGTCTAGGTCAAATATTTTTGGTAGTTATCAAACCACATAGTGGTATAGGGTATAAAAAGCTATCCATCAACTGTGTAAATTTATCAATTTTATTATTAGGCTTTATAAGGTTAATATATCTCTGTGTGAAAATTTACAGTCTGTTTAAAGCCAATTTCTAAAATAAAAATTTAAATAAATTGAAAAAATGCGATTAACCAGATATCCGTAAAAAAATTAAAAGTGTAACTAATAAAACTTGAGGGGAGTTAGGGGCTGTTTATCGCAGGGCAATGTGACGATTGCTTGAACTTGGTAAAGTCGCTCACTATCCCTGTTGATGTGAGTTCAAGTCGGCTCACGTTGTCATCACTTATGATGACACTGCCACTGAAATAACATTGGTGGCCTCCATGCGGTAGTCCCTGGTAACGGCAATCAGCACCCGCTGGTTGATGGCTAAAGTGAGAGGCGGCCTGTTCCTCTTGATTTCCCTGAGGTTGTGCGTTGGCCTTGTAAGCCGCCACGTTAGAAACATATTACAAAGAAAAGAAAGAAAATAACAAAAAATAATGGAAACGCCCTATATGACGAACTCCGCAAACGAATTAAGGATACCGATTTAAGGATTTGTACCTGGAATGTTCGAACCCTTTACCAGGCAGGTGCAATCATCCAGCTGGCATATGTTCTCGAAACCTGTGAGGTCGACGTAACCGCAATCTAGGAAAGATGGTGGTTAGGACAGGAATGTGCTAAGAGGATAACTTGCGATATTTACTATAGCTGCAGTTCAGAAAAGCACGAGTTTGGTTGCGGTTTTGTAGTGGGCAAATGACTACGTAACCTTGTTATCAGTTTTGCACTAGTCGATGAAAGACTCGCCGCAATCCGCATTGAAGCTAAATTTTTTAACATTAGCCTAATTTGTGCACATGCTCCAACTGAAGACAAATATGATGGTGCCAAAGACCGCTTCTACGATCGCCTCGACGAATTATATGATCGCTGCCCGAAATACGATACTAAATTGTCCTTGGCGATTTTAATGCCGAAATTTGGAAAGAGAACGTATTTGGCCCCGATATCGAGAAGTTTGGTCTCCATAATAACACCTCCGACAATGGAATGAGACTACTCGACTTCGCTGCGGCTCGAAATATGGTGATAAGTAGTACAAGATTCCAACGCCGTAACATACACAATGTGACTTGGCTATCCCCAGATCAAACGACAAAAAATCAAATTGATCATGTTGTGATAGATGGAAGACATGCATCTAGTGTACTAGACATGCGGACGATATGAGATGCAAACATCGATTCGGATCACTATCTTGTTGCAGCAAAAGTCCGAACTCGCATCAGTAAATCAAAGACTGGCCGCCCACACACTAAAAGAAAGCTATGTGTTACAAAGCCACAATCACAACAGATAGCTAAGAACTATTTCACTCGGCTTTGCGAAATGTTAGCACAAAATGCTCAACTCCCTACTATATATCAGTTCGCTCTGCTGTCGAAGAGGTGCTCGGTTACGATAGAGTTCAAAACAACCAGTGTTATGACCAGGAGTGCCGTAACGCGAAAGCAGAAAAAATGCTAAATACCGAGCAACCCTGTAGCCATTTGTTACGCAAGACTAAAAAAATGCCGCGAACCTTTTGTATAAGGAGAAGAGAAAGAATGAGCGACGAGTCTTCAGATGCAAACAAGTAAGAAAATTAAAGTCGGTCTAGACCAACTATACGATACCCTATACCATGCGTTTAGAAACCCTATCTCTTAGGCCCAACTAACTGGACATAGAAAATAAGCAAAAACCAAATTTGAATGGGATTTTTATTAATTTTTTTGGCTGCAGATATAAAAAAGTTCATATCGGATGCTATATCTATAAAGGGGCTAGGTCCAAAAATGGACCGATCCTGATCATGTTTGGTAAAGTCTCTTGTACTTTGCAAAAATATGTACAAACAAAATTTGAGAAGAATCAGTGCAATATTTTTGTTTTTTAATAGATTTAACTGAAGATCGGGAAGCAGCTCTATATGTGGTCAAAGGGATCATTTTTGGACTACTCATTAGTGGATGTAATGAACGCATATAAACCCAATTTGAGTAAGATCTATATGACAATTTGGATCTTATGGCAATTTATGTCGATTTCATATGGGTAATTTGTATGGGGGCTAGGTCTGAACATGGACCGATTCTCACCAATTTCTATAGCGTTCATCCCATGGCCGATAAAAGCTTATATACCAAATTTCATCAAAATATATTCATATTTGCGACCTGCAGTTTGATTACAAGCTTTACATGGACACACAGACGGACGGACGGACGGACGGACGGACGGACATTGTTAAATCAACTCAGAAAGTGA
The DNA here is from genome assembly GCA_963682025.1 of Cordilura impudica. Lineage (NCBI taxonomy): Eukaryota > Metazoa > Arthropoda > Insecta > Diptera > Scathophagidae > Cordilura > Cordilura impudica. The sequence goes on from OY821517.1 coordinate 124,638,176, forward strand.
TTCTGATTCGATCGGTATAATTAAAGATGGGTCTAGGTCAAATATTTTTGGGTGTTACAAACAGCAGCACAAAGTCATTATACCCAAACAACATAGTGGTATAGGGTATAAAAACAAGAACGTGAACGGCGCGAGTGTGATGAAATTCAGATGCACTACGATAGGAATGAAATCCGAAAATTCTTTCAAAATCTCAATTTTAGATCATGCGCCTGAAATGCTAATTAACGACGACGGCTTCGACATACCGCCCTCGGCTGTATGGAGGTACAAATACCTATAGCCCGGCTAAAAACAACAATTTTTTCAATAATTCAGCAACAGTTTGTCTGTAGTCTTCACTCTTATTGCTTCCAAGAAAAGTGTCCATGATACTCCTGAAAGATTTCCAGTCTGCATATTCTTTCCCCAATAAACATTGCGAAAAATTGTCACCATTCAATAGCTTCCTGATCTGAGGGCCAACAAATATGCCTTCTTTGCTTTTAGCAAATGAAATTTTAGGAAAAACCGCTTACAAATATTGGATAAAGTTCCTAAAAAGGCCCAATTTTATGTGCAGCGGCGGAAGAAGAACGTCATTTGGATCAATTAATGGTTTATTTGAAATGTTTTGTTTTTCTGGTGAATACTCAGTTCATCTTGGCAACTCTGTTCTGACGTAATGATGACATGTAGCGCGACTATCCCAGAGACAAAGGAAACTTACATTTATTTACGATGATCTATACTATACACACAAAGAAATTTAAATCACACACCTTAAGGTCACCACAGGATCTTCCATTTATGATCGTTGTATTTGAGTAATGTCAAAATTTCAGTAATTGGCATGAGCAATTGGTATGGATGGTTGTTCATTCCCATTCTGCAAAAGAAGAGCCTTTAAACTGTACTTAAAGCCAATAAATCAGTAAATAATCTTCATTCAGTTTTGTCATATGGCTGGTTCATTTTTTTTAAATAAACCATCAACATCAGTATAGTATGGAATAGAGTGTTTCTTTTCACAATATGAGGCCAATTCCAAGCTTCTATCTCTATAGATTGTTACTTTTGTCCCAACTGCAAGATGTTTCCACTGCTGCATGCGTGAAGCTAGTAATTCTGCGTCTTGCTTCGTTAAATGTAAATCCCGAATTAGATTATGCAGCTCAGCTTGAGTCACTAAATGGCGTTCATCGTCAGCTTCATACAAACTAAAGGGTTTTTCAATAAGAGCGCAACAAAAGTTTTTTTTAAATAAAACAAAAACGGTTTTGGATATCAATGAAATTCTTTATTACTGTGAAAGTACGTTCGATGCCATTATGTATGGAAATCGATCTCTTTTGCATGGCCACCACGGGCACGCTTGCAGAAGTCCAGATGCTGAACCCAATTTTCGACGGTTTTCAAGCAAAAATCGGCCGATACTGCTGCAATTTCACGTTCGATATTCGTTCGAAGTTCATCAATCGTCGCTGGCTTGTTGGCATAGACCATAGACTTGACGTAGCTCCACAGGAAATAGTCCAACGGCGTCAAATCGCACGACCGAGGCGGCCAATCGATTGGACCATTTCGCGAGATAACACGTTCTCCAAACTTGGTTTCCAATAAATTGATTGTGACACTCGCTGTGTTGCTTGTGGCGCCATCCTGTTGGAACCACATGTCCTCGAAGAGTCACATCCTCCAATTGGGGCCAAAAATATTCGGTTGTCATTGAACGGTAGCGATTCCCATTCACAGTAACGTGCCGGTCTTGATCATCACGGAAGAAGTTCGGCCCAGTGACGCCGCCGGCCCATAAACCGCACCAAACCATAATTTTTTCGGGATGCAATGATGACTCATGGAGTATGTGTGGATTGCTGTCTGACCAGTAACGCACATTTTGTTTATTGACGAAGCCATTCAGCCAGAAATGAGCCTCATCGCTGAAGATGATTTTTCGATGAAAATCCGAATCATTTTTATGTAGTTGCTCAGCCCACTTCACGTACATACGATGCTTCTGGTGGTCAAGCGGCTTCAGTTGTTGCGTCAATTTGATCTTGTAAGGATGTAGGCCAAGATCTTTTCGCAAAATTCGCCACAACGACGTCACAGAGATGCCCAACGTCTGCTAGGACGATTATGACGACCATAAAGTGGACGTAGCGCTCTTAACGTTGAGGCCACTGACTCCGAATTTCGGTAGTAAATTTTAATAATTTCGACTCGTTGTTGGCTTGTGTATCTTTCCATCATGAAATGACAAACCTTACTGAAGAGAAAGTCAAAAGAGCAGCAAGAAATATAGCGTCGTTTGCTGTCCCTGTCTTTCTACTTTTGTAGCGTCCCTGTAGAAAAACCCTTTACCACTGCTGGTGAAAGATGTTTCGGACTCAATGATCCTAGCACTGGGAATGACTGGTAATGGATCATTTGGTGGACTTTGAACTGGTTTGGAAACCGATGGGACATTCGCGTAAGTAATGTTTTTTCGATTTTTCATATTAAATCCAGCAACTTTTGTTAAACAGAAATAACAATCGGAATGTACTGGAATTGAAAAATCTAAATAGATCTTCTCGCCATTTGTATCACTTGTATAAAACAGTTCTGCAACTATTGCAAAATATTGTCGGTGTCCGCGGTTTGGTCAAGTTTCTGACAGCAAAAACAAAATAATGTAAATATGCATATTTTTCTGATTCTTATATTGCATATCCTTTTTTTCCAACCAAATATTCACCACACACAAAGCAAAAATAGCTTGAATCAGTAACACACGATCTCCCTGACATGCATAAACGCTACTATTATGAAGATTTAGAATGAATGTGAACTTCTGTCAAATTAATAATTGTGAAATTGTCGTGTCAGTATTGACTTTTAACAGTATTGCCAGCATGCGATAAAAAATGAACAAAAATATGTTTCGTTTCTGCAATCTATTTATTTTTTTTAATTTGTAGACCAGTGTAATTTTTCGAATCTCTATTGGTGGTAAAGCACACTCGTAAAATGGAAATATATTTCACAGTTTATTATTAGTCGAACTCCAAAGCCATCTACCGAATCCAATTATACTTTTAAAAAATTCTCTTGACCAAATATAAATACATTTTAAGATTGAGTAAAATGGCACTGAATATTCAAAATAATTGCACTACACTGCGTGCCGGGTGCATAACGAATTGCAGTCATATTGAACTGAAAATGAATATTTTGCCAGCTACTGGGAGCAAAATATAGTAAAACGGGTAGATTTAGATCTTTGGTTCAAAAAAAAAAAATAGATTTTCAAAAATGATCCGACACCTGCGTAAACCATCAGACAAAAAATAGATCGAATTTCGATAACTTTAGCAACCGAATTTTGAGCTGATTACGATTAGAATTCTGTTGTCTTAGCAATACATATTATACTGTTACCTGCTATTAAGTTTCTGTGGATACAATGGAAAGTTCAGTTATTAAACTTTGGAACAACTTGGTTGACGACTTTTGTTCCATGTGAACGGTTACAACAAATTTCTTCTCAACAACAATTCAACATACGTCCTGAAAAGGAACCAGATATGACATTAAATAAAATTTTTCGAAATATCTCGACCTCAGCGCCACCTAGCGAGCCCACAAAATACAAAAAACATCAGAAGCTCCAACCGAACTGACGGTGTAAATATGGTTAAGATTGGTCTTGAAATTTAGTTGGAAAAGGCCGACAAAAGTTTTGGAAAATTTTTTGATAAATACATGAATGGATAAGAAGTATAACCCAACTTTTTGTGATTTTTTTCCTGCAATTGCTGTTATATTTCATACCTTATAAGAATATTGTATTGAGACAAGGTCTAAAAATGGTCCGATCATGATAAAACTTTGTAGGTATCACTTATATATAATTTAAGATACAAATTTAAGTAAAGCCAATGTAATTCATATGTTTATAGAAATATTTTATTGAAGTGAAGTTATAACCAAAAATTATCCTAGACAGTTTATGTATGTAAGAAACACATGAAGATAGCCATATCATGATAATCGGATAACTTGATTATATAGGTGACATCATAAATGGAAGCTAGGCCTAAATACGCATCGATTTTCTTCAATTTCAATATCGATCGTTCTAGAGCCGGTCTAAGCATATACATATACCATATATCATTTAATTGATATTAACACGTGCGACTTTTGGTATGATTATAAAGTTTAAATAGACAGACAGACGGGCGGACATTTTTAAGTCGACTGAGAAAGTCGTGATGAATCTATTTGTATAGTACTTTTACCTTACCACAAGGTAATATAGGGTATAAATATATATATATATATATATACATAAATTGATTTTCAAAGAAAAACCTTTCTTATATTGTGATGATTTCCGTTGGGCTTTGAAATACAATCACATTATTTTTATTGCCAATATGGCAAGCACTTGCTGTGCATGAGTAATGAACAAAAATATAAAATGATCACCAAACAAAAGAAATGCAAATAAAAAATTAAGTTATTATTAATTTCATAATGGAGAAATTGATTGTAAAAATAAAAAGAAGAGGCGCAATTACACAAAAGAATATTTACTATTTATATACACTGTGCTAAATTTAGCTAAAGGCAACCTTTTATATATCGATGGCTTAATATAGAAAGTACGTAAATCAAGTTTTTCATACTTTACATGAGAAGAAAAAACGTAATAAATCTTTAAAAAAAACTTTGCAATATAAGAACTTGTTTAAATATAAATATATAAAAAAAAATTTTTTTAGGTAAAAATATTTTAAGTTGAAGAAATTGTAGAGGTGAAAAGACATTAATAACATCTACAGAAAATATATCTTCATTCTGAAGTAAACATTCTTTTAAATGCAAAAAACTTTTGAGGTGTAAAAATTTTTTCTATTTTAAGTAAAAACAAGTAAGAAAATTATTGTCCATGCGTTTAGAGACCCTATCTCTTAAGCCCAACTAATTCGATCTAGAAAAAAGCATAAATCATATTTGAGTGAGCATAAACCATATTTGTTATTAATATTTTTGCCTTCGGATATGAAAAAGTTCATATCGGATGCTATATATATATGGCAACTAGGTCGAAAAATGGACCGATCTTGACTATAGTTGTTGTAAAAACATATTTAACATATATAACATATATAAACCAAATTTGAGAAAAATCTGTGCAATATTTTTGTTTTTTTTTTTTGTTTTTGATAGATTTAAGTCAATATCGAGAATCACCGTCATATGGGGGGCTATGACTAAGATTTGTCCATTTGGAATTATTTTACTACTGATAAATGGATGTTATTTACCAAAAAAATTCGCAATTTGAAAGAGATCTATATGACAGTTTGGATATTATGGAAATTTAAGTCAATATCACTTGTATGGGGACTAGGTCTGAAGGTGAACCGATTTTGACCAATTTTTATACTGCTAATTCTATGGCCGAAAGAAGCGGACAGATGGATGGATGGACGGACATCCCTAAATTGACTCAGAAAGTGAATCTGAGTCGATCGGTATAATAAAAGGTAGTATAGGGTATAAAAAACTTTTCAAATTGATTAAGAAAAATTTCTAGACCAAAAAACTATGTGAGTCCGATCACAGGGGAGATGTGTAAACATCTATTTACACATCAATTAAACTCAAACAGTAAGCGCCATCTATGTATACCAAGCAACTGCTATTGTTGTTATACTTGATGGTTGCAGTTGTTTACTATACATACATGGCGCTTTCTGTTGGTTGTTGAATCAGCTAAATAAATTTAAATCATAATCTTTGCACCAATACACTTACGTATACCTCACACCAATTTTCCCTTAAGCTGTTTTTGTGATTGTATTGTGAAATAGATTCTTGAGCGCAAAAATTATTTGAGGTGAAAAAAACCAGTTACACCTTCACCAAACAAAAGAAATGCAAATAAAAAATTAAGTTATTATTAATTTCATAATGGAGAAATTAATTGTAAAAATAAAAAGAAGAGACGCAATTACACAAAAGAATATTTATATATATCATCTGGTGAAAATAAGTAATATATTTCAAACAAGTAAGAAAATTATAGCCGGTCTAGACTAACAATGCGACACCATATACCATGCGTTTAGATACTTGATCTTAGGTCCAAGTAAGCGGGTATAGAAAATATGCATAAACCAAATTTGAGTGGAATTTTTATAAAATTTTTGCCTGAAGATCTGAAAAAGGTAATATCAGATCTATTTTGATAGATTTAATTGAAGATCGGGAAGCAACTTTATTATGACGAAGAATTGTCCTACAGAGTCAATTTTTGGACTACTGATTAGTGGGTGTAATAAACACACACAAAGTGACTTTTATTCGATCCGTATAATAAAAGATGGGTCTAAGTCAAATATTTTTGGTAGTTATAAATATCAGCACAAACGCCATTATACTCGGAACACATAGTGATATAGGGTATAAAAATACTTTCACTCGTGAAATCTATTTTTTTATACAAATTTTTTTTATTTTTGTTTTTTTTTTCGTTTATTTAAATCGTAAGCTATCTACATAACACATAAGATAACAAGAAAATTTGATGAAAATCTAATAATATTTGGAGTTGAACTCTAGAAAATACAACTATAGGTTCTGAAATTCTTAATTTTAACATATATATGCATACATATCTATATATTAATACGTGAAGGTAAATTTTTAGTTCCCTTTTTTAGCAATATGCGGCGTGTGAAAATTGGCATAGTTATAGCTCATATGGAGGAGAAGCTGAGAATGATAACGTTTATGCTTAATCTGTCTTAAAAATATATTAAATAAAATAAAATAAAATATTTCTAATAATTCGTTACACCCTGTTAATGCGAGTGATTTAAATTATATATCAGACGCTCTGTGTTGAATTGTGAATTGCTAAAATTGGTTAAAATACCGTTAGACTCATTTAAATATTCATAAATTTTTTATATACATAAATTAAAAAAAACATTGGAAAACATAAATTGAATGCAAAAATAATATTTCCTAGAATTTGCACCCGAATTTCGAGTACTGGGCTATTCTAGTTTACAAAAATTATAACAAGTCGAAATTGATATATATTTCTGTTATTTATTAGCACTACAGTGCATTTAATAAGACTAGCTTGGGTGTCTTAGCCAAACTATTGATAATTTGAGTGATTAAATGGAAATAAAGAAGAAAACATAATAAAGAATTGGGAAACATGTTATTTAGATTGTTAAAGTGCTAAAAGTGGAGGGGAGTTAAAACAAGACAAAGTGTTTCTAAACCGTAGTACATTTTTTTGTTAACGGATGAATGATCTTATAAGCAGCTCATTATAAACTACACTTACACAAACAATATTTTATTTAAAATTGCAATGCATGATAGTAATATGGTCTCAAATCATATTTCTGAATCCATCATGTTTTGTTGTATCGTTGTGGAGCTGACTTGTATGATCTCAGAACATAGTCAAACCAAACTTTTGCATTATATACATATTTTGGTATATTGTTCAACAAATTTGAGAGAATAGTTAGTACTGCTATGCTACAGTATTGTTTATATGTGACTATTATATATGGTTTCAATTAATTAACGGTATATTTAACCCCAATCTAGAGGGGAAATTTATATGGTGCCTAAAGTTTGAATGGACACAAAACCAGAAGAATGCTTGGTTGAACATAATGTTGGTCTGTATCCAATAATTTTTGCACTTAACGACATCAGCACACATAACATGAAGGATATAGAAACCGTTTTGAAGACCTTGGACTTATGACTTCTAAGAAGACAACATGAAATCTTTACAATACCTAAGAATGCAGCAGAACAAGTGCCTTGAAAGTGGAAGATAAACATAAAATCAAAATATTCAATATTTTTTAAAATTTTATAATTAAAGTGTGCAATATTTCAGTGTATACAATTTCATCAAATTTTCTTATAATCATAATAAAATATATAATCTATTTTAACGGAGTCATATCTCTACTATTTTATTTGAATTTTTTTTTTTTGACTACTCTAATTTGTAGAGTGTATATGAAAAGCGAGTTATCATTTTTATAGTTGATTATGAACGTACTAAAAATTGGGTAAAAGTTTGTCTTTGTCATTTCTTCCTTAAGACACTTCGTAATGATGTTTTGTGCGCCCTACGATTTACGAACTTTATTGTTAGTTTGTGACAGCTTTTGCATTAACAAGTTGTGATTATCTTAAATATTTGGAAAGCATATTAATTAAAACCTAGCAGACTCCAGCGCTCGAAATTCGAGTGCAAATTCTAGGAAATTTTCTTTTTGCATTAAATAAAGACCCTAAAAGTATGCTAATCAATTATAGCAAATTCACAAATCGGCACAAAAAACAAACTCATTTTCATACAAACCCATTAACAAATTTAATAAACACACACATAGCATATGTATAATTTTATGTATCTGTTAGTGACTACTTTAAATGCAATTTACTCAAAATAAAGGAAAAAATTTAAAAATCGTAAAATACGAAAAACGGCTAAAAAGAAATACCTTTCAAGTAATACACGTTTGGTCATAATCGGGATAAAATGGTAGAACAAAACATCAGTCACAAGAAATCGCCTAGCCTATTAATATTATAGATGTGCTGAAGAAGAAGAAGTATTTTCTATTAAGCATTCACTTATTTAAAGTATACAATATAAACTAAATTTAAAGAAAACCGGTAACTTTAAAATTTTTACAAAACTTTCAATAGAAGTGTGAAAATTATTAAAAATTTTTAGAAAGGTCTGAAAAATATTAAAAGCAACATTAAAGAACTTTTAAAGTACTTTTCATAGTAATGAAAATTTAGTAGATGGGGTATCCCGACCTGTCAAAGAAAACACAAGAGATTTGGAAAAAAATATTTTCTTTATTTCTCATCATAATCTTTCTTTTCAATAGCTTCGATACCCTGTTTATAGTAAGAACTGTGTAGCCATCAACTTTTCATTGTTGGCAAATCATCAACCGGAGTATGCGTCTGATGGGTATTTCAAGTAGCTAGACAGTCTGAATCTATGAATATTGCTGGGAAAAGTGTATCGAGCTAAAAGGAGTTCACGTTAAGAAACAGACAATTTTTCCAAAATTTTTTATGTTTTATTTGTCAGGTCGGGTTGTTATGGGACCGCCCTCATACTCACTTTATGCACAAGGTTACCACCATCGGATATATGAGGTCTCGTCCGGAAACTCTGGCTAACACACGAACTATCCGCTATATAGAAAAAGCTGAAATACAGAACTATGAGTAATATGGGAAAGCCTTATTTGCCAAATCGATTAACTCCACGTTTTTTTTTTTTAATTTAACCATCAAAGCGCTTTATTGACAGCTAAATGTTTCTTTTCAAAACAATTTTTCTAATAATAAGAATTAGCGCCATTAATATAAAAGGTTAAACGTAAATCATAATAAAATTTAAAAAAAAGAAAAATGAAAGTGGAGTTAATCAATTTGGCAAGTGAGGCATATATTAGTTTTGATTTAAAATTCATTCATATTAAATAATATATTTCTATATATTTTATTGGAATCAAATGTGAAAAATTCGCAATAACGAAAAAACGGCCCTAAATATGAGATTTGGCTGCTAAAGAAAACTAACATGTTCTATAACATGTCCAAGTTTCAGCGCGGTCTATGGGTGCCCCTCTTATTGTTATAAACCAGATTTATTATTATTGATAATAAATATTTACAGCACTTTAAAGTCGTTCATAATTTCATATTTTCTTTATACGTTAACTAATGCACTGGGTTTTTTTCATTTCTTTATTTATTTACAGGTAAATAACCATAAAAATCAGTGAACTACATCAAAGGTAATAATATTTTCAAAATGGTTTAGACCATAATAAAGACAAACGAAGAAAAAACCACTGATTGTGTAAAAACATAAATTTTATAAAATACTTGACCTTAGAGTGAAAATGACTATTTGCGTGTAAACCATAAACGGATGATGATCACCTCTGCAAAGTGGACTATAAGAAAAAGTGAACAATATTTGAAAAAGAAAAAGTGACAAAAATATAACTAAAGAAAATTTAAAATTAAAAAACAACCGAAATGTTAGAGAAAATCTTCATTGTATACTCGGTTATTGTTACACTAAATCCAGCCAATAAATTATGTATAAAAGCAGCATTAAATTTAAATAACCAAAGCGCTCAGGGATTAAAAACAATAGGAGCAAGTTTAATAACTGGCGACAACATGGAAATATGGCAGCCTATAAGGCAAACAAGAAATTGGTTAGAAGCACCAATGCCAAAGGACGCATCACCATTATCACGTTCAATGTCAATGTCAACGTCAACACATTCAATGATAGATTCAAGCTCAAGGATTAAATTAGTTCAAAACAAGCAACAGTTTTTAAAGGCACACCAACTGACAACAGATTACGTTCCATATAATCATCGTAGCGGAAATAATAACAAACTTAATATAACAATATCCTCATCGGTAGCATCTGCCTCCCCAAACATTAAGTTGAAACCATCATACGAGTATTTATTACTGCTAAATGCCAACAAACAGCTCAGTCCTAATCCATCACATCAGCATTATCTTGCGAAACATAATGAAAATCATTATCCCAAAATACCTAAAGATATTATAAGTCAAGTACAACAACCATATGCTCGCATGAATGCGATAGCATCAACTTACCCACAGTATTTAGCAGATCTTAATCGCCATGTACCACAGCCAACGCAGCAACATCAACAACACCATGTCAATATTGTTACAACACCCTCGTTAAAGAGTTGGAATTTTCATCCGAATCCCACTGAAAGCATTTTATCAAACGATTTAAATGATTTAGAAACTAAATTAATCGATTCTAATTTTACAAATTCGACAGCAAACAATAGTCAGACGACGGCAGAGTATGACGATGTTAAGAATGTAACTGAAAAATTGCTGCTATTACAGAAAACGTTCAACAATGTTATAGAATTTTTTGATAATATAAAGGATATAATATGGAGTGATAAGGATAATGTTGAAGACATTTACTCAAATGAAGGTAAGCTATAAGTGTAATGCAGAAGTGAAATAAATTCTTTTTTTTCAAAGAAAATTCGTTTTGTTAAATAGTTAGATATTTTAAAATCATTAACCGATATTACCATCGCTGCATTTTGTAACATCAACTTTGGCTATAAATATCTCACCTCGAAACTAACTTATTTCTAAAGTTAGCTTAAGAATTGTACGATAAACCAGAAGTTTCCGGGTTTTTATATTGTCGCTGATTATAAAATTAAATCCTCTTCTTCCCACGAAGAGTCCGTCTATGTATTTTATTTTCCAGTGCATAATATATAAATACTAATCTTGCCATTAGGACAATTGTAAATCTCTCCAAAGCCGTAAATAATCTTGAAAATTAACCGAAAGAGAATGTACCCAAACACCACGAAAATTTTATGTTGACCCAAAATTAACATCAACTGAGATTTCAGCAGCGATAAAGAAAGATTTTGGTAACGACGCACAGTGGCGCCATTTGAGTTTTTTCGTTGCAAAAATCATATCTTTTGAACCGAATAACATAATTGAACAGTTTAAACAGCATATGATAGATAACTGTTCAGCCTATGAAATGAGCGTTCGGAAAGGGTGCTACGCTTTGTAGGGGCCTACTTATGGGTTATCGAAGTTAAAATTTGTAGAAAAATCAATTTTATGGTAACTAAAAATAAGGATAGTGGAAATTAGAAGTATAAATGCAAAAAATATTCAAAATTCAAAAATAACGATTGTTTGTTTGGACAGAGTTGTATCTTCTGAAATTAATACAAAGTAAAGCTGTAGTGTACGAAAACTGAATCTAACCACACTGCTCGTAGGCCTGACTTTAGGTGAGTGTGTTAAAGCGCTGACCAAAAAGTGCAAGTACGAGTGTATGTGAAGGTTCATGGTTCAAAACCTCACGGCCGCCCTAAGTATAAAAAAAAATTTTCATATAGAAACAACCTATTCAATTAAAAACATAACAATTATCACAATGTTCAATAAATCGCTGATGAAGGCTGAAATGCCAGAAACCGGTCCGATTAAGAATACAGTGCAGTTATGAATTTTTGAAATATATGCTTTCTTCTTCTTTACCACGCACCATTTAAAAAAAAAAATATTTTTACATTTTTAGATTGTTTTTATTTTTTTTTTCTTTAGGGTTTTATGTTTTAAATTATTACCCAACATATTAAAAAAAAATTAGTTCTTTTTTAAATTTATTTTTTCAATTTTCTGTAAAATATTCATCGCAATTCGTAACAGAAGGTATATCTAAAAGACTAATCATTTCTAAACTATAATTATTTTCTAACTATATTCGTGACTTCACATGCCGCAGGGAAGAAATAAGTGGATCGGAAGATGCTGCCAACATGTTGAAGAGGTCCTCATTTTGCCTTACCCTTGATGCTTTGAATGTGTTCTGCAATCTATATTTTTTATAAAATTTGTTAAGAGACTCCTGTGCTTCTTCAGAAAGCTCTCCAATTGGCAAAGACTGATACTCAATTATATCTTTGCCATGCGCCAATATTTTATGGACGGTCGGGGTCAACTTCTTCTGTGGATACATTTATGCTAAAAGAGATGCAGTTTTTGATGCATATTCTCCATATTTTGTAGAATTGATATTTTCTTTGCAGTTTAAAACATTCAAGATCGTTCCCAATCTTTTCACGATTTGATTGTCAATTCCAGTGATTCTAGTTACTGCCTCATCATTTTCAAAAAATCTCCTAGAAGTGTTTCCATCGTTTGAGTTACCGTATCCGTGCTTGGGACAATCTACTTTTAGTCCAACTTGTTTAAAAAAAGCAGCCTGTATTTGCTTCTTTCTGATCTTTTCCTTATCCTTTATTGATGTATTTTCATCGAAGTTTTCCTCCTCTTGTGGTAGGGTATACGCCAGTTTTAGCAAGAACTCCATACACCTTAGCCTTGCGTGCAATGGTGACATTCCATATTCGTAATTCTCCTCGTTTGTAGAATCGTTTAAATTACCAAAGTTCTTCTGACTCTTTTTCAAATCGGGCATGACAATGTTGAGGTTGTTCTTGTCAGTTCGTTTACGACTTTTCCGTCAACCATGGTCAGGTGGAACTCGTAATTTCATTCAATATATTTTCCTGCTCCAATTTGCAGCTTTGTAGGTTAAATCTTGCTTATTTGTTCTTCAATGTCCTTCACCGTGGTCCTTATGAGTTCTGCCGATTCCCTTGCAAACTGAAACATTATTGGTCGGCAATAATGCACTGATGACGGACGTGGATTTTTCCAGTGTAGGGAAACATCAGATTTTAGCCGCAAAGGAACAACAGATGCCATAAACATATTTCCGTCCGATATTGTAGCGTCATCGGAAGATATCCTTTGCTTATAAATGCTTTGTCCGGATGATCCATCGCAGCCCCATTTGCTGATCAATGTCAGTTTCTCAGGAAGAATTTTCACCTCATTTTCAGAAGACTCTCGAACAACCGTTTTGCTGTATGGCCCATGAGATCCTGCAGATTGACTTTCACAGAGACTTCCGTAAACTCCGTATGCAGTGGTCGTGAATTTATTTTGGCTTGCGTAATATGCTTGTTTCCTGGTAAAACGTCAACCCCGTGTCGCATCAAGGATGCCCGTAGTATCTCATATTTTTCTTTGGAAAGTTGTAAGTCCATAAACAAGGTCAAGGCTTCTTCGGAACCATACTTTTTAATGTGTGCGTTTGTGGGCGTGGGAATGCTTTCCTTAATCCTTTTTAGTCGCAATGGGCTTGCATCAGCAACAGATTTTGTAGTCTGCGACCTAACTCTTTCACTATCCTTTGTATATTTAATAGACAGCGCGTCCGATAAATGCTTCGTGGTCAAGTCATTGGTGGCATCGGCAAGTTTCCTCTTTCTTGTGAAAATTGAACACTCCTCAATATTTTTTTTTAGGCCTTCCTTTTGCTGCTCTGTTTGATGTGGTGGGTTTATCTACTGCCAATATATCCAGGATGGTGTCTTCATTAAGCCAGTCCTCGTATTTGGAGTTGAAGTTCTGAATGGTTCGATTTGATTTCACCCATTTTGCCTTAATATTTGCATATATCTGATAAAAATTATTTTTTATAATTTCGCTTCTCTCAATATTTCCGTATAAGCTATCAAGTTCTTCTAAAGCAGCTTCCGTGAAAAACTTTGGTGTGGTTGACCTTCTAAACAGTTCAAATAATTTTAAATTGTTCAACGCCATGTTTTCAGTACTTAAATTGTTTAACGCCATGGTTTCAGTACTTGTTGCGCCAACTTTCAGTCGTAGACCAATCCAGGCATTATGCTTATTTTGCAATATATAGGCTTATGCTACCATGAATAAAAATTTACCTGTTCCCTGCATACATATGGATTTAGGCTGAATTATGCAATTTTGATATTATGCTCGTGTCTAAATAAGATTTGTGCCTACCTGGAGGGACCATAAGTCACTATTGTTCTTGACCATTTGTACTACAAAGTAATTTTTAAGTGAGGTGCGTACCTGCGAATTTCAATGAGTAGTTTTTTGTGCATCCTGTGTCTGTAACAGAATATTGGGAGTAGACTTTGGCAGAGGCTCACAGGTAGACAACCAACTTAAAATGCAATTTTCAAACTATTAGATCAAACTACCGTCAGTCAAAACATGTAAGGGATGCACGCCATACAAATTCTGCAACCATGTCTTTTTAACCTTTTTACCTCTAGAAGCCATACGGGCACGTTCGGGCAGATAAGACCTTTTGAATTATGTAAAGAAATAATCAAATATGGCAAATATAGAAAAATACAGATTTTTTTTATTTTCCGTCAAAGCTGAAAAATAGTGAAAAAACGGATAGTTTTTAAATAGTGATTTACCAGGAGAAACACAAAGCAAACAGTTAATTTTTTTTTTATCATCATACATTTAATAAATACATCAATCAATACAAACAAAAAATAAGGCGATTCGTTACCTATTTTTCGTGATATTACACCTGAAATCGCAACAAATTGACTAAAAATTGTGTGTTTTTTTGAAAACCGAAAGTCGGTCAACTTTGAACGGTTATATCTTCTAAACTAAAAATGTGATATTATTAAGAGTAGCATATTTGAAATCGTTGAAAAGTTTCCTATAACATGGGTTTATTCAAAACTTCGTCGGTGCACATGAAAATTTTGATTTTTGCAACATCGTTTGATCTATGGGCGCCACTGTGCGACGTAAACTCTAAAACTGTTCATGAAGCTGGGTACAACTCACGTGTGGCTAGACGCAAACCATTAACATCGGCTATTTAGTTGAGCCATTAGTTTCTGGGACCAGCTTCTCTTCTCAGACGTGAGCAAATTTAACATTTCGAGCTTTGATGGAGATACGCTGCAAAAATCGTTCAAAAACTATAAAGTATGGTGGTGGTGGAGTGTTGGTATGGAGCAATTTGTATTAGTTGATGGCATCCTGGACAAGACGGTTTAGCTAAACATTTTGAAGGAACATATCTTGCCACACTCTCCGCAGTCCCCGAACATAAACCACATCGATCATAAAGTTCGAAAACGCACGATGGCAAATAAAGCCGAACTTAAAGCAGCGTTAATGAAAGAATAGCTTACATTGACGAAAACTCCAAAACAATAAGGATTACCAACTAAATATTAATCAATTTTCTAATTAATTTTTTATATTTGCATAACAAAAGGTGTGTCCATTAAAAGAATTATCTCTTTTTATATTTTTCCCTTAATTTTACCCGTGAGGGATATCTCTTTCAGTTTTACGGTTATTTTTGATATCTATTTATTCTACGTTCATAGCAGAGATGCCAAGTTAGTGCGTTAAAAAAAGTGCTAAATCGACGATTTTCGTTTTTTGTTTGTGGCTTTAAAAAAAAATCATGTGAGTCCGATCACAGGGAAGATGTGTAAACATCTAGTAATTAAAGATTTTTTTTGTCATTTTTTAAAACCAAACAGAAAGCGTCATCTATGTATCACTTATAGCAAAAACTGTTTCAGCTAATTCAACAACCCTTTGCTGTAAAACGTTAAAACTATCCCAATATAAACGTATGTATGTGATACATAGATGACGCTTTTAAAAAAGTGGCATAAAAAACCATGTTATATCATAATTTTTTCACCAATACAATCATAAGTCACACAGCGTTATGTGACAGCTCTCACCTATTACGTGTTACACTGTTTTTGTGATTGTATTGTGAAATAGAAATTTACCCCCCTGCGCGTATAGATGTTTACACATCAAAAAGTGCTAAATCGGCGCTTTAGCGCCCTTTAAAAGCAACAGTTCATATTAAAAAAAAATTATATATAAAGCTTTCTTTTGTAAGGAAAGGGCACAACAAAAATTTTATATATTTGAAGAAATGATCATTACTTTTGCTTTTGCACCTGTTTATTTGAACTATATAACTTATCAGTTCTCCATAATTTATTAAAAGAGTTCTTAAAGGTAAATATAAAAAGGAATTGTTAAGAATACTTAATAACTATTAATTATAATTAATTAATTAGATGAAGTGTAATGTATAAAAGTATAGAAAAATATAGGAATCCGATCAACTGGCTATAAAGTGTATAAGGCTATTGAATGCAGAAGTCAAATCGGTGCAACGCGATCCGACGTTGTTCGACACTGTCAATAAACTGTGAAGGTGTATACATTTAACGAAAATGGTTTATAAAATATAAAAAAAAATCGAAGAGTACGATCATTGTCTTAACAATTTAAAACTACGTAAAAGGAAAATAGGAACAGAATTTTTTTTTTATTTTGTATTGAAGTACATAACTATAAAAACTCACTCAACGAATTCCCGTTTTTTAAATTATCAAGATTTGTTGGAAATATAATGGCTTTTCCCTACACAAATGCTGGAGGCAAAAGAGTATTCAGTGCAATAAAAATAAACAAAATAAGAAATATAATGTATTTTAACTCTGCAAATTCTTCGATATATATTATATATGCACTAAAGATAAAAATGCTTATTGTATCAAATATCTATAATATTAATAGGATTTCTTGTGACCGATGATTTGTTCTACCGTTTTAACCTGATTTTGACCAAGCGTATATTATTCGAAATAAAATATCCCGATTATTGATATACAGATTTTTAAATTTTTTCCTTTATTTTGAGCAAATTGCACTTAATGTTGCTACTAGCTCATACATAAAATTATACATACTAGCAGATTCCAGCCCTCGAAATTCGAGCGCAAATTCTAGGAAATTTTATTTTTTCATTAAATAAAGACCCTAAAAGTATGCGAATCAATTATAGCCAATTCACAAATCAACACAAAAAACAAACTCATTTTTATTACAAACACATTAACAAATTAAATAAACACACATAGCGTTGTATAATTTCATGTATGTGTTAGTAGCAACTTTAAATGCAATTTACTCCAAATAAAGGAACAAATAAAAAAATCTGTTAATCTGCAAATCGGCTAAAAGGAAATATCTTTCAAATAATATACCTTTGGTCAATAGCGGGATAAAACGGTAGAACAAAACATCAGTCACAAGAAATTATCTAGCCTATTAATATTATAGATGCTATGTGTGATTTATTAAATTTGTTAATCTTCATTCACAATAAACCATAAAGGTGTTGGTTTCTGAATTGGCTAGGTTGCAAAATAAAGCTGCCTAGAAATTGCACTCGAATTTCGAACGCTGGAATCAGCTAGAAAAATTCCATCTCGTAATGCCCGAATTAAAATCGGCCGGATTAAACATTTTTTGAGGACAAATATATGTTAATCTTGACTCAAATAGGATCTGACACAAATTACCAAAAAAAATAAATCGTGAGTTACAGGATGTTGCCTATAGGCAAAATAGGGCAGTGGTGGTGAATAAAAAAATTTTGTTAAGTAATTAATTTATTTATATGTACATATATTACGGCATTGTATTTAATAAAAAATAAACTCCACATCTTCGGCATTGCTCGACTTCTGCATTTCACTTCCGCTGATAATCAGTGTGGCTTAGCCCGCATCTAGATTTTGCTCCTCATTCTACCCAGTGATCAAAACTGTCAGGTCGTATGGATTTTGCAGGTTCTGCCACATATGTTCTTTTAAAAGAGATCGATTCTGAGGCCACCGGAAGAGTAAGTGATAATGGATCCAATGGTAAATAACCTGTTTAGGAAGGAGTCGACTCCATCTTTTTTTTATTTATTTATTTAAATTACAAATATCTTTTCAGGCTAATTTTACGTTTCAAAGATTCTTTGTTTTCGGACAAATCTATGATGTGGTAAATTCCATTAAATTGCTCACACAACCGATGAAATGGATCATTATTAGCACAGTTAAACCGAAAATAATTAATATTTAAGAGCTTCAAGTTTCTTCTACTTAACAAGTAATTGGAGTCAATGTCGCCATGGATTTTACGATTTTTCAGTGTAGCTAACTTGATTAGAGCAAGTCTGGATTAATAGGAGGGTACGAGAGTTCCAACCAACTCCACGTAGACAGAATAACAGAAATTGTTTCTGGACAGATTCGAGGAAATTTATATGAATAATGTAACACGGATCCCATATTATAGAACAATATTCCAGGATAGGACAAACCAGGGATGTAAGTATATAGCTGTTTGGATACATATGGATCAGAAAATTCTTTGTTCCATCGGTTCATAGATCCAAGAACGCCGTAAGCGGTGTTTAGTACTGGAGATATATGCGGACGAAAGTTTAATCTAAGATCTAATAACATGCCAAGATCTGAGAATGTATAAACCGGGTCCAATTCACTTTCATTCACAAAATAAGTAGTATGAAGATTTTTACATCAATGCTTGTATTTTTTATATTGAGCTCCATAAGCTTTAATTTGCACCATCCACAGAAATTATTTAAATCGGATTGTGGCAAAAAATGTTGACTCTAATTTCAAAGAGGGGAAAATATTTTGAAATCATTAGCGTATAAGAGAATATTAGAATGTTGAATAACAGAAGGGAGATCGTTAACAAGTAAAGTAAAAACTACTGGACCAAGATGAATTCCTTGTGGAACACCAGAAAACACTTAGATTTTTTTTTAGAGACAGCGTTTCTAAATTTTGCCGGCTGAGGTCTGTTCTTTAAATAACATTTTAACCAGACAGCCAAAGAATTACTGAAACCCATAGAATTCAGCTTGTATAATAATAAATCATGATTCATCTTATCAAAGGCTTTACTAAAGTAGATTGCATCGGTTCGCATACTATATCTCAATCCGTCATCTATAATTGTAGTGAGTTCAGAACGTTGGTGATTGTAGAACCAGATAAACGAAAGCCGTGTTGATATGGAGAAAGTAAGCATGATACTTGATGAGATAACGAGCCTGTTATAATTTTTTCTCAAAGTTTGGGGATTGCACTCAATTTTGCGATGCCTCTGTAGCTAGACACACTGACCTTATTGCCTGATCTATAATATTAATAGGCTAGGCTATTTCTTGTTACCGATGTTTTGTTCTACCGTTTTATCCCGATTTTGACCAAGCGTATATTATTTGAAAGGTATTTCTTTCTAGCTGTTCACCAGATTTTACTGATTTTTAAATATTTTCCTTTATATTGAGCAAATTGCATTTAAAGTTGCTACTAACACATACATAAGATTATACGTATGCTATGTGTGTGTTTATTAAATTTATTAATGTGTTTGTTAATGAGTTTGTTATCTTCGTTCACAGTAATAATTAACCAAAAAAAGTGTTGGTTTGTGAATTGGCTAAGTTCAGAAATAATGTTGGCTAGAAATTGCACTTGAATTTCGAGTGCTGGAATCTGCTAGTTTATACAAAGTGATGATATAAGATTCCTTTCATAGAGATGATAAATATCCTTTACGCAAGGAACGATTAGAAAGTATTGTCAATGGATAGGGCAGGGAGTCAGAACAATGCTTAAGAATATTATTTGTTATTCCATCAGGATCAAGAGAATTTTTCAGTCTTTTCATGCTACTCAAAACAGTGATGTTGTTGCGGAAATTTACATTTATTATCGGAGAAGCTTTGGAAATTTCAAAAGGATATTGTACTGATTGATCATAATTTTGTATGGAATATGCTGTAGCAAAAAAATCAGCAAAAATATTACTGATTGTCGGCTGAAGTTGATGCATTTTCAAAGAATTAGGATGTTCACGTGATAGACGTTTAGAATTAACAAAATTGTAAAATGATTTTGGATTCCTCTTTAAATTATGTTTCATACGAGTTAAGTAGTTATTGTAAGCCCTTTTGTTTTCAATATTGTATTATTACATGGTGAAATCATAGGAACCGTTACATATATACATGCGTGCAACGTGTTATAAAAGTTTGTGATCATTTCATCATAATAAAATGAGTAATGGTGGGCGACCTCTTTTCCTTGGTAAAACTTCTGCGTGAGTTGTTGAGCTCTTTAGCAATATCCGATTAGTGAGTCTCCCATTGGCCTTAAAATAGTGTTTTTTTTTTTTTTGACAATTTAGGATTTATTTAATACTACAATACATGAGAAAATGAAATAAGTCACTGTTGTGATACTTCTAGCTGATTTTCCAGTTCGAATGTACAGGTCCGTACTCCACATAACTGACATGACGGCCAATTTGATCGAGGCCCAAAAGCTGGTACAGCTCCTGTTGTCGGTCTTGCTACTACCTACAAGCACAAACAATATTTAGTTTTTCCGCTTTTGTGTGTTTCAAATTTATTTTATGTTATCTTTACATAGCACTTAGAATCCAGGAATAGCTCGTTATACGTTAGTTGGTGGCTCGTTCTATAATATTAAGCAGTGCTAACTGTGCGTTAAGCAATTGCAAAAATGAACTTCTCTTATCGGGGTTTTTTACTGGCTAAATTTCATTATATATGATAAATGCAGCTAATCAGCAATATCTGCCATATTGTATAACATTGCAAGTGGCCAGTGGTTTGTTGATCGTTTGCAAGAATAACCATGGGCTTCCTTTTTCAATTGTGTCTACATCGCAAGTACAGTACATTGCAGACAGAAAAACTGCTGCTTTACGTTTCTTCGGAACATATGAAGACAAACAATGGGCTGCAAACTGAATGAGCAAGACTTTTCAGGAGCGTAGTGTTCAAAGAAGTTAAGTTTTCTGCTTCACCAATGTACGCGCCACATCCAATGTGGAGGAAAAATTGTCTGCATGAACTATGCGGCCTCTATTCACATATTTTTCTTACACTAATTGATATACAACATTATGTCCTTGATTTATCTCATGCTATTTACCAGGCAACTTCCCAGAGTAGATCATTCCTTTCAGGGGATAAAATGATTTCGAATTGTACAGCCACGGAATGTATTGTGTAAACCGTGTGCGGCCTCTATATGGGAATAATGACTCGTCCACGGTCAGTGAATCGTGAGGGATATAAGCTGCCGCCAAATTGACCTGCAACATTTGCCAACCATCGTCAATAGCAGCAGTTTTACTATTGATTAATCGCTGCCATCGCGTATTTTGATAAGCATGAATCGGTCGTATGGTAATGCGGTTTTGTATACTGGAGCATAGGTTGGGCCCCACAGTTCCTTAGTGAGCTCAATATTCGATTTAGACAGCTCAGCATACAAAACGATAAACAAAAATGCATCGAACTCTTTTAGAGCGACTGTCTTCCATTCCTTTTTCTTCGCACGATTTTCCGAATTCCATACAGTTGGTAATTTCCTTTCTTTTCAATTGGTTTCCCATATCATAATATACGCCATATGTTGTGGGGATCATATGTGTCTTTCACTGGTCCTAGTTTCCTTCTAATTTAAAAATTTTAATTTAAATATTGATACCATTTCAAAGAAAAGGGTATGCAAATATGACAATAGTTTATTAGATGTTATTTTGAATATTTTCATAGCTCCTATTTTTCAGTAAGAAAGGAAAAATGTAATTTTTAATATAAAGGCAGTGTCATGTCTGTTCCATTACAAAATACTTCTTTTTACTATAATTTAATTTAGAATTCCTGTTTTTATATACTTTATAAATGAACTATAAAGAACTGTTTCTTATTTGTCATGCAAATAACTTCTGAGTTTTTCTATGTTTTAGAAACATCTTCCAAAATGATGTCTGTTTGTTGTCATGTCTGTCACGACTGTTCTTTTTCTCTCCAATAATTAATAACAATACGAGGGCGGATCAATAAGTCCCTCGTAGTTATTTGAAATGTAACACTGTAAAATTTTGAGAAAGTTCCGTCATTTCCTTTGAGTTTAAAACATACAACCTCGTGGTTTTTTTAAAAAATGGAAAAAAGTGAATTTCGAGTGCTCATTAAACATTATTTTTTGCGAAAAAAAAACCGTCAATCAAACCAAGGAAAAGCTTGATAAATACTATGGGGACTCTGTACCATCAATTTCAATGGTAAACAAGTAAGAAAATTATAGTCGGTCTAGACCGACTATATGATAGCCTATACCATGCGTTTAGAGACCCTATCACTCAGATCCAACTAACTGGATATAGAAAATAAGCATAAACCAAATTTGAGTGGGATTTTTCTTAATTTTTTTGGCTGCAGATATGAAAAATTTCATATCGGATCTTATATCAATATGGGGACTAGGCCCAAAAATGGATCCTGATCCTGACGATGTTTGGTAAGTTCTCTTGTATTTTGGAAAAATATATACAAACAAAATTTGAGAAGAATCAGTGCAATATTTTTGTTTTTTGATAAATTTAAGTGAAGATCGGGAAGCAGCTCTATATGGGGCCTATGACTAAGAGTTGTCCAATAGGGATCATTTTTGGACTACTGATTAATTTATGTAATATATACATACATACAAACCCAATTTGACTAAGATTTGTATGATAATTTGGATCTTATGGCAATATATGTTGATTTTATAGGGGTCACTTGTATGGGGGCTAGGTCTGAACATGGACCGATTCTCATCAATTTCAATAGCGTTCATCCCATGGCCGATGAAAGATCAAATACCAAATTTCGTCAAAATATATTCGTATTTGCGACCTGCAGTTGGATTACAAGCTTTACATGGACACACAGACGGACGGACGGACGGACGGACATCGTTAAATCGAATCAGATAGTGATTCTGATTCGATCGGTATAATTAAAGATGGGTGTAGGTCAAATATTTTTGGTTGTTACAAACAGCAGCACAAAGTCATTACACCCAAACCACATAGTGGTATAGGGTATAAAAAGTGGTTTATTGACTTTCGTTGTGGTCGCACAAATACAAATGATTCGGAAATTTCTGGACGGCCAATTGAGGTCAATACACCAGAAACTATCGAAGAAAATCCACGATATGATGTCGGCCGATCGAAGAGTAAAAGTGCGTGAGATTGTTGATGCCATAGGCATTTCATATGGCAGTGTGGTTTCGATTTTAAATGATCAGTTGGGTTTAAGAAAGCTGTCTGTCGTAATCGTGTCTCAATGGCAAAATTCCATGAATTGGGCTACGAATTAGTACCTCATCCATCATATTCTCCGGATTTAGCCCCCAGTAACTATTGCCTTTTTCCAAACCTAAAGAAATGGCTCGGTGGAAAGAGATTTAGCTCCCACGATGAAATTATTGATCAAACAAATGCCTATTTTATGGATCTCGAAAAATCCTATTTTTTGGAAGGGATACAAAAATTGGAGAAACGTTGGATTAAGTGTATTGAGCTAAAGGGAGATTGTGTTGAAAAAAAATTTTTTTTTTGCAAAAAAAAAAGCTGTGTTTCATTCTAAAAGTCACGGATTTATTGATCCGCCCTCGTAATACTTTCTCACTTTTTCTAATGGTTGGTCAGTCCGTCTGCTTAATTTTGTATATATTTATGAACAATGAAAAACTTTTACTGTATAATATTGGATTAAAAATATCAATAAATATCTTGTCTGTCATACAACATTAAGAAGTTGTGAGAGCTTGAAATTCAAAAAGGTCCCAAGGGACCTTAACAGAAGAGATAATTATTTTTTATTACGCAAGCAACTAGGAAATGCTGGTTTCAGATCTGCTAATCCATTTTTTGGGTCAGATATAGTAGATTGTAGATATAGCGCAACAGACTTCGAAAAAATATTGTCAGCATACGTGCTAGTCTTGTTAACAGAATGGTGTTTTTTTTTTAATATGTAAATCACGTTGATGATAGAAAATTTAAAAACTGTCATTTAACTCTTTTTTGGATCTGAGCACCCCTTATCAGTTTGCTAAAATTAGAAAGGCAAGCAACTGTGATTTGCTCGATACAGCGCTCAGTACGTTCAAATACCTTTTTTTTGAGGATCAATTCTTGGAAGCTTTGTTAGCATATTTTTTTCATTAGGTTTTGCCTAATAATATAAAAATTTGATGAAACAAACCATTTTGATAAAAACAAGCGATATTATTACAAATTAGGAAATTTTGGTTATAAATAATAGTACAATAAGGAAACTTAATTATTTTTTTCACGATCATCATCATAATAATCATCATCATCATCATTATCATCATCATCATCATCATTTTCACAAAAATTGGTTTTATTTGGAACTGGAGGTATTATTAAATCGATTGCCAGCTCTAGCAAATTTTTAACCTTCTTTGGAGGCAACTTTCACATGCTTAAAATAATTGGGTCAGAGCTTATCAGGAATAAATTAAAGATATCTTGTAGGGACTTTTCGCGACTGTAATTTCGTGAATGAAACTCTCTGTATTTCTTAAAATCTTTATTCCGAGCTTCTTGCGCTTCTTCCGATAATAGCCCAATAGGTAAAGGACCAATATTAATAATTTCGGCCCCGTGTATTAGATACTTGTGCAAAGTAGGAGGCATATTGTACCATGGGTATTTTTCAACAAAAAGTCTGGCTGTGTTTTGTGAAAATATTAAAAAAATTCAGTTTGGATTTCATTGCCACTGGGCGCTGCCATAAGTAAAATGTGTATTCTTTTTATTAAATTCAAATCCGTTTTTGTTATTTCGCCTGATTTTTCAGCATTTTGAAAAAAAAACGTCTTCCTGTATTCCCATCATTCGTATTTCCAAAACCAGGCTTGGGTTTGTCAGCAATTAATCCCATAGTCTCTCTAAATTGTTTCTGAATTCCTAATTTTGTCTCAGCAACAATTTTTTTTCAAAATCACTTCT
This sequence comes from Cordilura impudica, assembly GCA_963682025.1. Lineage (NCBI taxonomy): Eukaryota > Metazoa > Arthropoda > Insecta > Diptera > Scathophagidae > Cordilura > Cordilura impudica. Next base: position 124,663,427 of record OY821517.1, read on the forward strand.
AACCTGCCACTTTTTTAAGGGTATTTTATATGCAATATGCAAACTACATTCAAAGAATCTGATCCACCCATGAAGAATAGAATTCATTTAAATCGCATATATTGGCCTCTAACCAGTTTGTGCTTTACTTCATTTCCTCTTTTAAAAATTTCAGCTTTTCATCCAATGTTTGGTAGCCTGAATTCATCATCATATCATACAAGCTCCGACCAGTATAAAAAACAACGTTTGAAAATGTTATTAAAAAACAACAACAACACAAAGAATGTTATTGGAAAAAAACAAAAACAAAAATAATATTATTAAACAATAACAACAACAATTAGTACATTAAAACAGTATCAATAACAGCAGCAGACGCCAGACCAATATGTTTTGTTGGTAAATTTTAGCGCCACGAGCCTTTTTATAAACAAATGCACAACTTCTAAAAATGCACAAAAATGCAGCGCAAATTGTTGCAACATCTTAGCTATATGTATAATCTTTAATATAAACCAAAAATCTCCACACTAATGGACACGAATAATAAACATATGTCAACTTAAACTATAAAACTATTTTTTTGGGACTCCTAATACTCCTAAAATCTTTCCACACTAAATTTTTACCACTTATTTTATGAATATATTTGCATAATTACCCGAACTTGATGGTTCCATAGTTTAATTGGTCACTTTTTCAATAACTTTTCAAACTAATAAGATTTTTTACCGAGTAAATTTTCACTTTTTCAGCATTTTTTTCACAAAAAAAAAAGTAAGATAATTATAGTCGATCTAGGCCGACTATACGATACCCTATACCATGGTTTAGAGATCCTATCTCTTCGGTCCAACTAATTGGAAATAGAAAATAAGCATAAACCAAATTTGAATGGCATTGTTAATAATTTTTTCGGCTGCATATATGAAAAAGTTCATATCGGGTGCTATATTTATATGGGGACCAGGTCGAAAAATGCACCGATCTTGACCATATTTGGTAAAGTCACTTATATTTAGAAAAAATATAAACAAACCAAATTTGGAAAAAATCTGTGCAATATTTTTGTTTTTTGATACATTTAAGTGAAGATCGGGAAGCAGTTCTATATGAGGCCTATGACTAAGAATTGTCCTATAGGGATTATTTTTAGACTAGTGTTTAATGGATATAATAAACATATACAAACCTAATTTGACTGAGATCTATATGATAATTTGGATCTTATTGCAAATTAATGTCGATTTCAAAGGGGTCATTTGTATGGGGACTAGGTCTGAACATGGACCGAATTTCACTAATTCCAACAGCGGTCATCCTATGGCAGAGAAAAGTTTTATACCAAATTTCATCAAAATGAATTCATAGTTGCGACCTGTAGTTTGATTACAAAGTTTAAATGGACACACAGACGGACGGACGGACGGACATCGCTAAATGGCCTTAGAAAGTGATTCTGAGTCGATTGGTATAATAAAAGATAATAAAAGGGTCTAGGTCAAATTTTTTTGGTAGTTATAAACAGCAGCACAAAGTCAATATACCCAAACCAAGTAGTGGTATAGAGTATAAAAATTAACTTTGATTTTGATCTGTCACTGCAAACAAACGAGAGCACTTATGACATTTATTTTTATACCCTATACCACTATGTGGTTTGGGTATAATGACTTTGTGCTGCTGTTTGTAACAACCAAAAATATTTGACCTAGACCCATCTTTAATTATACCGATCGAACCAGAATCACTTTCTGAGTCGATTTAACAATGTCCGTCCGTCCGTCCGTCCGTCTGTGTGTCCATGTAAAGCTTGTAATCAAACTGCAGGTCGCAAATATGAATATATTTTGATGAAATTTGGTATATAAGCTTTTATCGGCCATGGGATGAACGCTATTGAAATTGGTGAGAATCGGTCCATGTTCAGACCTAGCCCCCATACAAATTACCCATATTAAATCGACATAAATTGCCATAAGATCCAAATTGTCATATAGATATTACTCAAATTGGGTTTGTATGCGTTCATTACATCCACTAATGAGTAGTCCAAAAATGATCCCTTTGACCCCATATAGAGCTGCTTCCCGATCTTCACTTAAATCTATTAAAAAACAAAAATATTGAACTGATTCTTCTCAAATTTTGTTTGTACATATTTTTGCAAAATACAAGAGACTTTACCAAACATGATCAGGATCGGTCCATTTTTGGACCTAGTCCCTTTATAGATATAGCATCCGATATGAATTTTTTCATATCTGCAGCCAAAAAAATTAATAAAAATCCCACTCAAATTTGGTTTTTGCTTATTTTCAATGTCCAGTTAGTTGGGCCTAAGAGATATGGTTTCTAAACGCATGGTATAGGGTATCGTATAGTCGGTCTAGACCGACTATAATTTTCTTACTTGTTTCAGCTAGTGATGTAGAATTTTATATGCTTTAAGCAAGTTTAAACAGTTTTGACGATATATAAAATTTCATTTTTTATTAATCCTCGAAATCTAAGTATTTGAACCTAGTGTGCAGCGAGATTATGGTATCAGCTCATTAAACTCTATGTAAAATAATCACCAAATATTAAGTGAAAAGTCTTATTATGGAAATATAAATATGAACGTAGGCACTTATATAGTTATTACATTTTATTTTTAAAAACATATAAATAAAGCACTTTCAAAGCACTTGTTTAGATCTCTTTGGCAAAAATTGTTTTGCAAGTTCTTGATATCCAAAAATAATTACGATTTATGACATAAAAAAAAAAAAACTGTGCTGAAGTACGTATTTGACAACGCTTTGCCAGCGTATGCATAAAAGGCTTTGTCAGTAAATATTTTTAAAAAATTACAATTATTTATAAAATAAATTGAATCAAAGATACTGGCAAAAAATTCGTGGTTAATTTTATTATTTTTTATAAAAATAAAAAATCTTATTTTCGATCTTTATCAATTTAATGATTGAGTTTGAAATTGTTCAGGCTCAAGATCAAATGTTTTTACTTTAAATAAAGTAAAAGCATTAGCACATTTGTTTCAAAAATTGATCTATGTATATTCTGCATGACAGGTTATACAGCTGTTTCGGGAAGAGTCACCAACCCTCATCAGTAACCAAAAGCAGTAGATAGTTTGTTTGGTAAAAAGTTAAATTCATATATATTTGCTGAAAACAACCAAATGAGAATTCAAGCAAAAGTTATACTATTTAAGCCTCTTCCAATATAACAAACTAAAAATAGAACAACTTTGAAACAAATATGATTGTATACGAGTACACATTGCATACTACAATATACATGTTTGTTTTTGTCTTGAAAAAACAAGAAAAACAATTTGTTTTTGCTAAACTTACATTTAGCGTTAACGGCGTGCCCTCCGTATTTTTAATTTTATTATTTTTTATAAAAATAAAAAATCTTATTTTCGATCTTTATCAATTTAATGATTGAGTTTGAAATTGTTCAGGCTCAAGATCAAATGTTTTTACTTTAAATAAAGTAAAAGCATTAGCACATTTGTTTCAAAAATTGATCTATGTATATTCTGCATGACAGGTTATACAGCTGTTTCGGGAAGAGTCACCAACCCTCATCAGTAACCAAAAGCAGTAGATAGTTTGTTTGGTAAAAAGTTAAATTCATATATATTTGCTGAAAACAACCAAATGAGAATTCAAGCAAAAGTTATACTATTTAAGCCTCTTCCAATATAACAAACTAAAAATAGAACAACTTTGAAACAAATATGATTGTATACGAGTACACATTGCATACTACAATATACATGTTTGTTTTTGTCTTGAAAAAACAAGAAAAACAATTTGTTTTTGCTAAACTTACATTTAGCGTTAACGGCGTGCCCTCCGTATTTTTAATTTTATTATTTTTTATAAAAATAAAAAATCTTATTTTCGATCTTTATCAATTTAATGATTGAGTTTGAAATTGTTCAGGCTCAAGATCAAATGTTTTTACTTTAAATAAAGTAAAAGCATTAGCACATTTGTTTCAAAAATTGATCTATGTATATTCTGCATGACAGGTTATACAGCTGTTTCGGGAAGAGTCACCAACCCTCATCAGTAACCAAAAGCAGTAGATAGTTTGTTTGGTAAAAAGTTAAATTCATATATATTTGCTGAAAACAACCAAATGAGAATTCAAGCAAAAGTTATACTATTTAAGCCTCTTCCAATATAACAAACTAAAAATAGAACAACTTTGAAACAAATATGATTGTATACGAGTACACATTGCATACTACAATATACATGTTTGTTTTTGTCTTGAAAAAACAAGAAAAACAATTTGTTTTTGCTAAACTTACATTTAGCGTTAACGGCGTGCCCTCCGTATTTTTAATTTTATTATTTTTTATAAAAATAAAAAATCTTATTTTCGATCTTTATCAATTTAATGATTGAGTTTGAAATTGTTCAGGCTCAAGATCAAATGTTTTTACTTTAAATAAAGTAAAAGCATTAGCACATTTGTTTCAAAAATTGATCTATGTATATTCTGCATGACAGGTTATACAGCTGTTTCGGGAAGAGTCACCAACCCTCATCAGTAACCAAAAGCAGTAGATAGTTTGTTTGGTAAAAAGTTAAATTCATATATATTTGCTGAAAACAACCAAATGAGAATTCAAGCAAAAGTTATACTATTTAAGCCTCTTCCAATATAACAAACTAAAAATAGAACAACTTTGAAACAAATATGATTGTATACGAGTACACATTGCATACTACAATATACATGTTTGTTTTTGTCTTGAAAAAACAAGAAAAACAATTTGTTTTTGCTAAACTTACATTTAGCGTTAACGGCGTGCCCTCCGTATTTTTAATTTTATTATTTTTTATAAAAATAAAAAATCTTATTTTCGATCTTTATCAATTTAATGATTGAGTTTGAAATTGTTCAGGCTCAAGATCAAATGTTTTTACTTTAAATAAAGTAAAAGCATTAGCACATTTGTTTCAAAAATTGATCTATGTATATTCTGCATGACAGGTTATACAGCTGTTTCGGGAAGAGTCACCAACCCTCATCAGTAACCAAAAGCAGTAGATAGTTTGTTTGGTAAAAAGTTAAATTCATATATATTTGCTGAAAACAACCAAATGAGAATTCAAGCAAAAGTTATACTATTTAAGCCTCTTCCAATATAACAAACTAAAAATAGAACAACTTTGAAACAAATATGATTGTATACGAGTACACATTGCATACTACAATATACATGTTTGTTTTTGTCTTGAAAAAACAAGAAAAACAATTGAATTCTCATTTGGTTGTTTTCAGCAAATATATATGAATTTAACTTTTTACCAAACAAACTATCTACTGCTTTTGGTTACTGATGAGGGTTGGTGACTCTTCCCGAAACAGCTGTATAACCTGTCATGCAGAATATACATAGATCAATTTTTGAAACAAATGTGCTAATGCTTTTACTTTATTTAAAGTAAAAACATTTGATCTTGAGCCTGAACAATTTCAAACTCAATCATTAAATTGATAAAGATCGAAAATAAGATTTTTTATTTTTATAAAAAATAATAAAATTAAAAATACGGAGGGCACGCCGTTAACGCTAAATGTAAGTTTAGCAAAAACAAATTGTTTTTCTTGTTTTTTCAAGACAAAAACAAACATGTATATTGTAGTATGCAATGTGTACTCGTATACAATCATATTTGTTTCAAAGTTGTTCTATTTTTAGTTTGTTATATTGGAAGAGGCTTAAATAGTATAACTTTTGCTTGAATTCTCATTTGGTTGTTTTCAGCAAATATATATGAATTTAACTTTTTACCAAACAAACTATCTACTGCTTTTGGTTACTGATGAGGGTTGGTGACTCTTCCCGAAACAGCTGTATAACCTGTCATGCAGAATATACATAGATCAATTTTTGAAACAAATGTGCTAATGCTTTTACTTTATTTAAAGTAAAAACATTTGATCTTGAGCCTGAACAATTTCAAACTCAATTCGTGGTTAATTATATAACTTTGTTAATGGTAGTCGTCTTGACGATAAATAAAAACGATACAATCTTTATATAGCTTTTTGTAGAAGTACTCGTATAGTTATCGTGTCCTCTATCGCGTATTTTTAGATTTTTTGAAATGTTATTTAATATTACCATTAAATAAAACGAAAATATATTTACTTTATTTTCTAAATACAAAACGATAATGATTTCACTAACTAAGTGCTTGCTTTTTGAACCATCTTATTGCCAGAGGTAATTAGATGATTACCAAAGGTACAACAAAATAATATGCTGGCAAAGAACATGCTCGAAAGAAGTGTTTTGATAATTTTGAACCTGTTTGGCTTGCTTTCAAGGAAATCCTATTGCTCTAGGCAAGATTAGGTTCCCCTTAATGTATTCTCTAAATAAAAATTTCCCCCCTAAATGTAACTTATACTAACCTTTAATCTATACTAAATAAATTTTGGTGAAATTTGATTTATGGGAATATGTTCTGTCCATATATAATTGACCTCACTACGGTTATCATGGGAATATTTTTAAATCTAGGCCCATATAAAAACAACTCTTATTAATAAACTTCTTTATTTGTATGCAAACTTAGTTGTAAAATACCTTTTAGTCGAGTGTTATAAAGATTAATATTTTTGCTTTTGCTGTTCTTTACACAATTTTTAATTAGATAAAAATTTATAAGATTAAATTAATCAGATTTTATTAATCTTTTCAAATATTTGAAGCACGAGCTAATTTATTAGTAATAATATAAAAGAGCTGAAATGCTTGGAATATCTACTTAATTATTTATATATTAAAACAAAGATGAGCATAGAATTGATAAAAAAAAATATTCAATAAGAAACCTGCTGCTACATTCACATCCACTCATTTATGTATCTATATATTTTTTTTTTTCTTGTTTTTTAAACAGATGATATCGATGATGATGATAATGACCTAAGAAAGGTTAACTTTGCACCTGGTAGTGACGCTGCAGAAGCAACAGCAGAAATGTTATCATCATTAAAGCTGAGAAAAACCATACCATTGTCTTCAACGTTACTAGGTGAAGTTCAAGGTCAGAAAAGACAAATTGATAAAGGTACTACGATGAAATACCCATTAACATCACAACGAAGTGAAACACAAAATGTGCTAGCCAAAGCAACAAGGGGTCTTGTGTGGAATATATTAAAAGACAAATCTGCGTTAGCATCATCAACACTGCCAGCATCGACTGCATCGTTGTCAACGTTTGCTACGGCTCGTAAACTAAAGAAGAAGTTAAAAAAGAAATTTCAAAAATTTCTACTACCTCTTGTGTTAGCCTACAAATTGAAATTTTTAGCATTAATACCCCTGCTAATTGGTGGTCTGACGTTGCTGGTAGGTACAACTGGTTTAGCTGGATTCTTTTTTGCTTTATTTACAGCAGTAATGAGTTTAAAATCTGGCGCTAAATCGGCAATAGTTGTTAAGTAATATTAGCAATAATTTAGAAAAGTATTTTGAAAAAGGGCTATGGCAAAAAATGCTATAGCAACAGAGTTAATAAATGAAAAATAAAAATCTGCGGCTAATTTGAAGTGTAAATAAGTAAGAAAATTATAATCAGTCTAAACCGATTATACGATACCCTATACCAAGAGTTTAGAAGAAGGATCACAGGTCCAACTAATGGAATATAGATAATTAACATAAACCAAATTTCACGCTCATTGATTAAATGTGTTGCCCTCCGATCTGAATAAGTTTATATAGGATGCTATTTTTAAACTCTTTCTTTTAACTCGTACTCTCTGTCTGTCGTGGGTGGACCCCATTCTCCCTTAAGCAATTGATCTGGAACTTGGCCCATAGTCTTGTTGTGACCAAATATTATTTTTGGGGTAGTCACGCATAGTCACGCGCAGTCACGTAGTGATGTAAAACCCATTTCCCCGTATTCAATCGATCTGAAGCTAGGTCGATAGACTTGCTGTAAAAAATATTAACTTTGACATAGTCACACATAGTCACGCATAGTCAAGCACAGTCACGGAGTGATCTAAGTGTCATTTTCCTTCATCCGATCGATCTGAAACATGGTCCATACACTTACTGTGGAAAAAGATTATTTTTGACTTAGTCACGCACAGTCACGTAGTGATCTAAAACCCATTCCCCTCATCCAACTGATCTGAAACTTGGCGCATAGTCTTGTTGTGACTAAAGATTATTTTTGGGGTGGTCACGCACAATCACGCATAGTCACGCACAGTCACGGAGTGATCTAAATGTCAATTCCCTCATCCAATCAACCTGAAACTTGGTCGTTACACTTGCTGTAAAAAAATATTAACATTGACATAGTCACGCACAGTCACGCTTAGTCACGCACAGTCACGGAGTGATCTAAATGTCATTTTCCTCATCCAATCCAATCCATCTGAAACTTGGTCCATACACTTGCTGTAAAAAAAGATTAACTTTGACTTAGTCACGCACAGTCACGGAGTGATTTAAAACATATTTCCACTTATCCGATCAATCTGAAACGTGGTCCATAGACTTGCTGTGACCACAGATTAATTTTAAAATAGTCACGCAGTCACGAAGAGATTCAGGACTCATATGCATAAGGAAAGAAAGCGTTTTAATAAAAACATTGTTTTATGGGTTAGATTATTATATTTTATGTGCACCGAAACTTTTGTGGGGGCATTCGCATTCGATAGCGAGTAAAATCAATCGAAATTGCATATTTTGGTTTATTATTTAAAGAAGATGGACAATCGTCAGACCTCGCTTCATTTTTAATATTAACTATGGACCGTAACTCGTTATGTGTGGCAGAGTAAAATTACTATTGGCATTTTATTTCGGAAAATAAAAAAATTATTTCGATCAAAAAATTTCGATAATGAATGCGACGATTCGACCCCAGGGCTTATTTTTGGACTAATGAATAATGGGTATAATAAACGTACATAAAGAAGTTTTGACTGAGATCAGTATGATAAATTAGATCTTAGAGCAGTGCAAGTCGGTCTCATAGGGTTTATATGTATGGAGACTAAATTAAACTACATGCCCGGGATACAGTAACTTCATTAGCGATTTTCCTATGGCAGATAGATAAACAGGCAGACAGACAGACTGACAGCCTGAGATACATACGAATATCGCTAAATCGATTCAGAAAGTGATTATTAATCGATCGGTATAGTAAAAGGTGGTTCCAGGTCAAGTATTTCTTTAGTTACAAACATCAGCGCAGTCATTATAAACTGACCACAGAGTGGTATATATAGGATACAAATTTAAGGAAAAAATAATTTGTTTATATTAACAATCAAGATGGAAATTCCATCCATATTTTCATAACGATCTACAACTAATCAAAAAACTTCATGCAAACGCATATCTATAATATTAATAGGCTAGGCGATTTCTTGTGACCGATGTTTTGTTCTACTGTTTTATCCCGATTTTGACCAAGCGTATATTATTTGAAAGGTATTTCCTTTTAGCTGTTCACCAGAATTACAGATTTTTAAATTTTTTCCTTTATTTTGAGTAAGTTGCATATAAAGTTGCTACTAACACATACATAAAATTATACAATGCTATGTGTATGTTTATTAAATTTGTTAAAGTGTTTGTAATAAGAATGAGTTGGTTTTTTGTGTTAATCTGTGCACTGGCTATAATTGATTAGCATACCTTCAGGGTCTTTGTTTAATGAAAAAATAAAATTTCCTAGAACTTGCACTCGAATTTCGAGGGCTGGAATCTGCTAGTTTTTATTTATACACTATGGAGCATCTAACCGAATCAGTAAATTTTCAATAAAATGTCATCTCTTTCAATTTGCATATTTTATAATTTTCTGTTTTAAATATATAATTCGTTAGATTTTCTTCCAAATACGTGTTTATTGAACTATTATTGTGAAATGATTGCCTACAATCTGAAATTCGTGTCGACCCAGTTCCCGCATAAACGTAGCATCTCATATAAAATTTTTCACATCTAAAGTCAGCAAATTTATAGCAAAAATTATTTGATTAATGCATATTTTTTCTAACCATTTATAGCCAAAATATAGTTGGACTTGGTTTTTCGTGTTGTCATTAAAATAAATAACAATTATATAATAACTTTTTAATACATCTTTTTAAATTTTAGTGAATATTTCCAATGAATATAAGCGCATATATTTGATTTTTCGGTATATGAGATTATTTGCTCCACTTATAACAATTAGCCTAAATGCTGCACAAGCTTGTTTTAAGAATACTTTAAATGTATATAATAAGTATTTATTTATTAGTTAATTAGTACATACATACATATAATTATTTAAACCGTTATGTACAAAACATAAAAATAATTTCTTCACTATAAATAAAAATTAAACAACTTTTATCAATTAAATTTATTGTATTATTGTATGTTAATGAGCTACGAACATTTTTAAAGTGCATCCAGTAGATTTTCACAAAAAACTGTTAATGGTGAAAATTGGCTAAAATTAAGCAAAAATTATAATTTTAAATCATAAATGATCGACTGAGTTTTGCAACTCGATCTAAAATTAAACAACAAAGAGAGCAAACTTTGTTTTCGCATTTTCTTTAATTTATTAATTTATTATAGAAAATTTATAAATAGTACCTACCAACTAATTTCAGCATCGATATTTTTTATAGTCTGTGATTGACATTTGGTATTAATGTCCCTTTTTACTAAATCAGCCTGCTTAAACTGATTGATTATCTGTTAATGTACAACGCACAGTGGTTCAAAACCAAAAAAAAGTGGTAATAAGTCTGGAACTTCTAAACTATTGTTTGGATTGGAATAGTATATTCTAGGCGATTGTAGTCAAGGATATAGGCTTTCAAAATATTTATTTTTGAGGTACCCTGTTGGAACACAGGGTGAGCTACAGGGTGCCAAAGTCGACCACCTCGAGGTGGAAAATGCTTTCAAAGCTTGTAACTTTTATAAATATGAAGTGATTTTTACGTTTTTTAAATTTTTCCAATAACCATTAAATTATTAACAAAAAACATGCTTATACTACCTAGTTATCGCTTACGGTTTAAAAAATATTTGATTTTAAAAATCAACATTTGAACTTTTCACCAAATTCTTTCTTGGTTTTTCGCAAATAACATTTTTATTAAAATAGATAAAAAAAAATCTAAAAATATGTGGCGATAGCCAGTACTTTTCAAAAAAATACGTTGAAGTACTTTTTGAATTATTTCAAACCGTTTAGTGAGCACAAAATCTTAAAGTTGACTTTTTGAATCAGGTTCTAAAAATTGCAAATTTTTGCCAAAAAATACCCTTCATTCTTTCACTTTTTTCTCACAACCTTGGTAAAACATGTATATATTTTTCTACACATTTTAAAAGAATATGCTTCAAGAATGGTTGTAAGTGAAATTTTTAATATTTTTGGACATGCACCCTACGTCCAGCATTGGACGAAATTGGGCAATTTAAAAAAAAAACTAAGTTTTAAAAGTTAATACAAAAATATCCGCTCGATTTCTTCAAATATTTCACCGCAGTATTAAAGCTCCAAATATTTTTATTTATTTGCCGTAATAAAATTCACCGCCATTACATAAACGTGGTCAGGAGGGCTTAAATGGTGAAAAAAGTCAAATTTTCATACCAGTTTTTTTTGTTAACATAAAAAACATATTAAGATTAGTTATTTTTATATTTTGTTTATTGATTCACAACGGCATTTAAATTATCTAAAACACTTCAAAAAATCATTTTGATAACGTTAATAGTTTTTGAGATATTTATATTCAAATTTCAGAAAAAAAATATAGAAAACTATGGTTTTTCGTTTTTTTTTGGTTTTTTGGTAAAGTGTTCCCAAAATTTTTGAATTTTACTTATTATTATATATATTGTTAAAGAAGACATATTTATCTATTCAACGACATATAACATGTCTATCAAATATATTGCAACATGCTGAAATAATGACCCCAAACCACACTCCACCGGCAAAAATTTAGCTATTTCTCTATTTGTTCATATAAATGGTCATTTACATAGTGAATGACATATTTTTTTATTGTTTTTTGGTAAAGGGTTGCATACGTTTTTATAACTTCAAATAATTTTATATATCTTTTCAAAGAAGGTATAATTATAAGTTAATGGTGTATGAAATATTTACCTAATGAGTTTCAACTGATCATAAAATTGCCCGAAACTCTGATACCTATTGCAAAATATCTGTAATTCACAATACCTTTTTATGCAAAAAAAAAACAGGTAAAAGCCAAATCCTTAGATTCACTAAAACAAAATGTAAGTATTGGTTGAAGTACCTGCCCGATATATTACCTTTCAAAAAGTATTTTCAGTATATATAATCTATCATGGAGGTTACATTAAAGTATTATTCACTTTGCAAAGTTATTTGGGAAAATCCTTCCCATTCTACTATTCATTCATCACGTTCGGAAAAAGTCTCGAAATTATTTTATACTATTAACAACACTTACGGTTTAAATGTGAGATCTGAAGATGTTGAAAATTTTTACAAAGCTTACGAAAGAAGATTTAGCCAATCGCGTTTATCAAAATCAAAGTTTATGACTAAAAATGAAGAATGGTTGAAAACGGGCCTCACAGTATAAATTGAGAAAAAGGCATTTGGTCGACCTAAAAAGGACTACGAAAATGTTCAATCAAGGACAAAAAAGAAAAAACAAGAAGAAATCATTAGTAACCACTCGCCTAATGAAATTAAGGATTCTTTTAAATCAGCCTTGACATGCACGCAAACAAAGGAAGCTGCTAAAATTGTAGATGTGTTACCAACTGCATCTCCTAAGCGGTTGAAGCGTATGGTGCAAAGTATTTCAACGCCAAAATCGTCAACATCATTTACAGAAGAGGATGCGTTAGCTCTTATTTTAAATTTGGGATTGACAAGAAATAAATATGGTATTTTGAGAAAAGCTCTCAAAGAAAAAGGATTTGATATTTTTCCTACCAGCAGAGCCATAAAGGAAACAAAAAATAAAATTCTACCATCTAATGTGAAATCCAATACTGAAAGTGCAAATGTTGGATTAGCGGAACTGCTTGAAAACACTGCATCTAGAATAATATCCACATTTAGCAAAGAAGAAATAGAAATATGCAACAATTCAGAAGTTACGTTAATATGTAAATGGGGATGCGATGGAACATCTGGATTTTCTGAGTATAGACAACCAAGTGGAAGCAATTCAGAAATAGATTCTTCAACAATTTTTATGACATCATTAGTACAATTAAAAATGAGGCTATATAATGAGACAAGTTCTTCTTCTAGTGAGAGAGAATATCAGGACATATGGAATAATTTAACACCCGGATCTAAGTTTCTATGTCGGCCAATCCGATTTGAGCACACAAAGGAAGACAAAATTACAACACAAAGCTTAGTGAGTTCAATATATCATGAAATTTCGAGATTGTCTCCAGTTTTTGTGGAAATATCTGGAAGTGTCATTAAAGTGTTATTTCAACCACTTTTTACAATGATTGATTGGAAAGTAGCCAATGCCGTTACAGATATAACATCTACTTGGAAATGTAATATATGTGGAAAGAAAAGTTCAGAATTTCATAACAGTTGTGATGAAATTCCTATTAATGAAAATGCTTTCAAATTTGGAATACCACCACTTCATGCAAGAATACGATTTATGGAATATTGCTTGCATCTCGCATATGATCTAAAACACCGGCAAATTCCAGGACAAGAAAATATACCAGTTAAAAATAATACTGATCTACACGCCATACGAAAAACTGATAAGAAAAGAATTCAGGATGAATTTAAAATGCAACTTGGTCTAATTATCGATAAGCCTTTTTTTGGCTATGGAAGTTCAAATGATGGTAATACAGCAAGACGTTTCTTTGAAGATCCCGAAACTACTTCTTTGATTACTGGCATTGACACGCCTTTAATCGCACGGTTTAAAGTAATATTAGCTGTCATTAATAGTAAACAACAAATTAATGCGGAGAAATTGAAAATATATGCTAGTGGAACTAAGGAATTAATAATGAACTTATATCCTTGGAGGCCAATGACACCAACTGTACACAAAGTATTAGCTCATGGGAAAGAAATAATACAAAATAGCATCCTGCCCTTGGGAGAACTGACTGAAGAAGCACAAGAAGCTAGAAACAGAGATGTCAAACACTTTAGACTTTTTAATACAAGAAAATGTAGCAAAGAAGCCCAAAATTCCGATTTAATGGAATATTTATTGATATCATCAGATACAGTAATATACTCCATAAGAACAAAATGGTTACCAAAAATAAGTCTTGAAATAGAAAATGATTTCGAAGCTATGGATATAAAACATCTTTTATCTTTTGATATTTCTGATTGTTTTGTAGAAAATAACTAGTAAAAAAGCAGACAATTTTAATTTTAAGCCTATTATAAAACAAATAAAAAAATACTCATTAAACTATAATTATACCTTCTTTGAAAAGATATATAAAATTATTTGAAGTAATAAAAACGTATGCAACCCTTTACCAAAAAACAATAAAAAAAATATGTCATTCACTATGTAAATGACCATTTATATGAACATATAGAGAAATAGCTAAATTTTTGCCTGTGGAGTGTGGTTTGGGGTCATTATTTCAGCATGTTGCAATATAGTTGATAGACATGTTATATATCGTTGAATAGATAAATATGTCTTCTTTAACAATATATATAATAATAAGTAAAATTCAAAAATTTTGGGAACACTTTACCAAAAAACCAAAAAAAAAAACGAAAAACCATAGTTTTCTATATTTTTTTTCTGAAATTTGAATATAAATATCTCAAAAACTATTAACGTTATCAAAATGATTTTTTGAAGTGTTTTAGATAATTTAAATGCCGTTGTGAATCAATAAACAAAATATAAAAATAACTAATCTTAATATGTTTTTTATGTTAACAAAAAAAACTGGTATGAAAATTTGACTTTTTTCACCATTTAAGCCCTCCTGACCACGTTTATGTAATGGCGGTGAATTTTATTACGGCAAATAAATAAAAATATTTGGAGCTTTAATACTGCGGTGAAATATTTGAAGAAATCGAGCGGATTTTTTTGTATTAACTTTTAAAACTTAGTTTTTTTTTTAAATTGCCCAATTTCGTCCAATGCTGGACGTAGGGTGCATGTCCAAAAATATTAAAAATTTCACTTACAACCATTCTTGAAGCATATTCTTTTAAAATGTGTAGAAAAATATATACATGTTTTACCAAGGTTGTGAGAAAAAAGTGAAAGAATGAAGGGTATTTTTTGGCAAAAATTTGCAATTTTTAGAACCTGATTCAAAAAGTCAACTTTAAGATTTTGTGCTCACTAAACGGTTTGAAATAATTCAAAAAATACTTCAACGTATTTTTTTGAAAAGTACTGGCTATTGCCTCATATTTTTAGATTTTTCTTTATCTATTTTAATAAAAATGTTATTTGCGAAAAACCAAGAAAGTATTTGGTGAAAAGTTCAAATGTTGATTTTTAAAATCAAATATTTTTTAAACCATAAGCGATAACTAGGTAGTATAAGCATGTTTTTTGTTAATAACTTAACGGTTATTGGAAAAATTTAAAAAACGTAAAAATAACTTCATGTCTATAAAAGTTACAAGCTTTGAAAGCATTTTCCACCTCGAGGTGGTCGACTTTGGCACCCTGTAGCTCACCCTGTGTTACAACAGGGTATCTCAAAAATAAATATTTGGAAAGCCTATATCCTTGACTACAATCGCCTAGAATATACTATTCCAATCCAACCAATAGTTTAGAAGTTCCAGACTTATTACCACTTTTTTTTTGGTTTTGAACCACTGTGCAACGTAGCGCCAACAAAAATATTCCTTCTGAATGAGCATAAGCTAATAGACAAGTTTCTATAACACACAATACTGTAATACACAATCATCAGTCCACAAAAAACAGAGTAATAAATATTTCAAACCATTAAAGTTCAAGTTTTTTTATTTTTTTTATATCTAATTATAAATACTAGCAGATTCCAGCCCTCGAAACTTGAGCGCAAGTTCTAAGAAATTTTATTTTTTTTTCAAATAATATATGTTTAGTCAAAATCGGGATAAAACGGTAGAACAAAACATCAGTCACAAGAAATGGCCTAGCCTATTAATATTATAGATTCACAATAATTTAATATCTTATAGTAAAGAGATCAATTTATACAAAATTTTTCAACTTGAACTTTAAAAATTTATACTAAGAAAGATATAATTTAGAAGATAGGGAAAAGTTTAAAAGCCCCAATGATTCAGAGAAAAAAAAGAAAACGAAAAAAAAATTAAGAAGTAAAACAAAGCGTTTATATGAGGATAACTAGACTGACGACAACGGTCCACAAAATTTTGGGACAATATTTGAAGTTTATATTTGACTAATGTAATGTTAGACATAGAGTGCAGTGTTGATGTCGAAATAAAGTTCAAGTTTCTTTCATAAAATCTTTCAGCATCTAAGCATTTACTGAATTAGATTCATTATGGACCGTCATGTTATCTGTAATAACTTTTGTTAACAAATTGACATAGTGTAAGTTTTGTACTTAAGAAAAAGTATATTTTTTTAAGTACCTTTTGTTAAAAAAATTTTTATGAAACAGCTCCTGTTCTTTAAAAAATCTTTATCGTATAGAAAGTACATCTTATGAAAAAGGAACATCTTCCAACGGGTTCTATTCTGCCAAAATTGTCTTTATTTAAAAGCTATACTTTCTGAAAATATTACATATTCTTAAAAAAAAAATCGTTTTTTTAGAAAAGATAAATTTTCGTGCAAAATTTATAATTTTTTATAAAGAATTTTTTCTTTAAAAAAAGTACGTTATCCTAAATACTTTTACTTAAAAGTACCTTTTCGTAAAAAACCTCATTCTCGTTAAAAAGTGCTTTTTCATAAAAAGTATCTTTTTAAACTCTTTCTTTTAACTCATACTCGCTGTCTGTCTGTCGTGGGGCAACCCCATTATCCCTTATCCAATTGATCTGAAACTTTGCCCATAGTCTTTTTGTGACTACAGATTAATTTTGTGGTGGTCACGCACAGTCACGAATAGTCATCCAGAGTCACGCAGTGATTTAAAACCCATTTCCCCTTATCGATGGACTTGCTGTAAAAAAAGATTAACTATGACATAGCCACACACAGTCACGCATAGTCACGCACAGTCACGGAGAGATTAAAACCTCACTTTCCCTCAACGGATCGACATGAAACTTTGTCCATAGACTTGATGTGGCCAAAGATTAATTTACAGAAAGTCACAAACTGTCACGCATAGTCACGCACAGTCACGGAGTGATTTAAACACCATTTCCCCTCATCTTATCAATCTGAAACTTGTTCCACAGACCTGTTGTCACCAAATATTAACTTGAAGATAGGCGCGCATAGCCACACACAGCCAAGGAGTGATTTAAGTCCCATTTCCCCCTCATACGATCGATCTTAAACGTTGTCCTTAGACTTGTTGCGGCCAAAGATTAATTTTAAGATAGCCACACACAGTCACGCATAGTCGCGCTCAGTCACGGAGTAATTTAAACCCCATTTCCCCTCATCCAATAAATCTGAAACTGGGTCCATAGATTTGTTGTGACCAAAGATTATTTTCAAAATAGTCATGCAAAGTCACCCACAGTCACGGAGAGATTCAAAACTCATATGCATAAGGAAGGAAAGACTTTTAATAAAAACTTTGTTTTTATGGGTTAGATTATTTCAAAAAGTACATTTTCTTAAAAAACTATATCTCCCTAAAAGAGTCCGTTTTCTTATGAAAGTTTCTGTTAAGCTACCATTTCTCAATAAGTTCGCTTGTGTAAAAAGTACCTTTATTTTAAAAACTATCTTTTCTAGAAATTCACTTTTTCGTGTGAAAGTACCTCTTCTTAAAAAAGTACCTTTTCGAGTATTTTTTTTAAGTACATGTCCTTAGAAATGTATCTTGTCTTAAGAAATTTTCTGCTCTTGAAAAGTACCTTTCCTAAAAGTACCTTGTCTTAAAAGTAAAATTTTTTTTTCCAAAAAAATTAATTTTGTAAAAATGTACTTTTTCTTAAAAATTACTTTTTTCTGAAAAAAAAATACATTTCCTTAAGGAAATACCTTTTCTTAAAAAGAACCATTTATTAAAGAAGTACCTTTTCTTAAAACAAAGTACATTTTCTACAAAAATATCAATTCTTGAATAAATATATAATCTTAAAAATTTTCCTTATCTTAAAAAATAGCTTTTCTTGGGTTAGGTAATGTTAGATTAGATGGGCCGCTCGCCGAAGGCGAGTAAACTCGGAGGTCGTAAGGCCCATTGTGGTACCCTTTGGAAAGTGTCGGAAAGGTAGATAGAGAGAAAGAGATAGATAATGTAGGGAGTATGGAAAAGTACCACTTCTAAAACAAGTAGCTTTTCTTAAAAAAGTACCTTATCTTAAAAAAGTAACTGTTCTTAAAAAAATAAATTTTCTTAAAAAATTCATTTGCTTAAAAAATACATTTGCTTAAAAAAGTGTTTTTTTCTTAAAAATCACCTTTTCTTAAAAAAGTACCTTCTCAAAAAAATGCCTTTTCATAAAAAATACATTTTCTAAATAGAGTACCTTTTCTGGAAAAAATTTCACTTTTTCAGAAAAAAATCCTTTTTCGTTAAAAATTACCTTTTTGCTTAAAAAAATACCTTTTCTCAAAAAACTGTCTTACCTTAAAAAGTACCTTTCATTAAAAAAAAGTACCGCTTCTTAAAAAAGTACCTCTTTGCGTGGAAGTAGCGTATCGTAAAATATTGCATTTCCATACATAAGTATCATTTTTTAAAAGTAGCTTTTCGTAAAAAAGCACATTTTCTTTAAAAAGTAAATTTTTTCAAAATTAAATTTTTTGCAAAAAGTACTTTCGCTTAAAAAGTTATTTTTCTCAAAAAAATACCTTGTTACAATACCTCGTTAAAATATCTTGGTAAAATATCTTATCACATGCTTAAAATTATTAAAAATTTAACTGTTTTAGATTTATCTTATTTACAGCGAGGTCTTCCTTGTACAAATGCTGAACGTTCACGATCGGAAGCCACACGATTCGTGAATTCTACACATGTGTTCCCACCACTGTGTTAGAATCAAAACTTCATACTTGTCCAGCATAAGTACAACAAATGTCAAAAAACTTTAATTTATCAAAATAATATAAGAAACAATAAATTCTCATTAAGAAATTAATATTTTTACTATAGGATTGTATTTTGAAATGTTTATAGTTCATTATGATTGGTTTGTATACTTATACTAGCTAACCCCGGTGTGCTTCGCTACCCCTCATCGTTATAAAATAAAATAAAATAAAATAAAAAAAAATATTTATACATTAACAAAATATTATTTATTTAATTTAGAATTAATTATTGCACTAACAACTTTATATAGTCAAGGGCTTAATAGAAGTTATTCTGGATTTTAATTTTTCTAAAAAGGGCCCAGTTTTCTTGTAGTACTATTTCTATTAATTTCAATACGATATATACCAAATATCATCGCCGTAGGTAATATGGACGGGACCACGCCCCATTGCCCACTAACAACTTTATATAGTTAAGGACTTGTCATTTCGCAAAAATATCCTTTTGTGAAAATTTCATGACGATCCTTCCAGAATTTTAGATATTTCGATTTTTTATTTTTCTAAAAAGGGGCGTGGTACCGCCCACTTTTCTTCTGGTATGTATTTCTATTCATGTCAGTACCAAATATGATCGCCGTAGGTCAATAAATTCCCGAGATATGACGATTTCAAATTTTGGGTTATATGGACGTGGCACCGTCCCTTTGTCCAATCAAAAAATTTATATAGCCTATTATTCCTTCCAGAGTCACAGTAACATGCTGTGAAAATTTCAGAAGATTGGTTCAGGGGTTTGGCCTCCTATAAAGCACAAACAAACACACATTCATTTTTATATATTATACCATATTGAAAGCAGATTAATTATAATTTAAGGTAAAATGGGGCGAAAAAGGGGGATTTGGTAATAAAAAAATGTAAGGCTACCTTACCTGTAGATAAAAAGTGTATAAAACTTTAGGTAAATGCATATTACAAAAAAAGTATTTTGTATAGCAAACATTGTTAGTGGTATAAGTAAGTATCTGAATTAAAAAAAAGGGGGCGGTGAAGTGGGCGTGGTTCATAGTTATATGGCGACGTTAACAGTATTAAGAGCAATATACTACTAAATAAAAAAAAAAATCCGTTGGAAGGAACAAATTTGTACAGAGAACAAAAAGTTTAAAACTTTCAAACAAAATTTGGCGTGAAAAGGGGCGTGAAAGGGGCGTGGCATAAGAAATGTTTATTTCTACCTCGCCTGGAGTATAATGTGTATACAATTTGAAGTAAATCTGTTAAAAACTATATGGGAGCAATTACATAATTTTAAAAAAGTGGGCGTAAAAGTGGGCGTGGTCGAAAAAAAAGTACCCCATTAATCATGCCAGAGTCCCAGTTAAATGCTGTGAAAATTTCAGGAAGAGCGGTCCAGAGGTTTGTTCTCCTATATGGTACAAACAAACAAACAAATAAACAAACACACATTCCATTTTATATACATACATATATAGATTATTTATATGTAGATACAGAAACATTTTAATTGTTTGTATGTTCAACGTAGTATCTTTGACTTTTAAATAATTCTAATTAAATAAATGAAATAGCCGACAACAATCTAGGGTAAGGTTAAATTCGTTTTGCTGACATTTGTAACAACCGAATATTCTTTACATAAGGAGAAAGAATCTTAACATATATAAAATGCAATAATAAGGATTCTATTGAACATGGAGTTTTGAGTTTTTTTATTTAACTGTAATATATTAAAGCTTACAAAAAAGATAATTTTGTAGTTTTAATCACTACTTATGAACTTATGGAGCTTTTGAGGAAACCGTTTTCATTAGGGATTTTATAGTGGTTTCTGTCACTTTTTTGGAACAGCTCGTCCATCTCTGTTTGAAGTTTTCCATATTTTGGGTCTCTTTTTTGTTCTCTTCAACTCCGTTTTCACAAGAGCCTAATATCTTCCCACCACTGGTATATGCCCCGGACAGTTTGGATTATTTGCCTCCCTTGTTGCACTCTGTAATATGAACTAGTTTAGCCCAGCACTCGAAATTCGAGTGCAAATTCTGGGAAATATTATTTTTTTTTTTAAATTTTTGTCTTCCAATGATTTTTAATCTATATATATAAAAAATTTATGAATACTTAAATGAGCCTAAAGGTATATTAATCAATTTTAGCAATTTACAATTCAACACAGAGCGTCTGATATATAATTTAAATTACTCGCATTAACAGGGTGTAACGATCTATTATAAATATTTTATTTTATTTAATTTAATATATTTTTAAGACAGATTAAACATAAATTTCATCATTCTCAGTTTCTCCTCCATATGAAATATAATTATGCCAATTTGTTCGATTTGTTCGGTATAATAAAAACTGACGCGGTAGATGAAACTCTAAAGGCTTTAAATTCATTTAACCGACAAATACAATTCACGAAGGAAAAAGAAAAGGACAAAAAACTACCATATCTAGATTCGGTAGTTATAAGAAAGAACAATATCCTCAAGTTAGGTTGGTATCAAAAATCCATGGCTTCTGGGAGACTTATCAACTTCCACTCTAAACACCCAAGGCGTATAATCATAAACACAGCTACCAATTATATAAGGAGAGTGCTGGAAATAAGTGATAATGCATTTCACATGAAAAATATACTTAAAATCACTGAGACTTTAATGAAAAATAAATTTCCCAGAAAATCAATTACAGATCTTATTAAACATCTAAAATCCAAGAACTGTATAATTGAAGAGAAAAAAACCAAAGAAAATTTACAAATCCGTAACATACATCCCTGGATTATCCGAATGTTTAAAGAAATCGGATATTTATGAGAAAGACAAATATGAAATTGCGCTGGAAACTAATAACTCGGTTAATAAACTGTTTAGCAAGACTAAGGCAAAAATCGACAAACAAGACAAATCAAATGTCATCTACCAAATAAGTTGCGAAGGAGACGTAGCTAACTTATGCTAAAAAGTATATGTGGGCACAACAAAAACAAAATTAAAAACGAGGCTATCATCCCACAGATCGGATCAAAGGGCAATTGATAAACCAATTGAGCAGAAAACTGCACTTGCAGCACACTGTACCATTACGGGACACAAATCCAATTTTAAAGAAGTTAAAATATTACAAGAAGAAAACAATTATGCAAAGAGATACACTCTAGAGATGTTGCATATAATAAATGTACCATACTCTAAGGGATTAAATTACAAAACAGATAAAGACAAATGTGCACAAATTTACCGACATACAGTAGACAAATACCGACGATCAAAACAATAATCAGTTGAAAGAAGATAGCCAACAAAAACAGACGTTTTTCAACTCCACAATTAGAATATATAAAATAAAGTGTATGTATTTATTTATTTTTAAAAATTATTAGTTATTATATAAATAGAATAATATTGTTACGAAATTGTATTTTGATAGATCCCGGAAGATGATTAGCGAAGCTTATCGAAATATCGGAAGTAATAAAGAGAAATATTTATTTAAAAACCAGATCAAAAATTTAATTTAAGTGAGTTTTTGACCAAAACCCAGACAAAATAATCACACAATTATGCCAATTTTCACACTCCTTCGTGCTCGCATATTGCTTAACAGGGGAACTAAAAATTTACCTTCACGTACTAATAAAGATTTCGGTATATAGAGAACCCGTTGTAATAAATAACGTGGTTCTTTGGGGCGCAACTGCATATTGCTTGCCATGCCAGGATCTTTTTTGGAAGTTCAGTTTGGTTCTTAAATTTATTTTCAAACCATTCTTCTAGCATTAGCAAAATAAAAATTTTAACGTGGAAGCATCCGACTGGAAATTTTTGGACTTTGTATGTTCTCAATCTTTCATTGGCTTTAACTTTTGTCCAAAATAGTCAGAGCACTGAGCTAACCGAGCTGCTTTTCTACCGTATGTATTGGGAGCTCTCTTCAATATGTTTTCAATTTTCCCGGTCTTATAAAGATCATGTGGACTTTTCTTTCTTTCCGAAACAAGTTTCCTATCAATGGTTAAATTTTCCTGATATGATATATCATATGATTCTTTGGCCAAGTTTTTGTAGAACCAAGTCAGATTTTGTTAAAAATATTGAATAGCATGTACTTTTATTTTAGAACTCATTTTAATCAAACTAACAACAGATGAACATGGTTGCCCTCAAACATAATAAGTCACATACTTTTCAAAGATTACATGATCAAAAAAATAATTTAAATAATGCTAGCGAAAAAAGTTAAGAGAGAAAACATGTGTTTAGATTTTTTGCGATCTTACTCCTTAAGCTCCCCTTTTATAAAATTATCGAATCATAAATACTTTCGTTCTGCCTGTGAGTCCGTATATGGCCCTTATAGTCGTAAATTGACAGTTTTTGATAACTTTAATACGTTCTAGGACAAACCCTATGAAAATCGATACTGGTCCCCATATAAAGTTTTTCTGCAATAGTACCTTAAATTAACAATGTTTAAATTTGTTCAATGTGTATGTGTATGTGTATATGGATTTATGATTATGATCTATATATAATCTGACTATATATGGCTCCTCTGTCCAACCTAAGCTATCTTATATCCGCAAAATACGACTATCTATAATATTAATAGGCTAGGCAATTTCTTGTTACCGATGTTTTGTTCTACCGTTTTATCCCGATTTTGACCAAACGTGTATTATCTGAAAGGTATTTCTTTTTAGCTGTTCACCAGATTTGCAGATTTTAAAATTTTTTCCTTTATTTTGAGTAAATTGCATTTCAAGTTGCTACTAACACATACATAAAATTATACATATGCTATGTGTGTGTTTATTAAATTTGTTGATGTGTTTGTTAATGAGTTTGTTATTTTCATTCACAATAATATTTAACCAAAAAAGTGTTGGTTTGTGAATTGGCTAAGTGGAATTTCGAGCGCTGGAATTTGCTAGTAAAAGTAACTATTTTGGAACCATTTTTCTACATAACTAACAACCTCTCGATTTTGACTTTAATCTGCCCCGATATACAATTGAAATTTATGTTTAAAGAACACAACGAGGATTTCCTGCCAGAAATGAAATTTACTGCGAAAATAACTCAAAAGCGGCCAAATCGGTCGATCCGCCTTTCTGGCAAGGTGCACTCAATACATGTATTTGATATTACCATAACATGTCTGCAGGAAAGAATACATTAAAACTCACACAAATTTGGTTTTTATCCACTATCTATGTCCATGAGTGACCCAAACCAGTATCTGACCATTTTTGAACCTAATACCTGAATCGTTTAGTCGACTATGATAAACTTTGCCTATTATACTTTTTAATTTGTGAAGTAGGATTTATTGGTAGTTTTTAGCGATTCAAATGTGTATGTTTCGAGTATTGCATTATTTAACCAACAGATTAATAGAGCTTCTAAAATATATTATTGCCTAAGTTTATATTAAAGAAATTAAAACACTCGTATTTATATTACGAAAAAACTAATCATAAAATACGCAACACTATGCGCAATAAAACAGTTGGTTAGAAAAAGCAGTTCAATAAACTTGTCTGTTAAAAATTAAAATTTCCAAATTACAAATCTGTTTTTCATGCATTGCATAAATAGTATGTCTGGTGTATATGTGATATAAAAGTATGTATATCGAAAGTAAGTACCATTATTATAAGTGTTATATAAACATTTCAAAATCAAGTTTTAAACATACCGTTATAATAAACTTTTATGTATTATTAAATCATGCTGAATTTGATATGTGATAAATAGACATGAACGCATGCTTTGCTCGATATCATTTTAATATTGACGTTATTTTTTCCACTGTGTTTTTTATAGTTAATTTTTAGGTAAGTCCAAGTTTAAGTTTACAATTATTCAATTTTCTTTTTGTGGCTTCACATAACAAAGTGTAAATTATTATACCTTACACCAGTCCGTTGGGTTTGTGCATAGTGGGCTTAGCGATGTGTCTATTTAAATGTGTTATTTATATTTAATTTTATATATGACCTTAGCTTTTTAGTTCCATACTAATTTGATCTTAATTCTTCTAAATAATCTAAAAAACTTTTAGTCCTTAAACCATCACTCGAAAAATTAAAAATGTTGGAAACTGTTTCTGACATGAAGTGTTTTTCGTAATATATAATCACGCTCAATCAATGACTCACTGACTTTGTAACGCTGCATGATCTAATTGCATAAAATTATCATTCATATGTCTGAATATTATACGAGTATAAAAGATAGCATCCCATAAAATTTACATGCACATATATCTCTTGTACAAGGTATTTTTCCCAATAAACGACCTTTCTTAAAACAGCAAATTTTCTTAAAAAAGTACCTTTTCTGAAAAAGTACATTTGCTAAACAAAGTATCTTTTTTTAAAAGGTTTATTTTCTTTAAAACGTAAATTTTCTTACAAAAAGTACCTTTCCATAAAAGTACTTTTTCTTTAATAATTAATGTTTAATGTTTAAAAAGTATCTCTTCTTGTAAAACTACATTTTTAAAAAAGTAACTTTTGTTGCTTATAAAACTATTATTTCTTAAATAAGTACCTTGTCTTAAATAAGTTCCTCTTCGTAAAAAAGTACATGTTTTTATAAAGTACGTTTCATTTCATATGAACCATTTATCCAAAAAGTGTTTTTCTTAAAAAATATATTTTCTTTAAAAATAATTTTTTCTTTAAAAAGCCCTTTTCTAAAATGTAACTTTTCTGTAAAAGTTTAACTTTTCTTAAAAAAATAACTTAAATTCAAAAAATTCCTGTTTTGAGAAAGTAAATCTATATATTAATGCGAGAAAGTACATTTTTAGTTCCCTTTTTAAGCAATATGCTGGCACGGAGGAGCGTTAAAATTGGCATAGTTATAGTTTATATGGAGGAGAAGCTGAGAGTGATCAAATTTATGTTAAATCTGTCTTAAAAATATATTAAATTAAATAAAATAAAATATTTATCATAATTCGTTGCACCCTGTTAATGCGAGTGATTTAGACAATATATCAGATGCTCATAAATTTTTTATAGATGTGACAGGGAAAGTTAAAAGGGACCTATGGGTCGAAACAATCGATTTCTACATTTTTAGTGATTCTTGTAGTAGACAACATGCTCTTTCTAATGCAGAAAACTGCAGCTTTCTAACTGCATTAGCTTAAAAACAGACACTTTTGATAAAAAAAATGTAAAAAAAAAAAAAAATCCGATGTGACAAACTTTTTTGCAATTGATCTAATTTCCTTGAAACTCGTCACTAGGGGTTTTCGGGGTCGCTAATTACGACTCTGGTATTAGATTTTAAAAATCCAAAATGGCGGATCCAATATGGCGGATTAGTTTTTTTTTTTAGTTGATCAGATTTGTTTTAATATCGTTACTCAAACGTTTTTGCGGTCGCTGATTATAAGCCTAAAGTCGTTTTTTTTTTAATTAAAAAAGGCAGATCCACTTTGGCGAATTAGTTCTTTAACAATTTTTCGGGATAGCATTTAAAAATTTAAGATGGATGATTATAATAGATATATATCCAATATTTTTAATGAAACGAACATCAGATTTATCACTTCACTATTTATTTTAGGAATAAAAAAAAACAATAACTTAAAAAAAATTGCCTAAACCCAAGTTCTGCTTCTTCCATATTTTTTTTTTCTTTGATTTTGCTTTTTATTCTGAATTAGCCTTTCTTCTCTTCATTGATACATCTACCAATTTCTCAATATTTTTTTTTTTTTTTTAATCAAAATTTGTTTAATCAAAATTTGCTTATTTTGCTGTCAGAAACTAAGTCCCTCTTTCCAAAGACAAGCCTTGTGGAGATATAATGTTTTCGCAATTCGTAAAAACTACTTTTGCAATAATTAACATTCGCTATATTGAATCAACTATTCTGAATTTTTCAATTCGAAGTAACCTCAAGTAAATCCGATAATATTACAAAAATAGACCGCCATGTTAGATCCGCCATTTTGTCATTTTTCTCCAAAACTAATTTTCTGACCATAGGTCCCTTTTAACTTTCCGTGTCACATATATAGATTAGAAAAACATTGGAAGACAAAAATTGAATGAAAAATTAATATTTCCTAGAATTTGCACTCGAATTTCGAGTGCTGGGCCATACTAGTTTTCCTTAAAACATACATTTTCTTTAAAAAGTAAATTTTCTTCAACAAGTACCAATTCTTTCAAAAGTACGTTTTCGTTGAAAAAGAAAACGAAACAAATAAATATTATCTGTAAGCAGTACATCTTCTTAAAAAAGTACCCCTTTAAAAATTAAATTGTCTTTAACATAAGTAACTTTAAAAAAGAAATACCCCCAAAGTACCTGATTTAAAAAGTACCGTTTGTTTGAACAGTACCTTTTTCTGAAAAAAACTACCTTTTTAAACAAAGTACTTTTTCTTAAAGAAATAGGTTTTCATAAAAAGAACATTTTCTTCAACAAGTAACTTTTTTAAAAAAAATATTTTTCTTTAAAGCGCCTTTCTTAGAAACTCTCTTTTCTCAGAAAATTACGTTGTTTTTTTTTTCAAAAGCACCCTTTCCAAAAAAGTGCTTCGTCTTTAAAAATACAGTTTGTTTAAAATGTAAATTCTCTTTAAAAAGTACCTGTCTTAATAAGTGGCTAGTCTTTTAAAAAGCAAATTTTCTTAAAAACCTACCTTCTCTTAAAAAGTGCCTGTTTTTAAAAAATACTTTTACTTTCTAACGTATCTTTTTCTTGAAAAGATTTCCTCTTCTTTAAAATTACTTTTTCGTTAAAAAATACTATTTCTCTAAAAAATATATTTTGTAAAAAATTATATTTTCTTCATATAAAATTATAAGTACCCAGGAAAAATTTCGTAATAGCAGCTCATTGATTTTTTCATTAACAATAATAACCTACCACTGCCCACTGCATTACTTCTAAAGTGAAAATAAGGCGGTACTAATAATGTGTTACACAGCTACTTTAATTCATGCCAGCGCCTAGCATACCGCATTACTTTTAAAGTGAAAATAATGAGTTTGTAGGCAACTAGTTACTTCCAATGACATCCCCGTGTTAAAATAATGAGCTTATCAGGCAAACTTCAACCAGTTACATCTCATTCTAAAACCCATTATTTGGTAATGTTTGTTTTTCCTGGGTAACTGCTCTTTAAATAAAAGTAAATTTTCTTAAAACACCACCTTTTCTTAAAAAAGAAACAGTTTTTGAAAACCACTTTTTCTTTCAAAACTTTTTTTTAAAAAAAAGTTACCTATTCATAAAAAGTACCTTTTCTTCAAAAAGTACTATTCCTATAATACATATATTATCTTAAAGTAATTTTTCGTCTAAAAGTACTTTTTTAACTAAGTAACTGTTTAAAAAAAAGAAAAATTTTCTTGAAATGTTGCCTTTTGTAAAAAAGTGTAATTTCCCCATAAAGTACCTTTTCATTAAAAGTACCTTTTTTTAAAAGTCGCTTTTCATTAAAAATCAACTTTCTTGGAAAAGTACGTCTTCTTTTTAGACATATATTTTCCTAATATAGTTATTGAAAAAAAATAGAATTTCTTTAAATGTACATTTTCTTACGAAGTACCTTTTGTTAAAAAACATTTTCTTTAAAAAGTACCTTTCATAAAAATAAAATTTCTGTAAAAACAGATAATTTGCTTTAAAACGTAGCTTTTTTTAAAAGCCTTACTTTTTCTTAAACAGTGCCATTTCTTAAAAATACAGTTTCTTAAAATAGAAAGTACCTTTTTTTAAAACAGTATCTTTTCAAAAAGTAAAAAATTAGCTTTTCTTAAAAAGAACCTGTTCGCAAAAGTAATCTTTTCATAATAAGTGCCTTTTTGAAAAAGTATGTTTTCTTTAAAAAGTACCTTTTCTCAAAAGTATTCCTTTCTTAAAAAGTACCTTTTCGTCAATACGTACATTTTCTTAATTAAATGCGTTCTCTAAAAAAATTAATATATACTTAAAAGCACCTACCTTTAGAAAGTAATTTTTTTTTAATGTACCATATATTAAAAAAGAACCTTTTTAATAAAGCAAAAAATTTCAATTTCTTAAAAAGGTATTTTTTGTTAAAAAATACCATTTCTTAATAAACATTATCTTTCTTAAAAAGTACTATCTAGATAGAGATTTAGTTTGAACAACAAACCACGTTTTAAGAGTATCTTATATTTACTCGGTTTCTACTCCATTTTTCCATAAATATGAAATGACCTTATAAGGAAAATACGAGTCCTCTAGTTTTGTCTCTTCTTCGCATTTGGTTACCTTCCTTATCAGAATGGGTGTTGTTGAACCTCTCACTCATTGTGAAGGGCATCGTATAGTTGGAATAAAACCACTCCAACTTTCTTACTGGTTTTATTAATATTATGACATCTGTAATTATTAACACTACAAATTATAATCGTTTGGTTGTTTTTAACTCAAACAAGTTACACAAAATTAGAAACAAACTAATATATATTTTATAATTTGTTTAAACAAAATACAGTTAACCATAACCCTTAACAATGTGTTACAATTAGTATATGGGGGATTTCATGTCAAGTGCACCAACTTTTGAAACCGATGTCTTCCGATCGGGATGAAATTTGCACCAAGGTTAGTCCTATTGGATAGTAGTTTACACACAATTTTTCAACAAGATCGGTCCAGATCTCTCTGAGTTAGGGGGAATCAAAATTTGACATTTTGGCCAAACAGCTGTTTTTTCTCATCCATGTAACTTATTACCTATTGTTCTTAGAAAATTTTCTCCCAAAGAGTTTAGATAGCTATTTCTTCAATATTTCGGAAAAAAATACTTTAAAAAAAAAAAATTTTGTAGACTTTTTTTTTTGCCAAATTAAAGCATTTTTTGCCTTTTTTTCAAAAAGGGCATTTTTTTTTCATAAGAAAGCTTAGGATTTTTCCTTTAAGAGCTTTTTGGTCGCTTAGTGGGATGGAAGTGGGACATCTATCAAAAAAAATGTTTTGTAACTCAAGACAACTGTTTTTCAATTTTTCACAAATGCACTATTTTGAATTTTTTCCTATTTGTGTGCAAAACCTTACAAATAAAACTTATACTGAGAAACTAGACAAATTAACCTTTCCGAAGGTATATAACATACCTAACTAAAATTTTATACCCTCGATACTGTAATACCCAGAATATGTTAACCTCAGGAAAAAAATCGTTTTTTTTCTATAGAAATGTTGAAAAATTATTATTTTTTATTTATTTTTAATAATAATTAAATTAATTTATAATAATAATAATATTAAAAATAAAAAGATAAATAATTTATTAAAATTTAATCTTAATTGCATTAGATCCATTTATATCATAACTATTTTTATACTTAATTTATTGTAGCTGATGAAGTATTTAAGTCTTGTAAATTTTAAAATACCCAGTCTTTCATCCAGCTTTTTTGTCGCCTTTATTTACTGCGTTTTTTTTGTCAATCCTTTCTTGGCGTTACTAGGTTCAGCTGTTCATTTCGCTGCTGGTTTATTTGTTGTCTTTGGAAAGAAATCGCATTGAATAGAGGCAGAAAACTTTTTCAACTTGAGTCTTCCATCGACAAGCTGTATTAAAGCATGGTATTGGGCGGTGCCATCGATTGTTACCGCAGCATCGAATCTGCTCTTCAGTGTTTTCAATGTTTCCTGATGATCCTCTTTGCTACTAAAAACTATTTTAGTTTCTTTACAATAATTCTTTGCCCAATGGAATAAAGCAGTCGCATCTAAGATGCGATCTTGATGAGAGCACTGGAGGCTATACTTCGCTGCATTTCTTTTAAGGTTTGCTCCAATACCATCACATGCTC
Organism: Cordilura impudica; assembly: GCA_963682025.1. Classification (NCBI taxonomy): domain Eukaryota; kingdom Metazoa; phylum Arthropoda; class Insecta; order Diptera; family Scathophagidae; genus Cordilura; species Cordilura impudica. Next base: position 124,694,493 of record OY821517.1, read on the forward strand.
CTTCACCATGAGCAGTAGGATGAAAGTGCCACTCAGCTGGCATTCCAAAATCTTTTTCATGGGCCATAAGATTTGCCAAGCTACTTTTGTTTTTAAAATGTTGACGAGCTCCGTCCGAAACGTAGTATACCTTCTTTACTGTAAATTTAGATTTTAGAAATTTTAGTATTCTCTTCTGGTACTCATAAACTGCAACGGTATCATGTTTTAAATCGTCGGATATGATTGCCATACTTTTGTGTTCAAGTTTTTAATCTTTCATGTAGTAAATAACTACTGTGAATATAGTTGCTTGGTCGTTATTGAAGTGGAATGCTTGTATTGCATCCTGAAGAACATATTTATAGTTTTCTGCGAAATCATATGAAATAACGAATTCACCAGACTTCAAATGTATCTTCAAATGCTTGAAGAATGACCATTGCTCTTTGACTAAAAAGTCATGGTTTCTCAAGTTTAGCAATCCTGTACACATTTCTTCCACAAAATCATCCACATTTAAAATGATTGTTTTCAATGTGCATCTGTCAGTCTGAATCCAAGAATCAAATTTGACCTCCTCTATATATTCTCGATCTAAAGAGTTGATTAAATTTTCTTTGATGAATGTGGTTTTCGGGCAATTGGTACATTCACCTAAGTGGCAAGAAGTTGTTGCATTAGGACACATAGTTAATTTAAGCAATCGCGGTAATCGTGTGAATCTTCTGCCGCATCATCTGTTAAATACTTTCAGTTAATTTCCTTCAACATCAGTTTAACATTTTCATGGTAAATGCAAACGCATACTGTGTGAGTTCCGCTGCTTTCTGCCAAAACGCAATGTTTTGTCCTCATTTGGGTAAATTTCTTGAAGCCAATTTTAACATCCTCGTGTTCAGATTGAAATATTGCAAATAATTCTTCAAGATTACAGAGAACCATTCTCTTCTGTTATGTTATGAAGGTATGCTACATACCTTCGGAAAGGTTAATTTGTCTAGTTTCTCAGTATAAGTTTTATTTGTAAGGTTTTACACACAAATTGGAAAACATTCAAAATAGTGCATTTGTGAAAAATTGAAAACAGTTGTTTTGAGTTACAAAACATTTATTTTGATATATATCCCACTCCCATCCCACTAAGCGACCAAAAAGCAATTAAAGGAAAAATCCTAAGCTTTCTTATGAAAAAAAAATGCCCTTTTTGAAAAAAAGGCAAAAAATGCTTTAATTTAGCAAAAAAAAAGTCTAAATTTTTTTTTTTTTTTAAGTATTTTTTTCCGAAATATTGAGAAAAAACACCTGTTTGGCCAAAATGTCAAATTTTGATCCCCCTCTAACTCAGAGAGATCTGGACCGATCTTATTGAAAACTTGTGTCTAAACTACTATCCAATAGGACTAATCTTGGTGCAAATTTCATCCCGATCGGAAGACATCGGTTTCAAAAGTTGGTGCACTTGACATGAAATCCCCCATATATAAAAAAAAAACTTTGCTAATGAAATAGAAATTAAAATCAATCGCAATTTAGTAGAAAGATCATATGTGACACTTCGCTGTTAACTTTACAACATCTAAAATCTATAATATTAATAGGCTAGGCGATTTCTTGCGACCGATGTTTTGTTCTGCCCTTTTATCCCGATTTTGACCAAACGTATATTATTTGAAAGGTATTTCTTTTTAGCCGTTTTGCAGATTTACAGATTTTTAAATTTTTTCCTTTATTTTAAGTAAATTGCATTTAAAGTTGCTAATAGCACATACATAAAATTATACATATGCTATCTGTGTGTTTTATTAAATTTGTTAAAGCGTTTGATAATGAGTTTATTATCTTCATTCACAATAATAATAAACCATAAAAGTGTTGGTTTATGAATTGGCTAAGTTGAAAAATAAAGCTGCCTAGAAATTGCGCTCGAATTTCGAGCGCTGGAAACTGCTAGTATAATTAAATTAAATAAAAATTATTTGGAAGCTTAGGAAACAATGAACGAGTGAGTATATAGCGGAAGGATTAAATCATTAATAACACAAGGGAACAAGGTTTTTGTTGATTAAGAACTGAATGTTGTTTCTAAAGTTATTTGGGACGCTGAATCCAAATCTGCACTAGGTTTTTTCTATCAGCTCGAAATTTTGCGATATACCGTTATGTCCAAAATTAAGGCACTTCCACTATATATATTGGAATAACTTGGAAACGGTTCATCATATTCAGTCAAAAAAAAAATAAATAAATACAAAACTCGCCAACAATATTGTCTTTAAGCAATGCTTGCTTTGGTTTTGAATTTGCCCAGCGGTCTCAGAGATATCGTGAAAGTTTTGAAAAAAAAGAACAATTTTCAAAAAAAAAAAGAAATTTTTTGTTCTTTAAAAATTCATAAAAAAATAAAAATGCGACATAGGTCAGTTAGTTAAACATACATATTTCGAATGAAATGAACTTTATTTCATTGTAATCGGTGGACAACTTTTGATTTTGTTCGCAATTTATTGAGAAAACTCAATTGATAAAAATCGCGATTTCCATACAAAAACAACATTTTTTAATGTGTGAGTGTTTGCTGCTGTTCTATTTATGCGTTCATCGATTTTATGACCTATGTATATCTCATTTTGTTCATACTTTTTTCAGTTTTAGATTTTTCTTGATTTTGAAACATACAAAAACAGCGCAACATGTGAGCTCAAATGTTACGCTGTGAGACGTAAGATCAAATCGGTGTGACTTATGATTGTATTGGTGAAAAAATGATGATATGCAATAACCTGTTTGAAAACGAAAAATGAAAAATGAAAACTAAAAATTAAAAATAAAAAATTTAAAATGAAAATCGAAAAATAAAAAATAAAAATTGAAAAATAAAAATTGAAAAATAAAAACTGAAATATTAAAAATAAAACATGAAAAATAAAAAATGGAAAATGAAAAACGGAAAATTAAAAATAGAAAACGAAAAATTAAAAATAAAAAATTAAAAATAAAAAATTAAAAATGAAAATCGAAAAATGAAAAATAAAAAATAAAAATTGAAAAATAAAAATTGAAAAATAAAAACTGAAATATTAAAAATAAAACATGAAAAATAAAAAATGGAAAATGAAAAACGGAAAATTAAAAATAGAAAACGAAAAATAAAAAAATGGAAAATCAGAAATAAAAAATGAAAAATAAAAAATGAATAAAAAATTAAAAATAAGAAATGAAAAATAAAAAATGAAAAATAAAAGAAGAAAAATGAAAAATAAAAAACGAAAATTTAAAAATTAACCGGTTGAAATAATAAAAATAAATATTTTTATATTAGCAGAGCCCCTGCAGTTGATTGCTATAAGTGATACATAGATGACGCTTTCTGTTTGATTTTAAAAAGTGCCATAAAAAAATCTTTAATTACTAAATGTTTACACATTTCCCCTGTGATCGGACTCACATGATTTTTTTTTATATACTGAAACAACCATTACTCATCCATTTTGTTGGTGTTTTTTTTTTTTTAATTTGATTGTTATCCAAAGGTAGCAATTACATCTTAAACAAAAAACAATTTTGAAAATAACCAAAAAATGGTGAACCGTTTTCAAGTTATTCCAACATATGTAGCGGAATTATAATTTAAGAAAATCTTATAAAATCTTAAAATCTTATGGAAATCGCGGTTTTTATCAATTGAGTAAAAATTGTGAACAAAATTAGAAATCAATATGAAATAAAGCTCATTTCATTCAAAATATGTTTAGCTAAATGATTTTAGACCAAATCTGTAATCTGTGTCGCATTTTTCTTTTTTGTGAGTTTTTAAAGAACAAAAAAAAATTTTTTTTTAATTGTTTTTTTCAAAACTTCCACGATATCTCTGAAACTGCTGGACCAATTTAAAACCAATGTAAGCACGGCTTAAACATAATATTGTTGACGAGTTTTGAATTTTTTTTTATTGAATATGATGAACCGTTTTCAAGTTATTCCAATATATGTAGTAGAAGTGCCTTAATTTTGAGCATAATGGTATATCGCGAAAAGTCGAGCTGATGGCAAAAACCAAGTGCAGACTTGATATCAGCGACCTCAAATTAGTAAAACATTGCAATAAAGTTCCAGTTAACATCAAAAAAGTCCAATTTTGTTCCCTTGTGTAATCTTAATTTAACAAGTAAGAAATTATAGTCGGTCTAGACCGACTAAACGACCATGGTTTAGAGACCCTATCTCTTCAGTCCAATAAGCATAAACCAAAGTTGAGCGGCATTATTATTAATTTTTTTGGCTGCAGATATGAAAAAGTTCATATCGGATGCTATATTTATATGGGGACTAGATCGAAATATGGACCGATCCTGACCATATTTAGTAAAGTCACTTTGAAAAAATATATACAAACCAAATTTGAGAAAAATCTGTGCAATATTTTTGTTTTTTGATAGATTTAAGTGAAGATCGGGAAGCAGCTCTATATGGGGCCTATGACTAAGAATTGTTCTATTGGGATTATTTCTGGATTACTGATCAATGGATGTAATAAATACATACAAACCCAATTTGACTGAGATCTATATGATAATTTGGATCATATGGCAGTTTATATCGATTTCATAGGGGTCATTTGTATGGGGCCTAGGTCTGAACATGGACCGAATTTCATCAATTTCAGTAGCGTTTATTCAATGGCCAATGAAAGCTTAAATACCAAATTTTATCAAAATATATTCATATTTGAGATCTGTAGTTTGATTATAAGGTTTACATGGACACACAGACGGACGGATGGACAGACAGACGGAAGGGCGGACATCGCTAAATCGACTCAGAAAGTGATTCTGAGTATATCAAATATTTTTGGTAGTTACAACAGCAGCACATAACTGTATAGAGTATAAAGATAAAAAAATATATTTTACGTAAATTTACCAGGTCCAAATAATTTTAGTTTTTTTATTATTAGCTTTTTTTTTGTGTTTTATAATTTTTTTTCTAGAAATGCCCTATTTTCAATGCTTGCGAAAGCCCTAAAGATAATTTCCAATCAGCCATAAATTTTACATGTAATAGTTTTTATATATTTGCACAGATTCCATTTAGGACCGAAGTTAAATTTTAAAAAAATGCCATGCACGTCGCTCCACTCTGAAATCTTATATGAATAGAAAACATCTACTACATCTACATCATCTATTAAAGCTTTTTTTAATTTTTTTCACAAAATCAACTGGAGAAAAAGAAAAAGAGCAAAATAATAAGCAAAAATATAAAAATAGTTGTAACAATTTGAGTAGACTGGCATAACTAGAACACTTAAATTTTAATGGAGCGTGCACAATAGTATAAAACAATAAATGAAGTTGTTTTCAAACGATTAGAATTGCAATTCGAATAGAAAACTGCAAATTTCCCAATAAAAAATGGCACAAATAAAGTAAAAAACATTTCACTTAGAGCCGAAAATTACAAAAGAGAAGAAATGGGACCGCAGCCACTTTCTTTCAAAGCCCATTATGATTATTTGGTTATGAAGGAGATAATGGAGCTATGTATACATAATACGAAAAAAATAACACATTTATTTAAAAAATGCAACCATGTGCAACCAATTGTATAGGATAATTTGTGCATAAATTATGACATTACCAAGGGTAATAAACTGAACATTTAGAATATAATATTTTCAAGAACTTTTAGTTCTCTACACGACTTGAATACGTAAAGATCTTAAAAACAAATAATAAATAAAAACAAGTTACAATGAAAATTGTACATGTTTGTTTTGTGATAACCATGAATTGGTTAATATTTGTGAATACAATTGAAATTCCTGGGAATACAAATAATTCCACAGCATTCAGCGTTAAACTCAAAGATGGTGCAGTAGCAAAAGGATTTAAAAGACTAGAAATGGCACGTCATTTATCAAAATTATGGCCAAATGACAAACAAGATAAAAGTCTTCTATTACTGGAGCAAGTATTAGAAGATATAGAAAAAGGTAGAAATATCAGAAATTTTATGTTTTATTTCTTAAAAAGCAAAACTGTGGCTCAGCATCACATGTTTAATACCGCAGCCAAAAAATAAAAAATTAGCCAACCCGATTCTTCTAAAGATTAGCAAATGAATTTTCGATTACATCAACAGAAATTTTATAGAAACTAACCATTTCCTAGTGTGATGAAATATTTATTATTAAGACAATCGAAGTTTAATTAACATCAACTCAAAATTCGGTTACTAACTTCATCGCAATTTTATGAGAAATATATTTGGGAACTACAACGAATCTGTTTCCTGTGTACGAACTAAACACACGAATATTTAGATAATTACCACAAATTTAATGCAAAAGTTAAATTTTAATCGTAAACCATTTTTTAGAATAAGTATCTGGAGCTTCTTGAGGAACCAATGAACACATTCGTACTGACAGAAATCTTTTTGAATTCATTAAATTTTGGATTGTAACTTGTAGCCTTAATTCATTCGGCTTAAATCGAAAGCGTTGTTAATATTAAAAGAGCTGTGATTAGAGTTTTAAACAGATAAAAGTTCAGTCTTAGTCAGATAACTTAAATCCTTCATTACTTGTTATAATTGATTCACTTAATCAACTAAATTATTACGACGAAAATATTAAATCAACTCTTAAATAGTTCTATATATTTTCTAGAAAAAGTATCCATACATCCAAAAAACTAAGCTGAATTATTTTCTTTCTAAGATTTAACAAATTTTATGCAGCAGATAAACAACGTAAAAAAAAGCACAATAGGAAAAAGTATTCGTACAGTTGAAATATTAATACATGCAAAGAAAAAAAAATTTATAATAAATATTGCCTAAGTTAGGATCCATGTGAACCAGTTTGGTGTCGACTTCACCAACTTTAAAGTACCTTCTTTAGTTATTTTACCCCATTCATCTAAAATAACGCTTTCCAACATATCTGTGGTTTTCTAGAATAACCGCATATGTCATAAAATCAAAATTTTCAGGAGAGCCAAAAAACGGTATATTTGAAATTATGGGCCCGATATAAAGTTTTTAGAACTTTTCATTTAACAGTCCTGTAGATATGGGCAATATATACTTTATATAAAGTTTTGAGTCAAAAATCTTACGAGGAATAAATCTTAGAGAAGGACGAAAAAACAATATGTAAATAACGCTTAAAGTGTGTGCAGATAAAACAACTTATGTCGACAAACGTCGTTTTCTTTGAAAAAAAAAACTACCAATGCAACCACCCATGTAGACATAAGTTGTTGTAGCTTGAAAAATGAATTTAAGTGGTCATAAACTGAAAAATAATCCAAAACTATTTTGCATTTTTTTTTTTTCATTACTAACAAAAAAAAAAAAATAATTTGTCACCGATTAAACGTAGGTTGACGTACGTCGATAGTGCTGCAAATTAATTTAATAAACATTTAAGTTACGTCGTTATTTAAAGAAAAAACTCAGAAATGGTCAATATTTTTTTTTTAATTTAACACATGTAAAGATATTTGGCATCGTTAACTCAAAACTGACAAAAATGGACATACGCGGTTATTCCAGAAAACCACAGATATAAGTTGAGGTTTTTTATTAACCCTTTCGCTACATTGTATCCATATGGATACACTCAACTTTGGAGTCATCTAGCAATCTCAAAGTCAATGAATCGATTTGGATATCGACGTATAATTGTTTTTTAAGGTTTTATGAATAATTTTCATAAAATTTTTTTTTGGATATTTACAAAACTGAGAAAAATATAGCGATTTTAAGAAAACCTTTTTTTTTTTTTGTAAAAAAAGGTTTTTTTATTTTACAAATTTTTCATAAACATTTTTTTGGATATTTACAAAACTGAGAAAAATATAGCGATTTTAAGAAAACCTTTTTTTTTTTTTTTTGTAAAAAAAGGTTTTTTTATTTTACAGATATATAGGGCCATATTTTTTTTTTTAAACTGATCAATCATAAAGAAAATTGTTTATTTTAATATTTTGCATTTATAGTTTTTTGTTTTATAACGAAAAAAGGCTCTGCGGATTTTTTAAACATTGTATGTATCCATATGGATACAAACGTATGTTGTGGTTGTAAAAATTATACACACAATACAAATAAAATCATTTTGTGTTTGATGCTGCTTTGATGCAGACGTTCTTTTTTTTAGCCCTGATACCATTTAAATTTATTTAGAAAAATGGCAAGAAAAATTAAGGACTCTGAAATTGAAAAAATTTTAACCAGTTTTGCTGATTCCGATATTTCTGACTTGGAAGAGTCGGAAGAATCTGAAGTTATAAACAACTTATATGATGCTTTTGATAATAATAACAACTTTTTATTTAAAGAGCTTTCTAGAGAAGGTCCATATGAGATCAACATTCCAGATATTAATGTTGATAATAATAATGATATAGGTAATAGGGTTATTGAGATCGAAGAAAGTCTTGCAGTTGATGAAACCGTTCAAGAGAGTCCCAAAATTTTTCAATTTCCACAAGTTTCACTTAAAAAGGCTGACCCATTTCGTTGGAAAAGAGCTTCTAGAGACTTCATTTTCTGAAACGTACCCAAAGAAAAATATTAAATTACCTGTCGAGTATTTTTTGGAGTACTTTACAGAAGACTTTCTTCAACAACTTGTATCTTCAACAAACCAGGCATCAATGACTAAATATGGGAAATCTCTCAGTTTAAACAAAGAAGAACTTTTAAAATTTCTAGCTCTAGAAATATTGATTGGTACCATTGGCTATCCACGTTTGGAAATGTATTGGACAATGGACACCGTAATACCACCATTCCCAGAAAATATGACCAGGAATGGATTCCATTCTTTGCGGAATAATTTAAAGTTCACAATAGACCAATCAGGAAGCGATAAGCTTTACAAAATTCGCCCTATAATAAATATGTTTACAAAAAAATCGTACGGTATTCCAAAAGATGAAAATCTTTGTGTGGATGAGATGATGGTTCCTTTTAAAGGAAGAACCACATCCCCACATCAAGTGGGGAATGAAGATATTTTGTCTTTGTAGCTCCAAAGGCATAGTTTATGATTTTGGGATATATCAGAGAAAAGGAACAATATTAACTGGCTCAAAGCTAGGGTTTTGCTCTGCTATTGTGATTCATCTTGTAAAAACTGTTCCTGAGGAAAAAAATCATTAAATTTATTTTGATAATTATTTTACAACTCTAAATTTGGTATTATATTTACGCCAAAAAGGAATTTGGGCTACAGGTATTATAAGAGGGAGTAGATTCGGCAAAATTGATTTTAAGTCTGAAAAGAATTTGAAAAAAGAAGGCCGTGGAACTTCTGACTTCCGTATAGAAAGAGCAGACAATATTTTTCTTCTTAGATGGCTTGATGGGGGAATTGGCCATGACTCCGTCAACGAAGTGTCACGATTTAGTGCTAAAAAAAAAAACATTTAAAATAACACAACCAAAAATTGTATCTGAGTACAACATCAATATGGGAGGAGTAGATCTGGAAAGTGGACTCTTAAGATTTTTGACCACTTAATTGATTTAGTTGTATGTAACTCGTGGTTAGAGTATAAAATGGATTACGAAAACAAAAATTTGAAAGATAAGTATATGGACTTACTAAGCTTTCGTAACGATATTGCGCATGGTCTTTTAGCTCAGTCTAATCAACAGGCATGTTCTCGTAAACGTGGACGCCCAACATTATGCCAAAATGAAGAAATTCCAATTAGTCCAACGACCTCCGATAAGAAACGCAAAGCTACACCTTCAATTTCTGTTCGATTTGACGGAAATCAGCATTGGCCAGAACACTCGACGGATAAAGGTAGATGCAAAGTCAAAGGATCTAAAGGACTAGATACAAGTGTGCAAAGTGCAATGTTTTTCTGTGAATTCCCAATGGATCGAGAAATTGCTTCAAGGAATTCCATTATATATCAAATGAATAAATTGTTGATAAGATATTTTATTTTTCAGATTATAAGTATTTTATGTATTAAATATAGATTTATGTGTTATTTTTGTCTAAATTTATTGTAATTATATGAATTTTAGATTTATAATTTTTAGTTTGTGCATGTAAGTATATACAATGTATGCTTTTATTGAAAAAAAATTTTATTTTATGTGTTAAAACTACTAAAATAAATAAAACCTCAATTATAAAAAAACATAATATACTAGCATTTTTCTTTACCATACACGAAATTTGTATCTTATTTATTTATTTATTTATTTATTTATTTATTCAGTCTATGGAATCATCCTTACAGACTACTTAAAGTATATGTACATTTATATTATAATTTATGTATATAATTAAACATTTAACAAAATTGATATATAACATTTATTTAATTCAGTTGATTTAATGCATTTAAGTGTAATATAATATCTCTTCTCACAATATCCAAACTTTTATTAAAATCAATAAACTGATACAGCATATTAAACTCATCACAAATTCTACGTAGTGGATTAAAATTAGCATAGTTTGTACAATAATATTTGATAGTTAGAAAGTTATAATTTCTTGATGATCGAAAAGGAATATTTATATTTATTTTGTTGATAAGAAATTCAGATTTAAGACTACCATTTAACAGTTTTAACAGGAAAGTAACATTTAGCATATGTCTGCGACTTTTCAATGTAGGAAGCTTAATTAGAGCCAGACGATTTTCATAAGATGGCAACCTCATATTAGGATCCCAGCCCAAACCACGAAGACAAAATAACAAAAATTGTTTTTGAACTGATTCAATTTTATTCGAGTGTATATGATATTGCGGATCCCAGACTACAGATCCATATTCGAGTATTGGTCTTACCAAGGTAGTAAACAATTGTTTTGTCGTATATTGTCCATATGGATACATTCCAAAAAACACATTTATGATCAATAATTTTAAAAATTGAGTATTGATTGTTGTTCCCAGGGCCAATAATAGTAAAAATCCAAAAAATTAGATTTTTTAAGCAACCCAGGAAAAACTTGTAGCGAAAGGGTTAAACAACAGCTTGACAATGTGCACATTATGTTTTGAACCATTATGCAGTTGAAATTAAAAATATTCTTCAAAGCCCAATTGTTGCACTTTGATCCATTATAGACTCAATACATACGAGTTTAACAATCCCGTTACCTGCCATGTAACTCCAAACTAGAATGTCACCTCCACTGCGCTTAACCGTTGGCACACGACATTTTTATTTAATGTTCCACATTTTCGTCAAACTAACTTTTTTCCTTCGAATTTGATTTTCACACTCCATTTGTTAGGAGGAGCGACAAGAACGATGTTTTTATAAAACTGAATTGAAGTTTTTTTAGTTTTGAATGACGTACTGCACGGGAGAAGTGTCTTCCGCCTATGATCCGGACTATGTCACGATGAAAGTTATCTATAATATTAATAGGTAAGGCGATTTTGACCAAACGTATTTTGTTTCAGCTGTCCACCAGACTTACATATTTAAAAATTTTTAAATTTTGTTGGAGTTATGGTCATTCTATTAAATTTGTTAATGTGTTTGCCCAAAAAATATTATTTTGTTTTATTCATTTACAGTAATAATTGTGTTGAATTGAAAAATTATTTTGGACTTTGGGGTCAATAATTTATTAAATGAAAAAGTCAAATTTCCTAGAATTTGCTAGTAATTATAATTAAGTCAAATCGACGTTATACAAACAAGTTTGTCTTCTACCAAAGTAAAATCGAAGTAAGAGACCTGTATGTCGTTATAGAATTCGAGGGATTTACTTATTTTTGGCTCTTATAGTTTGTGTTGTTGTTTTTTGAAAAACAAGAAAAAATTCAAATATGTCAGTGGTAAAAATATTGTAATTCCAAATTTTTTTTTTTAATTTATATTATTATTAATATTTAAAATTTTCATTTTCACAAAAAAAATTGAGTTACGCCTTTTTTATATTAAGCCATCGATATATAAATTTGTCATTCCATTTAAATAATTAGAAAAAAATTCTGGACCCAATAAAATATATATATTGATCCTTATAGTGATGTCCGTCTGTCCGACTGTGGAAATCGCGATCACTGAAATCCTAAGCATATTTTTGTTTAAAATAAGCAAAATAGGTTAAATAGGTCCCACGATTTGAATAAAAATTTTAAAAAATTCTTGAAAAAATATGATTTTTCAATGTTGTTCTTTTTATTGTTGTGTCTAAGTTATGTGTGTGTTAGCTGTAACTGTTGTGGTCGTAATGGTAGCAGCATTTGCTTAATGAGTTTATATGTATTTCTATATTCCAAGTTTCGTATTAGTTTAGGCTGTTATTGCCACACTTTTTTTTAACGTCATTCCGAAATAAATGTTAAAAATCGCCAAACCGAAAGAAATATAATAATCAAAGATTAAGTTATCTTCAAAAAGTACCTAGCTTGTTATAAATAGTTAAAAAACTATTTATAGAAATTGATGAAAATAAAATTTAATCAGATCATAATAATTTTGCAGCACTTTTGATGTAAGCAGAAGTCTAAATCTGAACTTAAAGAGAAATATCCATATTACAAGTTTTTTCCAATTAAAATTTTTTTGTGTAAAATTTATCATGTCTTTATAAATTCAAGACGTACATAATTTTTTGAGGGCAACTCTCAGATTTTAAGCTTTAAGCATTTTAAATATATTTCCTATTTTATTGTTCTTTAATATTTGCCAAATTCTAGAATTGCTCCGCTAGATTCACAGCAAATCCAACAAAGCTTAGGACACGCTAATAAAAATGTATCTTCAGAAGACTTGATAACAAATAATACACTAGGTATACACAATTATCTTTTGACTCCGGGATAATGGTGGAGTTTCGTTTTTAAGGTTATGATGATGAGTCAGTTTATTATGACCTCAGACGGTTTAAAACTGTTTGTTAATATTTAAGCATTTTTGTTTTACCTATATGATTAATTATTTTGTAATATTCAATTGGGGAGTGAATTATTGAATATTTGTTTTGTTATTTTATATTACTGATGACAGACTGTATATATCAGTTCGTCATTCCGTTTGTAACGTATCGCAAAATGAATTTGCGACCCCATAAAGTATATATATTCCTGATCTTTATAGCAACTCTAGTCCATATCGGAATGTCCGCCTGTCCGTCTGTCTGCTAATATCACGTTGGTTACGCAAAATAAACCACATACATTGGAAAGCTTAGGATAATATTGTTTGTCATTATTTCGAGCAGGTTGGTATTTCAAATGGAGTAAATCTAGCATCATTATGTCAAGATATGACTGAAAATATGAAAACTCCTCTAAATAATGTTATAAATTCAATGTATTTGATGTTAAAATTTAGTAGTAAGTTTATCGAATTGTTTACTTTTTGAAATATTTTTTTATATTTTTTATAAATAGTGCAATAAGTTCAGATATTAATGTAAATGTAAAACCCAGTTGGAGGGTGTAAAGATTCAGCATAGCCGAATATAGCACCCTACTTGTTTCAAGGTAGCTTTATACTTAATGCTTCTTCAATTGCAGTGATTTCTGATATGAATATTGAGGTGCAGAGGGAAACTGAACCTTTTTTGAATTATGAGGCCACTATTGTCAATAATTGCAAAATCGTTACCTGCTTCCGATTTAGAGCCATCACAGTATCAGAAAGTGCATTTATTTTGTATCCATCTGTTAAAAATTTGAAGACGGTACTCTTTCAGGGTATCTGGGCTATTATTATGTTTTTTTTTTTTTTTTTGGAGTTTGGGATAACTTTTAGAGTCTTGAAAAACTAAGTTGGAATCATTTTGTGATATTTTGACCGATGTGTCTTTTATATCAATCTTCAATTAATGGTAAGTCATGTTTATGTAATATGTTTTTCATCGGTGTAATAAATTTGATTTCGCCACTTTGCTTTATATTACAAGACCGCAGTCTATATTATTCAGAATAATTTAATTGAAAACGTGGCGGAACCAATATTTCCATTTCCATTGAGAGCCAGTGAGTAAATGTAAACGTTTTGATAGATCCGAAGAGAGGGTTTTTATATGATCGTACCAATTTAGAATTTTAAGTTCCGAAAATTTTTGAAAATTTTATGTATTTGTTTTAAAAGCTGGCGAAGAACCGTTCTGTTTGCCACATACATGTAGCAGTGTTAGATTTCAGTTTGAATATAGTTGCAGATTTCTGAGGTTATTTTGGATTTTATTGCAGTCATAAAATTTTGTAAATAAATTGAAATCATCAGCGTAAAGACAATGGGAAAAATCTCTATATTTCTCTATATTTTTGCTTGAAATTTTTTATTTTTTTAAAAGTTATTCGGAACAATATCACCGACAGTTGTAATCCTTGTGGTATATCAATGTCGAGTTTTGTAGCTATCCGTTGTTTTTAACAGCTAGCGATATATATATATATATATATATATATATATATATATATATATATATATATATATAAAAAAGAGAAATACAAAGTTTTGGGCCAATCAGAAAACGTTTAGTCGTGGCGCAAAGCGATTGAAAATTTCAAGTGTGTTTATATGGGGAAAATATGAATATTTTTCAGATTTTACGAAAATTTTGTTCTATAGTTTAATTTTTCCGACAAGCAATAGCAAATACCCCAGATTTTAAAACTCCTTTTTCAAGTTTGAAAAAATTTTCTTAAACAAAATTTAAAAAATAAATCTATCACTTTAAGGTTTTATAAAATGCATGTTGCGGATTAACTGTGTGAATTTTTAAGTAAATCCCTCTGCCAGAATTTTTTTGACAAGTATTTTATTTTTGCGGATTTCGAGAAAAATTGGATTTTTGTGAAATATTCTGTAAATATACTCTTTCTAAATACTTTGTATCAAAAATTCATAATTTTTCTACTTTCAGAACACATTTAATTCATTTAGGGATAATTTTTGAATCGGATTTTATCAATTAAATATTACGTCTATATCCCATTACACTATGAGGGCAGGCTATAATGAGTTTGCGCTGATATTCATAACTACCGATCACCAATCGAATCAGTATCAACTTCTGAGCTCGACATAAATTGTCGTAATATTCATATTATCATATAGGACCATTGTTATTCATAGTTCCTGTAGGATCCTTTTTATTCATAGTCCTTATATAAATTCTACTTACCGTCATGACTAAACACTTGACTGCCCATATCTATAATATTAATAGGCTAGGCGATTTCTTGTGACCGATGTTTTTTTCTACCATTTTATCCCGATTTTGACCAAACGTATATTATTTGAAAGGTATTTCTTTTTAGACGATTTACAGATTTTTAAATTTTTTCATTTATTTTGAGTAAATTGCATTCAAAGTTTTTAATTGTTATTATTTTTTTTTTTTAAGAAAAGGTTATGCTTTAATTCGATTTATTTATTTTAGCGAAATTTTAACAATTATCGTAAGATGTATAGTATTTTGGTTTTAACCAATTGAAGTGAGAAATATTTTTTTTTGATTATGAATAACCATTATAGCAACCAAAAAATTTTTTTGGTTAACAACAACCATTATCGAAAACAATTTTTTTTTTTTTATTATTCCTACCCGGATACATATCGTATTTTTGATGGAATGTATGCATTTATATTTCGTCATTTCTCTTATAACTGTTACGTCCCTGGCTATGTGTTTTATTACATTTGTCAATGTGTTTGATAATGAGTTTGGTATCGTAATTCACAATAATAATAAACCATAAAAGTGTTGGTTTGTGAATTGGCTAATTCGAAAAATTAAGCTGCCTAGAAATTGCACTCGAATTTCGAGTGCTGGAATCTGCTAGTTAATATTATTGTGTATTATTATAGATATTTTTACCATTAAATATGAATCGCATTATTATACCGATCGACTCAGAATCACTGCCTGAGTCGACTTTGCAATGTTCGTCTGTCCTTCCGTGTGTCCATATAAACCCTATAATCAAATATGAATATATTTTTTAATAAAATTTTGTAAATAAGCTTTCATTGACCATATCACGAACGCTATTGAAATTAGTGAAGCTCTGTGCATATTGAGACCTGGTATCCAATCAAATGACCTCTATGAGATCGACATAAATTTCCATAAGATCCAAATTATCCCATAGATCTCGGTCAAATTTGGTTTGTGTATGTTTATTATATCTATTAATAAGTGGTCCAAAAATAAACCCTGTAAAAAAATTCTTAGACATAGCCCCCATATAAAGCTGCTCCCGATCTTCACTTAAATCTATCAAAAAAACAAAATTTTTGACAGATTTTTCTCATAGATGGTTTGTTTATAAGTAACTTTAATAAATATGGTCAGGATCGGTTCATTTTTCGACCTTGTCCCCAAATAAATATTGCATCCGAAGGCAAAAAATTAACATAAAATGCCACTCAAAATTTAATTTATGTTTATTTTCTGTTTCCAATTAGTTGGATATAAAAAAAGGTCGCAAAACGCATGGTGTATGGTACTGTATAGTTGGTCTAAATACTATTTAAAGCTAATTATTTTGTTTCTTGTTTTGTTCATTTAAATACCAAACATTGTTTAGGTGTCCGCAAATCTATATACTAGTGCGCGAAGGTAAATCTTTGTAAGCAAAATGCGCGTACGGAGGTGTGTGAAATTTGGCATAGTTATAGTTCATATGGAGGAAAAGTGCAGAAAGATAAAATTTATGTATAATATGTGTTAGAAATATATTAAATTAAATAAAATAAAATATATATAATAAATGATTTTATAAGAGCCTGAAGATATACGAATCAATTCAAAATCAATCGTCTGTGCATTTATTACTATGGATTTCACAAAAGAGTACAATTGTGAATTGTCTAAAATTGAATAGCACACCTTTAGGCTCTTATTAAATTATTTATTATCAATCCCATATATACGTATCTGTTCTGTGTGTTCGCCAGATATTTATAATGAAATTTAATGTATTTTACTTAAAAATTCACGATTTATTGAACATTATTTAAATGTTCATAAATTTTTAATAGATACATATCGCACCTGTACCTCTAAAGTGAGTCAACTCAAAATTTTTCAATTATCACTTTTTGCAAGAAAACGGTACACAGTGGGCATATCTATCCACTGTAAAAATCTTACATCGGGTTTTCTAGTCTTTGTGTTATAACAGTAGCTTCTTTATAATCCACTAAAAAGACATATTTTGAGTTGCACCCAAAAAACTTGTTATTTTTGATGATCACTGAAAAAATCGAAAAAACAACTATAGTTGTATACTTATTATTCGCAATTCTTTACAATGAAACAACTGTTTTTAAATTTTATAGTAAATATTTAAAAAAAAAAACCGTTTTCTGCCTCTACTGAAAATTTGTAAATTTTGAGTTGACTCACTTTAGAGGTGCAGGTGCGATATAGATTAAAAAACATTGAAAGAAAAAAATATAATGAAACAATATCATTTCCTAGAATTTCCACTCGAATTTTGAGTGCTGGGCTCTGCTAGTATATATTCATATCTGTAGGTAGAGATGATTTTTATTTATTTTTGTGCTCGTTGTATACTCGCCTACGCAAGACGTAATTTTCTCACCGCGCTTAAAAAAAAAAATAATAAAAAATTTTTGCTTAAACTTCCACATCAACAAACACGAATTTGTTTCTTGTTATTATTCATTTTCTATTGACTTAAATCCCAACTGTTCAAAATGAATGATCCTCCTGACGTTTATGAAATTAAAAAACCACCTGAAAAAAAGAAAATGCTCACAATCATATCCCCCGGTCCAAAATTCCTAATAATGAGCCGTGTAAATAGTGTTAAAACTCTATCCGAAGTGCCGCCTTTTCTAATAAAAAAAGTCATCGATAATAAGTGTTCAGGTGAAGTTAAAATGTGCAAAAAATTACTGAATGGTACTATACTTATTAAAACAAAAAATTATACACAGGCAAGAAACCTCATTCAACTCAATTCACTTGCTCCATCAATCGATGTTGAACTATGCGAACACCAGACTCTAAACTATGTTAAAGGGGTTATCTATTCAAACGACCTTCGCGGCATTACAGAGGACGAAATTCTTAGTGAACTCAAAACACAAAACGTCTGCAAAATAAACAAAATTTTAAAAAATGTAAATAATGTTCTATCTGAAACCGGTTTGATAATTGTCACATTCGCAGCTACCTCACTCCCGTCTGAGCTATCAATTGGGTACGAGAAAGTGAGAATAAGACCTTACATACCCCTCCCTATGAAATGCAAAGAATGTCATCGCTACGGACATTTAGCTAAATTTTGTAAAAACAATAAAATATGTTTTAACTGCTCGAACAACTACCATCTTACAGATGAGAAAGAAACTTGCTCTAATGCTCAGAAATGTATAAACTGCAACGAAAATAACAACACAAACAATAATCACTCTGTTAAAGACAAAACATGCCCCATATTCCTAAAAGAGAAAGAGATTCAAGCCATCATTACTCTGGAGAAAACAAACAGAAAAACAGCAATAAATAAATACAATGATAGACACCACTCTGCTACGGGATCATATGCAGCTATAACAAAATCAACCAACAACACAACTTCTATATCTATTGATCAACAACAACCAACAATATCTAGTAAAGAGCAAACAAATACTACAAACTCTACACAGACAACACCCAAAGGTAATATTACTCTAACACTTATTAAAACAAACACAACTCGAAAATTAAACAATTACACAGATGTCATGTCTGACGGCGAATCATCAGACATTGGTAGTACGTCTTCACAAAATAATGCTGGTACAGGAGATGCCAAAACCTCTCCAAAGATTTTACCCCGAAATACTTCTAAAAGAACTAGGAACCAACTTAAAAGAAACACTGGTAATACGACAAAGCGTACTAAAAACACTTAATGGCTATGCAAAATGGATATTAAAATTAGTTCATTTCAACACATTAAAAACTATAATTTCAACTTCAACATCCCCCCCCCCCTTTTTTTCCTAATATAAGCTAAATATACTTCAGTGGAACATAAACGGATTTTGTAATAATTACAATGAACTGCAACTTCTAATTAAACTCTACTCACCAAAAATAATTTCTCTACAAGAAACCCATATTCATAGTCTTACTAATATTCACATCCCAATAAACTATAATCTATTCTCGCTTAATACATCCAACACCAGGTACGGTGGTGTTGCACTGCTCATTCACAAATCTATACAACATAAGAAAATTGACGTCAACAATGATTTTGATTCAATATGTATTGAAATCCATTCAAAACTAAAATTCAGAATTGTTTCCTCCTACATTGCTCCCGACGATATTTTCTCCCAACAAAACCTCAGCAACGTCTTTAACAGTATAGAACCACCACTTTTGATCACTGGGGATTTTAACTCCAGGCACAGAACCTGGGGTTCATCATCAAACAATAGAAAAGGAAACATATTGTCAAATTACATAAACAACAATAATCTCATATTATTAAACGACTTATCGCCAACACATTTCAGCACACACTCCACGTTTTCACACATAGATCTATCATTCTGCTCCCCCTCACTTTCCGTACACTTGACATGGAAAATAGGAAAAACGCTTCATGGATGTGATCATTTTCCAATCATTATTTCTCTATTTCAACAAACGACAGAGACAAACCTAACTTTCAGACCAAAATACAAAATTGACCAAGCTAACTGGTCCTCATTCCAAAACCTTTGCTTATCCTTCGCATCCGAGAGACCAATGAGTGATAATTTAAACAAAGAAACAGCAAATTTATGTAAAATTATACACCAAGCTGCAAATATTTCCATACCCCAAACCCATCCAGCATCCCATACAAAAATGGTACCATGATGGAACACAAAACTTGAAAACCTTAAGAAAATTAAAAACAGATCTTGGAGTGCATATAAAAGAAACATGAATACACAAAATCTTATTGTCTACAAAAAAAATAATGCGCTACTTAAACGTGAAATCAAGATATCCAAGAAACAATCACTATACAACTTTACATCCACCATCAATCCATCAACTCCAGCTGCAAAAATATGGAAAAATATACGATCTTTCACTGGTTATAAATCAACTCAAACCATTCATGGAATAGTTTCACCAATAACGCCTGATGAACTTATAACAGAAAAATCTAAAATAGCCACAGCACTGGGTCAATGCTGGTCCAACTACTCCTCCGACTCAAACTTCGCATCTGAATTTAAATCACAAAAACAAAAAGTATTAACAAATCCTCCATCTGCCATCCCCAGCCCCGAGGCCCTCCAAACGGAAACCCCAATCAATATGCTAGAACTAAACTCTGTATTAAAAAATTGAAAAGGTAAAACGCCCGGCATGGATCGTATTTCATATCCTATCATCAAGAACCTGCCCCACGAAATGAAAGAACGTTTATTACAGCATTACAATAAAATACTGAATACATATATTCCACAACAATTTAAAGTCAGCATTACCATACCAATTTATAAAGAAGGGTCAGAAAAAACATCTCTAAATTCATACCGCCATATATTTTTAAACTCTTGTATCTCCAAAGTACTAGATAAAATCGTTGCAAACAGATTGTGGTGGTTTGTAACCACTAACAAACTATTAGATAGCAGACAAATTGGATTCACCAAAGGCAAATCAACAATCGACAGTCTACTTTACGCTGACCACCAAATTGTTGATTCGCTTTCCTTACGTAAACATATTACAATAATATCTTTAGATTTCCAAAAAGCGTTCGACAGAATTGGGCTACATTCTATAATCGACCAACTAATGGCCTGGAAATGCGGACCAAAAATAATTAATTACGTAAAAAATTTCATGATTAACCGGAAATTTATAGTAAGAGTTGGATCTCATCATTCCAACGTCTTCCCACTCTATAATGGGATCACACAAGGGTCACCGCTCTCTGTTATCCTATTCATAATAGCCTACAATAGATTATGCCATGTGATTTCACTGCATCGCGAAATTGATTTTACATCATATGCAGATGACTTTAATCTCATTGTTAAATCCAACAAGACAAAAAATCCAGTTATAAACATGAACCCCCTATTTAAGGACATTCTAAAATGGGGAAAGTACTCCGGGGCCTTTTTATCTCCAGTAAAATGCAAATACCTGCATATCTGCCGAAAAAAAAACTGCAATTGCACTATCATATCTAACGAAATTCAGCTAATTGAAGCCACAAATCTACGCCTATTATGTCTCTATATTAACAGAAGATACAACTGGTATGACCATATTAATCACTTAATAAAATCCCTCAACCAACAAATAAATATAATAAAATGCCTCTCCAGCCATAAGTTCAACTGTAACACTCACATTCTTATTCAAATTACCAAAGCCCTCATTCTATCTAAAATTAACTATGGTCTACCCATATATGGATATGCACCCAAATCCCTGCTTGGTAAACTAAGCAAACTTATAAACTCCTCTATTAGATTTTCACTAGGAGCGTTTCGTACTACCCGCACGAAAAACCTTTATGCCGAGGTTAATATTCTGCCACTTGAAACCCAAAGAGACATCCTCACAACACAACGGTATCAATCCTTTCAAGACAAGACCACTCCTCTACACAAAATTATAATGAAAATTAAAAAATCAAATAAAATTCCAAGAATCCCATCCACTATATACAAAATAAAACAAAATTGTTACGAACTCAACATACCAATCAGAGCACAGCCCTCTAAAGACAAACATATCCCCCCATGGCACCTCGAAAATAACAGCATCGATATATCTCTACATGCATATACCAAAAATAATCACAGCCCACGTCAATTCTACTCCCTTTTCAAAAACATTCAAAATCAACTGAAAAATTATAAATTTTTATACACTGATGGTTCGAAAACCGTTAATAATGTCGGCTTCAGTGTTACAACAGAAAACAACGCTATCAGCATTGGAAACTTACCACAACACAGCTCTATACTCACAGCAGAATTAATCGCCATCACGAAAGCAATTGAATACACCGAAAACAAAAGAGGCAATTACGCAGTGTGCACAGACTCGCTCTCATCAGTTAATTCAATATTAAACACTTCCAAAAACAACAACACTTACGCTACCAAAATTCGAAATGCCATAATCAAACGTCACCCGACCATAATACTCATATGGGTCCCCAGCCACTGCAACATTCCTGGTAATGAATATGCTGACAATGTTGCCAAAGACACTATCAAAGCTCCATTAATCACAACGGAAAATTACAATCCCAAAGATATATCTAGATACATAAGAACGCACTACAAAGACAAAGATAACACCTATCAAACGACATCAGATTGGTATAAGAAAGTAAATAACAACAACTACGGAATCATCAACAACATAAACAAAAATATAGGAACAAATAGATTAGATCTCATCAAAATCATAAGGCTTCGGCTTGGTCACAACTCCCTATTATATACCCTTGTAATTGTATTATTTCTTACCCAACTAACCCAACACATCTCCTTTCAGAATGCTCTCTATTCCACACCCAAAGGACCCAATATTTCGAAGACAATGATCCGATTCAACTTCTTGCCGATCCAACCGATAAGAATATAACAATAATAATTAAATATTTAAAATCTACTAAGTTATATAATTCCATTTAAGCAATTAAAATATAAATCAATTAATATGTACATTAATACACTCTAGAGCTGAAGGCCCTAGTTGCTATTGCTCCTTTTGAGTAGCCTGTAATTTTAATTATATGTTATTTATGAATAAATATTTATTTTTGTACTTAATTTACCATTATATCTTTAAACTGACATATTTCAAGCTAACTCAGATTGAAATATTTAGCATTTTTTGATATAAGGCAAAATTAAATTTTCAAAATTTTTAGTCAAGATAAATTTGAAAATTTCTTTAATTATCGCATAATTTTTAAGCTTTCAAAACAGTGTAAAACTATAACTTTGGGTACTCTAAAGCCGGCTGCGTTAAAAATGCATTTCGCTTTTGTGTATTATGAAGCCTTTCTACTATAATAGAAAAATATTGCAATTTTTCAAATAGAAGTTAATTCTTTTTGTAAAAAAGCCATAATTGTTTTATAGGAATAAAAAATATATAAGAAATTATAATAAATACAGGTCACAACAAAAAAATTTACTTCAAAATTAAATGGTAGTAGAATTTAAAGAGTAATTATCGGCAACTGTAGTAAAGTGGTAGCGGTTTCCACAACTGGAGGGTACCAAAGAATCGGCACAACCGAATTTAACATTCTTACTCTTTATTTAACATGTGGCAAGTATTTATATTATATATCTATAATATTAATAGGTAAGGCGATTTCTTATGGCCGATTTGAAAGCTTCAATTACCAACCGATTTTGGCCAAAAATATCTCATTTGAAAGGTATTTCTATATAGCTGTTCACCATATTTACAGCCTTGCACCATCTGAAATATTTTTTTGGAGTAAAATGCATTCATAGTTGCTACCAACACATACACAAAACACTTATTAGCATACCTTTAGGCTGTTATAAAATTAATTATTAACAAACCCAGATATACAACTTCTGGGTGTTCAACAAATATTTACAAATGAATGAAAAAATAAATTTTCCAAGAATTTGCACTCGAATTTCGAGGTCTGGGCTCTGCTAGTAATTATAAAACTTCTTTTCAATGTGTTCAAAATATAAACTTAAATTTTCCAAGAATTTGCACTCGAATTTCGAGGGCTGGGCTCTGCTAGTAAATATAAAACTTCTTTTCAATGTGTTCAAAATATAAACTTAACTGTTTATTTAACAAATCCAAATCTATATCTTTATTAATTTGTTTACAATTTCATGTCATTTTAGGACGCGGAAAATCTCATAAACACAAAAAATTAACTAAAATCATGTATCCACTATTTGTGGGTGTTCTGATTACTAAAATCGTTTTGATACCCTTAATATTGAAAATGCTAACAGCAATTTCTGCCACTGCATTGGTAATGAGTAAAATTGCTTTAATTACCACGGGTTTTATGGCGCTGAAATGGATGCTCTCTGACGTAGTACATGATGGTAACGATCGTTTCGAAATTATTTATCTGCCAACACCAGCCAGTGGTAGACCATATCGTTCCGCTTCGGGTGGTTTTTCATTGTGGGATGATCAATCATGGTCTGATAGCAACACTCAATATGCAGTAGCCTTAGCAACAGCAACACCATCACAACAACTGAAATATATACCCGTCAATACGAAACAGCAGTTACCCTACAAGTCATATTATCGTAAAGGAGGTGTAAGCAAGACGGGTTTAAATGATGCCGTCAATGATTTATATTATTATTCTCAACAGAATTATAATACAAATTACAATAATAATGATGGTAAACCATTTCTATAGAAATTAAATTAGAGTTTAATGAAAACAAAATATTTTTGTGGCAAATGTTTGCTAAAAGTTCCTATTAATTTTCTAATACCTCTAACAATTGAGAATATTTATGGATATTAATTTGAATAAATAAATTATCAACAAAATAATAATTTCGGGAACTTCTGTAATGTTAACAAAAATGCTTTAACATTTAGTTTAAGATATATTATTAAATATTTCATAATTATGAATTAAAGAACAGAAAGCTGTACAACTGCTGAATTATAAAGTAATAATCATTTAATATTAGAAGTAGAAGTAAATAAATATTAATAAAAACTAATAACAAAATTTATAAGGATATGTGTTTTATATATTATCCTTAAACATAAGCATTCTATGATATCACTAAAGGGACACTAACAACTTATGAGAAACCCAAAATATAAGATGCTACAAGTTATTACGAGAGCAAATATTGAAGGAATATCCACTAGAGGCAGAAAGGAAACAACATGGCTTCAAAATATTCAGGCGTGGACTGGTATCCGAGATGTAGAAAATCTTCTAAGCGAGGCGAGAAATAGAGACGGTTATGCTGAAATTTTAAAAACCATATGAATTTATTGAAATGTAATTGTATTGGTCACTACCATTCGAAAATCGAATATGCAAATAAAGAAAAAGAATAACTTTACACTTTTAAACCTTTTCTAAAAGCCCAAAACAAGCTTGAAACACACCGTGTTTAACTTAATTATTTTTATTAAGACACACATAGGGGCGAACAGAAAGACGGACAGAAACGCCAAAAACTTCGATTAAAACTGCAGCTGTTGTTGCAACATCTCCCAGTGACTATTAAACTTTAATTCCGAAATGTGCGGCGTTATTTAATATTTTATTATAAACAATCTACAATTTATGTGTTTACCTAGATGTTTTTCTAAACTGTACTGGATGAGCACTGGCGCACAGTGAACCATATTTTGTGAAGGCGGACAAAAGACTTTTTTTTATGGTTACCTATTTTAAAATTGAAGCCAGTGAAACTCGGGAGCCAAAAAATTGCGACTCTATTTTAACTATGTCATAGCGAATAGTTTCTTCGAAAAATGGACTTTCTCTGTATTTTGCTAAAATTAAAAATTTCTTTGTAAATTTTAATTTTTAAATGGCTATAACTTTTTTGTTTTAAAAGATTTTAAAGTAAAATAAATTTTGTATAATTTTGTAACTTCAAAGCTATTAGCTTCCGAAATATTAATTTCCTGAGTCGTTTGGAAATTTAAAAAAAAATTAAAACGTTCTAAATTTCCCGAAAATCTCCTACATAATAGAGCATAACTCCTGCCCATAAAAAAAATCTTGCACTCTTCTGTCCGCACCCTCCCCTACACTCCTATACCCCATTGTACACCCGCCAGTTTCCGCCCGTGTGCACCAGAAATTTTTTTCTGACCCAAGGCCAATTATTTTGTGCAAAATTTATGAATACAAAAGTTTTCCACTATGTGTTTAGGGTATAATAATATTGCACTGATGTTTTTAACTACCAAAACTATTGGACCTATACCCATCTTTTATTACGGATCGACTCAAAATCACTTTCTGAGTCGATTTAACGATGTCCGTCCGTCCGTCTATGTGTTATGAATACAAAAGTTGATCGTAACGGTGTATTTTTTTGCGTGAGTTTATTTGTTTTATATACTGGCAGAAAAAGGAAACGGTAGAGTTGACACAAGTTGTTATATACTTATAAAAAAGGGTTGAGACATAATGCGCTCAATTGTTAAATTATATTAATGGGTGAAATCTTTTTGATTTTGACAGGTACATTTAAGTAGGTATTTTCAAAACCATTAATAGTCGGAACTTGAGTTTTATAGTTTAAATACCCGACAAAATGGAAAAAAAGTTAAATGACAGATAAATGGTAAAAAACTATTGCGGCACACCCTTTTGAGATATGAGCAGGTATGCTTCACCTTTTAAAAGAAGTTAGGGTCCGGGTTTTTTATGCTCCAAAAAGTGGTAATAAAATATAAAAAATTGTATTTTACATAATTGCAGGAAAATGTATTTATAATAATGTTTCCACAATATTTATTATTAATTTCAATTTGAATAATGGCTAAGTACTGTTATAGACAACAAAAAGATGTAGACGATATAATTTTGCACATACTGAGCAACCATTTCTTTAAGAATTGTAACCTGCAAGAAATTGAAATACACAAAGAAAAAATTACAACTTTTGCATCAAATTTTAAAAAACGGTACATTGAATGCTCTCATGTCAAGGCAAATTTGTACAAACCAATGCTTATTATTAAAGGAACTTATTTTTGAGGGTTCATCTACAACTACCAACGAAAGTGGAAAAAAGGGACGACCAGCAAAACTATTTGACGGATGTAGTGAAAGATTTCGAAGGCTCAAGCTGGAGAATATCAATGAAGAAATTTCTCAAAGAATTATCAAGGATTCATTTTTGCACCAAATTGAACCAGCACGCAATTAGAAATATAAAATTGAAATAATTGAAAAATAGTAGAGGCGAGCCCAAGGCGCACAAAGAGAAATAAGAAAGAGATTAGAAATTGAGTACAGAAGAAGCGTTCACCCTATTTTTGGATTTAAAGTTGACCATAAATCAGTATAAGGAATTGCGGAAGCGAACCAATGAAAAGAATTGTGGGATTTTTTCAGAGTATCGAGATTTAGTTTCTACCAAAAATGCTTACCTTCACAATCTGCTATTAGTGTCACTTG
Organism: Cordilura impudica; assembly: GCA_963682025.1. Lineage (NCBI taxonomy): Eukaryota > Metazoa > Arthropoda > Insecta > Diptera > Scathophagidae > Cordilura > Cordilura impudica. The sequence continues at coordinate 124,721,636 of OY821517.1, forward strand.
TATCTCAGCAGAAATAAAATTGCAAAATCTGCTTGAACATACTGCAGAACGATTGCTAAATAAGCTTGATACTGATCATTAAAAAAAAATTGGAAATGGCCGTTTTACTTTAATTTATAAACAAGGATGTGATGGATCCTCGGGTCAGAAACAATACAAGCAATGTAATGCCGAAAATTCATCAGATGCTAATTTATTTATGGTATCTTTCGTTCTTTTGGAAAACTACCTCTATTGAATTATACGAAGAAGCTAAACAACTTCTAGAAGATGAAAATCATGGCTATTGAAGAAATATTTACTAAAATTGTTTGATTCAAAGTAATTTTTCAGTACACTTACAATAAATTATACTCTTTTTTATATAGTTAAAAGTTTATATATTTTATACATTTACAATAAAAATTTATATAGAAATATTTAAAAATATTTACAATAAAAAAATTTTTAACTAAAATATAATAATTCGACTTTTTCATTGCAACTCCTCTATCTTGAACTAATATCAGGTAACTTTTACGTTCGCTGCTTAATAAATTATGTTTTAACTCGGGCTGTAAAAAAAAGCCAACCTCTGGCCCTTGTGAACATTAGGACTAAATAGTGTACGGGGGCCAAAATTGGTATGTTCTGACAAAATTTACTTACAAAATTTTTAAAAAGTATAAGTTGTAAAACTAACTAAAAAATAAGACATTATATAAAAAAAAACGTTTTTAACCTTTTAACACTTCACTTTTGTTCTAAAATTCAACTAAAAATGTAAATTTATTTTAAGTGCTCCATAATTTTTTTTTGATTATCGGTCGATATTTACGTTTTATAGCAAAAATTAAAGGCTAAAGTCCCAGCTACCAAACAAAAAAGACCACATATCAAAATTCCAATCCAATCAAAAGTTGTGGATTTTTGACCACCTTCTCGTGAAATGGTCCACAGTGTGGCGCACAAATCGTTTTGTGGCCAAAGCTATACAAGAAATAGACAGAGTCTCTCATCAAATATTTTCACACCATATTATGAAATATTTGTTCACCTAAAAAAAAACAACATTAAAAAACACAAAACTGTGAAAAAAGAAATTAAGATGAAACAAACACGACGACCAAAAAAATAAATAAATATAAAAAAATACTAAACAAAATATTAAGTAACAAACAACCAGTTTTAAAAATGATCAATGTCTTAAAAATGTTTGTTTAAAAATGTTCCAGAATTTTATTTAAATCGCACTTAATACAAGTAAGAAAATTATAGTTGGTCTAGACCCACTACACGATACGCTATACCAAGATTTAGAGAAAGAGTCTGAATTCCAACTAACTGGATATAGAAAATGAGTATATACCAAATTTGAGTGGTACTGTTATATATTTTTATGCCTGCCGATATAAAAATGTATATATCGCATGATATTTTTAAATGGGGACTAGGTCAAAATATGGACATATCATGATCATATCTAGTAAAGTCACTTACTTTTCTCAAAAACAATAATCTGTGCAATGTTTTTGATTTTGGTTAGATGTGAATGAAAATCGGAAGGCAGCTATATATTTGGACTATGGGGGATATTTTCGATCATAGGGCAATTTAAGTCGATTTTATAGAGGTCAGCTGCATGGGGACTAGGTCTGAGTTATATAAAATTTCATCAATATATATATAGATATATATATATATTTATGACCTGTAGTTTGATTACAAAGTTTACATGGATACACACACGGACGGACAGATAGACAGACAGAGGACGGACATCGCTAAATAGACTCAGGATGTGATTCTGGGATGATCGGTGTAAGAGTCTGGTCAGATATTTTCGGTAGTTACAAATATACTCTCACCACATAGTGGTGTAGGGTATAAAAATCTACCTACAAACCGACAAAGATGTTAAAAACAAACACTAGCTTTGTAAGACATACTGGCGGAATAAACTTACGCGCTGACTGTTTGTAGTTTAACAGAAAGTGAAATTGAAATGGATGACACAAACAATTTAATAAGTACAAATAGCGGTAGTTTGAGCAATTACAACACCCCAAATAAATTTTGTATATGTTATGTCAAAGCACTTAGAGTAGACGACGACTTAGCCAATAGATTAACTGAAGTTTATAAGTTAAGTAATAGGTAAGTTGGCTTAAAACTAAGCCGCTTATGTATATTTCAAATGACATGTTAATTGTTGAGGCATGAAAATTTCACTGGCTGCGTCATACAGTCACTCAAAAATGTCAATCAATCTATAAATACAGTGCTACAAAATATTGGAGCAACACTTGAAACTTTAAGTTAACCTGACTTTTGGCATAAATCAGAGACACTTCCGAGTCAAATTTTAAGTTCTAAATTAATATTTCATAAAAATTTTGCAATACAATATTTAGTTCTTTGCACTCCGTGATTCAAGTCCTGACTCGGCACATAAATTTGTTATTTTTAGTTTGTTAACTACACCAGAGAAAAACAAGTAAGAGTGTTAAATTCGGCTGTGCCGAATCTTTGATACCCTCCACCTCGGTTTGAGTCTTGATAATAAATGTAAATGAAAAAGTAAACAATTTGTTAAACTTTATGCCAAATTATTTCAGCAAATTCTTTGGGTTGGTTTTCGTCTTTTCTATTATTTCGAATTTATTTCGGTGTTTGCTTTTTGGTCATCGTGGTTTCTGATCGGCATGCATTTAGGTTATATACCTATATGCATGCGTTTCCGGTTATATGACATAACTTCTCTCTTAATTTAGTTTTTGCTAATTAAATTGCTCGCCCTAAATTCCATTGCAAAGGTAATGGTTGTGTAGGGCGGCTATATGTATTAAATCGTGCTAATTGGAGATGGCTGTATAGTTTCTTTTAACTGGCCAAATATTTCTTCATTGCGGTCATATAGGTCGGATGGAGTAACAATATAAAAACCAAAAAAAATTCTCTCAATTTTTTTTATTAAAATATTGCCATATTTGGAAAACATAGAGAACAAATTTATAATAATAAATATTCAAATTAGGGATGCCAAACCAAAAAAAAAAACCAAATGTTCCAAACATTTTAAATAAAATAATTTGTTCTCATTATTATCTGAAAAACTTCAAATTTTCATCCAAAAAAAATTGTGAAAATTTATATATAAAAAATAACATTCTCATCAAATTGCGTTTATTTATGTAACAGTTTTTATATTCGCAATTCTTAAATATCATTTGACGTTTTCTAAAATTCATTGAATTTAAATTAATGTTTTCTGTAGTGCGATTCTGTAAATTTCAACGATCCGACAATCGCAAAATATATCGACAGCTATTGTTGTTTGCACTAAGGACTAAGTGATTCACTAAGTACATACATCTTAACGACAGTCGACAAATCTATTTTTCTATTTATTTAAATTGTAAACGAGTGGCATCTCTGTCAAAATAAGGGAAAAACACAAAGTAGAATAGAAAAAACAAATTATTTTGTGTTTGACAGGATGATTTTATGTTTATGTTTAATATCGTTATTTTTTTTTACTAATATTTCTGTGTATTTATTTGAAAATGAAATAATGAATTAATTTCTCCTGAATGTCAATATTTTTTTTAAATGTAAAAATTTTTTAAATGTAAACATAGGTATTTGGTGTTTTTTTTTTTTGGAATTTCAATTTGTGTTTAACGAATATAATTTATATATCAAAGATGCAATTGATGTCTTCTAAATTTAAAATTATAATTTCCGACGTTTTGATATGATTATCTGAAATTAAATTAATTGTAATTTATAATTGGAAATTTTTAATTCTAGTTTTTAGAATTGATATGTTCTTAAATTTGAATGGAAAATTTAAAAAGTGCAATTTTGTATTTATGTGAATAATAATGCTTTAGTAATTATAAACCATTTGAAAATATTGACATTCATGTTAAAATAGAAATAACTATGTATTGCAAAGCTAATTAGAACAAAAATTGTGGCGCCATCTACTGTGGCATAGTCACGCTGAGCAAATTGAAGTGACACTCTGTTAATGCAAAAGAAATGCATTTTCCCCACAACAAAATATTGCAGAATTTTATGTAAATAAAATAATATACCGATTTATTTCTAACATGCAGTTGTTATGGATATACATACATATATATAATATATGAATATTATTTGTATTATTTAATATGTTTATGTAAATACTACACACAAAAAATACAACATCAAACGTTATTTTTGTGTTTTTCTCTTTAAATAAATTTATACATAAATTTACATTGTTTTTTTTTTTTATTAACAACTAGGTATTTTAGCATTATTTGCTTTAGATGTTTACTCCCTTTATATTAACTCGTAGTGTCTCCCTTTATATTAACTCGTAGTGTCTGCTTGTCGAAAAAATTTTGGATCGATTTTAACCCCTTTCCCGTTACCCATTCGATCTGAAATTTTGCAGGCAGGCTCGTGGTAATAACAGAAATGATCTAACAAATTTTTTTAGTGATGCCAAAACAATGGAAACTTTTAAATTTTTCTACCAGAGTTAATAAAAAAAATGTACAAAGGGTTAGTTTTTATTATATTATTACCACAGCGACCACAAAAACAACAAGTCCAGCTATGATAACAACACAACATTTAGAATAACAACAAGAACAATATAGAAACATCATAGAATTTCCTTGAAAAAGTCAACAAAGAATTGACGAAACGTCGGAAAGAAATGTAATTTAAATGCAGTTTTATTTACATTAAAAATCTTAGGCCGTATTAGCTTATTTTCAAATAAAACAAACAAAAGGATATTAGCCAAATAACACAATAATCATATTTTTAATTTTTTTTTAGTTTTTCAGAGATTTCCCTGGACCTGTTCCACCGATTTTAATGATTTTTGAAACAGAAATCTTCCCATGAATTTGGTAAATCATCCTCACTAAAAATGATCACTGTAGCTGCACTATTGAGGGCGTGATCGTGACAAGAACAACATAGAAAATTATATTTTTTCAAGACTTTTTTTAGTTCTTCATTCAAATCTCGGGCCTTATCGACCGATTTGGACTATTTTAAATAGCAAACTTTCCAGGATGTCAATGAATGATTTTTTATGCCAACAAGCACCGTAGCTGCCCGATTGATGCTGTCATCGTGATTTCCACTGACGGACAGACGGACATCGCTATATCAACTCCGGTTGTTATAAGGATCACAAATATATATATTTTATGGGGTCCAAAATTTTTTTCTAATTATTACAAACGGAATGACAAACTTATATATACCCTCTGCACACTGGAGTGGAGGGTATAAAAATAAAAATTGTCTGTACTTTAGGAGCGACAATTGTAGAAGTTTTTAGAATAATTTTTTTTTTGTATAATTTTAATTGTTTTCTTTTACAATTTACTTCGGAAGAACCACCGAAGATATTTTTAATAACATCGCCATTCTGGGGTGTGAGAAATTCAGGCTGAGAGTACTAGACGAGTACAGTAAAATCTCTAAAGGGTTTGGCGTTCTGAGGTATAACTTTTTTTATGGCCTATATATATTTTTGTTCTTTATCTTCATGTTTGTTTGCTTAGTTTTTCAGCTATAACTCAAGAACAATTATTAATTTCTCATTACATTCTACAGCAAAATTGTAAAAAAATTAACTTTTGATACCCTCCATCAGCATTCTACAATCAATACTACAACCACTTTAAAATTGTTTTCAATACTGAATACCAATTAAACTGTAAGGTAATTGCTTTTCTTTCTGGACAGGTTCTCTTGCTTAAGTAGAAAACCTATAATTTTCTTAACAACTTCATAAAAGCACCAGTGAAATCCATTATTAAATGCAGCCGGCGTTACAATACCCACAGTTTGACCCATATATAATGGTTTGCGACCTTAGAAGTCATATAATAATTAAAAAAATAATTCAAATTATTCTTGGGTAAAAATGTCCCGATATTAATAATACAAAAAAAATGCTAAGCCATTATTATACTTCCTTTCTTTGTAAGTTAAGTTTAGTACATGAAGGTAGATTCAATATTTATCAATAAAACTGTATTTTTAAAAAACGATACTTTTTTTATTATACTTTTCTCAAAAAGGGTACTTTTAAAAATGTGTACTTATTAACAAAAAGGTACTTTTCGAAAAAAGTAACTTTTAAAAAGTACTTCTTTAAAAATGGGTTTTTTTTAAACAAGTGTTATTTATTACGAAAAGGGTACTTTTTGTAAAAAATTTTATTTTAAAAAACAGGGTTATTAAAAAAAATAGTACTTTAAAAAAGGGTAAGTATACAAAAAAGGGTACTTTCGTTAAAAAATATGGTACCTTTTTAAGAAGGAGGGAGTAATTTAAATTGAGCAAGAAAGTAATTTAAAAAATAGGGTAATTTTTTCCAACAAAGTCACTTAAAAAAAAAAATTCTTTTTAGGGATTATGTTTTTCTTTCACATTGGTGATAACGAAACAAAAAATATGTGAACATACTTGCTAAAACCATTGTGACACGTACAGTATATATACTAGGGTGTCTCAAAAAATTTTGTTTTTCGATTTTCATGGGTCCGCCAGCTTTTTTGAAAAGCTTAAAGCGTGAAGTATTTTTGAGTCGTTAAAGTCGAATTTTATCCAAAAATCGTGTTTTTCGGAAATTTTTTGAGTTTTACTTATTACTTGGCCCATAAACACGATTTTCTTTGTTACGAAGTCAATATTTTAAAAGAAAAATGTTCGAACTTTACTTTTCTCTGTTTAAGTCAAAAGTTTCGGTAATTTTTTTGCTCATTTGGGTACCCTTAATGACATTTTTTTTTCTGGTAAATTTTCCAAAAATTTTGAAAGTAATGCTGTGTAACTTTTAAAATTTCTATCAAAGTTAAAAAAACTAATTTCTCATCTTGAAAAAAAAATTTTGAATTTGCTCTTACCATTCCAAAGTTAGACGCTTTTTACCCATTTTTTTGACGAAATCGCAAGAAGAATAAATCTTTCCGACTTCAACATAATATTTTCGAAAGAATTTATTAGAAATTTAAAATGATATTTAACGATAAGATTTTGAGAGCACATTATTGACATCATGTTGTCGCGATATAATAAAATAAAAGAACGCATAAAACTGCCAAGGTCCTCTCCTTTCGTTTGACACTGGTATCAGGATGGTAGGATCAGGAAAAGTAGTAAAATATTTTTGTTTGATAAACCTGATCCATTCAAACCTTGGAATTCAGTTTTCTCCATTTTTCCGCTACTAGAAAAAAAAAGAACGGCGACGGCAATATGTGTCATTTTTTTAAATTTTTTTTAGTTATTCAACTTTTCGATAGAAAATTTTTGAGACAATCAAATTTTTGAACTATTTCGATAATTTTTTCGTTTTGATCCATTTTTTATAAGTTTTTATATATAAGTTTTATATAAGTTTTTCAGTCTTATTCCTCTTCTTTTTGGAAAATTCTTAAAGGAAAGTTTTGAGTAATTTGTAATTTGTTTCGAGTAATTTCAGGTCTGGGGAACGGGCCTGTTATTTTATGGAACTTCATTGTCCAAGCCATCTCACATCAAAATATGCTTCGATATCACGATGATAATGTAAAATCGCAATGTAAAATAAAATTCTGCAACGGATTCTTGCAGAAAACTCGAGGTCTTAGCAGAGGGATAATTTTCTTTTGGGTCACTCGGCTTTATGCACTTTTATTTAAAGTAAAAATTAGTTTTGTTTATTATCTGATCTGGTGATCACATCTTCATCTGTTTAAAATACTATATTTTGCTAAGACTACATCAACTCACATGATAATAAACATTGCTGTACTCCAATGAAAACCTTGACAATAAATTTGTATGTTTGGAATTTTGTATTGGAATTTTTAAATGTCACTTAACGTTTAGTCACAATTATTGCCATAGTAACAAGCAGACAATTCATAATGTCTGCATCCCCCTTAAACTTTCACAATTCCACAAACAAACTTACCAAATATAGGCACACAAATTGGAATTTGTCTTTGCAATGTGCGTTTAACATAAGAAGTGCGTTTCTACCAAAAAATTATTTATTTTTGGTAAAAAAAAAAGAACAACATTCCATCATTGTTCGTTTAGTTTCTGCTACGGCTAATTGCTGTCGCTACTTTTGTTGTTATTATTGCTATGGATAAATTACACTGGTCTACAAATAAAAAAAAAAATTGACTGCAGAAACGAAGCATGTTTTTTAACTAATCTGGGTGCGCTGAATTTGATTCTGACATAAAAATTGGGCTATAACGTCTTGTTCATTTTTTGTCGCATGCTGGCAATACTGTAAAACAATCAATACTGACACTACAGTTTCACAATTATTAATTTGACAGAAGCCCACATTCATTTAAATCTTCATAATAGTAGCGTTTAAGCATGTCAGGGAGATTGTATGTTACTGGTTCAAGCTATTTTTGCTTTGTGTGCGGTGAATATTTGGTTGGGAAAAAAGGATATGCAAGATCAGAATCATTAAAATATGCATATATACATTATTTTGGTTTTGCTGTCAGAAACTCAGACCAACCGTGAATACCGACAACGTTTTGGAAAATTTACAGAAGTGTTTTATACAAGTGGTCAAATGACAAGAAGATCTATGTCTTTCGATTTTTCAATTCCAGTGCTTTGGAGTGAGCCAAGTAACCACCAAACCGATTGTTATTTCTGTTTAACAAAAGTTGCTGGATTCAATATGAAAACACGAAAAAATATTACTTACGCAAATACCAAATGATCCATTACCAGTCATTCCCAGTGCTACGAGCAGTGAGTCCGAAACAATTTTCACCAGCAGTGGTAGTTTGTATGAGGCTGACGATGAACGCCATTTAGTGACTCAAGCTGAGCTGAATCATCTAATTCGGGATTTACATTTAACGAAGCAAGACGCAGAATTACTAGCTTCACGCATGCAGCAGTAAAAACATCTTGCAGTTGGGACAAAAGTAACAATCTATAGAGATAAAAGCTTGGAATTGGCTGCATATTTTGAAAAGAAACACTCGATTCTATACTGTACTGATGTTGGTGGTTTATTTATGAGATACGACAACATCGAATGGAGATTATTTGTTGATGGTTCTAAGCATAGTTTAAAGGTTCTTCTTTTGCATATTGGGAATGAAAAATAAAGAATCAATGACTGAAATTTTGAAATTACTCAAATACAACGATCATAAATGGAAGATTTCTTTGTATATATAGTATAGACCATCGTATATAACTGTAAATTAAACTGTTTCAGGTCATTGGTTTGTTGACTGGTATGCAAGGAGGTTTCACAAAATATTGTTGTTTCCTTTGTCTATGGGATAGTCGCGCTACATGTCATCATTATGTCAGAACAAAGTGGACAAAAAGAACTGACTATTCACCAGAAAAAAAAACATTTCAAATAAACCATTAATTGATCCAAATGAAGTTCTTCTTCCGCCGCTGCACATAAAATTGGGCTGTTTGAAGAACTTTGTCAAGGATGGTGCAGCATTTAAATATTTGTTAGCGGTTTTCCTAAAATTTCTTATGCTAAAATCAAAGAAGGCATATTTGTTGGCCCTCAGATCACGAAGCTATTGAATGAGGACGACAATTTTCTACTATGTTTATTGGAAAAAGAATATGCAGCCTGGAAATCTTTCAAGAGCATTGTTGACAGTTTTCTTGGAAGAGTGAAAACTACAGACAAATTGCTGTTGAATTATTGAAAAATGTTCACGAATTAGGAGCACGAATATCACTCAAAATGCATTTTCCTCATTCGTATTTACATTTTTTTCACAAAACCTAAGTGCGTTGAGCGACGAACAAGGCGAGCATGCTCACCAAGATTAAATGAAAGTTGAAAGAAAATATCAAGCATTTTGGGACGAAAGCATGCTGGGAGACTATTACTGGACTCCAATACGTGAAACCGAACCAACAAAATACAAACGAAGTTCAAATAATGTGATTCAGTTTTGAAAATTCATTGATTTTTAAATAAACTAATGATTTTTGTAAAAAAAAATAAATAAAAATATTTTTTTTGTATCTCGAAAACCTGACGTGATAGAGAAAAACCAATTAAAGATTCGAATTCAGCCCACCAAATTACCCTAGGAAAGATATTTGGTTGCTCCAGTCCAAAACCTTGTTGGCTAGTGATATTTTAATCCAACAGACCACCACAACACTAAAGACCCATTTGGAAACTTACAAGATCTATTCGAGAAAGACGTATTAGCAGGCGCTGAGCACACAATGAACAAATTCCCCAAAAAAAAAAAAAAAAACTTTCTCCCCCAAAAAATTGTATGGAATTGGGGAATTTCTTCATGATGAAAAAGTTCCCCAATTCTTACGTTTTTGGGGAGTAAGTTCATTTTTTATTTCAATATAAAATTTTTTGGGGAATTTTTTAATTTTTTGATTTAGAAGTTTGGGGACTAAATGCATTTTTTTTTTTATAAGACGCTACAGCAAAAATGCTTCAAAAATAAGCTGCGAAAGCGGTTTAGTTTTTGTTTTTTTTTGTACTTTATTTATTTTGTAAACATCAAAAAGAAACGGAATCTTCTGCAAGTTAATGAAATCAGAACTTTTAAAAATCTAATTCCTTCATTCAATAACTGATCCTCATTGAGCAGTGAAGTCAAATTTATAAAAGTTTCAGCAACAGCAAATTTTAAAAACTTGATGGATGCGACGTTTAATATTGTGACGCAATGTTGCTTTAAGCAACTGCTTACAGTATATGTGCTTCCTCTTTGGATCAACAGGTAATTATTGCGTAGATAAAATTTATCAGCTGTGAGCTGTGTTCCGTGAGCGCGTCGCGTCCGCGAGCCGCTTCCGCGCATTTGGCTACCACAATCGTGCTGCCGCGCAGTTGTCGTCAAATAATTTTAATAGCCAATATATATATTTTTCTCAGCTCAATCCGATAATTTTCATTTTGATGATAATTTTCATAGGATGTTATGGTTGTGTGATAAAGCACCGAAATGATGCTATTGAAAGGAATACAGATCTTAAATGCGTTTATTGCAGGAAAAATTTTGAGAGCAGTATGGAAATTTTCACTTAAATAAATATTTAACAAAATTCATTATATAATAATATGAACAACAAAGAAGATTATAGTCGGTCTAGACCGAATATATGATAACCCATAACATGGTTTAGAGATCCTATCTATTCGATCCAACTAAGTGGATATAGAAAATAAGCATAAGACAAATTTGAGTGGCATTGTTATTAATTTTTTTGGCTGCAGATATGAAAAACTTCATATCGGATGCAATATTTATATGGGGACTAGGTCGACAAATAGACCGATCCTGACCATATTTGGTAAGGTCACTTTTATTTTGAAAAAATATATAAAAACCAAATTTGAGAAAAATCTGTGCAATATTTTTGTTTTTGTGATAGATTTAAGTGAAAATCGGGAAGCGGCGTTATATGGGGGCTATGACAAAGAATTGCCACATGGGGTTTAGTTTTGGGCAACTGACAAATTGATGTAATAGACACACACAAACCCAATTTGACCGAGATCTATATGATAATATGGATCTTATGGCAATTTAAGTCGATTTCATAGGGGTCATTTGTATGGAGGCTAGGTCAGAACATGGACCGAATTTCACCAATTTCAACAGCCTTCATCATACGGCCAATTAAAGCTTATATACCAAATTCCATTAAAATATATTCATATTTGCGACCTGTAGTTTGATTACAAGGTTTATATGGACACACAGACGGACAGACTGACAGACGCACGAACGGACGGACATCGCTAAATCGACTCAGAAAATGATTCTGAGCCGATCGGTATAATAAAAGATGAGCCTAGGTCAAATATTTTTGGTATAAAAATTTACAAATGAATTTGGGGAGTAAATCCATTTTATATTTAGTTTTTAGAAAAATTGGGAAATTGGTTCACTCCTTTTGGGGACGATTTTTTTAAATTTGGGGAATTTCTTCATCGCGAAGATATTTCCAAATTATTTGGGGAATTAGTTAATTTTTTTGGGAGGGGAATTTGTTCATTGCGGACTAAGTACTCAGCGCCGTATTATGACTTTCTTTTTATATAGAAACTAAATTGATTATTAAATTATAATAAAAACAACCAGATATATATTGTTGTTAACCGTATATATTTTTTGTTTGTCGTAGCGAAACTTCAGTTCTCTCCAAAGAATTTGTGTTGTGATTGTCAAATATTTCAGTTTGTCTAAGCAAATTATATAAATTTTTTGACTTTTTCTCTATTTTTTTTTTTTTTTTTTTGATTTATTAAAGAGTTAATAAAAATCTCTTAAAATAAGATAAACCAACTTTTTCTACTGGCACATTGATTTTTGTAAGAAAAAAAAAAACAAATACGATGCTAGTAAGTGATTCTTTGTTATTTGGCATAATTCGGTTAACTGATTTCAAACAAAGCATAGCTTATTACTTAACTTTCAATCACTGTGTAAACACGCAACATGATCACATGCTTGAACCATGGTGATGGAAACACTCGACTAGAGAAGCACTCAATTTAATAGACTTTCAAAAGTACTCAAGTTCAACAATTCAATTAGTGACGCCACTGGCTTTGAATAAATAGATTCTTTATAATTATTTACCAATAAATAAAAAGATAATTGTGAATTTATTTGCATATAAATATCATGTAATGGATTTGGGAATGCATGTACATCCATAAGTAAAATATCATGTAATATTTCATAACTGTGCATGTCGAAAAGGTATTTTTAAATCATTGAATCTTCTTTTTTACTTTGGTCTCCCTTTATTACATATTATGAAATTTCTTCGAACAAGTATTTTTTACTACATTGTAATTTGTATTATTATAAAAAATTGTATCTATTTGTCTTTATTAACCCTTAAATGCAGAAGGTTCTTCTTACTAATCGAATTTAAAATTTTTTCATATCGGATGCTATATTTATATGGGAACTAGGTCGAAAAATGGATCGATGCTGACTATATTTGGCAAAGTCACTTATTTTTGTAAAAACAAATAAAAAACCAAATATGAGAAGAATTTCTGGAATATTTTTGTTTTTTTTATGTGTAAACATCTATACGCGCAGGGGGGTAAATTTCTATTTCACAATACAATCACAAAAACAGTGTAACACGTAATAGGTGAGAGCTGGCAGATAACGCTGTGTGACTTATGATTGTATTGGTGAAAAAATTATGATATAACATTGTTTTTGTATGCCACTTTTTTAAAGCGTCATCTATGTATCACTTATATACGTTTATATTTGGATATTTTTAACGTTTTACAGCAAAGGGTTGTTGAATTAGCTGAAACAGTTTTTGCTATAAGTGATACATAGATGACGCTTTCTGTTTGATTTTAAAAAATGACATACAAAAATCTTTAATTACTAGATATTTACACATCTTCCCTATGATCGGACTCACATGATTTTTTTTTTATATAGATTCAGAGGAACATGTTCATTGTCAAATAAAAATTATGGACGATATTAATTTATTTGCCATCTTCTCAAATTTACGTTGGGACTATCTCAGCTATTTGAGTTTTTATCGCATTAATCTCTTTTGTAGCTAGAGAATTGCTTTCTTTTTCAAATATAATTTTGATTGGCCTGCAAAATCTTGTGGAAGATTGGCGTGGATTCTGCCAAATTAGTTTGTTACCTTTCTTAAGCTGCAGAGTTACGAAACAAACTGCAAACAAATGTTTATCCGTTCCATCGGCGTCGTTCTCATTAAAACCTTGCTTATACCGCGAATGCCCACTGCTGCCATCGCATCCCCATTTATAGGATAAAATAAATAAGTTGCAAAACTTCGTTTTGTTGCTTTAAAAGTCTTTTTGCAGTGTGATCTACTAAGCTTTGCAAAGATACTTCCGCCGATATTTCAGATATGTTGATACCATCATTTGGATAGCATTGCCTTTCTGCATCCAAAAGTTTATGGTATGAAGGGTAGATATCAGCGTTATGGTTTTTAGCAGCTGCACGCAAAAGACAATGAGTGTGTCATGTGCATCCACCATCGATGTACAAAACTAACGCCTCCTCATTTGTGTATGGTATTGGTACTTTTGGAGAAAAGCTCAATTTTTTTTAAATTTTTGCTGTTCTTGACGGAGAAGAGTCTATGGTTTTGACAATGCCCGCAGCATTGCTTTTTCCAGACTTATAGAGACTTGTTCCAGCAGCAAATGTCAGTTCTTCTGGGGACCAAGACTCCAATAAAGGTGCAACTTTCTTTCGCTTTGACCTCTCACTTTTATCTAAGAATTCTTTAGAATTCGATGTCGACGGCCGATCCAGTAATCCGTCATCCTGAAAGGAAACTAGCTTTGTTCGATTGGCTTGAGTCCACTTCTTAGCCAGAAACCATACAAACATTCGAGCAGATTACTTCACTTGTTTATAATAGCTATCCGTTTCATTATTCTGAAGCCCGATCTTAGCAAAAACATATGATACAATAGCATTAACTTTCTTATTTTGTTGTTTTTCACTATACCAAGCATCAAATAGTTCCGTCTTAGTAATGGACATTTTAAACTGTAAACCAAATAAAAAGCATTTAGGCAAAAACTGGCAGCTAATTTTGAAAACATTGACAAGCTACAATCATACAGATTACAAAAACACAAATAAGAGAATTAAAGTTTTATAAATTCCCATCTAAAACTCTAATTGAATTTTGACATTGAACAAAATGTTTATATATAAGACATACATGTACAACACTGCATTTTCTTTTCTAAATAAAACATTTTATTTGAAATATAAAAATAGTAAAATTTGTTCCTACTTCTGTTAAATTAATTTCAGCAAAAAAATATTTTAAAAACTTTGTTCTTATTTTTTCACGACAACTTTAATTGCGGTACTAAATATCAACTGAGCTATTAATAGAAAAACAAAACAGCAATATCTTGTGTTTAAAAGAAGAAAGCAAACCTGAAACAGAAGTTAAATAAATAAATAATGTACCGTTATGCACTGTGAGCACTTGTCAACTTATTATCGAACAAAATATTTAGTTTCGAAATAATAAAAAAATTACTTTCTTCCGGCTAGGCGGAGAATTTGGACCACTGTGGAACATCGGGAAGTACTCGTAGCTTTATATGGGGGCTATAACCAAGAATTGTAATTTCGATCTAATGGCAATTTACGTCGATCTAATAAGGGACATTTGTATTGGGACTAGGTCCGAACATGCACCGATTTTCACCAATGTTCTATGTCCGATGGAAGCTTACAAAAAGGGCAATTTTTAAAGAAAATGTGCTTACGAAAGGATACTTTTTTAAGAAAATGTACTTGTTAAGAATATGTACATGTTAAGAAAAGATACTTTTAAGTAAATTTACATTTGGAGAAAAAGTACTTTTTAAGAAAAGACACTGTAAAACAATTGATTTTTTCTTTCATATTTGGGTAATTCCGTCCAATTTAAAAATTCTAATTCAAATAATTTTTATTGAATACCATTTCAAAGAAAAGGGTATGAAAATATGACAATAGTTTGTTAGAGGTATTTTTTAATACTTTTATAGCTCTATTTTTCCAGTAAGAGATAATTAAATGATGTAATTAAATAATTTTGAAAATAAAGGCACTGTCATGTCTGTTACATTACAAAATACCTATTTTTACTATAATTTATTATAGAATTCATTTTTTTTAAATGCTTTATTAATAAACTATAAAGAACTGTTTCTTCTCTGTCATACAAATAACTTCAGAGCTTTTACAAACATCCTCTAAAATGATGTCTGTTTGTTGTCATGTCTGTCACGACTCTTCTTTTTGTCTCCAGTTATTAATAACAATAATACTTTCTCACTTTTTTAATGGTAAATATATTGGTCAGGTCCGTCTGCATAATTTTGTATATTTTTATGAACAATATAAAACCTTTAATGTTTAATATTGGATTAAAAAGATCACTGAATGTCATGTCTGTCACTATGGAATTAGCCATTGGCCAGTTTCTTTATTATATCGTCAGAACTTCCTTAGGCTATCGTGGCACGTGCAGTATAACCATACACACACGCTCATGAAGCAAATGTCACAACAAATGTTACAACATATACAACAACAAATGCATTGAACATTTTTATTTTTTCAAGAGTTTTTTTAAACGGTTTTGATGATTTTAGACAGGAACTCCTTCAGGATGTCAATAAACCATTTTGTGCAAAAACGCAGAGTCTAGCTTAGTTATTCAGGGACTGAACGTGATTTCCACAGGCAGACGGACATCGCTAAGTCAACTTTCCGTGTTATAAGGATCAAGAAAATATATGATTTTGCGGCCCCAGAACCTATTTCGATGCGTTGACAAACCTATATATTCCCTCTGCACAGTGGTGTGAAGGGTATACAAATTAATTAATATTAAAATTAATTATCTTCAAACATATGCAAATCTAAATTAAGAGTAAATACATTCAGCTCTTAATTTTACTAGGGGACCTTTAATAAAAATATCATAAAATACCAAATAACATTGAGTGAAATGTGAAATTAAAACTGCAATCACTTTTTGGCCTAGATGCAGCACTATAGGGTTAACACTTTTTGTATATTTTGCTTTCATTTTGATGTATTTTTACATAAGTTATGGCTTGTCTGCTATTAAGGCTGTTGGACATAGTACGAGTACATCGTGTGTATATCTTACAATTATATGAATATGCAAGTAATAAAGAGCCAGGTAGACCTGCGGAAGTTACGTTATGAATGTAATGTATGTTTGGCATATTACGACGCTACACTTCATTCATAAGCCAATATACTCGTACATACATAGCACACACATATGTATAGTATACGCATAAATATTGAAGAAAGAAAACGCAGTTAAATTACGCACCACAAATAACGGTTTGGTTAAGCAGTTAATTGTAACGTTTTCATTTGGTTTCAGCTCTATTGGCTACTGTTTCTTGCAAATTGTGTTTGCTATTCACAATAATTCATAGCCAGTCAGTCAGTCAACAACAGCAACAAAAAATTAGCTATGCAAAAGTTATATTTATAGCTGTCAATGTGGTGCAAACATTTTATTAACAATTAACGTCACAAATAAATAGAGCTGTCAGTCAAAAAAAATAAAAAATAAAAATGTAAAAATAACAAAAGAAACTGAACTCAAAATAGTTGGGCTAGTTTAAACATTCAATTGTAAACAAATAATAAGATTATATTCTATGCCGTAATCTTTAAGGATAATGCAATATTGTAATCTTTCTAGCACTACTTAAAAATATATTGATAAAATATCTTTGGCTGAATTATAATTGCTGCAAATAATTCACTCATTTGTGCAAAACCTTTTATATAAACATTTTTGACTCAGACTAATTCCACACTTAACACCTATGACGGCAGCAGCAAGAGGCGTTTAAACGTAATTGCTTAGGAACAAACAAATAGTTTAAAAATTCACAAATTTTGCTTACGATATGAATTTGTTATATGTATAATATGGTGTTGGCGGTACTAACGTTGCTACACTGTTACACCCATACTCGAGTATTTAGTACAATACTCGTGCGTTTCTAGGTTAAACGCATAAATTCCAACAAGTGAAATTGATTTTCTTTTCATTTGTGCAAATATGAAATGTCAACATTTTGAAGAGAATACACACACACACACATCACTTACACGTACATGCATATAGAAATTGAGAAAATCATATATTGAGAAAGTGCTAAGATAAATTGCTTAATATACCGATACAAGTACATAATTTGAGTATTGGATGGGAGAAAAATGTTATTTCTAATCAATACCCATATGTTAATAAATGACTTCAGCATTATAAAACAAGTAAGAAAATTATAGTCGGTCTAGACTCAATACCCTATACGATGCGCTTAGATACCTTATGTCTTAAATCCTACTAATTAGATCTAGAAAATGAGCATAAACCAAATTTGAGTGGCATTGTTATTAATTTTTTTGCGTGCGAATGTGAAAAAGTTCATAGTGGATGCTATATTTCTATGGGGACTAGGTTGAAACGTGGACCGATCCTGATCATGTTTGCTTAGGTCACTTATTTTTTTGAATATTTTTGTTTTTGATAGGTTTAAGTAAAGAACGCGAATTAGCTTCATACGAGTATAAGGGCAATTACCAAGAATTGTCCTATATGGTTTATTTTTATCTGTCCAATAAAGCCAGCTTATGGATAATTGAAAATATTTTTCCTTTCTTTATTTTTATTATAAAGTTTTGAAACTCTGAAAAACAGCCGTTATGAACACCCGTGAAACGTACTTACAAGGCTTTTTTATAGAATATAAGACGTATACAATCATGCTTAACTCCCCTAATGCCCAAGGTCGCTAAAAAGTGGTGTTCAATTTTGTTGTAATTTGTAAAAGGTATCATTTAAATAAGAGGGAGTACATTCTTTCGAAAGCTTACATTCCAAAGATTGTTACTATGGCCTCTTTCCCCTTTGTTTTGTTATATTTAACAATTATTTTAATGTAAAATAGAAATTTAATAAGTGTTAATAAGTGTTTCTTACAAAAACTAATTTAGAAAAATAAATAAAAAATATTTATATTATTACACTGATCAACAAAAGAAATAAAATTGATTGTTTCCTGTGTTCTTTTTGTTGTTTCCATCTTAGATTGACGCTCATTTTTTATATATGGCAACAATTTTTCTCTATCAGCTTTTATTTTTGAGTTATAGCTAACTACCCTCAATTACTATTTTTACTTAGATTTTCTTCTTTTATTGGACACTAAAATATATTTTATTATAGTTTTCGATATACTTAGCTTCGTCAAGAAGGTGTTGTGTGCTTAATCCAAATTATTTTTGCTACATTTGTGAAAACTGTAAAATAAAATTGTATAATCAGGAGAAGCCATAGGTTCCTTATAGTGGCATGTCTTCGGTTATAGTTAAGTGGAAAAAGAGATGCAAGAATGTTCGTAACAGCCATGATTTGCGAGAACCTCGAAGCCATAATGACAAGTACTACTTATGCGTTGTGAAAATACACGGAATTAACCGTTAAAATCGGTGGTCATATCCTAATTTATCTTCTGATCAACCACCTCAATTAAAATCACAAGAGGTACAACCCAGCACATCTAACGAAATACATCAACTGAAGACCCTGATTCAGACCACAAATGTAGCCTTTCAGAACCTCATACATTTGATCAGAAAGAACTAAATGACTTAGTAAGAGATCTGAACTTACCAAAAGAAGCTTCTAAAATTTTAGCATCTTGTTTAAAAGAAAAAAATTTGCTTACCCCGGAAACCAACATTATATTTTGTCGTACCCGAGAAAAAAATTTGTTACCGTATTTTTTTCAAGAAAAGGATTTAATTTTTGTAACGATGTTGATGGAATTTTGCAACAGATGGGATTAAAACAGTACGCAGCTAGTGATTGGTGTCTTTTCATAGACAGCAACAAAATAAGTTTAAAGTGTGTTTTGTTTCATAACGGTAACAAGTGCGGATCTATACCTATTACACAATCGACGACTTTAAAAGAAGAATACGCAAATGTTTCTGGAAAAAATAAGTATCAAGACATCAAATGTTGATCTGAAAATGAATAACTTTCTTTTATGTTAATAAGGGGGTACACACAGTTCCCTTGTTTCATGTGTCTCTGGGAAATTCGTGATAAACGACATCATTGGTAACAAAAAGTTTGGCCAGTGGGGAAGATAAAAGTTGGTACAAAAAATGTTATAAACGTGCCTTTAGTTAGTCGAGACTGCATCATACTTCCACCACTTCATATTAAATTCGGCATAATGACACAGTTTGTGAAGGCGCTTGACAGAAAAATTCAAAGATAATATTTTTGATGGGCCACAGATTAGGCAACTCGTGAAAGATCCTATTTTATAATGACTGAATTCGAATGCAAAGCTTGGAATTCATTTGTCTTGGTTACGAGTAATTTCCTAGGCAAAAAGAAATCTGACGACCATGTCGAGCTTGTTGAGTGCATGCTATTGAAGTTGCAAGAACTAGGGTGCAACATGAGCATTAAAATCTACTTCCTGTATTCGCTTTTAGACAGATTTCCACAAAATCTGGGTGATTTTAGTGAGGATCTTCGGATAATTGAGAGGCGACATCAGGGGCGGTGGGGCCCATATATGATGGCAGACTGCTGCTGAAGTTTGCAACAAGATCTAGGTAAAATCATTCGTTCAAGGAAATTTTATAAAAGATCATTTGCTAGTGTTCAATAGAAATTTTGTTAACATAACGTATTATTTTTTTGTATTTTTTTACCAAAACAATAAAATTATATATTTCAAAAGGTAAAGCTGTTAGCAATCTCCTAGTATTTTTGTTTTCATAATCAGGGCCATAGAAATACCCAATAACAGAAGTAAAAATAAAGGAAACAAAACCTGTGTTGACCAGTGTTATTATTAATTTAATAATTTTGTTGGTAAGTAGTATGGAGTGTCGTACAATCAAGAATATATATATAATTACTTAAAAGAATATTTTGTTTGGTTATCAAATTTGTTTAATTTCCTAATGCCGCCAAAAGGCAGCTTTATGCAATTTTGGCCGTTGATTATTTTGTAATGAATCACATTTTTTTAATACTTTTTTCAAAGAAAATTCCATACAGAAAAGGTTTTCATGTTCTACAAAACCTAACGGATGATAACGTAAACGATTTAATGGAATCTATGTTTGAAAATAACAGCTGCGATTATGATTGTGATATTTCTCTATTTGATGAAGATTTTAGTTACGAAACAACAGAGCTATCTTCTTCAGGGGAACTAACTTCAAACATTTCGCGGATATGTAAGTGAATTAAAACAGGACTCGTTAGAATTTAAAAATGTGTCGTGGCAAAAAGTTTACCTTCAGATACCATCAACCGATCTTCACTTCAGAGATAGGTATACCATGCCTTAAGAACTAGCCAACTTAAAACCACCCTATGAACTATTTTCTTATTTCTTTAACAAAGAGATTTTATAGTATCTTTCGAACCAAATGAATCTCTGTGCACACCAAAAGGACATTAACACCAAATTTAAAACCGATGAACTGGAAAATAAAGAAAATTTAATTGAAGTATTGATGTTTATTTCCGTGCATCGCTATACAAGTTTTCGATAAGAAGTACAGTGATGATAAAAAAATACAATGACGGTAAGATTATTCGAAGAGCAATCGTCATTTCAATGATAATGCTTCCACAAATTTCAACGAACCCCATATTCGTCTTCACAAAATCCGTCCTCTTACTAAAGGCTTTAATAAGTTCCAATGCAACAGCGCCTTTGTATTGATGAAGAAATGTGTGCAAAAAAATGAGTGGCACTCCAACTCATCATTGCATGCCAGCCAATCCCTATTAATGCGACTCAGAAGGTTTTTCATATGCTTTCGAAGTTTATTGTAGAGCAGGTGACAATACTCTAAAGAACTTATTTTCCTCCGAATGACGTTAGATATGATCAACCAAATTATTGGTGTGAGTTCCTAGATAGTTCGGGAAAGAGAAAATGTAAAATACACAATTAAATTCATGTAACTCATTAAAAACAAATTGTTTTTATAAACTTGGCAACAAAGATTTCCATTTGAGGAGGTCCATAACAAAACGCAATAAATCCACCAGAACAATTTTTAGGAAAAATGAATAAATTTAATTATAGTCAGTAGGATATGTATTGGAATTGTTCATTTTGGTCTTCATCATTACTTTTGGTATTGGATTACAGTAAAATTATAAAACCTTTGTTATGTTTAGATTTCAATATGTAGAAACGGATTTACTAAAAAAAAAAATTTTTTTTTAATTCTATTTTAATTATCCATAAATATGTAAATTATAAATTTTTGTTTTAGTTGTCAATAAAGAGTGAAATCTAAGTTTTTTAATGGAATTGAACACGTTGTGCAGTTATTTTTTGTTAAAAGACTTTTGGATTTATTTTAAATCCATCTCATATTGTAGAGGGATGCTTTTTACTAGTCTTCACGCTTTAGTCCATAAAACCTAAAAAAACCCAATTATATTAAATTTTTATAATTTAGCATAGTGTCTAGTCGAAATAATATGTTATTTAATTTTAGGGGATTCTGAATTGAAGTACATGCATTTTTTTCAAAACCCATGCATATATATTAATTGTAGTTCTGCTTTAGTGAGCAGGTACATTTCAGCTTTTGTCGATTGTCTTACAATTTATAAATAAAACCATGCAAGTCCGATCACAGGGGAGATGTGTAAACAAACTCTTGTAATAAAAATTTTTTTTATGGCACTTTTTTATTACCAAACAGAAAGCGTCATCTATGTATCACTTATATAAAACAACTGCAGGGGCTCTGTTAATATAAAAATATTAATTATTTAATGATTGAGTTTGAAATTGTTCAGGCTCAAGATCAAATGTTTTTACTTTAAATAAAGCAAAAGCATTAAGGCCTAGTTAGCCACACGTAACCTTAACCAAACGTGTCAGCTGTTTTTTTCTGTTACATTAAAAGCAATTAGAGCAGTTACCGAACTCAACTATCACGTAACCGGAACGTTCCTATCTGTTGAAAATAGATTTTTGTTACGTTTGTACGTGACATTTGCGAACAGCTGATAAAGTTTGGTTAATTTTACACAGACATGCTGATCCGTTTTTTACGTTCTATAATTGCACTAAATGTCAACGTTACATTTACGGTACGGTTAAATTATAGCAACGTGTGGCTAACTAGGCCTTTAGCACATTTGTTTCAAAAATTGATCTATGTATATTCTTCATGACAGGTTATACAGCTGTTTCGGGAAGAGTCACCAACCCTACTCAGTAACCAAAAGCAGTAGATAGTTTGTTTGGTAAAAAGTTAAATTCATATATATTTGCTGAAAACAACCAAATGAGAATTCAAGCAAAAGTTAAACTATTTAAGCCTCTTCCAATATAACAAACTAAAAATAGAAGAACTTTGAAACAAAAATGATTGTATACGAGTACACATTGCATACTACAATATACATGTTTGTTTTTGTCTTGAAAAAACAAGAAAAACAATTTGGTTTTGCTAAACTTACATTTAGCGTTAACGGCGTGCCCTCCGTATTTTGTTTCAAAGTTGTTCTATTTTTAGTTTGTTATATTGGAAGAGGCTTAATTAGTATAACTTTTGCTTGAATTCTCATTTGGTTGTTTTCAGCAAATACATATGAATTTAACTTTTTACCAAACAAACTATCTACTGCTGTATAACCTGTCATGCAGAATATACATAGATCAATTTTTGAAACAAATGTGCTAGTGCTTTTGTTTTATTTAAAGTAAAAACATTTGATCTTGAGCCTGAACAATTTCAAACTCTTTTATTTTTATAAAAAATAATAAAATTAACATTAATTATTATTTATTATTTCAGCTAGTTAATTTTTAATTTTTCGTTTTTCATTTCTTATTTTTCATTTTTCATTCCTTATTTTTCATTTATTTTTATTTTTAATTTTTCAGTTTTCATTTTTAATTTTTCAATTTTTGTTTTTCATTATTCATTTTCCATTTTTCATTATTAATTTTTTTTTCATTTTTTATTTTTTCTTTTTCCATTTTAATTTTTTTACCCTATACCACCATGTCCTTGGGTATAATGACTTTGTGATGCTGTTTGTAGCTACCAAAAATATTTGGATTGTATGGTATTGTATTGTATAAAAGAGGTGACGAAAGTACTGCGACCAAACGATCTATTGTACTGCCCTCTGCTAATAGTTGTTCCTATAAAATCTCACCCAATCCTGAAGCCCTCAGAAATTCGAGGATGTGGGTTGGTTCCAGTGATTTTACTTCGCTCCCTGGTATTTGGAAAGAACCCAGGTACTTTTTCCTCCTATGCATTAAAGCTCCACAATCCCCCAGTATGTGCTCCGCTGATTCTGCCTTCTCATCGCAAAATCTGCACATGGGGTTCGCTTCAATTCCTAACCTGCTCAGATGCTCCCTGAGCCTACAGTGACCAGTTAGAATCCCGGTTAATATTCTCAGTCCGTTCTTCGATAGTCCGATACATGACTCAAATCTCTTACCGTTGTAGTTACCTAGCAGTAGTTTTGATTGCCTTAAGCCCAAGTGGCTCGAGAAAAGCTCCTGTCTGATATGATTCTCACCTTCTTTGAGTACGCCTTCCCATACTCCTTTTCCTATTCCACAAAACGGTTCCGGCCTCATTAGCTTTGTGGTAGCTCCCTTTCTGGCAAGCTCATCCGCTTGCTCATTTCCCCGAATCCCAATATGTCCTGGGACCCAACAGAGGCTGACCTTATTGTGTCTGCCTAGCTCATTCAGTCTTTGCAGACAGTCCCATACTAACTTAGAATTTACTACATAGGAGCCTAGTGCTCGAATAGCAGCTTGACTATCTGATAATATGGTTATGTCCTGTCTTTTGTACTTTCTATTTAAGTTAATCTGTGCACATCTGTCGATGGCATAAATTTCCGCCTGGAAAATACTCGTGTGCATTCCCATTGATTCGTAGTATTTGGTTCTAGGCCCAAAGACTCCCGCCCCTGTTCCACTTCCGGTCTTTGACCCGTCCGTGTACCATTTGATCGTATTCTCCTTAAGAGAATATGCTATGCTCAAACTACTCCATTCCTTTTTGTTACTAAGTTTTGTAACAAAGTTTTTCCTGAAATCGTATTTCTTCTCCATCCTGTCCATTGGACAATCTAGGAGGGAGTAATCTTTAACCTGAATTATTTGGTTCCATTGCCCTTCATAAAGCCTGGATATAGGTTTATCCCCCTTTATCCTGATTGCCGTTGCCAGGGCTTTCTTTTGCACCACTATATGCAGTGGGCTCTGATCCAAGAGTACTTCAAGTGATGCCGTTGGGCACGTCCTCATTGCACCCGTTATTCCAATACACGCTAGTCTTTGTATTCTACTTAACTCCATTTGAGTTGATTTTAGCTCCGTCCTTTTGGCCCACGCAATAGCTCCATAGGTCACGATTGGACGGACCATCATGGAGTACATCCAGTGTAGGATGCTGGGTTTACATCCCCAGGTTCTACCCGCTACCCTTCTACATATCATTGTAGCACGCTTGGCTTTCTCTGTAATATGGTTGACGTGTGCCTTCCATATTAACTTGCTGTCTAGTATTATGCCTAGATATTTCACTTCTGTCCTTGCTTCGATGACTTCTCCCAGAATTTGAATTGCCTTCCATCTTGGAAGTTTTCTTTTCCTGGTAAATGGTACAATAGTGGTCTTTGTCGGATTGATGTTCAGTCCTGTTGCCCTACACCATTGATTGATAATTCTCAGCCCTCTTTGGACAATGTCACAGAGGGTTTCCTCGAATTTGCCTCTTGCTATTATGACTATATCGTCCGCATATCCTTGACATTCTATACCTGCTTCTGAAGTTCGTCCACAACCAGACTCCACATTAGAGGCGAAAGAACCCCTCCCTGTGGACATCCTCTGGTTGTGTTGACGGCTAAGTTTTCCCCTTCTGGTGTTTCTGCTGATCTTGTGTTGAGAACTTCTACCATCCATCTTGATATCACTGAGTGTACTCCTTTTCGGTTTAATGCCCTTTCTATTACATCATGTGAAGTATTATCAAAGGCTCCTTCTATATCCAGGAAGGCACAAACTGCTATTTCCTTCTCATCTAGTGATTTTTGAATAGTGCCCACTAGTTTGGTAAGAGCGGTCTCTGTTGATTTGCCCGCTCTATACGCATGCTGGTTTGGATGCAAAGGCATCTGTTGTAATATCCCACATCTTAAATAGTTGTCCACTGCTTTTTCAAGCGTCTTTAACATGAAAGATGTTAGGCTTATTGGTCTGAAGGATTTTGGATGTGCAGTGTCTTTTTTCCCCACTTTGGGTATGAACACCACATTTGACCTAGACCCATTTTTTTTGTTATACTGATCGACTCAGAATCATTTTCTGAGTCGATTTAGCGATGTCCGTCCATCCGTCCGTCTGTCCGTCCGTCCGTCTGTGTGTCCATGTAAACCTTGTTATCAAACTATAGGTCGGAAATATGATAAAATCTATTGAAATTGGTGAAATTCAGTCCATATTCAGACCTAGTCCCCTTACAAATGACCCCTATTAAATCGACATACGTTGGCATAAGATCCAAATATCCATATAGATCTCAGTCAAATGGGTTTGTATGTGTTTATTATATCCATTAATCAGTAGTCCAAAAATAATCCCTATGGGACGATTCTTAGTTATAGGCCCCATATAGAGCAGCTTCCCGATCTTCACTTAAATCTGTCAAAAAACAATTGCACTGATTTTTCTCAAATTAGGTTTGTATTTATTTTTTCAAAATATAAGTGACTTTACCTAATATGGATCGGACCATATTTCGACCTAATCCCCATTTAAAAATGAGATTCAATATATCGTATTCTAATATCGTATAGTCGGTCTAGACCGACTTTAATTTTCTTATTTGTTTTTATTTATGTTTGATTAGCATTAATATTAAATGCAGTGATAATTTTGTTATTTATATGGAACAAATTATAACGTTAAGAATACTTTTAAATGATTGAGGAAATTAATTTTGGTCCAGAGGCATAATTGGGCAATTTTTCTTCGAAAATGAGCAAGGAGTGGCCGTTACAGTCAATGGCGATCGTTATCGGGTCATGTTGAACGAATTTTTGTTCACAAAAATTGAAGAGGAGGATAATGGCAACATTTGGTTTCAACAGGACGGCGCTACGTGCCACACAGCCGAAGCTACACTCGATGTTTTGCGCCCTATTTTTGAAGATCGCATTATCAGCCGCAAAGCTGATGTCGTTTGGCCACCTCGGAGCTGCGATTTGACACCGTTGGACTATTATTTGTGGGGTGCCCTCAAAGATAAGTGTTACGCCAACAAGCCAGAGACAATCGACGCTTTAAAGGACAATATTCGTGAAGCCATTGGTGAAATACAGCTGCACACAATCGATAATGTGCTTAAAAATTGGACCGATCGTGTAGGCTACTGCATGGCCAGCCGAGACAGCCATTTGAATGAAATTATTTTCCATTTTTAACCGGAAGGATTGTTCTTTCAAATAAAAAAAGAAATTTCAGATAATATTCAGTAGTTTTTTTTTATAGCATTTTAAAAAAAAAAAGTTATTTAGCGGACCCTTTAAAAAGTGAAGTATAAAATGGAGAAAACAGCGACATATCATAATTTTTTCAACAATACAATCATAAGTCACACCGATTTTGTGTTACGTCTTCCATCTAACGCTGTTTATGTGATTGTATTGTGAAATAGATTTTTACCCCCTCGTAAATTTTGTTCTTTTTTCAGCGATTTTTGTGAGCGATTCACAGAATTATTGTCACCAGAGTTAATTTAATTAATAAGATTACAAGATTGTATAAGAAACGCATTATCCCAATAAAATCTAGAACTTATTTGGCAACGATCCACTATTCACGAGTAGTTTTGGAAGTTTAAAATAAATATGGATAGATTTGTACAAAAAAGCTCTAATGTCCTAGACGGTCCAGAGTTGTGTCCTAAACGATCGAGAGATAAATTCTTGAGGGTTGTTGAATTAGCTGTAATAATACACTAATACACTCATAACTCACACCGTTTTTGTCCTACTCTGTTTTTGTGATTGTATTGTGAAATAGATTTTTACCCCCCTGAGCGTTTAGATGTTTACACATCAAAAAGTACACATGAGTTTGAATGATTTTAAAGAAAATGGAATAAAACGTACCCGAAGCCTTGTCGTAGGTTAAGAACTAAAAATGGAAACTTTTCTTTATCTTGTAGCGAAAAAAAACTTTATAATTAGCTGGTTAATTCATGTTACTACTATAATTTTTACTATTCATTATGAATTTTTATGTTAGAAAAAAATAATATATAAAACTTTTATTGTTTAGCCCTTTTATTTCGAGTGTTCCGATAGAAGAAGCTTTGACAAACTAATTTGGGTGAGAACGAAAAAGTTGGCTTGGTATTTTCCATACAAAGTAAAATATCTACAGAATAGTGATTGTCTCACTATCTGGAAACATTGTGTTACTCCATATGTTACTAATATGAGTAGTGAGATCGGACCAGTGAAGGCGGTATCTCTCATGCAAAGTGGATATAAAAGACCACGTGTTCGGATCACTTTAACAGCCAGAACCCTAAAACTGTTTTTAATGTCATAAGTTCTTAATGTTGTGGCAATCCTGGATGAGGATTATGGTACAACTATACTGATAAATAAAGCCGTGTTTTGTAGTAATATTGATAATTTCATTCTTTGTGGTTAAAAAAAAAATACGAAATAGTTTATTCCCCACACCAACATTAACAAGATTAAAGACGTGTTTGAGTGTTAAGCATTAAGTCATAAATATTTTGAAATTGATACAAGGTATATATATAATTTGAGTAGTGAGAAATCCATTAAAAAAGTATCTAATATAGTAATTTAGGTCGATTATACTTAAATTTGTAAAAACAAAATTCAAATAACCTAGCTGCGTGAAAAAAAATCAATGACTGTCAATAAATTATACAATTTACCATAGAGCTTTATACTAAACATAGATAAACTTTGTTGGAGCTTAAGTAACAGGAATTGATATTACTGATTTTAAAAGATTAAGAACCTATTCTAAAAATATTTATTTAAAACCACAAAGTTGAACAGCATTCCAGGATACATCTGGGCGGAATTGACAAACAGCTGAAAAAAGTAGTCCTCAAAAATTGAGTATATTGCTAGATAGCATGATATCACAGCTTTAAAAAAAACGCTAAACGAGTTTTATAGTTAGCGATTTGAGAAATATTTAGCGAAGACTTACAGAGTTTTTTTGGCGACTTCTTTGTTTTTAGTGCTTTAATTTTTTATTTTTTTAACATAAAGCTAAAAAACTGAAAAATGGGCGTTACGCGTTCCAAAGATTTTTTCTCTTTTTTTCTTTCACTACGGTTTTTTGATTACTTTCAACCCTAACAATGTTTTGTTTTTCGAAAAAAAATTCTATGAAAAGTAAAATATAATAATAGGACAAAAAAGCAAAAAAAAAAAATAAATAAAAAATCGTCAAAAAGTTGTACTAAGTCTCCGCGAAAAACGCTCAAATTGCAATAACTCGAAAATTCCCTCAGCGAATTTTTTAAGTGGTGAAATAGTGCTATCAAACCCAATACTCATATGTTGTATGGTATATTTTCAGCAGTTTGTTAATTCCGCCCAGGTGTGAGGAGTCGCACCACATAAAAGTTATTTTGCCATAAAATGATTTCGTTACAAATATACTGACAAATGCATAAAGATATCACTTACTTTTACTAGCATACGATTAAAATAATGAAATGTAATGTAATACTAATCGCATAAATAATTGCAATATTATTATTATCGATTTAATTAATTTCCATTAAATTATTGAAATGTAATATCTATTTATTAAATCTGTTATGTATACACAACACACCTTAATCACTTTTTAAGATTGCCATTACAACCTCTTTTCAATTATAATTTTTTGTGACTGCTGTCAAACATTTTTTGTTGTTTTTGTTTATATACATAAATTCCACCTAATTGCAGTTAATGTATTAAAAGCTATTCATATATTAGTAACAAAATAAAACAGAAATAAATTAATAATAAAAAGAGAAATTATTGTCATTGAACATTTACAAAATAGTTTAATAATAAGTAACAACATACAATGAACAACAATCAAATTTGACTACACCATAGTGCGAAGCTAAAAGCTGCCAAAGAAATGGTCATGGGTGCGGTCTATTTTGACATAAACAAAGAAAACCACCGAACTTGTGCGTAGTAGTTTATTTTGGATAACATTATTAATATATTAAATTTTTTGTATATAGATTTTTGCCTTACAAATGTCACCATATGAAGGTGTTACTAATGCTGATATTATTTTTATATAAATAAATCAAAAACGTTTTGTGTCAGTTTAGCTCATAAATATTAATTATAGCCGTAGGGGAATATTTGTCCCATTTTTGTTTTGCAGATACTAAATATGAAATAGGTTCTAAAATTTAAATGGAGTAATTCCAACTTTTGGTAGGGGTTTACTTTGATGATTCCGTTTATTTTTAATTTTCGAGCAGCATTCTAATAATAAAACTGTCAAGCACTTGTTTCTGGAAAATATTTTAATTTTTTATTTTTAATTTTTAATTTTTAATTTTTAATTTTTAATTTTTAATTTTTAATTTTTAATTTTTAATTTTTAATTTTTAATTTTTATTTTTTAATTTTTAATTTTTAATTTTTAATTTTTAATTTTTAATTTTTAATTTTTAATTTTTAATTTTTAATTTTTAATTTTTAATTTTTAATTTTTAATTTTTAATTTTTAATTTTTAATTTTTAATTTTTAATTTTTAATTTTTAATTTTTAATTTTTAATTTTTAATTTTTAATTTTTAATTTTTAATTTTTAATTTTTAATTTTTAATTTTTAATTTTTAATTTTTAATTTTTAATTTTTAATTTTTAATTTTTAATTTTTAATTTTTAATTTTTAATTTTTAATTTTTAATTTTTAATTTTTAATTTTTAATTTTTAATTTTTAATTTTTAATTTTTAATTTTTAATTTTTAATTTTTAATTTTTAATTTTTAATTTTTAATTTTTAATTTTTAATTTTTAATTTTTAATTTTTAATTTTTAATTTTTAATTTTTAATTTTTAATTTTTAATTTAATTTTAATTTTTAATTTTTAATTTTTAATTTTTAATTTTTAATTTTTAATTTTTAATTTTTAATTTTTAATTTTTAATTTTTAATTTTTAATTTTTAATTTTTAATTTTTAATTTTTAATTTTTAATTTTTAATTTTTAATTTTTAATTTTTAATTTTTAATTTTTAATTTTATTTTTAATTTTTAATTTTTAATTTTTAATTTTTAATTTTTAATTTTTAGTTTTTAATTTTTAATTTTTAGTTTTTAATTTTTAATTTTTAATTTTTAATTTTTAATTTTTAATTTTTAATTTTTAATTTTTAATTTTTAATTTTTAATTTTTAATTTTTAATTTTTAATTTTTAATTTTTAATTTTTAATTTTTAATTTTTAATTTTTAATTTTTAATTTTTAATTTTTAATTTTTAATTTTTAATTTTTAATTTTAATTTTTAATTTTTAATTTTTAATTTTTAATTTTTAATTTTTAATTTTTAATTTTTAATTTTTAATTTTTAATTTTTAATTTTTAATTTTTAATTTTTAATTTTTAATTTTTAATTTTTAATTTTTAATTTTTAATTTTTAATTTTTAATTTTTAATTTTTAATTTTTAATTTTTAATTTTTAATTTTTAATTTTTAATTTTTAATTTTTAATTTTTAATTTTTAATTTTTAATTTTTAATTTGTAATTTTTAATTTTTAATTTTTAATTTTTAATTTTAATTTTTAATTTTTAATTTTTAATTTTTAATTTTTAATTTTTAATTTTTAATGGGTATTTTAATTTTTAATTTTTAATTTTTAATTTTTAATTTTTAATTTTTAATTTTTAATTTTTAATTTTTAATTTTTAATTTTTAA
This sequence comes from Cordilura impudica, assembly GCA_963682025.1. Lineage (NCBI taxonomy): Eukaryota > Metazoa > Arthropoda > Insecta > Diptera > Scathophagidae > Cordilura > Cordilura impudica. The sequence goes on from OY821517.1 coordinate 124,753,283, forward strand.
TTTTTAATTTTTAATTTTTAATTTTTAATTTTTAATTTTTAATTTTTAATTTTTAATTTTTAATTTTTAATTTTTAATTTTTAATTTTTAATTTTTAATTTTTAATTTTTAATTTTTAATTTTTAATTTTTAATTTTTAATTTTTAATTTTTAATTTTTAATTTTTAATTTTTAATTTTTAATTTTTAATTTTTAATTTTTAATTTTTAATTTTTAATTTTTAATTTTTAATTTTTAATTTTTAATTTTTAATTTTTAATTTTTAATTTTTAATTTTTAATTTTTAATTTTTAATTTTTAATTTTTAATTTTTAATTTTTAATTTTTAATTTTTAATTTTTAATTTTTAATTTTTAATTTTTAATTTTTAATTTTTAATTTTTAATTTTTAATTTTTAATTTTTAATTTTTAATTTTTAATTTTAATTTTTAATTTTTAATTTTTAATTTAATTTAATTTTTAATTTTTAATTTTTAATTTTTAATTTTTAATTTTTAATTTTTAATTTTTTTTAATTTTTAATTTTTAATTTTTAATTTTTAATTTTTAATTTTTAATTTTTAATTTTTAATTTTTAATTTTTAATTTTTAATTTTTAATTTTTAATTTTTAATTTTTAATTTTTAATTTTTAATTTTTAATTTTTAATTTTTAATTTTTAATTTTTAATTTTTAATTTTTAATTTTTAATTTTTAATTTTTAATTTTTAATTTTTAATTTTTAATTTTTAATTTTTAATTTTTAATTTTTAATTTTTAATTTTTAATTTTTAATTTTTAATTTTTAATTTTAATTTTTAATTTTTAATTTTTAATTTTTAATTTTTAATTTTTAATTTTTAATTTTTAATTTTTAATTTTTAATTTTTAATTTTTAATTTTTAATTTTTAATTTTTAATTTTTAATTTTTAATTTTTAATTTTTAATTTTTAATTTTTAATTTTAATTTTTAATTTTTAATTTTTAATTTTTAATTTTTAATTTTTAATTTTTAATTTTTAATTTTTAATTTTTAATTTTTAATTTTTAATTTTTAATTTTTAATTTTTAATTTTTAATTTTAATTTTTTAATTTTTTAATTTTTAATTTTTAATTTTTAATTTTTAATTTTTTAATTTTTAATTTTTAATTTTTAATTTTTAATTTTTAATTTTTAATTTTTAATTTTTAATTTTTAATTTTTAATTTTTAATTTTTAATTTTTAATTTTTAATTTTTAATTTTTAATTTTTAATTTTTAATTTTTAATTTTTAATTTTTAATTTTTAATTTTTAATTTTTTAATTTTTAATTTTTAATTTTTAATTTTTAATTTTTAATTTTAATTTTTAATTTTAATTTTTAATTTTTAATTTTTAATTTTTAATTTTTAATTTTTAATTTTTAATTTTTAATTTTTAATTTTTAATTTTTAATTTTTAATTTTTAATTTTTAATTTTTAATTTTTAATTTTTAATTTTTAATTTTTAATTTTTAATTTTTAATTTTTAATTTTTAATTTTTAATTTTTAATTTTTAATTTTTAATTTTTAATTTTTAATTTTTAATTTTTAATTTTTAATTTTTAATTTTTAATTTTTAATTTTTAATTTTTAATTTTTAATTTTTAATTTTTAATTTTTAATTTTAATTTTTAATTTTTAATTTTTAATTTTTAATTTTTAATTTTTAATTTTTAATTTTAATTTTTAATTTTTAATTTTTAATTTTTAATTTTTAATTTTTAATTTTAATTTTAATTTTTAATTTTTAATTTTTAATTTTTAATTTTTAATTTTTAATTTTTAATTTTTAATTTTTAATTTTTAATTTTTAATTTTTAATTTTTAATTTTTAATTTTTAATTTTTAATTTTTAATTTTTAATTTTTAATTTTTAATTTTTAATTTTTAATTTTTAATTTTTAATTTTTAATTTTTAATTTTTAATTTTTAATTTTTAATTTTTAATTTTTAATTTTTAATTTTTAATTTTTAATTTTTAATTTTTAATTTTAATTTTTAATTTTTAATTTTTAATTTTTAATTTTTAATTTTTAATTTTTAATTTTTAATTTTTAATTTTTAATTTTTAATTTTTAATTTTTAATTTTTAATTTTTTAATTTTTAATTTTTAATTTTTAATTTTTAATTTTTAATTTTTAATTTTTAATTTTTAATTTTTAATTTTTAATTTTTAATTTTTAATTTTTAATTTTTAATTTTTAATTTTTAATTTTTAATTTTTAATTTTTAATTTTTAATTTTTAATTTTTAATTTTTAATTTTTAATTTTTAATTTTTAATTTGTAATTTGTAATTTGTAATTTTTAATTTTTAATTTTTAATTTTTAATTTTTTATTTTTAATTTTTAATTTTTAATTTTTAATAATTTTTAATTTTTAATTTTTAATTTTTAATTTTTAATTTTTAATTTTTTTAATTTTTAATTTTTAATTTTTAATTTTTAATTTTTAATTTTTAATTTTTAATTTTTAATTTTTAATTTTTAATTTTTAATTTTTAATTTTTAATTTTTAATTTTTAATTTTTAATTTTTAATTTTTAATTTTTAATTTTTAATTTTTAATTTTTAATTTTTTAATTTTTAATTTTTAATTTTTAATTTTTAATTTTTAATTTTTAATTTTTAATTTTTAATTTTTAATTTTTAATTTTTAATTTTTAATTTTTAATTTTTAATTTTTAATTTTTAATTTTTAATTTTTAATTTTTAATTTTTAATTTTTAATTTTTAATTTTTAATTTTTAATTTTTAATTTTTAATTTTTAATTTTTAATTTTTAATTTTTAATTTTAATTTTTAATTTTTAATTTTTAATTTTTAATTTTTAATTTTTAATTTTTAATTTTTAATTTTTAATTTTTAATTTTTAATTTTTAATTTTTAATTTTTAATTTTTAATTTTTAATTTTTAATTTTTAATTTTTAATTTTTAATTTTTAATTTTTAATTTTTAATTTTTAATTTTTTAATTTTTAATTTTTAATTTTTAATTTTTAATTTTTAATTTTTAATTTTTAATTTTTAATTTTTAATTTTTAATTTTTAATTTTTAATTTTTAATTTTTTAATTTTTAATTTTTAATTTTTAATTTTTAATTTTTAATTTTTAATTTTTAATTTTTAATTTTTAATTTTTAATTTTTAATTTTTAATTTTTAATTTTTAATTTTTAATTTTTAATTTTTAATTTTTAAATTTTAAATTTCAAATTTTAATTTTTAATTTCTTATTTTTAAGTTTTAATTTTTAGTTTTTAGTTTTTAATTTTTATTTTTTAATTTTTAATTTTTATCATATCTACAAAATCATATCTATAATCATAATGATAAGTTGTGTCTTTCGTACCCACTAATCACTAGTGCAAAAACAATCCTTTGGTTATAGTTCTCATATTAAGCAAATTCCCCATATTCACTTAAATTTATCTAAAGGTAAAAATATTGCATTGATTTTTTAAAATTTTGTAATTCAAATTGCATGGGGCCGAAAATATCTTTATGGGTTTTTCGTGATTCTGATATTTTCCATAATACTCATTCAAATGTAAAAAAATTATTGGAAATGTGTATACCGGGGTTTTTTTGGGTCGATTTCTCATTTGCTGCCACCAGGGGGCGTTTTCGTGCATTTTTATGGATTTTTGACGAAATTATTGCACAAATCGACGAATCTTTAACTTTCCCATATTTAAAATAGCCTAAAATATTTAGCGCTGAAAATTATACGGGGTACCCATATATGTATGACCTATATCGATTTCATTAAATTTAAGTCAAAATATTCGTTTTTTTTATTTACTC